>OY744515.1:111787521-111890021 GCA_963556195.1 Sepiola atlantica
CTTACGTCTACAGTGGCGGTCTGCCTTGTTTGGCGTGAACTATGTTAAAATAAATAAAATAAATATTTATATATATATATATATTTAAAATCAAATTAGTTTCGACGATATAACATCTTCTTCAAGAACTGTAACATTTTTTATTTTTCCTTTTATTTATGGTATGATGTAACTAGACAAATTCGGAAGGTCTTCCAATGATGGTGTTGCGCGTGTAATGAATAAGAAATTGTTCCTAGGTGTAAGCGTAATGTGATTTGAAATTTGTAAGTTTTGAAGCCAAAACAATGCAGATATTTTTTATATAAATATTAATTTATATAAAATCAACTTAGTTTCGACGGCATAACGTCTTCGTCAAAAATTGTGAGATTTTTTCTTTTTCTTTTTCTTTTTCATGTGAAATGCATCAGAAATTGGTCTTCAGTATAAGGCTTGTGTATTTTGAAATTTGTAAGTTTTAAAGCCAAATCAACGCATATATATATATATATATATATATATATATATATATATATATATATATATATATATATATATATATATATATATAATGAAGGAGAGTGGAAAGGAATTAGAGAAAGCAAAAGCCAAATCAAAATTCAATTCAAAAGTTCAAAGCAATATATATATATATATATATATAAAATAAATATTGATTTATATAAAATAAACTTAGTTTCCACTATATTAAGACATATATATTTTTTAATATCTTTCCGCTCTGGCCTACAAAAACTAGCCTGAGAAGTACCGTTAGCGTTCCCCGGTAGGGGCGCTTCAGTTGATTAGCAATAGACAAACCCCTTCTGCAACGGAAGTTAAAGCCTGAAGCTCTTCAGACTGAACAGAACCATATTTTCACTCGACAGAAACTATAACGAACTGATTGTCGAGGACGTATTCCCGACTGGTAAAAACACATAAATAATTTAATAAAACGTATTCGATAGACGCATCCTTTTCATTATATAGTGTGTATGTATGTGCGATATCAGTCGCAAGGTTAACTAATTTGCATAAAATATATTTCTTATTAACAATAATTTGCTACGTAGAATTTGATATATTCGGACTACTGTTCTCATCTTGGGTGTTTTTATCACAACGTTTCGGCCGATGTAACCTCCGATCTTCTTCAGGTGTACTTTGTCGAAATCAGGAATTTTTCTGTCGAACTCTGGAATCTGGACGGAATTTCGAACGGAACCCTTTATTTAATCCACACAAAGACCTGTAGATATAGTAGTGAGTATAATTCTGTTCTAAGTGACAGTCATCTTTAGGTTGAAGGTTCAATCCTCAGTGCGGGCGATACGAAGAATTGCGAATTACTGAAGACTTATTCCCAGTCATGGCAGATGAAACGAGAGCATGCTACCCCTGTGAATTTAATAAAGGGTTCCGTTCGAAATTCGGTCCAGATTCCCGAGTTCGACAGAAAGATTCCCGAGTTCAACAATATATACCATAAGAAGGTCGGAGGTTACATATGCCGAAGCGTTGTGATAAAAACACCCACAATGAGAACAGTAGTCTGAATATATCAAATTCTACGAATTATCAGCACTCATCTAAAAAAAAAATTCCAAAGCATAATTATTTGCTATTTTTATTTTTTATTTTTTACTTCAATAATTGTTTTGATTTAAATATAACAAATGGCTCTGTTTCGTAATATTATTTTGTTTCCATGGGAAAATATTAAGCATTTGTGTTCAAATGCTCCTTTGTTTAGAAGGATCGACATGATTTATCAAAATCACAAGTGAAAAGGTAAATTGATATTTTTCTTTCTTTTCTAGTCACATTTAAAAGATAAATAAATCTGTTTCGAAATCACCAAAATATTTATGATTTGTGATTACAACAAATCACGAATTAAATGTGTATTATTTTAAACTAGCAAGAAGGTAGTAAGTATTTTTTATTAATAACCGTCGTCACACGTGAATGAATCTTACTGTAAATAGCGAAACGACGAATGGGGGTAAAACTTACCTCCTCCCCTGAAAACAACAAATACGCGAGTTAACTATTTCTAAAAGAACAAATACACAAGTAAAGTTCTACAGAAATAAAATACGCGAGACAAGTTTTTCGAAAAAAGAAAACTAATCCGCTCTCTCTCCTGAATCTTCTAAAAAAGAATCGATATGTTTGTAAAGTAATTGCTGTTTTAGGCACGAAAATATTAGGAATAAGGGAATTTGTTTGGTGTCTATTAAAAGCGAACTAAATTATTTCCTTTATTTTAATAATATCAATTATCAAGTTTAAGTCTCTTTTTCTTTGATTATGTAAATTAAATTAGTATACGTCATTATAATGTATTTCTATTATTATGAATCATTATTAAGATTAAGCATTATTTTGTTGCTTATGAAAAGAAATTGCATACGTAATTATAATGTGAGTCTTATTATTAGTATTAGTTAATATTACAATTAAGATTCAGCATCCTTTCTTTGCTTATATAAATAAATTTGCATATCGAAGTGCGCAAAGCGATAGCGAACTGACAAAGCCCACTACTATATGTTACAAATGAATTCATATTAGTCATTATTATAAAGTGTAAAGTGGATAGATAGATAGATAGAAAGGAAAATATAAGAGCAAGAGACAGATAAAGAGATCTATTTCCATATCTTTATTCATATTTCATTGTTTCTTTCTCTTTCGTTTTTTCTCTTTTTTATTTATAAATTTATTTAACTAATCACTCAATCATTGTTTCTCTCATTTCTTTTTTTTAATTCGTTCCTTTTTACTTTCACAAATTCAAAAGGTCTTTCATTCTGACTTAATTTCTTTTACTCGGTATTTTTATTTCTTGTATTTCTCGTTACGATTGAGTGTGATCAATTTTCTCTCCCTCTCTTGTACTTCTCACTTTTCTCAATGATTTCTTTTTTAGCTTTCTTTAATAATATCTACAATTCTATAAAATATCTATTTCTTCCCTCCGTACAAGATGTTTCATTTTCTCGTTACGTTTGAGTGCGTGATCTGTAGACAATACCAAAAACGATGCCAGTTGGAAATAATACAACTTTGCCGCTCCATCAATTTCTCAACAAAAATATGTTTGTTTTTTATTCTTCAGACTTTTAAAAAGTTATGAAAAAGTTTTTTAGCAAATGTTTTGCTGTTCCTGTGGCATTTTTCGCACCATCGTTTTCCTTTTTATCTTGCCGCGTTTAGAAAAAAAGCAACCTTGCCTCACGATGAACAAATAAAACGGGGTCCTATTGTCCATTACATTTTGTCAAAAGTTTAGAGACTTTACTTCTGACGTGTGTTTTTGCTATCAGACCGAATCAAACGTCATCCAAAAACTAAAGTACCCGTACTAATCGTTAACAAAATATGAGTGACAATAACTTATGGATATCTTACCCTCTCTATCTATCTATATTTCTATCCCCCCTTTTCTCTCTCTCTCTCTCACTCTCTCACTCTCTATCTCTCTCTCTCTCTCTCTGAAAGGAGTAAGGCTACCAACATTTGTAAAAAGTTTATTCATTATTTTGTTATTTTATCATTTCATAATTTTATATAACGCGTTTAAAGCGGTGGTCCGCTCTCATCAGATATGTAAATCCATTTGAAGAAATGTCTTTCGATTTGAAAGAGTGTTGTTTCGTTTGAGGAAATGTGTTATTGTTTGGCTTTTTTGCGCATGTGTGGGTTTATGTGTGTGGGGGGTACATGTTTTGATATTTATAGATATATATATTTTTTTTCATTTATTTATTTTTTTTATTCTTTAATTATTTTCTGCTTCTCTCGGTCAAAGTCGTGTGTGTTTATTAAGTACGTGTGATTTTGACCTTTATTTTATCGGGCATCTCCATTTCTTGAGAAGAAAGAAAATCCAACACTTCAAAAAATGGAGATGAGTGATTAAATAAAGGTCAAAATCACACGTACTTAATAAACACACACGACTTTGATGAAGAGAAGCAGCAAAAACAATAAAAAAGATGGAATAGACACGTCTTAATAATATCTGTTTTTGTTTGTGTGGGTTTTTTAGATCATTTTGTTTGTGGGGTTTTAAATCGTTTTGTTTGTGTGGGTTTTAAATCATTTTGTTTGTTTGAGTTTTAAATCCTTTTATTTGTGTGGGTTTTAAATCATTTTGTTTGTGTGGGTGTGCCATGCACTCAATGTGGGTCTTGCTTCTCATTCTAAAATATTAGCGTCTTAATTCTAATCAAAGCTTTTTTTAGATCTTGTCGCAATCATTCAATTCTAAACATAAATCATTTTCCGAAACAGCGCGCATCGAACGATCGTAGATACGCACAAATCGACCAGGTCGTCGCTCCGATCTCCCTCAGATGTGTATAACAAAGCGATTATATTTATATAAACACAATGTAAAATATTCAGCTAAGAATCGCACTTCTTCCGCCATGTTTGATTTTGGTTGATTTTGTTTGCCTTTTGTCTTAATATCAAATCGATTGATTTTCCAATCAAATATTCAATTTCACGCTTTGTTGATCGATGTTTTAAAATCTACAAAGCAATCAGTTGGATGATACAAAACGAAACAAGTGTTTTCTGATAACATCGTTATTAAAACTGGAGGCAAAATTAAAACATTGTTTTATGGCCACCATTTTAATCGTCACATATTTTTATCCGTGATGTTCTATATTTTCTGTTGTTTTCTTTTTCTAAGGATGAACATAGAATGTATACGATTGAATCGAAAACATTGTTGAACTCTACTTTTCTCCGCCTTTGTTTTATATATAAGGGGGCAAATTGTTATATATTGTCACTAGAAGAATAGCCGTTCCAAGACAGGTAAAAGAAATTGCACGAACAAAACAGTGTTCAGCACTTTTATGTCCCCTTACAGAATGCTATTTAATCTTATCTTTAGAATCCTTATTCCACTTTTGATAAGAATCCATTAGATTATTATTATTTTAAGCTTAAGGCTCCTTAATTAGAAATCCACATTCATGAAATCTTGCTTAATTAGTAGCTAATCACTATGTATTTTATTCAATGGCAATGTGATATATCTGAATTTTTAAATGAGAGGTTGTGTCCATGTTATGTCTTCTAATAACCATTTAAAATACTTATTAAGAAATACTCATATCCTTGGAATATTAATTAATTGACTCCTAATACCTATTGCTAAGATTTCACAAAAATTGGATGTATCTGAATGTTTTTAAAAAAATGCTTACCTCCCTTTCATAAAATTAAATTAAACTAAAGATAGCCAATATTACTACTTCTTATGCCTAAGAGCTGTGTTCTAAAATTTATAATGATCGGGTTATTAGTTTAGGAGCTAATCATGCACGTACAAATATACAAGCATATACACATACCTAACTCTATATATTGATATAGTCTCGATTGGAAGAATATTATTCGTATTTGTTTCCCGTATATAAGATTATAACTGTTGTCGAGATATTGTTCTCTTGTATTAGTTGATGAAGTAGATGACGATGGACATCATCACTTGTAACATATTTTTTAAACTTCTATCTGTTTATCTATTTTACATCTTCACTATCTTTTATGTTGATCATGCAGACATGCAGCTAAACGCCCCTATCTAGCAGGATCGTATATGCAGTCGGTTGTCGCCACTCGTCCAATGGGTCTACGGTATATCATAGAAGTAACATAAATTTCCTGCTTTGTGGCCAATATATATGTGTGTTTATTTCGACATTATTACATGGGAAATAATTTAATACGTATATTAGTGCGAACACTGGCGAGGCAATATTTCCCGTCATCATCTGCACTCTAGGTAATTTTAATAGGATTGAATGGGAGAAGTTAATGCTACTTTATTAGATTGTCTAATAAACAACGTGTTTAATTGTTTCATGTCATCCATGGGAGTTATATTATTCCTCTCTGATTTCCGTGGGTAATATTTAAAATACTGTCTGGATATGTTATCTTGAGTCAGTTTATATATATACATGAACGATGAGACGATGATAATTTTCACTTTAAACATATTTTGTAAACGTATATATGTTTATCTACTTTCCATTATGCTTTACTTCTGTGTGGATCATGAAATGTGGCTAAACGCTCAAATCTTGTAAGATCTTACATGTAATCAGTCTTAATCACTCACTCAGCAGGACTACAGTAAATCTGACAAATAACTCAAATATCTTGTGTATCCATATTGACAAGTGAGACCAAAACAAAGTGCATATATGTTTATGGATATTAAAAATATTAATTTATTAAAAATAAATTAGTATACAAAGGCCGAATAGTTGAGCACTTTGAAAAAGATTTAATTGAAGATGCAAATTTAGCCACGTTGTGAAGTTCTCTCCCTTTAGTGGATTGGAACTATTTAAAATACAGGATGAATTTCTCTCACATTTCAAAAGAAGCCAGGGTTCATAATACTTGAATCTGGGATTCGAACCGTCAAACTAACGGTACGATTACACTATCCACCTTGACAAATGTAAATAAGGCTAAACGTATGTATGTCTATGCATATAAAATGTATTTACTTATAAAAAAATAAGATTATCATATATATATTTTGTTTTCTCCCCCTAAAAAGGGTGACAGAGGTGAAATCAAATATTTTTGGTGAATTACATTTACTTATTTGCACGTTGCTACGTTTACAGAAAAATGGAGCCGAGAAGTAATTGCAAAAGGAATCGACATTAAGAAAGGAGCTTTGAGAGTCCATTTTCCGGTATCTAGGATCCTCATTTATGAAAGGGCAGGATTGTTGCTGTTAGTCGGATGGGGTCGCAAATATGTTATTTAGACAGGGATGTGCAGTAAGTCCGTAAAAGCACACTCCGTATAAGTACTGGTAAATCAAGTACAGGATGTAACACTGGGTCAGTTCAACAAGGGCAGGAACTGCTGGGCCTATTGGGTCAGAAATTATGTACCGCACTTTGTCAAAGAGGGAGGGGCTAATGGTTTGTCATCGTGAGGCGGCGGGATAGAATGGTTGTTGTAAAACCAATGTAGCTATTATTATTTTGGGAGGTACATCCTCGTAAAGGGCATTTAAATTTATAAACAACAACCACTCTATCCCACCGCCTCACTATGCACCTCGCCAACACTAGTTCGATATACAAACACCTACAAACGCACAACTGCCCTACATCTGAGTTGAGACAGATCTTAGTAATGAACACAAAAATAATACATTCTGAAACTAATTTTTTTTAATTAAAAAATACTTGAAGCCGTATACATAAAAACACAGCAACCTATGATTAATAACATTTCATATGAGACAAGTAAAACTATTTTAAAATGCTTAGTTTAGTTCAGTGACACCAACCGGTGTCGCCTAATTCAATTTTAAAAATAGGGACATCTTATTAAAATTACTTACTGTCTATCTCCCCCATTTTCCTTCTTCATAATTATTAAACTAGACCAAATTAAATCAGTCACAATTTTAAATTAAAATTATAAAAATAATAAGAAAGATAATAAATAAAATTAATAAATAAACGAAGAACTGTTTCAATCGACACATTTCAAAATGCAGACGTCCGTCTTTTACGTTAACGGTTTGCCGGCGTATTTTTTAAAGAAATTCCACTTTTTCACTCGCTTTTTTATTCATTTTTGCCATTAAAGACCTGAGGGTGATTCCGGAGAGTATCGAAAACGTTAGTCAAACACACGGATCCTACATTAATTCAGTCCATTTCAACGTTAAAAGATCATTCGACGAATGGAAAAAATAAAAAAGGAATCACTAAACAGAAGAGTTCTGTTCGTTTTCAACAACACATGCATTCATGAAAAAATATTACCTAAATACATATATATATATATATATATATATATATAGGAATTGTGTAGATTTTATACCCCCAATTTCTGCTTTAATAATAAGAATTATTAAACAAGGTGGCGATTAAAATAAAATATTTAGACAATTCAATGAGGCAATTACTCGCAATCCTGACGCCTTTAAGTCATATCAAATTAAGAAAAGTAAATTGATAGAGCAAATTCAATACTATCTAAGAAATAATGTAGGATATGTATATATATGTATATATATATATATATATATATATATATATATATATTTAATTTTTAAATATTTTTAATATAGAAACTAAATATAAAAAATAATACAAATACATAAAACTATAAATCGTTTGAACACTATAAAATACAGAAAATTTTTGTAAATAACGGATACATTTTCTTAGTCACTGACGAACAACACAGGTACAGAGAACATTTTTAATAACAAAATAAGTAAGCAAAACATAAATCTGTAACAAAACTTAGATCTAATATACGGAACGTTTTTGGTCTTGTCTTTTACGGGAGGTGGGGTCTGATCAACTCTGCTGGGAAGCCATGAGATAAAATACTGTTTTGTTTTTAAATTTTCGAAACAGTTTTTCATGATATACAACTGATGATAGCTTGAACAATGTTAAGATTAGTGTAAATTCTTGGAAGCAAACTAATATAGTGACTGTAAAAAGTAAATTGACTTACAATAAAAGTAGTTTTACAGTGAAGGACTTGGGACAAAAGTGTTTTTTGTTGTTTTACCCATAGTTTTAATGGTTGAACATTTTTCGAGACTATATATATATATATATATATATATATATATATATAATCAGATAAGTAAAATGCGCAGGCCTCGGTTGCATACAAATCAATAAGTATTGACCTTATCTTAAAGATATAAGTACGATTAAGTTGAATCTAGAACAGTATATACTAAAAATACTGCAGGAATCATATTAGCTCAATATTTTCATTTATAAGGTCAAACAGAGCTATTATATATTAAAGTGAAATAAAATAAAACTTCGTGACATAATATTTATATAAGTTCAATGAATTAAGCATCAACATGTATTAATGTACGATCGTCTCTCAGACGAATTGATTTATTATTGATTTAACACCTATTCCAAGCATGACAAATAGAAGGCAACATTATTCATACTTAAGTACATAGTTATTTGGAAAAAAAGAAACATTTTTAGCAAAGAGCGGAGAATGCTTGTAATTAAAAAAATTAAGTGTGTAAATAACAATTACAAAAAACAACACCGTGAATGGATAGTGAATACACTATTTCGCAACATTTGAATTGAATTTTAACCATTCTCTCTTGAATCTAGTTTGATTCAATGTTGCTATTGGGATCATATTAATAAATACAAATATCGTTCCCATTTTTATTTGGAAACATGAGATCATCTATATAGAATACACTATCGTTTAGAAGAATCATCGTATATAGTTATCTGCATCACAATATTTCGTGACTACAAACGATGTTCACGCAAAATTGAAAATGTTAGAACATGTGAACCCATCCTTTTTTTAAATTAAACCAACACCGGAATTTGAGTCACAGTTACAGACACATTATTTGTAGTTAATGGTATTTCTCTTTGTTTCATAGTTGGCATCATCTCTAAATTGATGTGAGTTCTTGATTCATCTATAAATCGGCGTCAAATGTTGGACAGCATCGCAATCACCTTGTTGCGCCGCATTAATCAAGAAACAAACATTTTACAAATGTTTTTTAAAACATTGATACCCATAAAATGTATATTCTTTCCATATAGTAATTGCTTTCTTACGGGACTGTTTGTAGGTAAGCATGATGTGATATATATTAATAAAATAAATCTTACACGAGTCAATTCATTCATACCTTACGAATGTAGCAAAACGTTTGATTCGCCCTCATACATAAATATACAGGTATAAATATACATGCATATAAATAAATATACACGTATAAATATACATGCATATAAATAAATATACATGTATATAAATAAATATACATGCATATGTTGCTGTGTTTACCCACATAATTATATCATATTATTCAGAATAATTTTATACGATATGAAAATAATTAAAAATAAACAACTAACATATACTTTAAAATTCTTGTATTTTAAAAATGTCACAAAATTACAATCAAAATAAGAACAATAATGATAGAAACCCCCAATAAATGAACAGATAATCGCCTTTTACGAATTACTTGTAATCACATCAGCTCGAGGCTCTTAACGTTTTACGTTAATGGAAAAGTGACAGATATGAAAGAGAAGTGCATAATACGATTGCACAATACACACACATATATATATATATATATATATATATATATATATATATAGAGAGAGAGAGAGAGAGAGAGGGGGGGGGAGAGAGAGAGAAAGAGCGAATGAGAGACACACAGAAATGCAAAGAGAGAGAGAGAAAGAGCGAATGAGAGACACACAGAAATGCAAAGAGAGAGAGAGAGAAGAAAAGAAGAGAGAACGGAGAGAGAAATTCATTTAAATTATTATCCAAATCTGTAAAGTCTATATTGCCTATTGAAATTATTAAAATAGAAATAAATGACAAAATAGAACATTTCCGTGGCTTAAGAGAAGATTAGCTTTACAATATTTTCAAAAATAAGTATATATATATATATATATATATATATATATATATATATATAAGTTGGTCAGATTTTTTAGATAGAACTAAATAGCAATGCATCTGAAAATCGATACTTGGTTCTGACAAGCCAGTGAAATTTGAAAATATGAAATATGTAGTCTTTGTAGTTTTAATAAAACAATTAAAATTAATTTCCCGATAGTTGTTTTGGTAAAATAAATTTAAAGAGATTGTCCGTTATTTTTCATTGAGTTATCTACAGATAATCTTGTTATCAAATGAAATCGCTCCGTTTTTTTTAATTGCAAAATTCAACCTCGTGTCAAGAATTAATATGTATTTTTATAATTTATTTTACTTGAGTTACATAAAAAAAGTTCTAAAGGTTCTTAAAGTTCTAAAATATAAACTTACTTATTCAGAATTTCATTACGATTATCTGCTGGAAGGATTAAAAATGTACACACATGAACAGTACATATGAATTCAGCAGGTGACTTTTTCTATTCACTATTAGGGCTACTTGGCGTTGCTCGGGGCAAAAGTGTAACACATTTCTATTAAAACACGTTTCTTTTGACCATTCTCTTATTTCTCTCTTTCTCTCTACCCCGTTTCCCATATCTCTCTTCCCTCTTTCTCCTCCACCCAGCCCATACTTCCCCACACACACTCACAACTCTTTAGATTTCTCAAGGAAAGTGACTCCTCGATAATAAAATGCGACCTACCTACCTTTAGTACATAAAATGGCTGAAAAACCTTTACGAAAAATGGCCTAGAATTAATATTTGTTTTAACTTTAGATATAATACACGAGAGTAACGCTGATCAAAGATATACCAACTCTGTTGGTCTTTGTTTTGTAGCTTTTACTTTTAGCTAACCATACACACGCATACACTGTAGCTGAACATACATACATACATACACACGCATACATACATACATACATACATACATACACACACATACATACATACATACATACACACCGACAACGAGATTTTAGGGTGCCCACTGAAGATCTGGCCACTAATAACACTGAGGCACTTGCTCTTCTCGCTGTATTTACGAGCTGTGATACAGCGAATAAGTTGGTATTTTGATGACTAAAATATGCCTCCTATTTTGGTTACAGTTTATATTGAGTGAAATTGGCAATTTTTCACCATCTTTTAATGCATTGCTCTTTCTGTAAACAAATGGAGCTCTCGGTAATTGACAATGTTTACGTTGAGATTTCTATTACTCTTAGCAGATGCCGAATATAGTTAAGATGTTTATAGCGCCAATGTTCATCTAAACGATCGCGTTTTCTATCCTGCCTTGAGACACTTGCTAGTCTCGTTACATTGAAGAGATGTGATACAGTTTAACAGTCGTTCTGTGAATGTTAACACTGATAAATTCCTCAGTTTAACTGCGTAAGTTAACATTTTACTATCTTTTTTATAAGCTGTGTGTTTGTATATACGGTTACTACTGTTCAATGTATTAATTGCTGTTGTTGAGTGAAAACGTTCATGCGCTGATCACGCCAATAAAACTTAAACCTAATTAGGTGAGTTACTTTCTTACAATAATCTCTAACACAGCGAACATACATGGATTTGCATTCTAAAATTAATTTTCACCGTTGCATTGCGAAACATATCCTCGCAAGAACGAATTGAAATCGTTTTGTAAACGAATGCAACTTAACACTTGTAGGTCATTAGTTGATAAAGAAAATTGAATCTTTTAATGTGTTTACTCTCTAAACGAAAGAAATATTTTAAACAGTAAATGTTTTTAAAAATTTCTCTACAAGTTTTGAAAATACCTAAACAGGTAGTGATAGTTATCCGTAATGATTTTGCCTTTGTTATTTCCTACAATATATATATATATATATATATATATATATATATATATATATATATATATTTCGTTTTAAACCACAACACAATGTAAGAAAGGGCAAATCCACATCTTTGCAAATAATTTTAATTATTTTCAGCATGCAATTGTATTGGCTGATACTAGGAATGATAAGATATTCATAAAATAAAGAAGAACTCATATTTCGAGGTAGAATTAAAAACGTAGATAATAAACGATTATATAAAATTCAGAACGAAATGAAAACGAACGGTATCTGAACTATGACAGAATAGAAAAAACAACTTTTTTCATTCATGTACACCAAGGTGAGTTTAAAACGATTATATAAAATTCAGAACGAAACGTAAACGAACTGCGTATGTCAATCACCAGGTGTTGTGTTGATATTAACTAATCGAAAAACAAAAAGGGTGATGATAATTTAGTAGGTTGCAAATTAAGGCTTTACCTGTCATGGTTTTTGATTGACTTTTCTTTATTTAAGAAATTTAGAAAATCTCAATGAATAATGCAAATTTTTGAAAAATCTATCTATTTTACAACCTAAATTAATAGAAAATATATTTATTGCAATAAACTTACATAGAAACGTGTATGTTTTATTATCGGAACGATTATCTGGCAATTCGCCTTAAGATTTACGAAATGAAAAATGAACGCTTCTGATCAGCTTTCTCACCACAATGATGACGTAAATACTGAAGATATTTATACGTAATAAATTATATTACTCTCTCATATTTGTCCAGAGGGAGGAGCGACGGTCCGTGCTTTAGAAGACATGACGAATAATGTTCTACCTGCGTCAAAATGGATTGGGATAAAAACGATCGGAGCCCTGGAAACGAATAAAGTAGATAAGTATGTGATGGACAAACATGCATGTGACATTAAAATGCGTTTTTTAGTCCATCACGCTGATATGTTTATTTATTTGTTAGTGTTTTTAAGGGGCACATCTTCAGTGTGTAAACTTGGTAATCGCAAATGCGTTTTTAATCTAATATGCAGCTTTGTATTGTATTTATGGAATTGCTTATTGACACTGCTCGTCTCTTTGGCTCGTCTTTTCGCTCGCTTCAAAGTGTTTGGTAGAATTCGCAGGTAATAGTAAGTATTACTTAACAGGGATCACGACGTGAACGCTACTATCTTGTTCCCTTAGACGGCTGGAGAATAGCCTCCTTCCTACTTACATAGGAATCCTCACCTCTGAGGCCCTCCCTCCTCGTTCAGAGGCACCCTGGCTCCAGTGGAAAACACTCAACCGCCTTGAAACGGGAATGAGCGATAAAAATTACTATTAATTGCTGGGGCTAAACAACTAACTCAGCCATCTATGAATGGTGAGTTGAAGACTATATGATGCAACACTACCCTGTCTACCCTCTACTGCCCAACCGGTTCAGCTTGAAAGATCTTGCAGAGTACAACGATAATGCAAAAGATAGCGTAGAAGAAGTGGGAACTGTTGTATGACCACATGACACTTCAAAGACACACAAAGAATAATGATAAGAATTACTTATTAATTGGTCCCCCGATTTATAAAATCGGGAGACCTATGTTTTGAGGCATTTCCGTCCGTCCGTCCGTCCGTCCGTCCGTCCGTCCGGATTTTTCTCCAAAACCATCCATTGAATTTCTCTGAAATTTTGCATGAAGCTGTAACTTTGATCAGGTTAGAAAGTGACATTCTCCGATTTTTGAAAAAAAATCTGGTTAGCCCCCCAGGGGGACAAAAGGCCCCGAAATGGCAAAAAATAACAGTTTTTTGTCCCATAACTTTTCATCTATCCATTCAATTTCTCTGAAACTTGGCCAAAATGTGGAGGTAATTGTTCCTAATAGAAAATAGGTATCGCTGACCTTGGAAAATATCTGGTTCGCGCCCCCAGGGGGTCAAAAGCCCCCTAAAATTACAAAAAATGACCCTTTCCTCCCATAATGTTTGATCCATCCATTCAATTTTTCTGAAACTTGGCCAAAATGTAGAGGCAATTGTTCTGGATATAAAATGAGCATCCTTGACCTCAGAGAAATTCTGGTTCTCGCCCCCGGGGGGTCAAAAGGGGGTCAAAAATGCCCCAAATTGCCCAAATTTATTGCATTTTACACTCGCCACATCGAGTCACATACAGAGGGGGACCACGCATGCACGGCTTGTTTTTATCGGTAAGGAAAGATTCGTGTGAAAACTTATTTTTAGCGTGTGTTCAATCCAATATGGCGATTAGTACTGCTATGATTTGTACGGATATTTGTGCTTGCCTGATTCGTGATATATTCAGATGATATGCGAATCCATAACATGTTGTCACCACTTTTTAATAGTACGTTGAACTGTTCGATTGTTGTGCGTTTTGTCTGATTTATATGTGCGAGTTCGGTACATTTTATTTCTCTGCATGTCTTACTAGTTAAATATTCTGGAAGTAATTTATTTATTTATTTATTTATTTATTTATTTATTATGGATTAGTCTATCAATTAGTTTTAAGATTGTTCCCAATGTATAAGTTGGGCATGTGGTTTACGAATAGTTAGTAAATAATTTATTGGTTTATAACGTTTTCGATATTAGTAATTGATGTGAGTATGATTATATGTTTCTAATAAGTAACGTTTAGTTTTCTACGTAAATGATTTGTGTACGATTAATCAATCGTGCAACTGACAAATGAGATTTTGTTTTTTGTAAATAAAGTAGATAGCGTATTATCAGCTTCAAATGTTAAAATTAGATTAACTAGGTAGTTTAAAAAGGAGAGAAAAGTAAATAAAAACAACTGCCCGATGCTAACTCATGGAAAATAGTCCGAACAAGGAATAGAGAACGGAAAGGCATTATATGGTAGCGTGTGGAGTAGGAAGTGCTCTTATCAGTTGCTAGCGTAGATCTATGAAAAAGGTCGAAGATTGTCACTTCAAAAAGGAAATATTTTTGCAATGTCGACGTGCGTAGCTAAAAGCTTTCAAGGTGTCAAACTGGCGTGTCCACAGTCAGGTCGGCGTTGCTGTCCGAGCTGATATGATGCAGAACCCGAAATCGGTAGTAAACACAGTGCATTACTGAAGACTACCCTTGATGCATGTTGAAAAGGTATTTTACAGTCAATATTTGTGTAGATATAAAAAATATATATCTAAATAGACCTGATAATGCTAAAACTGCTCTTTACATCTCCTACAGGCAGCACCTTACAGAAGACCATCTCAACAGGCCACTTCATCAGATCTTTTCCCTGATCAGAGAGAGAGAGAGAATAACCAGTTTTGCTGATCACTGCTAGGGGGTAAGGATGAAATTGTCAACGATGTTTATTTTTGTGGATGCCAAAAACATGGATGTAGTTTAATGAGGAGCCTACACAGAACTTACGTCAAGCAAATAGCAGAGTACTAAAAATGCACATATTAATACCTTCCCGTAGCGATTGAAGATTATATTGAAATGGCGGGAGAGAATCAGGAATCTCCGTTACACTACCACAACTAGATTATGATGTAGAATATTGACTTCTAAAAGGAAAATGTTCTCTTTGTTTTCTATAGCAACAATATTTTGAAAATAATATAATTCAAATCAGTTTTTCCATAGAATTCAATAAAATTTATTTTCGTATTTTACATGCAATAGATTTCTAAAAAAAATATACTAATGGATTAAGTTGAAACTTGTAACCTGATGAAGGGGTGACTTTAGTTTAAGAGAGAGAGAGCGGATCCCATCTTTTCAAGGGAGAATACGATACAAATAAAAAAAATCTAATGGCAGATTTTAAGGTTAAAAATATGTTTTCTATATATTACTTTCTTTCTAGTAGTAGTCATATTTTTATTTTTATTATTAACCAAAAAGAGTATCCGATAAGAGAAAGGGGTATACAGGGTGGGGAAGCAAACTGTACATAAATTTTAGGCAGGGATTTAAGGACATGCTATGACCACTTAGTTTAATGAAAGTCCTCAGAATCTGCAGAAAAATTTATGTAATAGAACATATTTGATTCTATGTGCCCGCTTTCTTTCTCAATAAATGCCTTCACACATTTCCTGAAACTTGTACAAGTGTTCCCTCAAATATTTGGAACACAACTTCATTAATTCTTGTTTAATATCATCTTAAAGAGAGTCGGTATCGCTGTTTAATTTTCTATTCGTAGCAAATCACACACTATTTGATGTTTGCTTTCCTGATTACTCGTATGAGCAAAAGTTTCTGGAAAAGTTAGGGCAAAAAGGTACGCTATTATTATGCCATCAATATATTCTAGGTTTTAAAACAATTGACTTAGTGCTTGCTGAGAGAAAACAACTGAACGATCATTGTAAATGTTGCTTCCCAACACTGCATAGATAATTATCGTCAGGCTAAAGAGTTGAACATGAATACGAGTATATGCACGGTCATTTCTACACCTACAAATGAGGTTGTTTAGAAAGTAAAAAGTACAATTGATCGAGACAAAAATATAAATTGACTCAATCTACAAGGATTTCTCCAACTCTGAAATCAAAAGACAAAACAAATCTCAGCAATAAAGGTCTGTCACACTTAAATTTTACATAGTAGTTTTATAGTCTGTCACAAGTAAGCTTAATATAGCATTTTCGACGTGACCTCGCATTATTATAAAAAGCTTTGTCTGTCCAAGCCGATGCTCTTGGCCATTCACGTTCAAACCTGAAACAGCATTTTCATCACTAAAAGCGCAGATTGTCTGGCCCATCTTTAGAATATCCAATTGTATTTAATAACCTGTAATCATGTGAATTTGTCTCACTCACCTAAACACTAGGCCAGTCCAATAATACTAAACCAGCATTCATATCAGTCTTAAAATATACACACACTCAATGGCCATTTGTAGTCTTTTGCACTTATCGTTTCTTTTCTTTTCTCTTTGTTTCATCTCCTCTTGGCCTTTTTTCTCGACGCTTACTCTTTGTGTCAAACGTTTTCTGAGTTTCTATTTAATACAAATTTTTTGCACATTAAGGAAACATTCATTAATTATGTTTTCTATTTTTTTCTCATAATGACTCAATATTATTCTTATGATTTACAATGTTTTCGATATTTTACGCAATATCAGTTTAGATTTATTACTTGTTAATAGTGAACGAAATATCTGGAGAATGAAGCTTTAATGTTCCGGCATATCCGATACCAGTGCAAAGCCGGATACATCTTCTAGCATATATATATATATATATATATATATATATATATATATAAGGTGCAAGGACCGTCGGATTTGATACAAAACAACGTTTCCATCAGCAATTAAGACATTCAATTTAACTCATTATCACCTTTGTTTGTGTTATTTAATTTTTAATTGAATAAATAACTAGCAAATATATGCGCTCTACGGTCTCTGGAATCTGGGCATCATCGTTAAAGAACATACACTACAATGAACCCTAATAAACGGGGGAGGTAATTGCTGACAGGATGTTATCGAACACTACACACCTACTTCCAAAAAGAAGAAGGATTAAAGCCTGGAAGGATATCATGACAACAGATACTACATACTGCTCCATCCATAAAAAGGTCATATAATCCTGGCAGGATGGTATAATGAGAAAGAGACATATAATATACTGGCCCCTTAAAGAAAGAGTAGGAATATATCAAGACGGACGAAAATATACAATAGTAAGCCGATTTGATGTCAATATAATTAGGTTAGATGAAAACCCTTTCGATATTTTTATTCAGATGATGAATATATTAAAAGTTGCGATTGGGTTTTGTGTGGGTGATTTTAAATACTAGTTACAACCCATCAAATTACATTCTACTTAACTTTTCGATGGGGAAAGGAAAACCAGAATTTAAAAAGATAGGCACTTCCGGTTTGTTATACGCCTTCATTTTTTCTTTTCTCTCTTTCTTTGTGGTTCTATTCATCTCAAGCTATGGTTAAATTAATGCGGGCATCGTTATACTGCCTATGTTTTATAATGTATTATTCCAATATTCTGTTTATAGTTAGTTTTATTTGGTAATAAATAAAGAGACAAACATAGGGAAACGAGAGTGATGAATCATGTACGTGATACTAGAGAAGTGTTTAACAAAAGATAGGGTGGGTGGGAGAGAAGGGGGAAACTGATTTATAGAAAGTTTATAGAAGTTCGGCTAATGAGTACAATTAAAATTGATTTTTACTATTACTTTGAAGGTGATAGAACAACAATAAAATTAGCCAAAAGTAATTCCCGGTAGTAAGGTATCAAGTCGAATGAAAATATACAATAGTAAGTCGATTTTATGTTAATATAATTAGTATATATTGAACAACATTTCTGATTTATTCATTTAAATGATGACTATTTCAACGTGAGAGTAGGTTTTGTGTGGGTGATATTAGTTTAAATCCTGAAATTAAATTCTACTTAACTTTTCGAGAAGGTAGGTCATGGACGGCGGCACCGGGGGGGGGGGGGGGGGCTCAAGCCCCCCCCCTACTTTTTGATTGCCCCCCCCACCCACTTTACGGTCATCAATAATGAAGTTATATATGCATGTGTTTAACCGGGCCCCCCACACTTTTTAGGAGAGTCCCCCCCCCACTTTTATAACTGTCCCGTCGGTCCTGTAAGGTGGTAACTCAAAATAAAAATAGTAATTTCTGCTTATTATATGTCTGCCTTCTTCTTCTCCCTCTCTTTCTCATTCTAATAATCTCTATCCAGAGATAATGGACTATTCCAATCTTCTGTTTATAGTTAGTTTTATTAACTTTGGTAATAAATAGAGAGAGACAAAAATAGAGCAGCGAGAGTGATGGATGTTGTATGTAAAGCTAGAAACCTGAAGAGCAAAAGATGGAAAGGGGGGATAAGCATGAAAGTAATATACAGTGGGTTTATAGAGGTTCGCTGACTTGGTGGGTAAAGTGCAAATCACGGCTAATAAGTAAAATTAAAATTATTTCTTCACACTGATTTATCACATCTTTACTCTCGGTAGTATTGGGCCTAAACAATGCCGTATCAGACGTTTTATTGAAAATTGCACAAACTTCGTTTCACTATTAAATCGCACGTGATTTCTTTTTTATGGAGTCTCCATTGTCTCTCGCGACAGAATAACAATAACAATAACATTAACCAAATTTGTTCTTGAAGCGCATTTATCAAACTGATGTCAACCGCCAGGCCTTTTTCATTCAAATGAAAATCCACAAATTCTATTCACTGTTGAATTAAATCAATTTGATTGATTGGCAGAAAGCAACTTTGTTCGTCATTCTCTTTTAACCATGTCTTCTTTTTCTATTTTCACCACAAAAGAACACATCGCTTTTATGTAACGCAAAAAAAGTGTCAGGACGGACTGGATGATGTTATTTGTAAAGCTGTCCTCCATTCAAAGTATTCACACTTCAAAAGTGTCATACAACGTTGATTAGAGAAGACAAAAGAGTAACCCGTTCATCATGACCTTTAAACATCGTCTGCCGTTATTTATTGTTTGAATAATATGTACAAGCTGAAGTAGTTTTGATATTTTTATATACGTGTCTCAGTATCAATGTAACCCATTTACAGGCCCATAACTTATAAAGTAGAACAGAACGACAAGTAAAAACAGAATCAAATTTCCTAAAAGTTGAAATAGTTACTATTAAAGGAAGAACATACGTCAGTCGTGAGATTGGATGCTTGACAACGTAAGGATAGTCCAAAGTCTTATCTGAGCCTTAATTCTCAATATTATATGAAATATTACTAAAGTTATGTTATGGAAACTTTGATAGCTAGAAAAAAAATCTGATTCATCTGATCAAGCTGAAATGTTACATGGTGGTTACCATATCAACCGTATAAACCGTTTAATTCGGAAAATCGGATATAAAAATTCCGTAAAATAATTGACCTAGACCAAATTATTTAAGATCAATATGCACGGTCATGGTCATGTTTAAGTTGCTATAAGATGTGAGACCCTATTGGCTAATATATGGGCTACGTAGCGAGTTCTTTCGATGAATAGAACCAAAGTAGGTTATCGCTAACGGTGAGACTATAACCATTTCAGTGATATTTACTTTATTCTTTCACATAGATGTATCTAAATTCTATCCTTTCTAAGTTAGGCTTAACCGATATTTTTACTATTTGTGGTGACAATCGGTTAAACTATGTGGGAGCTAGGCTATACTCAAAGTCAACCGGATACATAACCCCTTGGCGGACAGAATGAGTGCTCAATCACTATTCCTTGTTTCAGAATTACTAGTTTGCAAAACGGTTTTTAATGTGTACATCGGCGATCATGCCACTGTCTTCCTAAAAGTATTCCATAACCCAAACGTTCTGTATCATTTTAATATCATTTCTCTCCATGCAACGCATGTCCGCATCTCTCACTGTCTAGGTTTAAATACGATGCACCATCACACTGCGTTCTCATGCTTGATATACTCTTTCCTTGGTCGGAAATGGTAACGCTCTGCTATTTGTAATGGCAAAAGTTACCTGAACTCACTCCATCCATTCTTTATTCTTGCTATAAGACTAGCACTTTCTTCTCACTGTATCCCAATGGTAACACAATTATTGAATAACTTCAATAATTCAGCTATCAAAACATATTTTCTTCACATATTCTTCGTCTCCATTGTGTTAAACTTTTGAACAAAAAATGGTTTTGAACCTACCAGTAATTCCACTGCATATCTTGTGTTGCCAATCCTTTCAATTACCACGAAGTACCCGATCCCTTTCCATCATCTAAGCAGGGTAACCTTTTACTTCCTAGAAATGTTCAAAACTACAACCACTGTTCATCACTTTGGTATCGGTGACATTCAATATCAGAACATTATTTTCCATAGCCCTCCACTTATTTTTATTCTGATTATCTGTTTTCTCTATTTGTATTCATCCTTTTGGTTACCACTATTTCCAACCGCTATCGCACGATCTATTTCTCTATCTATCTCGTAATATACATGTATATATCTCGCTATAATTTATTTTGAATGTTTCAACATACTTTTTCATATACTTTTCTGAAACATTCATGTATTTTTAGCGAATATATTCTAATATGTATGAATTTTTATATAATCTCTCATTCTTAAATTTCTTATTTTTGTTTATTTTAATTGTTATTAAAATTATTTTACCTTCGAGTATTTTTGTGAGAAGTCGTTTTACATTCTGTTTTTTCTTTTCTTGTAAAATATTCATTTCGTCTTTAAGTGGTATTTGGGATCCACGCATCGATTCGTCTTTTGTATCAACATTGTGCATCGACTAGGTCAACGAATCGACAACTTAAAATAAAGGTTCTAAACTCACTCTCCTCGATTTGAAAAGAAAGACACTATCCGCAATGTTTTGAAACTACAGTTGATAGAGCAGACAATATGTTTTTTGATGAAAGAGAGAAATGCGACATATCATATTTAATTCTCCGTGTTAGCTCATTTTTGTTAACAGCGTAGTACTCCTTCCTATGCTCGAAATCAGTCAGACGGGGCTTTGTTGCCGTCGAGCTCAGCTATATTTCTCTTCAGTCCAAAAGAGGCCTAGACTCGTAGGGTTTACATCTCTTAGAAAGAGGCAGTGTATTGCTAAACGCTTGAGGTGCCCGTACCGAGAAATGCAGACGGGGCTGCCCAACTATTCTTCTCAGCCGACAACCTATTACTCTAAAGTCCAACCCTTTCTAACCGTGGTAGGGTGGGGTAGCAATGTTGTAGTGTTGGAGCTATGCCGGCAGGAACTGCGGTTCCTGGCTAGGTCAGCCATGGCCGAAATGGCGATATAAGACCCGCAGCCCACCTATTCTCATTATTCTCTTTAAATAAACATCAGAAACCGTCGTCGTCTGTTCGTCTCTACTACGGTGTGTTCCAAGCAAATACGCTGGGACTTGATGTTCTCGGAACTGGGGATAAACACCTTAGATCGAATAGCTGTGACTAACGAGAAAGATATCACGCAAACCAGACAATGACTAGGCGGGTTCTTCGTAGGCCAACATGCAGAACATCAATAACAATAACTGCAGATATATTATATATATTTGCGATATTTATACGTAAATATGTAGCGACGAAGTTCACCCTTCGGTGCCCACAGTGAAAATGCTTAAACTCGTTTCTGCGCATATGTCTCGCCTGAATTAATAATGACAACTAAATACATTTTAAGCCAATCAGATGCATTTCTCTGAATTTATAAAATTTGCTGTTTTTATCAACAACGAGTAAATAAAAAAGACAGATTATTCCTTGAACAAAGGTGTAAAGCCCCAAATGCACGACGAAGCTAGTATTGACATTTCCACCTGCTTCCCTCGCCCCTCTGTTGGCCTTTGCCAAAGCTGAGATGCTCATTCTCACTAACGCACACGCGTACACAATGCATTAACTCTTTCACCATTTCTTTTTCTGTGGATTGAAAACAAATGTATAAACTTAACTACTTTAATATTTCTAACATTTCTCAATGAACTTCTTACAATGAAAACAAATAAACTTATTAAAAACTTTCAATCAAATGAACATTTCTAATTGCGTGGGAAAGTTTTATTACGATTTTTCAGAACCGTCAATAATTCACAGCCCTTAAATAATCGATTCTGTATTTTAACTTATGAATTCTTCTTGTGTTGACTCTCAAAATATGAACAGCCATTTCATATTTTATTATCTATGTATACTTCCATTTTAAACATATCAAAATTATCTCTTTTGTAAACTTATGCTTTTGAATTTATTATTTTGTTTGCGTTTATCATATAACGTTTTTCGCTCTCTCATCTTAGAGTATTACTTAAAAGTGTTTATTTAAAAGTATTTCTCTAAATAAAACGCGTCTTTCTAAAAAATCCCATTCCCTGTTATGTAACCTTACATATACGGACTACTTAAACTCTTCCACTTATCATAAATTCTGGGAATACCTGCTTCTTAGTGTTGGAACCACACCAGTCTATACTGGCAGTCAAGACTGACGTACAACTTCTCTTGTTCTTTGTTGTATTAATCTTTTTTCAATATACTTGTTTTCACTAAACTCCGAGTTCGTGTTTTCCTTCCGACCCCTTTTACAGGCACACAGCAACTGGCGACGAGGTACAGTAAGGGATTCGTGAGGGCTTTAAAATGGACGCCACAACCGGCGACGAAGTATATTAATTTTTTTAGAACCTCAAAAAAGGACAAACGTGAAGAAATCAACGTCAAATTCACCCGACAACGTCCTAGTTATAAAAACTGACTTACGCGGCGGACAAAAAGAAAACACGTATAAGACTAACTTATTTTCTATCAAAGAGGAAAGGTCAGTAATGTTGTATTATTATTCCGGCACTGTGTTAATTTTTAACAAGAAGGGAATACATGATATTTTCTTTTCTCTCCAAAAGAGAAAATTCCTACGGCTGAAAGAAAAAAATGAAAACCTTTTTTTTCTGTTGACTAAAATGCTGACCATAAATTCTCTGGTTACGTTAAAAATTATTTTTTATGTGGAAGAAAAGAAAGGGTTAATAATCTCTTTCTACTTGTACATCCAAGATTGCGTAAGCAGCGTAATATAAAAGAAGGAACTTTTATAATTGTATTCTATAAAGACACATTTAAAACAATGGAAAATATTAAATGCAACAGCAACAAAAAACTGAAGAAGGACAACAAAAAACTGAAGAAAGACTTCAAAAGTTTCTACTAGAACAAAATCAAAAATTACTGAAAAAACAACACGCATCTGACTAAAAAAAGAAGCCGATAAAAGACTTTTGGGACAAAAGAAGTAACCTATAAAAGGCCACAAAATAGAAGAAATACTTCTGGGGAAAAAGAAAGCTGATGAAAGATTTCTAGAACAAAAACAAGAAGCTGACGAAAAACTGCTAGAACAAAAAAAATCGAACGATTACTACAAACAACGTCGAACACGAAAACGATTATGCTTTTCCGCAGAATGGCTTTTCGAATATAATTGACAATTCCACTTATTCCCATTTGCTTCATATTTCAGAAAGTATGAGCATCTATACAAAATTATGTTGTGTTAAAATCGGGTAGACTAAAAAAGTTCGCTTACTGCTCCGAAAATTAAGGACCACCTCACATAATAAATTCGTAGTATCTTATTTCATCCCTACAGAGGAGCGATCTTACTTTTTCTGAACCTGTTAATCTTTTAACAGAAGACGGTGGAAGTTCTTGAATTTAGTCAAAAAAGATGGCGAAGACTACGCCACATTGTGGTCAATCGTTAATAAACACTGTCACAATTTCTAATCAAGTGAACTTAACGCAGATAACTTTGGATTTTTAATTTTTGTGCAAGGACTTATATTAAGAAAAAACGCGAAAATCAAGACTGACGTACAACAAATCTTGTCGTTTGTTGTATCATGATATTTTCAATATACTTGTTTTCTCTAAACTTCGAGTTCGTGTTTTCCTTCCGGACCCTTTACAAGGCCACAACACCCCCTCAAACTAGAACCCTACAAAGGGTCCCAAAAAATATCCCAACTGAATTTGTATGACATCATATTACGGCGATGAACATAAATATCAATGAATTACAACATGATTTCTGTCTTCTCTATTGTTACTTATGTTATCTGTTCTTTTCGCGTTTTTTTACTGTTATGAGCATCAACAGCAGCAGCAACAGCATCAGCAACAGCAACAGCAACAGCAACAGCAACAGCAACACTATGAGCATCACCAGCAGCAGCAGCATCAGCCTTATCATCAGCATCAGCATCAGCATCAGCATCAGCATCACTATCGACATAAAAAACGAGACTATACCTTTTAAGAGATATTTCATCCCAACATTTAGTATTAGACACCAGCCGCAGATGTTTCACATCACTTTATCTCAATTAAAGATGGACATAATTGTATGTCCGAGATAGTGCTCACTGGATTCCTTTAATATCCAGGTTTAAAGTCGCCTTTAACAAATACACAAATATACAAGCGATATATAGATGTCATTTATTCTCTGTTAACTTGACTTTGTACATGTTGCGGTATTTTGCAAATAAATCTGATTGATGTATAGATTAATGTATATCTGAACTATAACGATGAGATTCAAAACGGTAAGTATATGGATCACCATAACGCAATATATATTTCATATATAGTGCTCTTGTTTCAACACACTTAATAAATGTTTATAACAATAACATGTATTTGCCATTTATTCATTCTGTAATCGCAGAGAATATTAAACACCTACATCTTGACTATTCTTACTTTCTTTAAGACAATGAATAAATTCAGAGAAAGTGGTAGGAGG
This sequence comes from Sepiola atlantica, assembly GCA_963556195.1. Taxonomy (NCBI): domain Eukaryota; kingdom Metazoa; phylum Mollusca; class Cephalopoda; order Sepiida; family Sepiolidae; genus Sepiola; species Sepiola atlantica. Next base: position 111,813,184 of record OY744515.1, read on the forward strand.
AAGGAATTGAGGGTGCACTTTGGGGAGTTATCAAATGAAATATTTAACAGAATTTGATCTGGATATCGATACTGTACTAAGAGTTTAATTTTGTTTAACAGTTGAATTGAGAAGATATTAAAGGGTAGATGCCCACGGAGGCATAACAAACAAACAAACAAACAAACAAACAAACAAACAAACAAACAAACAAACAATAATAATAATAATAATAATAATAATAATAATAATAATAATAATAATAATAATAATAATAATAATACAAGTTACGTGACAATTAATGAAACACATATATTACTAAATTTGTTAGAGTATGTAGTGGCAACAGTGATACGTGCGGCAGATCGCATTTATTTAGTGACAAGATATATATTTCCAATCAGATCGCGATTTGATTTTAAAAATTGTGATCTGAATGTAATTTTGTCATCCTGTTCCCGGGGGTATTCCTTGTGAATGTTACCTGCTTTCTTTTTTTCGTTTATTTTCACGAACTCTTTGCTCGATGTGACACTTTATATATGCTTTTTATTTCGGTCTCTGAGGAACAGCGAATGAATGCGTTTAATGACTGCATTTTACTTCTTGAGAAACAATTGTTAGACCACCAGCAATTCTACCATGAAAAATTAGAAACAAAAAGGAAAATGAATGAATTGATTAAAGACTGCAATTTTTCGTCATTGGAATATAAACGCTCACTATATAAGCTCTGAAGTTGTAACCTAATTATCGTTCCGCTTGCAATTTGAATAATTTCGGATGTCCTATTAAAGAATATATATCGAAAGAATATATATATATATATATATATATATATATATATATATATATATATATATATATATATATATATGAGAGAGAGAGGGAGAGAGACAGACAGACAGAGAGATAGAGCGAGAGAGAGAGAAGGAAAATTACTGCAGAGGGAGAGAGAGACAGACAGACAGAGAGATAGAGCGAGAGAGAGAGAGAAGGAAAATTACTGCAGAAAGAACGAATCATGAGAGATGGAAGAGACAGAGACATCTTTTTGAGTTTCATATACGGGCGCAGTTGCTTTTACGTGTTTCCTTTTTTCTGAAAAAAACTTAATCTCACAATCTATTACACGTGTTTATAAGAGGTATAGTTTCTTAAGTGTGCACCAGGCAGCTGCATTTCGGCGAATTCCCGAATAGAATAGCTTGATCGGAATCGAACCGTCTTTTTTCGATGATGGGAATATCGAAGAAAAAAGTTTATTTCGTTGGCATTGGGCTCATGTAATTGGTTAATAACGTTGGAACAGATTTAATAGTTTCCTTATAGATGAAGTAAAACTAATATTAAAAAATAATAAAAAACATAAATAATGATAATAATTATTATCATTATTATTATTATTATTATTAATAATAATAATAATAATAATAATAATAATAGTAATAATAATATTTTTATTATTATATGAAAACAACAACACATACAAAGATAATAACAGGACGAAATATCTCTATCTTTATTAATTAAAGTATGTTTATATATTTGGATGTTGGTTTTAACTCCTTAAACAATGATATGATCATCATGAATTTTGGAACAGAGTTTCTAAGCGTAAAGAATGATAGTGTTGTCTATATTTAGTTTTAGGCGAAGGGCATATAAAGGGTGAGAGAAGCATTTTATGAAATTTCAGATACTTCCAATTTTTGTGAAATTTTTACAAGACATATTCGACATTAATCGTTGTGTATGTTTTAAAAGTACTTCAATGGGATGCGTTCTGATGAACTTGCTGATCTGGTGCCACCTCGACGTAAATACACTCGACCAACCTGTCAATCAGCTAAATCCCATCCATTCACTGTGAATGTCTTCAGATGCTGGAGATCTTTCTACTTCAATAGCTTATTTCCTAATGCTGCCGGCCTTTGGAACTCTCTCCCTGCTCCCTATTTTCCTGACTGTAACAACATGCAGAAATGTAAAACTAATGTGAAACAGAATCTCACTTTACAGCTCATAGTTTAGGCTGGCTCCCAAACTTTCACCTTAATTCTCAGTAACCCCTTACGTCTACAGTGGCAGCTTGTCTTGTTTAGGGTGAACCTTAACAAAACACATTTCTAAAATGTCAGAGCCTTTCGAATATTTTAAAGGGAGAATTATATCAACACATTTTTTTAGTACTTAAATATATCATATGTGCATTAAATTTGATCTATAGTCATTAGAAACCAGTCAAGCAAGATTTCTAAAATTTCAATTTCATCTTACGACTCTTCAAACTTAAGCCATAAATGTTATCAAATCAAATTCATGTAATGGATTTTGATCAAAATAAGAACAAGAACTTTCGATATAATGTCTAGATTTTATTTCTTGGATAGCGGAAAAGTGCGGTAAAACGTTATTATTGGAGGGATTAATTTTACCTGTCTTGGGACGGGTATTTTCAACTTTATTATAAACAGATGCAAACAGATATAAAGATGGGGGTAAGCGTAAAATGTATGAGTGGAGAAAAAAAACAACGAGAAGAAGACGAAAAAAACATGAAATATGAAAACAAGAAATATCTTAAACCACAGGGGAAAGCGGGAAAAAGAAAATGAGAGAAAGGATCCGATGAAAAATCCAATCGTTCCAATATTAGAAAGGCATAGAATATTACGTGGGTAAGTACGCATTTAGTTAGTGACAATATAATTTATCTCTCTATATATACAGCTCAATATATGTGTGTGTTTATGTTGTGTTTTTGCGTTCCTTATAAAAAAAGGTTGGATAATGTTATATTATTGAGAAGTCACAACTTATCAAGATCCAAAAGCTACTCAAGGATAAGGGTTGAGTGTCGAGTGGATGGTGAGACAACGCCGTCATGATTGGTAACGATGGTGAAAATTTTGCAGAATTCGATTATTTATGAGGCCGGCTTGATAAGAATTTGTTTACATTGGACTTTAAAACGACAATGTTGTAGTCGGTTGGAAAGCTGCATCGTGGTATTGAGTTACAGAGATGGGTAGATATATTTTACTTTTATAAACCTCATTTCTAAGTTAATTAGACTTCAAATTTAAAATATGTATTTCCGATTTTAATGAAATTTAAATCTATGAAGTAGACTTGCTTTTTTTCCTGAACCATTTGGCGAGAGAGTAAGAAAATAACCATATGCATTACAGGCTACTAAACTCACTACTCTATTCACCTTATTCACTCGAGCGTACTTCAGGAAATTTATGACTATTTTTAACATCTAACATAAATGTTACTTTTAGATCGCCATCACAGACTTTCACAAAACATACTATATAAAGATGGTAGCAAGAACTTTTATCTCTAATCTTTATTTACTGTAACTCTCCTACTTTACGCCGGTAAATAAATTACATCGGATAATTTATAGAATCATCACCGTAAATATTTCATTTCATTATTCTAATAATTTCAAACATAATATACAAGATTCATATATCAATTAATAACCGCTCCCTGATATTCCTTCAAACTTACAGAATATTGGATTACATATATGTATTCATTGTTTGCTATTATTCATAACTATAAAACATACACTTAAACTCATCTAGAATTTACAGTTTACATTAAATTCTTTATAACTTGTTTCAAAATGACGCCACGTACTTATCAATCTCCTCGAGAAAATGTATTTCAGTTGCGAATTTTTTCTTTTTTTCGTCATTTATACTTTTATGCCATGAACACTGAGGCAATTTCATCAATAACACTTTTAAGTTCAAACAACTCACAGCGTAAAACAAACCGAGGTACACGGTTAAACATCATCGAATCGCTCAAAGAAATCTTATGGAAACCCGTAATAGTTTTTTACAACGACGCTGGCCAATAATTAAAAAAAACACACACAAAACAGGTAAATTGTTTCACTTTTGACCATGCCTACTAAACAAATATCACCCGAACAATCGCCAAACCTCAAAATATATTATTATTTTTATTTTTATTATTATTATTATTATTATTATTATTATTATTATTATTATTTTCATATGTTTTTTCCTTTATAATTCATGGAAAAATGGATACTTTGGGTGAATTTTATTTTAAGTAATTTCTTATATTTTCTTTTCATTTTAACTTTTATAATCATCCGCTCTCTACGTCATCTACGTATCATTCTTTTTCTGTCTCTCTTTTTGTCTCTCTCTCTCTCTCTCTCCATCTCTCTCTCTTTATTTATATATGTATTTACTTATTACAGTAAAAAATAATCTCTTCTCATAGTGAAGAAGAAATCTTTCTAGACTGCGGCAATTTTTACTTTTATCCCCAATAGATGGATTTACCCAACCCCCAAAAGACTATCTCTCTTCATTTCTTTATTTACTTACTACAATAAACATTATTTTTAGTTATGTTGCATAGCCGTCCCGGAATGGGCCGTGGCAGTTCTCACTTTGTATACCCTTCCCGGAATAGGCCGTGGCAGTTCTCGCTTAAACAACTGGACATTTTTAACACCAAAAAATATATGTTGCATACCTTTTAATTTCTCGTACCTTTACTTCTTCGTCGCGGAGGGGCGCCGTCTCGATGTCGTCTAGTGATTGAATTATTTCTTCTCTCTATCTGTCGTGAACCTCGCCGTCCGTTGTGTCTGCAACAAAACCTTTATAACACAAATTCACGAGGCAACATTTTTTTAGTTTTCATTGGTTTATTTCAGGCGTTAAATTTCTGTCGGCCACGGAGATGCCTCACTAACGTCGAGGGAGAGACCAAATTACTGCTTCATCGTAATTAATTCCTAGCTTAACTCCTTAGCCATTCGAGGAGGGGGGAAGAAGAAATATCATGCCTGTATTCTCTTAGGGAATTTAATTCCCCTAATCATATTGAAGACTACATAGAGAAATAGCTTCCAAAACCCAGATTCGCAAAACTCTGCTTCCCACACAAAATCCCGTGACGTCACAGAACCCCAATGCGCAGGTGCATTCGTCACAGCCTGACTTTCTTGAACTCCCGACTTAAAAGGTCTCATCAAAATGGTGGCATGTCAACGTCTGTGAGCTTCGACTGTGAGAACCAGTCTATTTTGCACTCGACTGTACGGGTCCACCCGCACTAAATCGCGCAAGCCAAACCAAACGATCTCTCACACATGTGTCCACTTCAAGATGCGTCCGATCCCACAGGGCAATTATCCAACAGTTATTCATTTTTAAGTTTCAAAATATACTTAACTTTACAGTTTAGTATATGTTACTTAATCTCTTCTCTTCTCGGTCAGTCGAAACTTATTCTTTTCTCTCCTCTGTCAATGAAGAAACAATCTTCTACACTGCGGCAATTTTTATTTTTCCCCATGAGATGGTTTTCAACACATTAATAAATTCAATCTACTTCGGATTGGGATAAAAAAATAATATCAGTCTAACTGAACTTGGAATTATTCACGCATATATTTGGATCACATTTACATATTTGGGGGGGGGGAGGAGGACAGTGGCTTTTATTTTTTAAAAAACGCTACTTACAAAACACAAAACATAGAGAAATCTATTTTGTTTGATTCAAAAATTGATAAATCTTTTTTTAATCACCTAAATTACTTATAGGGTTCTTTTCGACTCCTTTTTTACGAATTAATACTCTAATATTCATATATACTTTCCAGGTCCTGCTATTATATATAATGTCATTTGCCGCTTTATGTTGCTTATGCAGTTTACGGACCGGGCACAGTTAGACATCTCGTATCAAATCATTTTTGTACTTCCCGTTGATTGAACTCACAAACTCTAGGTATTCACTCAAGAATATAACTCAGTATTTTAAATGTAAGTATGTAAAAATAACCATAAAATCAAAATTCTCTCAAATCAGCTTTAAATGGCATATGCATCAAATGTTAGCCAAATTGGATTATTAGTTTCCAAATTAGTTATTTCACTTAAATAACTGTAATTTGGAAACTAATAAGCTAAAGGTTCTAATTTGAAAAGCAATGAAAACTCTGAATTTCGTGTGTTGATTATACGGTTTAAGTAAAGAAAAGAATTGATAAGTTGTTCAGTCGGGAACAACAGTTAACAGGTTGCATGCTGACTTTAAACGCGATCCGACAGACAGAAATAATATTGAAAGCTCAGGTCGCCCAAATACGGTAGTAGCCTTGGTAGATATAAAAAGTCAACAAGTTCGTATTTGCCGATCGTAAATTGAAGTTTCGTGAGATAGTAGAGAAGTAAATACATCACAAAGAAAAATGTATTTCCCATTTTTCATGAACATATCTCAATGGAAAAGATATGTTCAAAGTTCGTGCTACGTTTGCTCACAGTAGATAAAAAATACAACAACTCGTCCACGATTTAGATCGTTGTTTTCAACTGTTTCAACACCACAAAAAGGGGTTTAACGTCAATAAGTAAAAACGGTTTAGACATGGATCCACTACTTCACTTCGGGGTTGAACCAACAGTCAGCTGTTAGACAGCGGTGAGTAATAGCCGTTGAAGGTTACCAAAGAAGCAAAAAGGAGGCAAAGCGTTGGCATCCTATTTTTAGATGAGATAGGTTATTGTTTATCGATTAGCTTGATAAAAAACATCATCAATAGCAGCGATTATCTTACATTAATGGTGCGTTTAAAGGAGGAATTCAAAGCCAAAATTTCCATGAATGAAAAAGGGAAAAAAGCTGTATGTTACCAAGACAATTCACTGTGACACAAGTCGATTGCAACAGTGTAAAAAAACTACTTCGAATTTCTTTCGCAACAATTATATTTCCCAGTGTTGGCACCAGCGACTACTGGCTGTTTTTCAGACTTCAAAAGCATTCCTAAGAATAAGAGATTTGGCTCCAATAGGGAAGTGATAACAGAAACTAAGGCGTATTTGGAGGCCAAATGCAAATCATTCTACAAAAAGCCATCAAATTCTTAGAGAAGTGTTGGAATCAGAATATTACCCTATATCGAGACTATGTAGATAAACAAAGTGAAAATTTAACCCGATGGCCAGAAATTAATTTGTAATTGACAGTTTAAAAACTTCAAAATCACATTAAAATTTCGAAATCTACTGTGTAAACACCGATTCCGCCTTGCACGTTATGGTAATTCTTTTTAGGCTAAGATCTTTACATGATATAATTTAAAGTTTTAATAACATATACATTTTAACAGAAACATTTGCATTCACGTGATGCATTTGAATTGGCAAAAATCTGTCAGAAACTTTTTACTCAGCTTATAAAGTTATAAAGTTACTCCCATGACATTCTTTGGGATAATCTTTTTGGGAAACAACAAATGTACCAACCAGTTATCGTCTCATATTCCTCCTTTCATGAATTATAGAAAGCCCATCAACTATTGCGTTTACAATCAAGATTCGTTATCAGTTTTTTTCTGAGGATTCACCAAACTTTTAATGGTCTTCACTGTATTATTTTGCTGCTTCAAAAACTTCAACAAAAAACTTGGTAAACTGTCTCTTTTGTAAAAGTAAAAATGACAAATAAAAACATACATATCGAATCGAGGCGCTGGTACAATATTGTCTCATCTCTCCGTCCTTCTGTGGCCACTGGGGAAATAGTTTAAATAGTATTTATGCGTGTTTTTTCGCAAAGGGGAAGCAAACGTTTTTCAAAAGAAAATAGAATGCTCACCAAATAATTCGATTTGCAATGTTTTTATGACTACTTGACGTAGAAAAACATAAATTATATTTACTTTTTCCTTCCAATCCTCAGGTTATTTTAGATTGTTAATAAAAATGGAAAAATGTTCATTACTTTCGCAAAAACCAAATGTCAATGAGTGGAGTTTCAATAAAAAAGCGAAATGTTCTTTTATATTGTGTTTTGCTTTGCTCAAAGCAAAACTGATTTTATTTGATTGTTTATATTCTGCTACTTTTTATTCTGTTATAGAAAATTCTATTGAAAGAACTGAAGTGTAAGTTGATGATATTAATAAAAAAAAACGTTGAAAAGGATGAGGAAGACGACAGTGATGAAACAGAGTCTGAGGACATAAGATGTAATTATTTGTTTTTTAAAACCTCTTGTAGACGTTAGGAAAATAGTAAATTCCATAGCCAATGACGTGGGTAGACATTATGTTCTTTACATAAGACAATTTTGTTTAGATATTTATTTTTTCTGGTGTTTATTTTGTTGTAAAAAGACATGTTATAGCTGCTATAAACATGATATATCACTATTATTTTATTATATATATATATATATATATATATATATACATATATATACATATATATACATATATATATATACATATATATATATACATATATATATATATATATATATATATATATATATATACATATATATATATATATATATACCTTGAATTTGCCAGCTCGTAATCGCTTGGCAGATTTCGCTACTCGAAATACTTGAAACCAAAGTGTTAAATTTTAAATATTTAATTCATAAGTTTGTTGTAAACACGCATTAATTAACATTTTGGTAATTTTGACCTTTTTAATGAAATCGTCAAAACATGCGCAGAAAGAGGAAATCAATTCGCTGTGTGTGTGCGTGCTTGCGTATTCTAAGTATATTATAAGCTTTAGACATCAAAACTAAAAAACAAGCCATTTACAGAATAAATTTTAACACTATATATAATATCATTCTAAAATGTTTATGGTCCAACGAAAGTTTCTCATTTATAATATTTATAATATTTATAATATAATTCCTGCCAAAACTACCGATTAAAATCAGAACTGACAGTGAGAATGGACCCAGATGGGCCTGAAAGTACTTGATGCACCTACAGTTATAGCAGATTCATCGGCCAATTCCCCATCGAAACAAGGACCCTAATTCGGCAAATAGAAAAGAACCACACAAGGATATCAAGACATATATATATATATATATATATATATATATATATATATATATATATTAGGGTAGGTCGATTTTACACTTTTTTTTAAATATTAAAAAAAGGCACGTACCGAAAGTTGTATATAGACCTATTAAATACTCATGCAAAAAATTAGATCAAAAACTTCAGCGGTTTTTTGAGCGTTTGGTATCAAAGATCGTAGACAAGAATATACTGAAAATTCCTAGTTTTTGCAAGATTTGCTTGAATACTGGTGTTAAAACCAAATAATTTGTGCATTTAAAATCAGCGAATGTCCTTTTATTTTATAAAAATGATATTAATTAAAGAAATCTTCAAGTTAAAAATGTGCCCCCCCCTCATTTTCAGTATCTGCTTTTGTAATCTACCTTTTAACGTTATGAATTAAACAGTAATATTTGAATACCTAAAAAAATGATTTTTTTCTGTTATAAGTGAAAATATAACAAGCAAAGAAATAAGGAAAAACCTAACACTATTTTAATGGAGCTTAATATTGAGAGTCAAATTGCTCCATATAAGACCCCTTAGACAAAAATGCTGGTCTCAATTTCTGACTCAAAACTTTGGCTGTAATGTGTTGATGCCTTGCTTCAAAACCATATACAGTTTGTGAAGCTTCTGTTATTAACTTAACTGCCCGTTCCACGCCCTGAGAATGCCAAAAATGCAGCATAATTTTAAATCTATTAATTGTGTCCAATGTGTGGCATTAAAATTAATAGGTGGTATTCTTTTTAATCTTTTTTTTTTTTTTTTTTTTTTTTTTTTTTTTTTGGCTAAGAAAGCATACGCACAAGCCATGTAAGATAGGCAAAAATTTAATCAGTGTACAAAAATAAATCAAGTTTTCTCTTGAAAGCATTGATAGTAGGCGCTTGGATGACCTCAGCGGGAAGCCTGTTCCAGGGGTTGACAGAACGAATTGAGAAGGATGCTTGACGCCTCTGAAGCCGAAATTTACGACAGTAGAGCTTCTGGTCATGACCTCGAAGGCCTCTGTCTGGCGCACGAGTAAAGAATTCGTCAGCGGGGAGATTGATGAGCCCATTCAGGATTTTGTAAACCAGGATGAGGTCCCCTCGCATCCTTCGAATTTCGAGCGTCGGAAGTTGAAGACGGTGGAGTCTTTCTTCATACGAGAGATCGGCAAAGCCAGAAATCATTTTGGTTGCACGCCTCTGGATGCGTTCAACATGAAGTATATCCTTTCGGAGATAGGGACTGCACGCCTCAACACCGTACTCCAGCAAAGGTCGAACAAGCGTCAAATAGAGTGGACGGAACACTTCGGCCGTCAGGTTGATGAAGGAACGTCGAATTTGAAACAAGACGCCCCGGGCTTTGCTGGACATTTCAACGCAGTGACGAGACGGTTTGAAAGAGCTATCCACTCTTACACCAAGATCAGTTGCCTGAGATACTGAGGCCATTTCATGGTTGTTCGGACCGATAGTGAAGAGCTGGGATGGTCGCGCGCCAACTGGAAGATGACTGCATTTGGCTGCGTTGAGTGGAAGGTCCCAGTCTGAGGCCCAGTTTGCAGTACAATCCAGATCGGTTTGCAGGATGGCATGATTGCGTCTTTGCGCTATGAGTTTGACATCATCAGCGAAAAGCAAAACTTTGCCCTGAAGTAAGTCTGGAAGGTCGTTGACGAACAGGAGGAACAAAATCGGGCCAAGCACTGAACCTTGTGGTACTCCGCTGCAAGCATTTGCTTCTGCTGAAGTGCATCCACTCACAGAAACTCGAAAAGTTCGTGCTTGTAGAAACGACCTAATCCAGCTGATGATGGACCGGTGAATCCTGTACCGATCAAGCTTGTGAAGGAGCAGGCGGTGGTTTACGGAGTCAAACGCCTTGGAGAAGTCCAGAAACAGGATATCCGCAGCATCGCCATCATCCAAAATCTTGGTTATCCATTCTTCCGTAAGAAGGAGGTTGGAGAGGCAGGATCGCATTGGGACGAAACCATGCTGGGTCTGAGTCAAAGATTTGGTTCGTTCAAGGTGGTTCATCAATGCATTTTTCAGGATTTTCTCCATAACTTTGCAGATGATTGAAGTCAGGCTCACGGGGCGGTAGTTAAGAGGGTCGGTTTTAGCGCCTTTCTTGAAAATGGGGCATACTGTAGCCACTCTCCAGTCCTCTGGTACGACACCGTCTGAAAGTGAGTGATTAAACAGGTCCGCTAGTGGAGTTGCCAGAACATGCGCCAAAACACGATGACTCCTCACTCCTGAAAGAACACATTAATTAATTGAATTATTAAAAAATTCCAATCTGTACTGCTTTAATAATTATGGTGAAATTAGATAAAATCTTTAAAAATCATTCTATAAATTGGAATAAATAATTGAGTCAGACATATATGAATAAATATTACTTACCTAATGGCCAAAATTCTTTTTAACGCTTCTTCTCTTACTTCAATCTCTTCAGATTTAACCATGGAATATAGAAAGTTTTCAGGCAGTAAACAAAATGTATTACCTTGTATATTTCTAAATCTTGGATTTCCTGAGGCTGCTCCTTAATCCTCTGGGTCATATTAAAAATGTGCACTTGCTGATTGTGGAATTTACTATTTCTTTTAATTTCAAACCAAGAAGTGGCATACACATTTACAATAAAATTTACTACATAGTGTAGTTTTGTCGTGTGCCTTTGTTGGTATGCACCACGAGTCCATAAACACATGAGCCTGGTGGCCAAAGTTAACCATCTTGCTTGGTTTAAAGGACCAATTTTCCAGGAGGTATATCTAGAGTCAACCTTACCTCTGGAAATACCTACTGTGTATTCATAAAGGAGTCTTTGGTCAGAACTAAGATCATGTATTTCATCAATTTTAAAAATTGAGTCTAGAGGATTGCTAATAGTGGAAAATGATATTTGGGGTAAATCATGGCAATCATTTGAGCATAATTTCCCCAGAGGGCCACGGAATGTTGTAGGGCCCTTTGCGCAACAATCTATGTTTTTAAAAAGGGCTCTGAAAGGTAGTTCATTATGATGCAAAGAGCAACCAATTGTGTGAAGATTTTTTTCTAAAATTGCAACCATTCCACCTTCGCAACCTGTGTTGGTATTAGTGTTGTCAACAAGTATAGCCTTGATACTGTTCTCACTGTGGAATTCATGCAAAACATCCACCACTTGATCTGCATGAACAGCACCTGTTGCACCACTATTAGGAAGAACTCTGTGTCAGATATTTACTTTCACATGGTGTTTCTTTTGTAAACGTAAAATGGTGTTCTGGTCCCTTAGTTTTTTTCATAATTTTCTGTCTATTTTCATCCACAATTTCCTTATACATCAATGTGTCCTTATCCATTCTCCCATCAACTCCAATACATATAATATTTTAGGTGGGATAAACACCCCTGGCTGAAATAGTTTTATTTGTCTACCTCCAACAAGGTAAGATGTGACACAAGGTCATGAAAGTGGGATTAGATAAGCCTGCGCTATAGAGGTGAGCACTCTGGCCATTAAAAAATTGACTGGGCAGCCCCGTCGGCATTCCCCTGTAGGGGCGTCTCAGACAGTTAGCAATAAACTTACTCCTCCCCAAAGAGGGAAGGCAAAGCCTGGGAGGGTGCAACTCCTAGAATTGCACAGGACGGACAAGCCCCAATAGAACGGCGTAAATCCAGACCCAAAGGCCCGGACGATACCGATTTATTTGGTGGGGTAAAAACCCCTGGCTGAACTAGATTTTATTTATCTATCTCCAACAAGGTAAGATTGACACAAGAAAGTGGGATGAGAAAGCCAGTGCTCGAGAGGTGAGCACTCTGGCCATTTAAAAATTGCCTGGGCAGCTCCGTCGGCATTCCCCGGTAGGGCCGCCTCAGACAGTAAGCAATAAACTTACTCCTCCCCAAAGAGGGAAGGCAAAACCTGGGAGGTGCACCTCCTAGAACTGCACAGGACGGACAAGCCCCAATAGACGGGCGTGAATCCAGACCCAAAGACCCGGACGATACCGGTTTATTTGGTGGGTTAAAAAACCCTGGCTGAACTAGTATATATTTATTTTATTTTTTAAGGTAAGGTGTGACAAAAGGTCGGGGAAGTGGGATTAGATAAGCCAGCGCTCGACAATTCAATATATATTTGTGATAATTACATTTGTAAACACAGAATCAACACGTGAATTCAAATTCGCTCGTTGAATTTTCAACCGGTGAATACCATAAAAAATATCCAATAAATAAAACGCCTATGTAAATAAATAATTATTTATATATAACATTAAATATTATAGTGTTTTATTCCTTTTTAATTTGAATATGTACATTTAATTTCTTAAGAAAAGGAATAATAAACTTTAAAATATTTATTATTAAGTAATGTATTACTTTTTTTTGTTAAAACACGGGTTTAATTTAAGGCGACACATCTGCCGGTGAAATCTAGGCTGTGAGAAAAAATCTCGATTTATTTGATCTTAAAGTTGCAATGCTCAAATAAATACAAAGTTTTGAAGAAAAATATTTCTTGTGGTAACTTTTGACATTATTTGGCAACTTTCTTCGAGTGCGATAATTTACAGTTTCAAAATCGACCTCCCCTAATATATATATATATATCGATAGAAGGATGAAAAGGAATTATAAAAGCGACAAAGGCAGATCTATTTTCAATTTAGTTGCTTAATGCAAGGTATATTCCGCAATTAATTTAATGAATTTTTACGTAAGCCAGGCTTTTCAAAGATCAAAATCTTATTATCAGAGGAAATTGCTGAGATAAATAAGTTGGCGAAGAGCCAAGATTTAAAATCTGAAAAAGTAAAACAAAGATTGTAGGGAAAAAACAAGACAAAAAGCTGTCCGAATGCAAACAAGTGTCCGATTGTAAAAAGATCCGGTGTTAAAAGGTCCAGCGGAGAAAGTGGTTTGTAGGTAGGCCGTTAGAAGGCACGAGAAATAAATTGAGAGGTTTCAAAGATAAACTCCAGAAACCACCAACTTCAGGTGCGGCCAAAATAGATAAAATCCAGAGAGTTAAAAGTCCAATAGCGGGTTCGTTCGTGGATGCAACAAGGCTCAGTAATTCGTGAGTTGGGAAATATTAGCCATATTAAAATGTCTTCCTGGGCTGAAAATCATAAAATATGCTGAAATTGACGAAGAGACAGCGAATTAATATTTAAAAGTTGGGCCAAGTTCCCAATTGCCTGTTGATAAACAGGACCGTCTGAAGAATGGCAAATACTCATATGAGATCAGCAGACAAGTCAGGAATGTGTGAGGGTGCGAGGGAACAAGTGTGTGTGGGTGTGATGAGTAAATGCGATTTAAACTTAGATTGTGAGTGGGAGGGGAGGGGGTCGCTTATAGATGAAAGTAGACGCTAGTGTGAATTAGGGTTCAACTAGAAATGACGTAAGGGAGGGAGAGGCAAGTCGATAAGTGCGGGGGAATTAAAAATACCAAAATGTGTCGGGAGATATGAACAGGGGGTGGCGGCTGGACGTTCAATCAGATGAAATTATTTCTAATGAGGTAAAATTGATTTGAAGGATAGAGATAAAAATAAATCTTAGGCCGTAAGAAAAATTAGGGATTGACAGATAAAGAAATACATAATTAAGGGAATAGTGGATAAAATTAGAATGCGGAAGTAAATATTTGAATAAGAAAATGATGATTTGACGTTGAGTATTGAATCGGAATGGTATTCCCCAACGTCGGTGAAGATTTGGGTCGAAGTAAAATATGTTGTTTCGGGATGCTAATGGTTTTTGGATGTAGGAAAATTAAAATTTGAATCAAAATGAATTCCAGAATAAGAAATATGGAAGTTAATTATGCATATTATTAAGTAATTAATGGATGGCTACGGGTATTTAATTCGCACTTAGGTTAAAATAGTAAAAATTACTTTATTCCAGAGTGAGAAGGGGATGGCAGGTAAAAGTAAATATTATGGGGGTTAATAGATGCAGATTGATGGTAGGGGTCGGGATTCAACAGGGTCAGAGAGAAGTGAACGAGGGGAGAAGTGATCGAGAGGGAATAATCGAGGCTATTAAGAGAGTGGGAAGAAATATTATTTAGAAGTTTAACAGGGGGAACTGTAATTAGATCGCAAAGAGAAAGGGGTGAGCAGTTCGAGATCGAAGTGTGCAAAGGGTTAAAGGTAGATAAGGCGAATCATCAAGTAAATAAGAGGGGTGAGGTCTAATGCAGTTGTGGTGGGTTCGTTATCAAGTTCAAAGGGGGATTAAAAGGTTGGATATATCGATGAGTATCGAAAGATAATATTAAGGGAAGTTAAAGGAAAAAGAATTGATACATAAAGGTTATACGATTAAGGAGGTTGAGTACAATGATTAAGGGATACTGGGAGAGAGGTACAAGAGTTAAGGAGAATGTAAAGTAAAGGGACTTCATTGGTAATGTTTTAAGTTAAGAGAAAAGTTAAAGGAATGAGGGAGATTTATGCAGAGTTTTGGAACAAAAAAGAATCAGAACTATCCGAGAATAAATCCGAGATGTAAGGAGGGTAGTTAATCAACTGGGGGAGGGGTGTCAGGGGGATTAGTGTGGTTGCTATACTTAAATTTACGTTTATGTCTGCAACTGGAGATAAGTTCATTCTTAGAGTTAATAATATTTTTAGATTTAGTTGCAGTAGCTATCATAAAGGTTTAAATTGTACAAAGTTGGCAGTGGGGTGAACCCGGGATGTAGGATCTGGACTTTTTAAGTATTAACCAGTGTAGGGAGTAGGGGGTATTTTTAAGATTGAGATTTCTAATTAAATTGGAGAGTGAAATGCCAGTGGCATTATCGTTGCTATTTTTAAAAGAGTAGATATGGTTTGAGATTCAGGTCTTAATGGGGCAAGCGCTCGCCCCAATGTAGGTGTGTATATTAAAAGGTGATGCTATAGTTGTATTAAAATTGCTAGTGGTATTAGAGAAGATTTGGGTTTGGGAGTTCAGATTATGTTAGGGAGTTTGGTTGGAGTTGTAGGGTGGATCGGTTATGGGGAAAATGTCTGTTAGTCCAAGGACACTATCTATTATTGGGGTGTTTGGTTAGAGATATGGCTGTATATGCGGGGGTCTTGATGGGAAAAGAATTGAGGTTGTGGAGAGATGTGGAATCAGGGTGGAGTATGGGAACTGTGATTGCTTACAATATTGGTGGAACGGGGAATTGCTTCACAGTACAAGCGTATATTACGTCCTTATGTACACAATCGTTGTTGAGGGGGCAATCTCTAGGTTTACGGCAGTGGCAACTAGTGAGGGGTGCGGTGGGTGGTTGTTGTTAGATATGCTTGATTTTCCTATTGTTAGAGGTTATGATAGATTGTTCAATATTGGACATTGTAGAATAAGATATTTTAGTAGAGTTTCTGTTAAGAATAGTGCTATATCTGTGGGGGTGCTTAAAAGATCTGTCCAAAATTTGGAAATATTCCTTTGGTATATTGGTTTTGACATTACCGCTGAAAGGGGGATTGAACCAAATGTTGTTCTTTCTTCTGAGTTTTTTCTTTGTCTATGCGTCTGTGGGTCTGTCAGATTATCAATATTGTTAATTCCTATGGGCTTATTTGCGTGTGTTTTAATTTTCTTGGGTGCAGATGCGTTAAACTTTTTACTCCTGTGTATTGTCATGCTGTGTGTAATAATGCCTGAGGGGTTTGTTAATTTTGTGATTGTAGTCTGAGTTAAGCAAAGCATTATTGTACAAGCTAGAGTTTTGTTCGAAGATAGATTTATTTGCAGATAGTTTAGCGATTCTGTTAGATACTGAAGGGACTATTGAGTTTATGATGGATTTAGGGTGGTTCGATAGATAATGTAGGTAGAAGAGGGTTAGGTTAGGTTTATGGTAGGGGCAGAAGGTTCCCGAGTTAAGATCTAGTGTAAGGTCAAGAAAGTTGGATATTCTCTTCTCAGGTTCTACTGTAATGGACAAACCAAAGTTTTTGAAAAAGTTATGCAGGTATTTGATAGTGTTGTTATATTGCTTCGATATCTCCCCAGATACAAATAGGGCGTCGTTCCTGTATTACCCACCCTGTAAGTGCCCGAAATTAAACCTCAATTCTCTCATCATGTACAAACCTACCAGAGCAGTGACCTTGGCAGAGTCCGATTATCCCATAGTGATATCAAAGTTATAGGGGGTGTCCTTCCTAGTCCATAGCTTGTTATCAAATTCTAGTAAGGATCTTCTGGCTAATATAATTAGTTTAATTTCTAGGTCTGTAATGTCAGATTTATTTTTAGCGAAGATTAATGCTTTGTTAAGTAGAATAGGGGAAATGGACTGGTAGTAATTATTAATGTCGAAGGTTATGAAGTTCAAATTAGGTTTAGACTTATCAGTGAGGTTAAGGAACTAGATGGTAACCTCATCTGAGGATTGTTAAATGGTGTAAGGTTTTTTTCTTTTAAGGTGGGGATAATTCTATCTAAGATCTTCTTACTTATCATGCCTAGGTCGGATTTAGAGGGGCAGATTAGTCTAATAGAGGAGTTTTCAAATTACTTTCATGGTTCCTCAAGGTAAATCTAGGGGTGTAAGGGGTTAACATTTATGTATAGTTAAGGACATTCAAAGATGTAAGTAGGGATTTTACCTCATTGTTTATACTTGTTAGGGTATCGTAATATGTGCTTTTGTAAGATGTAATTAATTCCTTGTGGATTAAAATTTGTATTTGAGTTTGTAAACATTCTTAGTTTTTCTGCAAGAGCAATTATATCTGGGTGTTGTCTAATGTTGTTGGTGAATTTGTTGATTTTTTTTATTATGGGGTTGGGGTGTTTATTGTGGGTTTTTTTATTTAATACGTCTGATGAGGTCAAATAGGTCGTTTTCGAAATTGTTCACAATAGGTTTTACCTTTCCTAAAAGTTGGCTTTTAGTTCTCTTCTTTATATATATATATATACATATATATATATATATATATATATATATATATATGTATATATATATATATATATATATGTATTTATGTATTCATATATATATATATATATGTATTAATATTTATACATATATATATCCATAAATATATATATATATATATATATATATATATATATATATATATATATATATATATATATATATATATATATATATATATATTAGACATGTGTCGTTAAATACGGCGGAGTTTTCTTTCTTTATGATGTTTTGAGTCAATTTCTCGACTCGGCGAGCAATTCTTCGGGTTTCTGGTAATAATTGATGGATCATGGCGCCTAATGTTGTTTCTTGGGACCGAAAGTGCCAAGGAAATGGCCCAAGAAACAACATTAGGCGCCATGATCCATCAATTATTACCAGAAACCCGAAGAATCGCTCGCCGAGTCGAGAAATTGACCTAAATGATCATAAAGAAAGAAAACTCCGTCGTATTTAACGACATATGTCTAATAAACGACTTGCGGCCAATATATATATATATATATATATATATATATATATATATATATATATATATATATATATATATATATATATACGTTTCTTGGGCCGTTTCTTTTCTTTAAACGGAAATAATGTTTGTTTTTGTTTTTAGAGAAGAAAGTTTTCTTCCCGAAATATAAAAAATATTTCAACCCCATTTCGGATTTTGTTTACAGTAAGTGTACAATTTATATAGAACAGTTTTTGAAGAAAAATATCACATATATACCCTCCAATTATTTGTCTTTGTTTATATTCTCTTTCATCATACCGGTCTTTTCCGCATAGCTTACAGTCTTATTTACTATATATATATATATATATATATATATCGGCAGCAAATCGTTTATTATGCATGTGTCATTGAAGACCACAGAGTTTTCTTTCTTTGCGATCTTTCTTGTTAACTTCTCGACTTGGCGAGCGATTCATCGGGTTTCCGGTGTCAATTGATGGATTATGGCGCCTAATGTTGTATCTTCGGACATTTCTCTAGCGCTTTCGCTCTTCGCGACCGTCTTCAGGAGGCAATGCGTTATTGTTAGTAAAGAGCCGTATTTATGATTTTAATTTTTGGGTGTGTCTATTAATTTGCATATGGGTATTTACATATATATATATATATATATATATATATATATATATATATATATATATATATATATATATATATTCTTTTATTTACTTACTTATTAATTTATTTATTTATTAATTTGTTTTTATTTATTTATTTTTTTAAGCTATTATTATTATTATTATTATTATTATTATTATTATTATTATTATTATTATTGTGTATTAATTGTTGAAGACTGATATGGCGTTATTACCGGTGGTAAATGCTATTTTGTTAATTGTGGGTTGTAATTTTTTTATGTGTAGGGCTTCGAAGATTTTCAGTCTGTTGGTGCAATTGTTTTTAATTGTTTTTGTTGGTGCAATATATATATATATATATATATATATATATATATATATATATATATATAGAGAGAGAGAGAGAGAGAGAGAGAGAGAGATAGATATAGATATAGATATAGATATAGATATAGATAGATATAGATAGATATATATAGATATAGATATATATAGATATATAGATATAGATATATATATATATATATATATATATATATATATATATATATATATATATATATATATATATATATATATATACCTAAGTGAGAAACTTGAAATTGTTACATTTTAAGATAGAGAATATATACTCAACGTCAGACACGAAACGAGTTTAAACTGCAAACATTTAAAGGAACACACGCTAAGCAGGCTTTTAGATTATGAATAACTACTATCACTTTATTAACAGCTACTTCATTGTTAGTATAAGACATACTCAATTTTTATTCTTTTTTCTTTTTTTCTCTTTTTTCTTTTTTTCTTTTATTTTTTATTATTATTACTTCTTATTATTATTATATTAAATTAAAAATTCTGATGTTTTGATATTTTTGAACTTAAGTAATCTATCTTATCCAAAATCACTACACATCAACCCATAATGATATGATTTTGGCACATATTCATAGTTATCACTTGTTTATATATATATATATATATATATATATATATATATATATATATATATAATTAACTATTGCAATTACATACGTTATATTTTATTAGTTTGCTTGTCTTTATGGTACTTATATTGTAAGTTCCTTGCATTAATACTAGAGCTGATAAAAATGTAAGCAAATTGAACTGAGATAAATAGAAGCAATAATGAAGGATATGTTTTGATTATAGAAATATCGATGTTTGTGTACATGTGGACGTGTTTGTGTGCGTGCATGCAAATGTGTGTTAGTTGTCTGCGTGCAT
Source organism: Sepiola atlantica (assembly GCA_963556195.1). Lineage (NCBI taxonomy): Eukaryota > Metazoa > Mollusca > Cephalopoda > Sepiida > Sepiolidae > Sepiola > Sepiola atlantica. The sequence continues at coordinate 111,833,389 of OY744515.1, forward strand.
GTATAATGATTTTATGTATAGTTATGTTATATGTGTATGAAAATGTACATGTATATGTAATGGTGTATATGTATATAATTGTATGGTTTATGTGTGTTATATATGTATATATAATGGTATCTGTATATACATATGTAGTGATGTATATGTATGTATTCATGTATTGGCATTTGTATGTGTTTATATATTTATATGTATGCGTATATATATTGGTGGGTGTATGCGTATGTGTATATATGTATACATGCGTGCATGTGTATAATTTGATCCAGATATATGTGTATGTATGGGTATGGATACTTGAAATAATATCTTATATGTATGGGTATGTTTATTTCGGTGCAGAAGTTGTATATTTTATTTTTATTTTTATATTTATTTCGTGTGTACTTATGCGTAGGTTGATGGACATATTTATATGTCTATGTGTCTATTTGTATTTGTACTGTACATTTATGTGTGGGTAGGTATGTTATAATAACATATATATATATATATATATATATATATATATGTGTGTGTGTGTGTGTGTGCGTGTGTGGTGTGTGTGGGGTGTATATCAGTGTATAGATATATGTGTATATATTTGTGTTTGGTATTTTTTCATATATGTATATGTGTGTTTATATATTTTATGTATGTACTTGTGTATATATTAAGTTGTGTACACGTTGTATTTGTATTTTTATTTTATTTTATTTTTTTTTTATATTAAGACCAGCTATTTATGCTTGAAAATGTGTATATATATATATACATATATATATACATATATATATATATATACATAAATATATATATATATATATATATATATATACATATATATATATATATACATAAATATATATATATATATATATATATATATATATATATTATATATATATATATATATGTATGTATATATGTATCTATGTATTTACCGGTGTATCTATTAATTTGTGCGCACGTGTGTGTTTTATATATTCAAAATATATTTATGCTTGAAAATGAATATACGTGTATATCCGTGTATAGATATTGATGTATATATTTGTGTCTGTTTATTTATATATGTACTTGTGTATATATTAATTTGTGCACACGGGTGTATTTTATATAAAGATCAGATATTTATGCTTGCATAGGTTTGTAAATAGATTAAAACTCTGAAGTGTTAAATAGAGAAAAAAGGGAATCCAGGTTATAAAAAAGGTAATAAATCAATGAAAAGGGGAAGAATAAGAAGGCAGGTAATAAAAAAGAATATAAAATATAGAAACTAATTTAAAGAGTCAACAAGTAAAGTATGTAATCTGATACTAATTCATAAAAAATAGCCTATCCCCGAAAAGGATTTATTTAAAGGGAAAGTTTTCCAAATTCATCCCACTTCTCTGTAGTCTTTTGTCTGAAGAGGTTAACTCTCTGCGAAGAGTACTACCGAAACATGTATCCACATATGTAACCAATAATGTTTGTATAAATAAAAATGTATAATTATGAACAGCTCTACTTGTTATTGAGCACTTTTTATAAACACTTGATATTCAACGGATTTACATCTACAGAAATTAATACAATACATGTACCATATATATATGTATATATATGTGTGTGTGTGTGTGTGTGTGTGTGTGTGTGTGTGTGTGTGTGTGTGTGTGTGTGTGTGTGTGTGTGTGTGTGTGTGTGTGTGTGTGTGTGTGAATAAAGATGAGGATAACATGATCCGACGTAATGGAAAATTAAAAAGGAAATCCAAAAACTATATTATTTATGTATTCATCAACGTTTTGTCTTTATTGTGAGACTTCCCCAGGATGAAGAAAAATGAAGAAAAAATAATCATACAATTATCAAATGTTATCTGCTTGAGGGCGGCGAGCGTCAAGTAAGACAGTGAGTGAAAAGAAATGTTTAAAAATTGAGACAGACAAAATAGTCTGTGTATTATCAGTAGCAGTTAACGGAGTGGTTAGGGATGGAAAGTTTGGAATTGTTGGATATGAGTTCATTATCTTTAGCCTTGAAAGACATTGTCTGGGTCACTGTGTCCAAAACGATCGTTTGGGCCGTGGGTAGATGGGGGGGGGGGCGTAAGTCTAAACTCATTGCCCTGTTTCGAATTAAAAGGGAGGTTAAAATGATTGAGACTTTCGCCCCCATCCACTTTGCCAAGAACACATATTTATATTTCCCAATAAGGGAACGTTTATATATAGGATTGTCGGTGTGTGGTTCTTCTATTTCTTCAAAAATAACAGTCTAATTGTAAGATTGATTTATTGACATCCTATTTCCTCAGAAAGGTCAGTATGTGACAATATGTTTAGATATGTATATACAGGGTTAAGTTCTAGACAAATAAACCGATCGTTATTTATTTTGGAACACAGAAACTATGTGTAAGAGATTGTGATGTGAGCTGTATTTGGTTTAATTTACAGGTCCTTCCTACAATTTGAGAAATCTTCGATGTATTGAAATTATATATATATATATATATATATATATATATATATATATATATATATATATATATATATAAAAACTAAACACCTACAATTAATAATGTCAATTATGAAACTAGTCGCAACATTTTAAAGTGTCTAGCATAATAATTAACATTACCAAATTCTTAGCCATTAGGTAGTTATGCGTTTGAATTGTATGCACTTTCTTTAACGTCATCAATTTCTTAACGGTTTAAACAGTCAAACTTTTAAATCTCTCATATGTGTAGAACGCCATCACGCTCTCATGTACATTTCAACTTTACAGACGCTTGTTCAAGTTATAAACTACTTGCCGTTATAATTCAAAAATGAGCACAACAGTAAAGTCATAATTTGTAAAGACACTAAAACTAATACCGCCTGAAGATGATTTGACGATTCAAATCGAAAGTAATTGCAAAAAAGAAAAAAGAATGGAACAAGAAACCCATGGATCATATTTACATCAATTTGACCGAAACATTAGATGGACAATTCGGAAAATTGTAAAAATAAAAAAAAGTCGCATCAAACAAAACCACTTCGTGTTATTTAATAATGTTTGCTTAAATGAAAATATGCTGCCTAAATACACACACAATATATATATATATATATATATATATATATATATATATATATATATATATATATATATATATATATATATAAGTATAGCACATGAATTGATCAATATTCCCAACATTTCATATACATATAAGTATTGAAAACGTGTTTTATGCAACACAATTTGGTTGCAACCTTACTATTTCAATATTCGATATTTCAGATTTGCATTGAATTATATCCACTGACAGTTGATACTAATAAAGCATTTTTTCTCTACATTATTATATTTTATTAGGGAAGTTATTAGGCAAGTCATCTGTAAATTGTATAGTATATATTACGATTAATAAAATAAAAAATAATAATTAATTAAATAAATAAAATCAAAATATAATGATAAGTTTTCCTGTACACACATGCTTTCACACACCATCCTCCCACACCTATCCACTGAAATACCTATTTCCTCAAAACATGTAGGGACACAGCTCCTTTATGTGTATACATCCAAACACAGACCCATTCCATATTACCAGCAAAATACATCCGAGTAAGTATGCTAGTAAATAAGCTAACATACAACATCTCTTCAGACATCTGCTACTTTCTCTAACATCTAGAAATGAAAATGATCGATAATTTGACAACAATAACATAGAATAACCATGCAAATACAAAGTTAATTATTGATATAATATGATTATATGAAGTTACTCACTTCAATTTATTAGAAATAGTCACCGTAATCAAGCCTGATTCAATATTCTCTACGTTTATAAATATATAAAAATGAGCAATAAAATTCGATATATGAGAGATTTTCCCGGCACAGAGTTACCCTGCTGAGATCTTATATTGTCAAAAATCCCACTCAATAAGAAAAGAACGTAAGTAATAAAACTAATTAAGATCATATATGATATCTTCCTTTATGAAATTATATTCATTTAATCCAATATATATTTAGAGAAACCCTTTATAATATTTCGTAATCAACATTATTAGGTCTTATGTTTACAGGATCATCTATTTAAATTAGATTATACAGTTTAAAACGTCTCCAATAAGGTTTCCTTTTTCACATACTTGATTAATTAGGAAGAATTCTACATTTTTTATTCAACTAATAAGACACCCGTAAAGTTTCACACTCTCGTTAAAAACTAAATAAGTTATTGGAGCATCCGATGATTTTTTGAAGGATTATAGAACGTCAAAAAACATTGGTCAGCATAGCACTTCCGGTTTAAACATTAGTAAGAATAGTGTTAGCGAATGAAAAGAACTCGCTAATGTTTTTCTCTGATTTAACTTATACACTTTTAACTTGATCTTTTATTAAAAATACACTGTGTAAATAATTAAAAAAATATGCAGCCTGTAGACGGACGACACTGACTGCTTTCATATACGCTGAATTCGCTGAGAGTAAATATTTCTACGAGCCTTAATTCAATGAGCTGCTTACTAAATAAAAAGTAAAATAAACATCCAATACAAGTCTATGCTTAATAAAACAGCAAACAACTCGTGTAGGGAAATATTTTTAATAGATCATAATATAACCCTAACCATTAGCCAGTTAACTTCCGATTTTACACTATTCTTCACGAACGAGTTGATGTAACTTTTTGGAATAAAAACAAAACGGAATTTCTTCTAATTTCTTCTAATTTCTAATTTCTTCTAATTTCTTCTAATTTCTAATTTCTTCTAATTTCTTCTAATTTCCAGATTACCCGATAGACGAAACCCGGATATCCCTAGTAGATACAGTAATGTATAGTACATAAATTAATTAACTTATATTAACTTATGTAAGACATTCGATCGACCACTTTGATGTTTTTCTACTAAGTTGTAATATATATGTATTAAGCATGTATATATATATATATATATATATATATATATATATATATATATGTATATATATATAAGGATAGATAAAGAGAGGGGTAGAGAGAGTTTGTCAATATCGAGTATTATTTCAACGCTTATATTTCAGAGAGTTACTCTGAAATATAAGCATTAAAATGCTTATCTGTAAATCTTGATTATATATAAATTTTGATTTATTAACTGTTTAAGTTCCACTTAGTCAATTAAAATCTCGTTAAATTTGATCTGTCTTATAAGATCACTCGTAAAAATGAAAAAATATGGTAAAATGAAATTCTATTGCAAACGGCATCATGTTCTAAAGTGACTGACGACATTATGCTCGAGAGTTTCTGGTTAAATTCAGATCAGCCAATAAATATTGCAGATGTGAAGAACTTTAAATAATGAAAAGTTAGAATGTACAAAAAAAGAAATAATAAAGTTTAAGGTTAATTTAAACTACAAAGGAATATGTTATCAACTTAACCCGATTTAATTTTTAAAAAATGATCATGTTTGCTAAAACGATTTTTCTTTGACACAACTGGAAAATTATCTCAAATGGTTTACAAAACATGAAATAATACGAGGGAGGAATTCACCATTTCTCCGCGTAAAATTACGTTTTATTTTTTGTGTTGTTTTTAACTTAATGTAAACCGTTTCTGATTCTTCTTACGTTTAAAAACGCGTTTGTAAATGTATAGCTAGATCAAATATTTGGAAGTATGAGGAGTGTTTTATTCAGATGTGAACTTATATAAAAGACTTAATAGCTATTAAAAGAAGACATAGAACACGTAACCTTTGCCAGATATCTTTGCCAAAATGCAAGTCTGTTGCTTAGATAAATTTACTTTTGCAAAAGGTTCCTTCGACATGATAGTGTGTGGAGTCTATAAACGGAACCTGAATGACCACAACGGCATGTACATTTTGCATACTCTCGAACCTGCGCACGTGGGCGGAAGCGCATCTGAGAAAGACGTCATCGACTATGTGCCCAACGGCTGATAGCGGCAAGGCTGTTAACCACGCAACGCTGTCGGCTAACTTGCAGCTTTTATTAATTTTAACTCAATATAATTTCTCACATATGTCGTGAAAATTAAATTACATCTAGTAAAAAATATGTAGATTCCCTTAGAAACTAGGATGCAGTAAGTCTTCGGAAGGTTTTTTATATCCTTCGCTTCTATTTAGAAATGGAATACTAGCACCAGACGTTTACCAGTGATCTTCCCCTGATAACAACATATGTGCATTGTGGGATTTGAGTGAAAATAAATCTTTACCTTTCAAGTACTCTCTTTTACGTTTGTCTCGTCGTATAATTATAACCGCATCGCATTGTGCTATCATTATATTTATTATTATGAATACCGGAATTAGAAACAATCGCTAGTTGCATAACAGCGTGAGCAGAGGCTTGAAAGCGATCAGAATACGCTGGTCTTCAAGGCATATTCGTATTTCAACCGATTGCAGTTAAGACTAGTGGTGCGATTGGCACCAGCACGCAGAACTTTCTCTACTGCCTGGGTGTATGAATGTTGCGTCGCGCCGAGTACTATCGAGATATAATTGGTGCTACGTGCGTCTCTCCATCGCTATTATTTGATGGAAGGTGTGCACCTGCTTTCGGCTTGCCAATCAAGAGAAGAGCGAATCAAATTTTCTAATATATCCACAGAGGCTTTTCAAACTCGCTAGTTGAAGTATCTTATTTAGGTATGACAACAAATTAAATGTTAACATTATTTATTCCACTTATAAAGCATTGAAATGTTACGTTAATGATTAAGGATTCTACCAGGGTTTTTTTTACCCCGTCTAATAACCCGGTATCGTCCGGGCCTTTGGGTCTGGATTTACGCCGGTCTATTAAGGGTTGCCGGTCCTGTGCAGTTCTAGGAGGTGCACCCTCCCAGGCTTTGCCTCCCCTCTTTGGGGAGGAGTAAGTTTATTGCTTACTGTCTGAGGCGCCCCGACAGCAAGGGTCAAAGATTCAGTCATTGATGGAGAGCCTGAGTTTGGGGATGAATTAAATGTCATTATAATACATATGTCATTATAATATATATATATATATATATATATATATATATATATATATATATATATATATATATATATATATATATATATATATATATGTATGTATGTATGTATGTATGTAGGGAAGGTCGGTACAAACACAGTCACTTATTCAGGAAACGAATCCGTGATTCTAAAACTGATATTACTACTACTACTACTACTACAACAACAACAACTACTACTACTACTACTATTATTATTATTATTAATAATAATAATAATAATAATAATAATAATAATAATAATAATAATAATAATAATAATAATAATAATAATAACAGACCTCCACTGGAAGAGCGCGGACAGCTCTGGGACCTTGGGGAGGCTTGTTGCCACTCGGGCCCCAGAGGGGACCAATGGCCCTTACCAGCGTGAAATCGGTGGTAGGTGGCTGTTGCGATACCGCAAGGTCATCAGCGGTGATGAACGAAAAGAGGTGGAGCATACTGGAAGTCTGAGGAGACTTGTTGTCACTCAGACTCCAGGGAATACCACAGGTTGTTGGCAGTGGGCGATCACTGACGATGACCAGTGTGATAACTCCTAGTGAGTAAATAATAATAATAATAATAATAATAATAATAATAATAATAATAATAATAATAATAATAATAATAATAATAATAATAATAATAATAATAATAATAATAATAATAAAAATATCCTGAATTACACAGAAATTCTACCCCAGCTACACCCAGATGCATCAATCATTGAGCTTGCCTTATTTAATTATACATTTTGGCTTGTCTTTGGGAATCCTTTTAAACTCTTTAGAACATTTAACGATTTATTACATATTCAACATTTAAACTACAGATTCCCACTCATTGGAACCTTAATTTTCCCAACGGAAACCCTTTTATACTTTCGAAATTATTTTTGTCTTTTCGTTCAAAATCCGTTTTAATTACGGACCCCCCTCTTTTTTTCAAATAATATATACACTCAATGACCTAAATTGTCACCTATGGCCAATCCCCAGTCGCATCGGATTTAGTAACTACCAACAATAACCTTATCACTAGAACACTTCCTCCCCCTCCCTTTTCTTTCCAGCAGCAGCCATGGCTCATTCAACTAACACTCTCACCTTCTTCCCTTTATGCTTCACTTCCCCTTTTCCCAGCTCCCCTCCTCAGTTGGCCTCGTAAAGGATTTCTTCTTAGAACTGCTTGAATATTTAACCACCAAAGTTATTTGTATTCAGCTCCGGCCCAGGAAGTATTTTTTAAATGGTCCGATTTCTCATATTAATTCCGATTAAGTGCGCTCCACCTACGATTTGAACTCAACATCTCACTATTGGAGTTACATCATTTTTTTAACGCTTTTCCATGCTGCCTTCACGGAATAATTGTCTTCTCCATCTAAATCTCCTTTCATTGGACACCTTATCAACGGACAATTATCAACTGGACAAACCCCATATCTTTTTTACACGAACTTTTTTTTTCAACTCTCCATTCTTAATATTTTTTTAAATGTTGAATTTTGGCTTTTCCACTGCCAACTTATCTATGTGCATAATTTCTCTGATGATAAGATTTCGATCTTTGAAAAGCCTTGGCTTAAGGAAAGAATAATAAACATAATTTTATTACAGAATATACCTTGCACTGAACAATCGAAGTTTGAAATAAATATGGACATTCGTACATGTTTATCATTCTTCTTTCATCTATCTTTATAATTGCTCTATCTCGTATATTGAGCTTAAACCATTTCACTATAGGTTCTATCTATGTTGTGAAGTAGTCCAACAGTAAAAAGAAGAAGTCAAGTCGAGGTTGGGTTAAGATAACAAGTGTATTAACATAAAAGGTACAAGGTAAGGAAACTGACTGGCACTTGACTAGACAGTTACAAGTCTGTCCTTTTTCTCTCGCCAGTGACTCTGGTGACTCGCACTATTTATAGTGTAGTTTCTCTTCTGTTAGAACGGCCGGTGTAACAATCTACTAAAAGTTTACTTTTAGTTTCATATTTGATTATATATATATATATATATATATATATATATATATATATATATATATATATATATATATATATATATATATATATATATATATTGCAGAATGGTTCTTGGGTGTAGTGATTAGTAATATTATTTTTTTTTATTATTATTATTATTGTTATAATTAATGTTATTTGATATACAAATTACCATATAATACGGTAGTCTTAAGGGTAATATATTATTATTATTATTATTATTATTATTATTTTATCATTATTATTATTATTATTATTATTATTATTATTATTGTTTATTTATGTATATATTAGTGAAATTTTAAGCTGAATTATTTCGACACTTGATTATTGGGGAAATGGTAGTTTAATCAGTACCATTGGAGAGCCATGGATATTATAACTGTCCTGTTTTTAAATCTCCGAAACAGTTACATGGTAAACAGCTGATGATCCCCGTGTTAATATTAGACGCTTAAGGTCTCCTGTTTTTGTTTCACTGTTAGATACTTAACCCCCCCTTTTTTATTTACTTATTTATTTCATGAATTTTCCAACAATTGTTAAGTCTGCAATATCTTGGATTTAGTTAGTTTCTCTGGGAATTTAAACTGCATTTTACTTTCTTTTGTTTGTGTTAAAATGACTTAAAGCTTCTTTAGACTATATATATATATATATATATATATATATATATATATATATATATATATATATATATATATATATATATGTATATATGTATGTGTGTATCTGTTTCTCATACACCTAACTTACATCAACAGACACACACCCTTGAATCCAATGAAATAGGAGGGAACTGATTGGATAGGAAATAGTTTAAAAGCACTTGCTAAAGTCCGCTCAACTGATGATTGTACTTGAAATCTGTCGAGAGATTCTTCAATACGCGTGCATTCTCTTTCTCTACGGTCGATGCTGCCTCCTTCTGGCCTTTCAAAATCGATACATCCATATGTTATTGATTCATGAATGTTAATAAAATCAATTCTAATAATACCACATCTGCTCAAGTGTTTGACCAGCAGCTAAAATCGTGCTCGTTTTTCTCTTTCATGTTTTTCTTTTTGTTGTCTTCATTTTTTTTTTAATTTATATCCGAAATATTTTTATTCTTATATTCTTTCCTTTCGTTTTTTCGTACTTTAATTTATTTCTCCTTTTATTTATTTTTTATCTTCAGCTGCTGACATATTTGATGTGTTGAACACAAAAATTACATTCTTCTCGACCGTGTTCGATGAAGTTTCGCCAAAATCGCCGCAGAAAATATATACTTTCAAGATAGCTCTCTATTTTTATGCGAACCTTTACAGTATAGACTGAAAGTCCGAGCATGTGATATTCATAACATCCACGAATGTATTCGATTACTTTTCTAAGCTTAGCACACTTTACACTTATAATATCTACGTTTATCCAAACACTCATGTGCCTCTAAGAATTTGACCAAAATATTTTTTTAAAGGTGTTTTAAATTAGTACAATATCAATTATTAATTGAACCAAATGGTTATGAAATTCTAACTAATTATTGTTAAGTATAAATGTTGTTTTAATCTCGATTTATAAAATGAGTGGATGTAAATATTTTCAAAAAAAAATAATTAAATGAGGATTTGCTAAGAATTTAAAAGACAGAAATGCTTTGAAATTTCTTTGATTCACGAAGTAATTCAATCGATATTTTTTCCAACTATTAATAAAAGGTTAATATGGCTGACTTGTTTACCAATAAACCAAAATATATTGTGCTGGATTTAATTTTATAATTAAATAAAAAAATTTTGTAATTTGATGTACACTTTTTGAAAACATTCTAACTACATCGCAATAGCTAGGAATTTTCAAAACAATTGTCATCCATTTCTGATGGTCTTTTATAACGATATTCTTATTTATAAGATTCGCGTTTGAATATTGCAAACCATTTTGAACACTTTTTTCTTTTTCATCATACACTACGCTATGTTTCTGCAATCTACCAAACCTTGTTCTAAAGAAAAACAGCAAATAAGGAAATAGAGTTCTATTTGTTTATCTAGTTGTGATATTGAAAATATTTTTTTTAAAAAGGAATAACTAGACAGACGTAACCGTCAGATTTTCATGCTGAAAATGATATCATTATTACAGCTAGTATATGAAGTGTTTATAGACATAAATGCACAATAGTAAGTTGTCAATTGCCTATTAATGAAATTTGTGACGTTTGCAATACTATTATAGTCTCATAGAAGAAAGGCATGAATCTCTGTCAGTTTTTCTGCTTTGTGGTAATACCTGCTAACACTAACCCTAACCCTAACCTACTAACACTAACCCTAACCCTAACCTGCTAACACTAACCCTAACCCTAACCTGCTAACTCTAACCCTAACTCTAACCTGCTAACCCTAACCCTAACCCTAACCATGACACTAAAACTAACTCTAACACCAACCCTAATACTAACCTCAACCCCAACACTAACCCTAACACCAACCCTAACACTAACCCTAACTCTAACACTAACCCTAACCCTTACCCTAACCCTAACCCTTACACTAACACTAACACTAACACTAACACTAACACAAACACAAACACAAACACTAACACTAACACTAACCCTAAAACCTTAACCCTAACCGTAACACTAACCATAACACTAATCCTAACCCTAACCTGCCAGAGGAGGTTGTGCCGATGCCTACCATATTAATGTTTAAAGTTGACTTAGACACAGATTCGTGCGGTATATAAGCGTACATATGTTCTGTCATCTCACACATCATTTTGCGCTTTGCTATTTTTGTAAAAGAATTTGATTTAATTTGTCTGTAGCTATCACTCTTTCTATATCTCTCTGTTACCCTTACTTACATATATATCTCTATGTATATATCTCACTATGTCTCTTTCTGTATCTCTCTCTATCTTTCTATATATATATCTGGCTCTACCAAGAGACTGATTATCATATTCAATTTTGGGTTACATTAAGTGATAGATTTTTTAATAGATAGGTGAGCATGTTAACGTCAATAATATACATGTTCTAAGTAAAATCCTAAACAATTGAACTTATCATCATGAATTATGAATATGTATTTATAAGCGGGTTGAGTAACGTGGTCATATTATTGATTTTTTGTAAACTTTACTATTAAGGTGGTACTATCGAAACAATACACAAAGAAAAAAATTTAAAGTTTAAAATTAATGCTATATTTATCGCTATATACTTGTCTTGAGACGGCTATTTTTTTCGTTAATATTTACACACAAGCACACACACACACATATATATATACGTATTTATATATGTACAAATATAAATATATATACATATATATACATATATATATGTATATATATATACATATATATATATCAAAGGTCATCTAGTATACAAATATAGATATATATATACATATATATAAATATACATATATATACATATATATATATCAAAGCTCATGTAATATACAAATATAAATATATATATAAATATATATATAAATATACATATATATACATATATATATATCAAAGCTCATGTAGTAAACAAATATAAATATATATATACATATATATATATATACATATACATATATATATACATATATATATCAAAGTTCATGTAGTACACAAATATAAATATATATACATATATATATACATATGTATATATATATATATATATATATATATAGTCATCCACATACAGCCTGTTTCGCTTTTTCACAGCTCATCAGTGCGGCTAGACCAGTTAGTGTCTCAAGCCGGGATCGAAACGCAACCGTCGAGCTGACAGTCGGCGATGCTAACCTACGCCATCATGCGACAAAGACTGAATGTAAGTGATATCTCAATGTAACGAAATGTAAACATTGCAAATGCCTGAGCTCGAAATTAGTTTTACTTAATGAACATTGCCTTAAAGCTAATGGCCGTTGACGATACCCTTATATATATATATATATATATATATATATATATATATATATATATATATATATATATATATATATATATATATATATATCAAAGCTCATGTAGTATTATTAGACTGAAATAGGATAATGTTGTGCTGAAGAAATGTTCAAGTTTATAGCTAACGAAAGCATGAAGTATGATTTTTAGAAAGCCGTTTTTTTATGGAGTATATTTGGTAATTATTCGGAAGACCTAGAGTAATGTGCACCTATCGTATGTTTTATGAAAGCTTTCTGTAAAAGAAAAGTACGATTTTCGTACTTGAAAATAGTGTCTTAGTGATCTGAGGAAACGTAGAAACTTATAAGTTATTAAGGACTTATGTGAGAAAATTATTTTTGTTGTAAATAAATGCGAGTTGTCTTTACTCTGACAATTTTTAGTTGTGTAAAAAAGCTGTGTAAATACGAGTTTCCATCTGGTAGGATTGACGTTGATTCCCTTTGTGTCAAATAGGGTCGAATCTTTTAAGTAGATAAATTATTTGTTGTAGAAATTCTTTTGGCATACGTTTTATTTTAAATGAAATTACAGTTTCTGCTAGAATGTTTTACTAGTGTATATGATGTAAATTATAAATAAGAAAAGCTTTTAGATTATCCGCGATGAAATTAATTCGAAGGTAGTTGCTGCAAGGTTATTTTATTAGTATGCATAATCTAAGTGTGGTTACACATTTATCGAAGCTGGTCAGTCAATAAAGAACCTCTAGCTTCAGAAATGGAACTCAGTTAGTTAAGTTAAATAAATATATTTTGATGTTAGTCATTGTCTTTGTTTTCCTAATTAATATACAATCCTCTTCCCCCGTGAAAATACTCAAGAGAAGTTGCCAAACGTCTTGGCAAGTAAAGTATGGCAAAATTATAAAACGAATGAAAAAAGTTATATAGAATAACCGTTTTGTGGCAGCGCATGCAATAAACAACATAACTCCTTAACACACATTTCTCATATCAATCAGAGAGCAAGAATCAAGTGCTTCCATTAACGTATACATTCACATTCAATTAATTAATTATTTCGCGAAACCAAACATTTTCCTTTAACCAAAAATTTACAATACAAACAAATAAATGCAATCAAAATTTATATGATGTGAATACAAGTTAAAAGTCTGTTCTTCTTGATATTATCGGAATCGTTTTTCATAGAAATAAACACATCGCGAGATTTATTGCCAGTGTCAGAAGGAATCGTGTGAAAATACGAGAAAGAAAAATGGTTGCCGAGTATATTTATAGTCGAACCCACTTTTGTATTCTTTATCCATCGATCTTCAACTCGTCCGCTTATTTTCCTTCGCTTTAAAATCAAGGAAAGAAAAGATTTTGGAATGTTCGGTCGACTTTACTTATTGGATTTAGCCATCGATCAAACGTTCAGCTTAGACTTTCGTACGACGTTTGGAGGGAAAAGTCACAGAAAACGAAATCTGTGAGTTCGGACAACAGTTTTTGTCTGAACATAACTGTCACACTTGTTCGTACACTTGTGTTTACATACATACACATTAAGACACTTACTAGTCTCTCACCAATACATTCTCGGTTAATTACATTCTATCTATCATTTTTACTTTTATGATTGTTTTTCATCTCGTTTATAATTTCAAGTACTTGCTATCCTCCGATGTCTCAGTCGGTGATTTGACTTTATGAACACATGCTCTTACGAGCCTATAAATAGATGGAAAACTACTGATACATATATTGAACATAAACCCGCTAACCTATATCTGTATATATACACATGCTTACATATACACCCACGCTAACACATACCTATATATATATATATATATATATATATATATATATATATATATATATATATATATATATATATAAGTATAATTTTTTATTTATACACACATTATTGGTTACATATGTGCATACATGTTTCGGTTGTACTCTTCCCAGAGAGTCAACCTCTTCAGACCAAAGACTTCAGAGAAGTGGGATGGATTTGGAAACCTTTTTCCTTTAAATAAATCTTTGTTAGTGGATTGGTTATTTTTATGAATTAGTATCGGATTACCTATTTTACTTGGTGACTCTTTCAGTTAGTTGTTATCTTTTTTATTCTTTTTATGACCTGCCTATCCCCCTTTCCTTGTTTTATTACCTACTTAGCTTAGACTTCTTTCAACTCTATTTAACCCTTCAAAGTTTAACAAACCTATTTAGGCATAAATATCTGTTCTTTATATAAAATACACACATGTGAACAAATTTAATAGATACAAGTACATATAAATAAACAGACATAAATATGCATACACATCTAAACATGGACATACACACATATCCACTTTCAAGCATAAATATATTTACAATATATAACATACACACGTGCGTATAAGTATATTTTCAATATATAAAATAATTTCAATATATAAAATACACACGTGTGCACAAGCAAATACATAAACACACACATATACATATATATATACATACATATATATATACATATATACATATACACACGTACACACATACATACACAGATATACACATATACACACACATACACATTTTCAAGCATAAATAGTCGTTCTAAAAAATAGTTGTTCTTAAAAATATGTACCCATATATATACACACACTCAGACAACACACACACATATATATATATACAAAGTGCTCACAAATTAATAAATACAAGTACCTACATTAAACATATAACCCAAACTATACAAATATAAATACTAAACACTAATATATACGCATACATCTATAACTGGATATACACAACATACATACACAACATATACATATATACATACATACACATATGTATACATATACATACACATACACATATATATAAATATATATATATATAAAGCAGACACATAGGTATATGTTCATTAACCAACGTATACGTACACAAGAAATGAATATAAAAATAAAAATAAAAATTTACTACTTTTACAGCTGTATAAGCATACCAAAACAAATAAGATATCAGTTAAAGTATTCATAACCGTACATACACATATATCTCGATCCAATTATACACATACACGCATGTATACATACATACATACGTATATGCCCAAAAATACATATGCATACATATAAATACATAAACCCATACAAATACCAATACTTGAATACATACATATACATCACTACATATATATATATATATATATATATATATATATATATATATATATATATATATATATAGATACTATCATATATACATATATAACATACGTAAACCATACAATTATATACGTATACACCATTACAGATACACGTACACTTTCATACACATATAACATAAATATACATAAAATCATTATATATGCATACAGATAACGTACACACACATATGTATGTGTATACAAATATTTGCATGCATGCACACAAAACAGGCCCACATTTACACAAACACTATTTTAAAGTAATTAAAACTAAGGTGTCTATATCATTCATTATTGCTCCAATCTATCTCAGTTCAAATTACTTACATTTATACCTGCTCTTGTATTAATACAAAGAACTAACAAGATAAATACCATAAAAACAAGCAAACTAATAAAATGTAGCGTATGTAATTACAATAGTTAATCATATACATATACAAACCCATACACACACACACATATATATATATATATATATATATATATATATACATATACACGTGATAACTATGAATATGTTCTGAAAACATTATTATAGGTTGATGTGTTGTAATTTCGGTTATATAAATTGTATGAGTTCAAAATAAAGACATCAGAATTTTAAATTAAATATAATAATAATAATTAAAAATGCAAAAAACTTAAATTAAAAAAATTAAAAATAATAAATAAATAATAATAAAAATAAAATAACAATTAAAAAATAATTAAAAAATAAAAATAAAAAATAAAATTTAAAAATTAAAAAATTGAGTATATGTTATACTAACAATTAAGTAACAGTCAATAGAGTGATAGTGGTTATTCTTAATCTAAAAGCCTGCTTAGTGTGTATTCCTTTAAATGTTTGCAGTTTAAACTCGTTTCGTGTCTGACGTTGAGTAATTTTTCCCTATCTTTGAATTTAACCATTTTAAGTTTCTCACTCAGGCATAAGAAACAGTGTGGGGTGAGGGATCTACATTTATTTGCTTTTCTTATCATGCTTCATCTAATTATTTTTTATCTTGTCTATCAATTTCCAGAAGTATCGGGACAGCGAAGTGTAACTGTATTTTTTATTTCTAAAGGATAATTTATGCATGTAACACCTATCCTTAAAACTTCTTATATATATATATATATATATATATATATATATATATATATATATATCACTATTTGTGCATATATTTATATGCAAACCCATATATACATATATATATATATATATATTCATAGCTACAAATAGACGCCATTTAATCAGATTTTCCAAAATTATATATATATATATATATATATATATATATATATATATATATATATATATATATATGTAAGGATAAAGAAATTAAATCAATATATGATAAGAACAAACACTTTAAAACACAAACAATCAGCAGGCGTTTAATTATATTCCCCGCTTTTTATGCGTTAGCATATTATATATACAAATCCTTACACGTGCATACATAGATATATGCATACATGTATATGCATATATATATATATATATATATATATATATATATATACATATATATACCCGTAAACACGCATGACTCATATATTTACCTACAGAAACATAGACATGTAAATTAATGATATATGACACTATACATGTGCATGTAATCTTATCACTATATTCAGTTAAATATTTGAAGCGTGTTGTGAGAATTTAGGCTTAAATGATTTAAAGAGCAAAGTACTCTTAAACCTAAATTAAGAAATAGCTTTACAAATTCTATGAGAAAAGAATAAAAAGATAAATAAATAAATAATAAATAAAAACAAGAAATAATCTTGTACTTTACCAAATATATTGGTTTGGTCCATTTAAAGATCTACCGATAAGCATATCTGGAATTTAAGTGGACACGAACATATGCATGTACATCCTATGGCACGTACAATGCTACTTTCTTAAGTGAATCTAAAACTATGCACGCACCAAGAAAAATGATTTGCCAGAGATCTTAAACTAGTATTAATATATCACTCTATTTTTTTAAATGAACATTTATGTAAATAAGATCAAATTTAAATTTAAAATATCGAAATATCATTATAAATAAGAATTAAAAGTGTCCACATTCAAAGCGGGAACTCCTTAAATATAGATAAACTAATAAAGATTTTTTTAAAAATCAATTATTAAATAAAACATTCCAAATTAAAGATACAGATGCAAAAGCTCAAAATAAAATCTGAGTAAAAACATGAAGATATTTCTTTTAAAAATATAAAGAAAAATGTTAAACACTTTTTAACAATATACAAAAAAACACAATACCTTAAGAGAAAATAAAATAAAATGAGATTTGGTTTAGTTGGGTTGTTTAGTTTTACGACATATCAACCCTTTCCGGGTTATTAAAGGCCGAATACGGTCATTTTGGTACAAGTCTTTATGCCTTTGGTTCTTTATATCTACAGATATTTATCTATGGTGCTGGCTTTGGTCGTTTTGTTTTACGGCATATCAACCCTTTCCGGGTTACTTAATAGCGAATCCGGTCATCTTGGGAAAACTACTTATGCTTCACATTCGATATATCTTCAAATATTAATTCATGAGATGTGTTTTGTTTTGTTTTGTTTTGTCTTTTTGTAAAGGAAAATTGTTGTTTTTAGCTTTGCAGAACATTTTAAAAAGCTGGATTTCGAAGGAGATCGCAGTTGAAACATTTGAAGCCAATAATGTTTGATTAAGTTATACTGTAATACAGCTCGACCTGTTATTGACTATTTTATCAACACCGAAGTTTCATTGAATTAACATATAGGAAATAACAACAATACAATTTATATATATATATATATATATATATATATATATATATATATATATATATATATATATATTTATATATATATATATATATGTATATATATATATATTGCTTGGTTGCAAGATGGCGGCTTCAGAATCAGATTTGGCAGTGTCAGATATTTAGGGGGATTTTTCTATGATTGCCATCTTGTAAAGTTTATTTCTTTATTGTTATAAATTGCCGTTCTTCTGTCCTTTCTTGAACACCGTCTCTCCCGTTTTCTGTTGGATTAAAAACTACTTTTTTACCGAATTGAGAAACACGACTAAAAGAAAAAAAAATTCGCCGATAAAAAGTAATTACTAATAAATAATTAAATAAAAAATATGATTGTGGACTGATCACTGGCATGCAAACGACCGCAAAAATTTAAAAAAAAATTGTCTCCTCTAATCTGTTTAAGCCATTTATGCTGGCTTTTCGTTATGGTTCGAAGCGTTCCAATTACAACAGGAATTACCTTTACTTCTTTACATTTCCATAGTCTAACTAATTCTCATTTTACATCTTGATATTTATTTTTTATTCGTGTTCTTTCTCCTGCACTCGGGTATCGAAGGGGCAGGCTATATCAATGATTAAACAAGTTCTCTGGTTTTTGTTTAGAAAGATTAAGTCGGGTTTTGAATGCTCAAGAACCTTATCAGTCTGTATATACATGTCCCAAAGAAGTTTGACATTCTCTTTCTCCTGTACCACTTCTGACTTATGCTCATACACCTTCTCATTGTGGTCCAATTCATAAAGTTTGCATATATTTCAGTGTAGTACCTGAGCAACTTTGTCGTGTCTCCATTTTTTATATTGATGTTTTGCTAGCATGTAGCATTCAGATACAATATGCGCTAAAGTGTCTTCCCTTTCATTACACAATCGTCATATCGGTGATTCTGCAGTTTTGTCAATGTAATGTTTGATGGATCTAGTGCAGGTGGCTTGTTCCTGGGCTGCCACTAAGGTGCTCTCTGTAGATTTTTTGAGATCACCCCTGACCAAGCAATTCCAGCTGCCATTATCTCTAAATGCAGTATTCTTAAAAAATACACTGTGTAGTTTCTTTCCAAATAATTTTAACCCTCTCTCTTGTAACCCTTGATTCTTTTTCACTCCAGATCTTAGTATTACCTCTGTTTTCACCACACGAAGAAGAATCTCATTACTTTCAGAAATATATTTATACAGACAACCTTTTTCTATATTCACAACATCTTCAACACTAAATAGACCTCGACCACCTTCCTTTCTAGGTAGATACAATCGATCTGGATCTCCTTAATATACCCCCTTACACCGAGAAAATGATCAAGAGAACATCCCAAACGTCTTGGCAAAGAAAGATTTGCAAAATGATGAAACAGATGTGTAAACTCATATATCCGTTTAGTAACAACGCATGCAATAAAGTCAATAAATCCTTAAGAGTCACCTATTCATTCACCCAAGATAACAAACAAACATTCACATTAATCAGAGAACACGAATAAAGTGAGCACTTTCGTGCCTAACGCTGTTTCCATCCATGTAATGCATACGCATTCACTTCATTCCTTATTTCTCGAAACCAAACATACACAATATAATAATTATGGAAACAACTAAATGCAATCAGAATTACGTAAGAAACTTGTTCTTCCTCGTATTATCGGAATTGTATTTCATAAAAATAAAAAATCACGAGATTTATTGCGTGTCACAAGAGAAATCGCATGGAAATATGAGAAAAAAATGATTGCTCTTTCGCTTTCTTTGTCGATCGATCTTCGACTCGTCTGCTTTGTCCTTTCGCTTTAAAATCAAGGATGGAAAGATTTTTGACTGTTCAGCAAACTTTACTTATTAGATTTAGCAATCGATCAAACGTACAGCTTCGACTTTCATACAAAGATGGGTGTAAAGTTACAAGAAACCAAATCCTGGTGTTTGGCCAATAGTTGTTGTCTGAACATAATTTACACCGTTTATCTGGACAGTGTGAGTAACTTAGTTAAATAACAATTATTGTAATACACTCATCAAATTGATTACCGTAGATAAGTGTATGTATATATGTAGTAATGGGGATAATGAATATGTTTATGCATGTGTATATTTGTTGTATTAATGCTGTGCTTAAAAAGACTTACCTTCACAGGATTGTACCTAGGTTTCATCTCCGCTAGCTAGTGTATCTTGTCTTTCGGCCGTGATCAATGACGCATGGAATCCGGGGTTTTGTTTATAAGATTTGTTTAACAACAGACAAGCAGATTATGTTGCTTTTGCACGTATGAGAGAGGGAGATAGTAGGAGAGAGAGAGAGTAGGAGACAGAAATGAATTATTAGGAAAAATATTCAGGACATTTTTTGCCCCACTGCTAGCAAGGAACACCGATTCGCACTTTCTTCTCTCTTGGACCTCAGTAACAAAATGGCCGACGACACCTCCCACCGTCATGACGTCACTTCCGACTTTTGTTTTGCCTCCTACCCTCTTTTTTGAGCTCTCCTTATCTATGCACCCACCACCATCTAACATAACAACACTGATGTAGAGAAATATGATGGTATATTTTTATTACTTCTTTTGGCGTATGAGCGGCGTGAGTTAAAGCGATGAAGGGATCAGAAAAAGTTACGGACGTTGAAATCACAAACTCGATAGCCAGTCCACTCTCTTAATCTCAATTTGGGTTAGTTTATGAACATTTTTGGATACCCACGCATCTAGCTGTAAACATAAATTTTGTTGCTGCGTCAAATCACAGGATAATTTATTTTCTGCAGAGTAGTGTTTCCTTGCCAATAGATCGTGTCAATCAACCGTGTATTGTTTCTTCCAACCGCGTATTGTTTCTTTGTTAACAGGCCTGTTATTAAGCATATACATCATTCAGTTAAACTTTAGAAGTATTCGTATTTTTAGGTTAATGTTAAATAAACCATGAGTGTTATAATTATACTAAATTCTATAAACCATTAGAATTATAGACAATATTCAATTATTTTAAATAATCAACAACATTTTATATGATAATATTAATTGTTAGTCCTGTTTTTTTTCTTTTTATCTAATTTCATCTTTTTGTGGGATAATTCTTTTTTCAATAACATACGCAGTTTTTTCATTATCTGTGATTCGATGCATCTGTGAATTTAAGATGAGACAATTTAAAAAGAAAAAATAGCGTAAAATATATCAGGAACAATGTTAGAACTGGCAAACGGTTTAAATAAACAATGAGATCACCATGACAACAAATACACGCAATGACAATAATAACATGTGAATATTAAAAACAAGAGGCATTTTCTTCTTAATATTATCGGAATTGTATTTTATAGGAATGAATGTTCCGCAAGATTTATTGCCAGTCTCAGCAGGAATCGCGTGGAACTACAGAAAGAAAAATGGCTGCTGAGAATATTTATAGCCGGACGCAGTTTCGCTTCCCTTTTTTATTTGCTTATTTTTTTATTTTTTTCAAATCAAGGATCGGCCATAATTTGGAATGTTTGGCCAACTTTTCTTATTAGATTTCTTAGTCGATCAACCGTACAACTGAGAGTATAATACAACGTTAAGAGGAAAAGTCAAAATCACGGATTGCAGTCACGCAAACTGCGCGTGTTAATTAGTTTAGTAGACATGATTTGGTCGGTTAATTGTATCTTAATATGTAGTCATATGGAATACTAGATGGTTTTTTATGTATGTGCATGCTACACCTTATTCAGTTACACTTGAAAATATGGTAATAATTGTTAGCTGAAGCACAACTAAATGCCTTTCTTGTAATGAGTTTTAAAATTATACAAATTTTTATCAAGTATTCTATCAACCGATTTTTGAATCGATTCTTTTATTCTAAGAAATTAAAAAGTTTTAAACATGAATTGGAGTAAATACATAGAAGATATTACTAAGACTGCTGCAAAGAAAGTGGGCTCCCTCTACCTAGCTAGAAAACCTCTCAGACCTGACAGCATCCTACATCTCTACAAAACCACTATCCGTCTATGAATGGAGTATTGGTATCACATCTGAGCTGGTGCACCATCCTCTATTTCTCCCTTTTAGACAAGGTCACAAAAATGAGTATCTAATCTAATAGGTCCCTCACTATCCACCAAGCTCCAGCCACTGTCCCATCGCCGCAATGTTGCATCTTTGTGCTTATTTCACAAGTACTTCAATTGTAATTACTTTCTTCAAGGCAACAAACATTATTCACATAAATCGATTCAACACATCACCTCGTATGTGTGATTACAGCCGTTTTTATCCAGCTGATGTATACGGATTCACTTAATTAATTGTTTCTGTAAACGAACCATTGTTGTTAACGGAAAAACCAAGAACGATATCTATGGAAACAAACAAACGCAATAAACACGAAATCATGTGAATGAAGAAGAAAGACGAAAAGAAGCAAAAACTAACACCGGTTTTACTACGTATTATCGGAATCGTATTTCATAGAAATAAAAACATCGCGTGATTTATTGCACTTCTGAGCAGGAATCGTGTGAAAATACAGGAAAAATATATGCCGAGAATATTTATAGGCGGACGCCCTTTCTCTTTCGTTGTCGATCGCTCTTCTACTCGTCCACCTATTTCCCCCCCCCCTCTAAAATCAAGGAGTATAAATATTTTTGAATGTTTAGAAAACTGTTCTTATTGGATGTTTTAATCGATCAAATGTTCATCTTATGCGTTTCAAACAACGATTCGTGTAAAAGTTAAAGAACGGAATCAGCAGTTACGGTAACAGTTGCTGTATCAAAATCCCGGATAGCAGTCACGTGAACAGCGTGTGTTAATTAGTTAAATAGCATTTATCTTAATATACTCTTATCAGGCAGAAATGATTAGCTTAGTTAATTTTCTCTAAATATGTAGTAATAAAGAAATTATATATTCCTTTATATACGTGTATGTTATATGTTATTCGGGTACACTTACATTTTTAATTTATATGTAAATATTAGAAAGACCATAAGGATTGTTCGATGATGCAATGAGTGTTACATTTATACTAAATGTATAAGACTTCTTTGAATAGATTATTTTATACAAAACCATATATTATAGAGACAAGATGGCGAATCTCATTTTTTCTCGAGCTCAATACTTTTCTTCTTTTTGAATGAACGTCTGTTTATGAAACGAACTGCAAAAACGAATAATTTCCGATGAATGTTTTTAAATGTTTGAAAAAATATGTTTTGCCAAATATTTTCCTCGTAAAATTTCAATCCGGAAATTAATATTTTAGAATGTCCATTGAACGTGAAGACTGATTACATGTCAACATTAAACATTTAGTGGATTATTCTTCAATTGGTCTGTTTCTGTATGCTTTCTGTGCATATTCGATTAACCAATATAGAAAACCAATTATTATTTCAATTAAATGGAGGGGTTTTTACCCAAACTATCATTGGAAAGGACAAACATAAGACCCAAAACCCAGATGCGGGGTGGAGAGAATCATAAACCGTTTCTAATATGTTTATGCCTGTCTAAATTTAGCTATGTGTGTAATTATATCTATTTATATTTCTTTTTGTTCGTTTGAAATTGATTTCTACATATATTTCTCTTATAAATAAAACCATTCATTTTCATGAGACATGTGTCCTGTAACCGATCGACGCAAAAGACGACAGACAAGTAGTGTGTATTATGATATTATACACACACGACACAACAACAAATACGAATTGGACTGCCTTTATATATATATATATATATATATATATATATATATATATATATATATATATATATAGTTCAAAGGTAAACAAATTTATGACATAATCATTACCATACGTTCCAAGAATTGAACATGAACAACAGATTTTTATTTATATCAAGTCTCTTCGCCAGCAAAGGATATAGACACCAACTTCGACGTGGAAAACATAGCATCAAAATTAGAGTTTATTTCACACTCTTAGTTATACAGGAATTCAAAAACATTATAAGTACGATCTACTTGTAAAGAGTATACAAAGCAATTAAATCGAACATATAAAGAGACACAATGGGAAGGGAAAAAGAGTGGCTGCTGTCTAATCTATCTTGAATAACCACTTATTGATGTGATATCAGTGTGAAAGTTCCGTGTGAGGTGCGGATATGGCGCTTCAGGCCTGCAAGACTTTTACAGACTATACCACAGAATTGGCAGGTGTAGTCATGACCTGAGGTATGCCATGCTTAAATTTTGAAAAACATGCACTCGTTGGTGATTCAATAGACTTGCACGTGATGTAGTTACCAAATTGCAAGCTTGGCATCTTAGGTATTCCATATTTCCTCCATGTGGTGAAGGTGTCACGCCCCGTCTATTCCACGATGATCTATTTTGCTGTTGGTGTTTTATCCTATTATTTTTTTAAATCGCTTTCCTCAACCTTTACCTATCGACAGCCATCCCCTCCCATCCTTCCACATTAATTCCAAAGCACATCAAATCGTCTTTGAAGCAATCTTTGAATCTCTTACGCGGTTTGTGCTGTGTGTGAGTACTACCAGTTAGTTTCCCATAAATCACCTGCTTCGGCAGGCTCTCATCAGTAAGACGAATAAGATGAGCAGCTTAACGAAGTTTGCGTTTATTTGTACGAGACTCGATGCTTTGAACAGCAGCTCGTTCCAACACTTCGGTGTCAGGGGTTAAGCTATCTCAACTGATGTTAAGTAAGTGCCTAAGGCTGCAAGAAACGCTCTGTAAGTGATCCTTGTCTCAGAAGCATCAAATAATGTTGACACCACAAAGGCTTCATACACAGAGATCTTAGTTTTCAGCCTGATATCACATTGTGCTGAAACCCGTATTTCCAAATGACCAAGAGACAAACCAGCATGTCTACGTCTACTTATCTCAACATCCAACGACCCGTTCCTAGAAATAACACTACTCAAATACATAAAACGATCCACTACAGACAGTCTGTGGATCTCAACAAATATATCTGGTTCCTGATACGAGTTGTCAGGGGCTGGGGTAAACTAAACTTTTGTCTTGTCCAGGCGTATCGTGAGACGCATACTTCTAGCCGCTCATGCAAAGCGATCCATTAAATCCTGTATATCATTCTGAGAGTGAGCCACGAGATACACATTATCTGCATAGATCAAATCTTGAACAACAGTAGAGAACGTCCTTGACAAAATCTTAAAACGCTGTAAGTTATACAGCCGACCCGATGTGCGAAATCGAATATACACACCTTTGTCACAGTTAATAAAAGCAAATGAGAGATTTACGGCAAAATATATGGAAAACAAAGTAGGTGCAAGGATTTTCACTCTGTTTAACACCATTGTCAACTGCAACGGGTTTAGAGAGGAAACTATTGTCATGTGCTTTGATGCTGTGGGACAGCTCACGGAGGAGTCTATCAAAGTTAGAATGACATCCCAACTTACGCAATAATTTCCACAGGAGATCCCGATTTACTGTATCAGACGCTTTCGCTAGAGCAACAAATACCTGATATAGGTCACAACGTTGTTCAATACACTTTTCCTGAATATGACGTGCGGTAAAGATAATATCAGTGGTATCCCTATGTCTTCAAAAGCCACACTGACTCTCAGGAAGTATAAAAGGACAGATGAAGGCATCAAGGCTATTTAACAAGATTCTGGTAAATAATTTCCCTGTCCCATTCAAAAGAGAGATGCCTCAATAAATGCCGCACTCATCTTTCCTCCCTTTGCCCTTGTACAATGAGACTATAATACAGTCACGTCAATCTTATAAAAATGCCTGTCAAACCAGATGTTTTCAATCGACCCATTAATTTGCACTGCCAATGGTCTTCCATCACAGCGAAGGACTAACACATGTAAACCATCTTTACCAGGTGCATCGCATCTCAACTGCCATATAGCTTCTTCCATAACCTAAAGGGAAAGAACAGAACCCATTTCGGCAATGATAGCCATCTGAGGCAAGTCATCTATCACATCAGTACTGACTATCGACGGATTAATGAAAAGATCAGTATAATGCTCTGTCCATCTATCAAGTAGCTTGCTTGGATCCCTAATAAAATCTGTGCCATCCTTGGATTTTAATGGAGTTACACTAGAATGACAAGGACCATAGACTGTCATACACTACCCGTTTTCAATGCCTTTTGGTGTCGCAGTTTCGCGACGTATGCGTGGGGTTGGTTTTACTGGCTGAATCTATGCGTGTTACTAGGGCAGTTGTGCGCTTTTAACACACGTCCACGCCAGTACTTCGGTATATATATATATATATATATATATATATATATATATATATATATATATATATATATATATATATATATATATATATAATTATTTGTAATATCTTTTTACCTACGTGCGATGTCGTTTCGAGCTTATGGCTTTCATAAGCACAGGGAAATAACAATATCAGACGGTAATAGGGCGCGAACCCGGTTAACAGATACATCTTAAATCCGTAACCGTTCACTTAGTCCCATGAAGCCACAAGAGATTTCCACGTTATAATGGATACATTAAGTGATGTTTATACTGAAAGCGGCGAGCATAGATATCTAAAGATTCGATAGCACTCAACGGGGCATTGCACTGAAGCTTTAAGGTGAATGTTTCTTTTTAATATTTCCGACAAAGCTCAACTTTCAATTTTACATGGAAGGCTTATAATAATATTAAATAATTTTTATATTTTTTACTTACCTACGACGTCGTTTCGAGCTTATGGTTCTCATCAGCGCAGGGAAATAACAATCCTAGACGATCATAGGGCGCGAACCCGGTTCACAGATACATCTTGAATCTGTAATCATTCACCTTGTCTCATATAAATATATATATATATATATATATATATATATATATATATATATATATATATTAAAGAAAAGAGATAAAGATGTACGAATGACAAATCTATTTTAACTTCGATTATTCAATGCAAAATGTACTCGGTAAAAACATGTTCATTTTTCTTTCCTTAAGCTAAGGCTTTTCAAAGATTAAAATCTTATCATTAGAGTAATTACATAGATCAATAAGTTGACAATGGTGAAGTTGAAATAGAATTATCATTCGTACATTTTTTATCTGTCTTCTTTCATTTATCTATATAATTGCTCCATCTCGTATATTGAGCTTAAACCATTTCTCTATAGGGTCCATCCTCTAAAAGTATACTTTTAGTTTCATATATATATATATATATATATATATATATATAGAGAGAGAGAGAGAGAGAGAGAGAGAGAGAGGGAGAGAGAGAGAGAGAGAGAGAGAGAGAGAGAGTCAGGTTGTATATGAAAAGAAATCAAATAAAGTGCTCGATCATATAAGAGAGCTAATATAATTTACAATCATTTCAGCTTGCCGATGATTCCACTGGGGACGGAGATTTACTAAAGATGTCTAAATCTGCCCTTTTGGATGAAACCGCGGTACATTGCTGAAATATGTAATATACAGTATCTAAATAAATTATATATATATATATATATATATATATATATATATATATATATATATATATATATATATATGCAAACATTGTTAAAAAACAGAATTTGTCTGTTTAATTATATTTTTTTATTTTTTCAATTTTTCTGATGGTCTTTTTAGTATTAAAATCAAAAAAAATAAACACATGTTCTATAGGTTTCACGGACGTTTTTGATCTTTTCGTCGAATTACCCTCAGGTGTCAAAAGCAAATAAACAATATATATATATATATATATATATATATATATATATATATATATATATATATATATATATATATATATATATATATATATATCTGATGTGTTTAGTTATCGAAAATAAAGACTGTTGCGGTGAATAACGTCAAATGTGTGCCTTACAAATGTCCGTTGCAGACGCTAGACTTCTTTGGTGATTATACAGTGAGGACAATGACGATAGGAACGTGAAGTAAAGAGCCTTCTGATGTTCTCAGCGATAAAAGGTTTTAAACAAATGTCCGTTAGAGACGCCTTGTCTTTTCGGTGATAATCGAGTGGGTGTAATGTGTAAATAAAAAAAGCAATGCCGAAAGAGACGATGGGAACGTGAAGTAAGGAGCTTATGATGTGCCCAGCGAAAGAAATGTCCATTAGGAACGCTCGCTGTCTTCGTTGATGATCCAGTAGAGGTTATGAGTAAATAGAAAATAAGATGGAAATGTATATATATATATATATATATATATATATATATATATATATATATATATATATATATATATATATATATATATATATATATATAAATATATATATATATATATATACTTATATAGAGAGAGAATATGGTAGTTTGCTTGAAGCATTGCTGGGAATGGTAATAGTATGTTTTTAAAATACTGGTGGCAATGCAAATTCCGGGTAAGATGTAAGCTGGAAGGAACAAAAATAATAAATCGAATACCAAATGTGACTTACAATTTTTCTTAAAATCTTACATAAACGCAAGAGTGGTGTTAGCTGTTTGTGTGATGTCCGGATGATTATAAACATCATTTATTTTATATTTCGGGAAAAGAAACTTCCCTTTGTCAAATATAATTAACACCAGAGGAAATCTCCGATTGGGCAGAGAATCTGACAAAAACTACCAACTTGACCACCCATCGCACCCATCACCTAGTAACCACTTACTTGATCAAATATTTTCTAGAGTAAAACAGAGGATCTTTGATATACTCCAACAAGAACGACCCCACATCACCCCTAACATTACCAGATCCCAACGCCTTACCCTAAAAAACCTGAAAAATAAAAATTTAGTTTACTTACCATCTGATAAAGGCAAGGAATTCGTCATCATCTCTCAAGATTCCTACAACACACTCGCCCTCGAACACCTTAACAACAACCTATACACCCCCTCCCCCAACATTTCAGTCACATTAGTCCAACACTTCATTAACAACACCTGGTCCCAAATCTCTTTCACACGTAACCTCTCTAAAATACAAAATCAACTTCACCACCAAACACAGCAAACTCCCCACCTTCTACCACCTCATTAAAACACACAAGACCAACACACACAAACACACAAATTAGACCTATTGTCTCCAGTATTGAAGGACCACTCTATAAAAACCCTCTGGCTTTTCTCTCACCTACTCAAACCGCTACTCCCCACCTTCCCCGCACATGTCAGCAGCTCCGACTAAGTCATTAGCAGACTACACTCACTCCAACGCCAACAACTACAAACAAACAACTATATATACGTAGTCTCCCTCTACACTTCAATACCCGCACACCCAGCTATAGACCTCATCACCGACCACATATCTTCCTCTGACAACCCTGTAGCTCTTCGGACTAACATCTACTTACATCCATAATCTCTTATGCATCATCATCGACAACACATAATTTACTTTTCAGCAGCACACATTCAACCAAATCATCGGCCTCCCCATGGGTTCTAGCCTTTCCGGTCACTTAGCCATCACCTACATGAAGCGGTTAGAGCAACGAGCACTAAACTCCTGCCTCTCATATGTATTCTTCTCCAGATATATAGACGACATTCTAATCCTCACATCCTCTCGAGACAAAACCACACAAATATTCAACATCTTCAACAACACCGACCCCCACATACAATTCACCATAGAACACCCCAACGATTCCGGCTCACTCTCTCTCCTTGACTTCAACCTTAATATCACCGAAGACGGCTCTATGCATACCAACTTCTATAGGAAACCTGCCTGCAAAAACCTCTTCATACACTTTAAGTCTGTCCTGCCAACAAAAGCCAAATTAAGCTATGCCCATAATGAAATCACCCGCATACGAAACAAATGCTCTTCTGCTGCTGACAAAATAACACATACTAAAAACTTCCACCAAACTCTCCAAACTAATGGCTACCCCGCTCCCACCATAGCCCACCTAAAAAAGCCCAAAACACGTAGACACCGCACTCTCTCTAACACCTGTTTCTTAAAACTCCCTTTCTTCAGCGATAAAGTCACCACCTCTATCCGCAAGGCTATACATAAAGAAAACCTTGATATACAACTAACCCATACTGGCACTTCCTTACGCCAATTCCTATCTAAAAAAACATACTAACCATACACCCTAACCCTGCTCCCTGACCAATTACCCTATCGCCAACACCGGTCTGTGCCATCGCACCAACTGTGTATATAAGCTACAGTGCAATAAATGCAACAAGTTTTACATCGGTAACATAACAAGACCGCTACACCTGCGCATCAAAGAGCACATGATCACTCGTATATCCTCTTTCCACAAGCACACAGAGATTTGCTCGAACACTCAGCGTGATATTAATGTCTCTATCTTAGCGTCTGTCAGAAACATTGGGGACCTTAGAATCACAGAATCAATCCTCATCTCCAGATTAGACCCCTCACTCAATCAGCGTCACCGGCTCCACTCACCGTTCATTCTATAATATCTACCATCTCACCCACTAACCAACCCTCATATCTAACACTCATTATACTCCATTTCCACCACTTCACTTATTGCTTACCTCCTATATTAAATCATCACACACCCAAACAATCAAATAGGCCCCTCCCCATATGAACATCCATCCCAACACACATTCAGCCACAAACCAAAAACCATAATCAACCTACTCCACTAACCCACCAAAATAAGTCACCTCATAACCTGGCATTATTAATTAATTGATCCAAACACATATAAAATGTATACAAATAACATACAAATATTAAATAAAAATAAATAAATAAATAAATAAATAAATAATAATAATAATAAATAAATAATATAGACATAAATTAAATTTTTTTTAATTATTTAAAAAATTAATAAATAAATTAAATATTAAAAAATATATATTAAAAAAGACACTATAAAAAGAAATATGAAAACAAGATGAAAATAAAGAATATATAAATAAATAAATAAACAAACAATAATACATACATATATGTACACGTATATGTGTGTATGTATATATATATATATATATATATATATATATATATATATATATATATATATATATATATATATATATATATATATAGGCAAACATTATTAAATAACACGGAGTGGTTTTGTTTGATGCGACTTTTTTTCATTTTTTCAATTTTCCGAATTGTCCATCTAATGTTTCGGTCAAATTGATATAAATATGATCCATGGCTTTCTTGTTCCATTCTTTTTTCTTTTTTGCAAGTACTTTCGATTTGAATCGTCAAATCATTTTCAGGCGGTATTAGTTTTAGTGTCTTTACTGTTGTGCTCATTTTTGAATTATAACGGCAAGTAGTTTATATTTGAAAACGCGTCTGTAAAGTTGAAATGTACATGAGAGCGTGATGGCGTTCTACACATACGAGAGATTTAAAGTTTGACTGTTTAAACCGTTAAGAAATTGATGACGTTATTAAATTGAAAAAATAAAAAAAAAAGTCGCATCAAACAAAACCACTCCGTGTTATCTAATAATGTTTGCTTATATGAGAATATGCTGCCTAAATACACACACAATATATATATATATATATATATATATATATATATATATATATATATATATATATATATATATATTATATATAACTAATAATTTAATACATAGACTTCTACCCAGCGAATCTATAAATAAATTCGCATAACAAACAGGGTTACACAACCGAATTTAATCCTATAGTAAATTACATTAATTCGATAAACTAATTTGATGAAACTCACAATTAATATTACTTCTTGAATATATGATAATCAATAAATGTAATAAAATATAGAATATTTAAAATGAGAGATGAATTACTTTACTTTATATTAAAATTGTTAAAACGCGAAAGAAAAAATACGAAAATCAAACACACTAGAAAATAAAAAGTTAATAATTAAAATATAAATTTAAAATTAAAATATATATATATATATATGTATTATTTAAACTAACAGTTAATCGATCTCTATACACTTATCAAATATTACACACATATTTTTGAACACCACATTTATATACATAACAAAACTTTCAAAAGTTTTAATTTCTATTCTCTGCGGGACTGGTTTGCTGCTATTCTGTCTTATGGCAGCCATTTTGTTTTTGTCAGATTCTCTTTACAGTCGGAGATTTCCCCTGGTGTTAATTTCTTTGACAAAGAGGTGTTTCTTTTCCCGAAATATTAAATAAATGATTTTTATAATCATCCGGACATCACACAAACAGCTAACACCACCCTTGCTGTTATGTAAGATTTTAAGAAAAAAATAAATAGCAAGTCACATTTCGTGTTCGATTTATTATTTTTGTTCCTTCCAGCTTACATCTTACACGGAATTTGCATCGCCCACAGCCTTTTAAAAACATACTATTTTATATATATATATATATATATATATATATATATATATATATATATATATATATATATATATATATATATATATATATATATATATATATATATATATATATATGGGAAATAAAAAGGGAAAAACCAAGAGATATTTTTTATATGATCATCAACGTTTCGCCTTTATTGTAAGACTTCCTCGGGATGATAATTTTAAGAAAAATGTCATGCAAGTACATTGAAATGACATGATGAGTTGATAAGGAAAAGTAGTAGCCGTGGCTATTAATAGCGCTGGACGAGGCTCCAGGCTGCCATATGTCACTGCTGCCTTAATGGTACCCACTCAAAGCTTTCCATATTCTTTTCACTCTTTTCCACTACTGATTTCTCGCAGCCTGGACCCTCTTCCAGCGCTGTTAGTAGCTACGGCTACTACTTTTCCTTATCAACCCATCATGTCAACCCAATATTTCGATGTACTTGCATAACATTTTTTTTCAAATTATCATCCTGAGGAAGTCTTACAATAAAGATGAAACGTTGATGAATATATAAGAAATATCTCTTGTTTTTTCCTTTTTCATTTCTCATTACGTCGGATTAATCTCATCCTTCCTATTACACACACACACACACACACACACACACATATATATATATATATATATATATATATATATATATATATATATATATATATATATATATATATATATAATTAATCAATTTTCTGAGTAAAAACAAGATCTGGTGAAAAAGAGAAATCATGCTTATCTCACATAATTACAGCTGTTTTTCTATAGTCAATAGACACGGAACATTATTACAAGCGTCCACATTTAATCAACAATTCGATTCCGGATATTATTTACGGAGTACCGTCTAATTATTCCTCGCAATGGCGAACATGGGATCTTATTCACCGTGTGTATCTAGGAAAAAATAGACGGTTTTTTGTAAAAGAATATCTGAAGTAGGTCGAGTGTTTTATTATATATACATTTATTGATAAAATTCGGACCTTGATTTTGAAGGATGTTCGATTTGTATTTTCTATGAAGAAACAGATGTAACTGTTTTAGATAAAAACCTTTTTTACTTGTCACAAAGACTCATATTTGTCAGAAAATATAGTAGTTTTAATTTGTAAGGATTTGAATATTAATATCATATTGAACATCTGAAATCTAACGACTCGTTTTCTATAATTTAGAAAATATTCCACTCTGTTTATTTCAGAATTAGCAACTTTTTTGTAACTTGTTTTCCTCTGCTGAAAAGGTTTCAAATAATGTAAATGCTGTACATAATAATGTCTATAAACGCTAGACTTTTTTATAATAATATTCGAAAGATGAAAATACATTTTTTAAATAATCGAAATAGGTCAAGTTCTTTTTAGTCTACTCACGTATGAAAGTGAAGCGAGAAGGACAATTATTGTATCTTTTTTTTTTGCTTACATTTGTCGCTCTTGGAAGGAACTTAATTATTCTTCTTGCAAAACATTAAATATTGTTTCAATACAGACATGGTTATAACAATTGAATCAATAACTTTTCTCGTGTTCACAACACAATAAATATTCCCGCCTGAATCCAGCAAGATAAAAAATACTACATGTCCAAAAAAAAACACGAACAAAACACGAAAAAATATATAATTGATTATTATAGCGATAAGTTCGAGCATAATGACATTAAAAATGTCACCTGGTTTATCTTCCAAACTTCTAATAGACACAGTAAAATCATAAATAAAATACAACACGCATTTTATTCTTTTGTCTCATATAATGTTGAAACTTTGAGACTTTGATTAAGTGAATAATTTATTTAAATTTAAATTGTTTGGAATATTAAAGTGTAATAAAGAACAAACTTACAATTACCTGAGCTAATTATATGCAATTTCATTCTTTTCTCTCATCTAGAGTTGAAACTTTTAGGCTTTTATTAATCGAAAGATTTATTGACATGTAAATGCTTTTGACTAATTTACGTCTGTATCTGTTTTGTTCTAATCTCAGCGTAACTATTGCATTGACATGTTAGTTTTATTTAACAGTATTATTTGAATATCAATCGATCGCACATATAATGTAGCGTAAAAAAGCGAAATTTTAAAAATCCAATATGAAAATTAATTGCGTAAATATTAACCATAGCACAAAGACAATGAATTTGTTTTTTGTTTTTTTACTCGATACATTATGTCAACAATATTCAGGATAATATCAGAATGATATTATACAAGTGAATATAAATAATAATGAGTCTAATTACATGTTAATTTACAATGATGACGGTTAAAATATGCCCTTATTATCAGCAACATTTACTCTATGTCTAAAGGTTGAAATTACTAGATTCAAGTTGGCATCACTCCATTTTATAGAACAATTTCGTTAAGTACGAAATACATTTTGGTAACAAAAATGCAATAATCTGGAATTCAATGCTGAGTGTAGGAAGACGAAGAGTTCCTCATTCATTTTTCAGCAACGACGAGTAAATACAATGTAATAGATTTTGGCATAAGTCGTCTGGAAACTTATGTTAACGACATGTTTCTCATCTTTTATCTTTTCGGATAAATTACAAGTTTTTGACAGCGCATTAGTCTTTTGAGAAGCTGTGACAGAATGATTATAGATTCGTATAGATCAAGTAGCTCTGCTTAGTATAGATAAACCGATTTGGCGAATGGAGATCGAAGGTGTCGCTACTCGTTTTGAAAAATGGCACCAACATTATATGTTTGCATTCGGTAGATACTAGCGTTCACATGCCCTCCGTAATGGCGCTAATATCCTGAATCGAGTTTTTGAAATCGCCCGTTCGTATGGAGTTTTAATGAGATATGGCACATTTTTTTTCTCAATTAGGTCTTCTTCAGGTTATATGTGGAGTTGTGAACCAATTTATGTGAAAGTGAAAATATGTGTGGTATAATTGAATAGAAAACCAAGAAGTCGGATTTCATGTTCTTCCATTTGCGGAGAATGTTTATAATGAGATAACAAATCTCTAGAAATATAAGGAAAAAATAATAAAAGAATTTTCTACTCGTTTTTAACAATTGATGATTTACTAGACATTGTATGTACACAATTTTATTCTAATCACTTTCTTATTTTGATATATATATACATATATATTTACATAGTTAACTTGATATAATATATATATATATATATATATATATATATATATATATATATATATATGCATTCTTCACATTATATATAATATATATATATTTATATATATAGACTTTTTTGTTGGCATCTGTCTGTCGTTGTCGTTGTCGTTGTTGTTGTTGTTGTTGTTGTTGTTGTTGTTGTAATCATCATCATCATCATCATCATCATCATCATCATCATATATTGTCAAGTTATGAAAAAAAAGCAAGTACAACATTTTCCTTACTGTTTATAAATAGCCCCGATATTGGTGTAAAACTTCAATGAGTAAAATATCAAATTGTAATGCTGAAAGTTTAAACTATATTTATTTAATTTTTTAACTATTGCGTCATCGTTAATCAAGGCAAAGGGTGATTCTATGATAATGGTTAACAAAACTGAAATAATTGTCAGCTCAAACATGAGCGAAAACTAAGGGAACACTAACGTTGATCAATTGTATGAATTTATTACTTATAGGGCGCTCTTTTACCGGAATTTGTTTACATTGGACTCGAAGATGAACAAGTTATAATAAACAGTGGATCAATCCCGCGGCGACGAGTTCTACAGATGGAGAGTAATTGCAAAGAAACTCTGTCCATGGAAATTGTGCCTGGCGCTAGGCATATGAAAGGAGAAAGGAATGTCGTGTTTGAATGTGGTAGAACACGAGTTCCTGCTGTGAATGTCTTAGAAGATAGTACAAAAGATTTAAGCTCAGTCGACCACTATTCATAGACATAACGATTAAGTAGAGAGATTAGCGACGTCTCTGCTTGGAGAATTAGAAATAGAGAAAAGATCAAATCTTTTCAAATGAACCATATTTTATTACCTACTTCGATGAATGATAAAAAGTCTTTGTTTACGGGGGATTTGATGACGTATATGATGAGTTCTAGTGGTCAATGTCTCACAGGGAGAAATTAGAGATTTAAGCTCAATCGAGCCGCGTCCATAGCCATAAAGATAGAGTAAAAAAAGCCTAACGACGTCTGTTTTGTGAGAAAA
Organism: Sepiola atlantica; assembly: GCA_963556195.1. NCBI lineage: Eukaryota > Metazoa > Mollusca > Cephalopoda > Sepiida > Sepiolidae > Sepiola > Sepiola atlantica. The sequence goes on from OY744515.1 coordinate 111,870,911, forward strand.
TTCCTCATTTGATTTCGATTTCGAGTCCGTTCTATTTCAAGCTAAAAAGAGTGCTCAGAACGACACGGCACTTCACCAGATGCGTCAGCAGTGATTAATCTTAAGATGTATATTACTGATATATAAAAAATTGCATTACAAAGAAGGTACTTTCTAGAGGGGTCAGATGATGCAACCTTTTTCCAGAAACTTGAGCAATAAATATGGTGTGTATGTCTTTAAATTTACATCTAAAGTGAAAGTTGGTTCAACGAGTTTAAAACACAAGGCATTCATCAACCAGATGACCATTCATTCCACCTGCAGAATCTGAGTTTTGGTTGCGAAATCAGAGAAGCTTGGTTTTACAAATGTTACAAGTAAACACGTACATTTTCCCCAGTTCACCACATAGAATCAGTAAGATCTTGATCATTAAATGCTCTCAGCAATTCTGACATGTCAACAAATGATTTGAATGACCATTACACATGAAAGGAACAGATCGACTTGTTTACGATGAGTAATTTCCAAGCTAGTGACCAAAAGATAAAAAGGTAGTGGGTGAAATAAACATCAACTTTTTCGCAGTGTATTATGAAACGGACACGCCAACTAGTATGTATATAATATAAAATCAGTATTTATAAAAAAACGACTTGTTTATAAACATTTTTCCTGGAGTGACCCTATGTCCGAAGTGATTGCTATCAGTTTCGATATCAATTCATAATTATTATAATTTCAATACCAGTCTGAATTAATTAAGAGATTATTAGATAGCGGAAAGTGTTCATTTATAAATTGGTGAAATCGTGTACCGCTGTTATATTTGACACTGATAGAATATAGATAAGTGAACTATATAATATTTCGTGTTTTATCTCATCATTATTGTCTGCTAAAGTAAGGATGCCATAAACGTAGCGGGCAGATTATATGACGAATCAAATCGAAAGTAGTCGCGGAAAAAAGAAAGACAATGGAACAAGAAAATCACGAAACTTACATACAGCAATTTGACTGAAACACTAAATGGACCATTTGGAAAATTAGAAAAATAGAATAAAGTCTAATCAAGTAAAAACACTCCATGTTATTTAATAATGTTTCCCTAAATGAAAATATGCTGCCTAAATACACACAATATATATATATATATATATATATATATATATATATATATATATTCAGTTCCGAAATGTGGCTGTTTACGCGTCTGATGAGAATCATCTAGGTCGAAATGAGTTATAATGCGGACAGCTCTAATGTGTGTTTAGTTTATTTCCTTTTAATTTATTTCTGTTCTTTTAACAAGTACATTGAGCTCTTTTACTTGGATTCCCATAGAAACTATCTAACTCTGAACACACACTATATATATATACCAACGTCATACTTCGAATATGGTTTTACTGACCTATCTGGTACACCTAACGATGAATGTTTTCCTATATCCTCTACTTTTTCTAACTTCACTTTTTATTTTTATACCTTATAAATATTAACATCATGGTAATTACTTTGTTAGCAATTATCTCTCTACTATCCTCTGACGATCAGATATAATTTTTTAAAGGCTATAATTTCAAAAAGAAATAATAAAATAATTTTCTTCTATAAAACCCTTCGTTTTCAACAATTCGTGTCTTACTAGTCATTGTATGTACACAATTTTTATTCTCATCAGTTTCTTATTTGAATATATATACATATATATATTCACATAGTTAACTAGATATATATATAATGTGATATATTATTATGTGAAGTATGTATATATATATATATAGTCTAAAGAAGCTTTGAGTTATTTTAAACAAAGAGACAAAAAAAAGGAAAATGCAGTTTAAATTCCCAGAGAAACTAACTAAATCCAAACTAGTGCAGACTTAACATTCGTTGGAAAATTCATAAATAAATAAAAAATATATATATAATAGTAAGTAAATAAAATAAAAAGGGGGGTTAAGTATCTTAGAGTGAAACAAAAACAGGAGACCTTAACGTAAGCATCTAATATTAACACGGGATCATCAGTTGTTTACCATGTAACTGTTTCGGAGATTTAAAAACAGGACAGTTATAATATGCATGGCTCTCCTATGGTACTGATCAAACTACCATTTCCCCAATAATCAAGTGTCAAAATAATTCAGCTTAAAATTTCACTTATATATACATAAATAAATAATAATAGTAATCAAATGATAATAATAATATACTACCCTTAAGACTACCGTGTGCTATGGTAATTTGCATATCAAATAAAATTCATTATAACAATAGTAATACTAATACTAATACTAATCCTAATAATAATAATAATAATAATAATAATAATAATAATAATAATAATAATAATAATAATAATAATAATAATAATAATAATAATAATATCTAAACACTACACCCAAGAAACATTCTGCGATATGGTAGCTAGAAATAAAATTATATAGGTATTAAAGTTGCATTTGAAAAAAAAAAAAAAATTAAGCTTTAGTACCTTAGGTACCAGAAAGGCAATTAGATAAGAGGAAGGAAACTTAGCCATACAGATCTAAATACCCAATATATAGTCTAAAGAAGCTTTGAGTTATTTTAAACAAAAAGACAAAAAAAAGGAAAATGCAGTTTAAATTCCCAGAGAAACTAACTAAATCCAAAATAGTGCAGTCTTAACATTGTATGTATATATATATACACATATATATATACATACTTCACATTATAATATATATATATATATATATATATATATATATATATATATATATAACTGTTTTGTTGGCATCCGTCTGTCTCAAGAAACAATGGTGTTTTGCGCCTGAGATTTGTTCGTTGCCGAATTGAAGTGTCTGCTGTGACATACTTCCAACTTATTGGGTCAATACCCCCTTGCACTAATGTTTAGCATTGTAGCAAGTCATCAACTGCTTTGCGCACGGATGCAGAGAGTTTAAACAAGACTAACATCAACCAAGACGTAAGCAGTATCCCAAACCCTATCTATAACCCTCCCTCTTACCCTAACCCTTAATCCTAACCCCTAACCTTAACCCATTGACGACTACACTCGAGGCTGTCGAGGAATTAACATACATACTTAACTTTATATATAAATATATATTTTTTTTTTATTTGAGTTTTACTAGAGGTCTGATGAAGTTGACTCTTTATGGAGGGGACAACTGAAACGTATAGGTATGCACATACGTGACGAATAGTGTTTGTATAAAAATAAAATGTATATTAATAAACAGCTCTACTTGTTATTGAGCACTTTGTATAAACACTGGAGTTTCTTGCTGAGATATGACCCATAAACGTTTTGTTTCTACGTGCAAGAGGTTAGCCACAAGGTCAGGTGTGGTTGTGATAAAATTGTTTGGGTGGAACTAATTGGATTCGCACCGGCAAACTCTTAACCGCCGTGCCACCCCCAAAGCGCAAGAAAGTTAATGATACCACACAAACACAGGCGTGCGATCAGGTCAAGTAGAGAACGCTACCTGATGACACAGTATACACTAGTTGAGGATACGTCGTTGACAATCAGTTCGACGAAGATTAGCCATTTTGGTGCCTTTTATCAGTCGAACTCTGGTATTGGTTTCGGGTAGTCCTAGGAGGTACAGCCTCTCAGCTTTTTGCTATCCTCTTTGGGAGGAGAACATTAATTGCTAACTGCTTGAGGCGCTTCAGACACTGAATATGTTTTCTTCGTTATAGCTGCATCAACACTTGGGTCTTTAATTCATTAATCGTATTCAGAAGCCAAGCGTTGACCCTCGATGGGGGTCATCTCACCGGGGGTATACGTTACTCTCGATCAGCTGGCATTCATGCTCAAATCTTCTACTGTCAATCTGACAACTCTAACTGGCGTTTACCGACTACACCGAGACAGCGTCTTCGTCAGTCGATAAGCCCGTTTGTCTGTCATGTTTCATACATTTAAAAAGCGCAGATTGATGAAATATCTGATTTTACATGCGTCCATGTTTCTTCATAAGAGACAATGTCCATATTTACTTACCTCCCCTAGAATGCAGAGTTAGGATAATGTTGAGCTTTTATAGGGAAAACACAGCCTTCTAAAATGGGGCACTTTCGATTGGGAACAAAATAAAAATTGCTTCAGCCGAGATTAATTTTTTCTTCATTAACGCAGGACAAAAAAGATGAAGTGTAGTATCAGAACAGATAGTATACGTTGCTCCGGGTTAAAGTGAAAAATGCTATATGAGTATGCCATGCTTAAATTTGAAATTAGACATTCCTTGGTCTGTCAAGCGAAAATTGGAAACATACGTTTTGTCTGTCACTCTTGAGATTTAAACCCGATGGTTTATATGCGGTGACTTATCTTAATGAGATGCGTTGTCGCTTTGTTGGCCTGTCTGCCTTTTTGTTTACCTGATACGTTTAAGTTTGAAATAAGAAAATTAAATTAAGTTTGAAATGACGTCATATTATTATATTATAAGTTTTTTTTTTACAAACTAGCAGATTTGCGTAATTTTTCTTTTGAATAAAGTATTGCTTACTCTCATCCGATTTTGTATTGAGTTTTTCACACCCGACTTTATTTAAGCAGACGATCATTAACTCACTTCATTGAAAGACGTATACTGAACTCGAGTTGCTTGGGAAAAAAACTCAATGAACAAAGAAAGAAAGATTCAATCGAGTTTTTCTGTCGCTTAATAAGTGGATGTATTGTAGCATATAGAAATTCGATTATCGAGAACTTAAATATACAATGTTTGTTCAGAAATGATAGGATGAACTAGTATTTACACAATAGAGCTTACCTATATTATTACCCATCAAAAAGCTATCTATAATTTTCTGCCCTTCAGTTGATGCAATAAGTTTTTATTTATTTTTCTAACACAAAAGAAATTTCAGGGTTAAATATTAACTACCATCTAACTGTTGTCCCGGTGTTATCCAGTTAATTATATTAACGAAAGAATGTGTGTGTAAAACCATGAATAATTGAGTTATTTACTGTAAATAGTACATTCATTTCGTATGAATCAGATAATTCTATGCCCCGATATCATTTTAGTTAGAATTATTTCTAGAAAGACCTCGCGTACTTACGGGAAAGACTTCCTGAAGGTTACCAACATCCGAAGTGAAAGTGTTTCTGTGGAACAAGCTGGATTCGAACTTGGCACACCCAGGTTGTCAGTTCTTGTCGTAAACCTAAGCCACTGTCACATCCCACTGCTTATAGTTGTTCAGCGCAAATACAGACAAACGATGTTTGTCTTGTAACCCGGCTGGTCATGGGGGAATTTAATTGCGAACCCGGACTTAGTGTTTTAGGGAAGTAGGCCTATTAATAGTCAATTTCGTCAGAATAAGAGAAAATGCAGTAATTCTGTTTTATTCTCACTATTTTGATCATTGTGACTACTGTGCTCATCTTGGTTGTTATATTTTCGTAACGTTTCGTTACAACGATGTGTAATGAATTCTATGAAATAGACGGATACACATCTGTCAAACACGCTAATGTTCTGCTATGTCTTGTTCCGGGTTCATGATATTTCCATTCTCCAATAGTCGAGGATTTCTCAAATTATCTAAACTTCGAAACGACGAGACCTTCTGCTAGTTTATGGGGTTTTCCAAAGGTTACCAATCGATGGCGCCATTACTTTCATGGGTGACCTTTTAATGTTTGCTTTTCACTCTACATAGCTCTTGTTACTCTCGGTTGATATATTTTTTTCTGAACCACTTAATTTTCTATAAATGACCGTCATTTTGTCTGAACGACTCATTTTTTATAAATGACCGTCATTTTGTCTGAACCACTTCATTTTCTATAAATGACCGTCATTTTGTCTGAACCACTTCATTTTCTATAAATGACCGTCATTTTGTCTGAACCACTTCATTTTCTATAAATGACCGTCATTTTGTCTGAACCACTTCATTTTCTATAAATGACCGTCATTTTGTCTGAACCACTTCATTTTCTATAAATGACCGTCATTTTGTCTGAACCACTTCATTTTCTATAAATGACCGTCATTTTGTCTGAACCACTTCATTTTCTATAAATGACCGTCATTTTGTCTGAACCACTTCATTTTCTATAAATGACCGTCATTTTGTCTGAACCACTTCATTTTCTATAAATGACCGTCATTTTGTCTGAACCACTTCATTTTCTATAAATGACCGTCATTTTGCCCTTTGCGACCTGAGGTATATACTTGTTATTTCTCATCACTTTAAATAATCAGCCGGTGATGATTAACTATTCAAAGTTACTGAGGGAAAAGAAATCAAAAACGAATATCAATTTTCATACAATTCGTATATTTCTATGTATTTAATTTATTAATTTTACGTTAGTAATGTTGTATGGAGAATATTTTTTGCCAAAGTAATGTCCTGTGACTCTAAATGCATATGATCCAATAAAAATTAATTACTATTTTGATGTATTTCTTAATAAAATTATGCACATAATTGTTTCGTTATATGTAAAAGAATAACACAATAATATTACGATTACAAAATATCACGCAATTATCTATTGGACATATATTCTTTTAAATCTATACGAACATAAAGCATATAAAATACAAATCTATTATATGTAGAATTGTTAGTATATAGAATCAGTGGATAAGACTAAGAACAAACTAGTAAAAATAATGACAGAGACATATGTATGGAGTCACTGATATTTCGTTATTAAAATCTGACCTACATCATTATATATTATACATATATACATATATATATATATATATATGTACATATATATATATATATATATATATATATATGTATATATATATATATATATATATATATATATATATATATATATATATATATATATATACAACATTCATGACATAACTAATATTATGTAATCATGTTTAAAAAATTAAACGAAATTCTTGCGTAAATATATTTGTTTAAAAACTTTGGAATAATTACCTCTTTAGCACAAAAACTCTCCTTATAATTCCGTTCTATGTCCAAGTAATACTAGAATAGTTAAATGATTACAAACGCATCAACAAAAATCCTCATTAAATCCAGTAAAGTATTTTGCATACGTCTTCTTACTTTTCATGTCTAGTTATAATTATAGGATTCCAAAGTCCAAAATGTATACATTATTTTACCAAAAATACAATCAATTTCAAACTAAAATAAAATAAATAAATACATAAATAAAAACTAACTATCCAGTCTTAAAAAAACGGTCGTTTGTATGATTTTATTAGAAAATACGTTGTAAATTAATTGTTCCAAAATTAATTATTTTCCTCTTAATATTATATACAAGTAATTCTAAGAACAGCATAGTTTAATATTTATATTAAACATATGTAATAGTTTATCTGAAAGCTTGGTTATAAAATAAACACTAACTTCCTTACATTGGCGCCATTACTTTCATGGGTGACCTTTTAATGTTTGCTTTTCACTCTACATAGCTCTTGTTACTCTCGGTTGATATATTTTTTTCTGAACCACTTAATTTTCTATAAATGACCGTCATTTTGTCTGAACCACTTCATTTTCTATAAATGACCGTCATTTTGTCTGAACCACTTCATTTTCTATAAATGACCGTCATTTTGTCTGAACCACTTCATTTTCTATAAATGACCGTCATTTTGTCTGAACCACTTCATTTTCTATAAATGACCGTCATTTTGCCTGAACCACTTCATTTTCTATAAATGACCGTCATTTTGTCTGAACCACTTCATTTTCTATAAATGACCGTCATTTTGTCTGAACCACTTCATTTTCTATAAATGACCGTCATTTTGTCTGAACCACTTCATTTTCTATAAATGACCGTCATTTTGTCTGAACCACTTCATTTTCTATAAATGACCGTCATTTTGTCTGAACCACTTCATTTTCTATAAATGACCGTCATTTTGTCTGAACCACTTCATTTTCTATAAATGACCGTCATTTTGCCCTTTGCGACCTGAGGTATATACTTGTTATTTCTCATCACTTTAAATAATCAGCCGGTGATGATTAACTATTCAAAGTTACTGAGGGAAAAGAAATCAAAAACGAATATCAATTTTCATACAATTCGTATATTTCTATGTATTTAATTTATTAATTTTACGTTAGTAATGTTGTATGGAGAATATTTTTTGCCAAAGTAATGTCCTGTGACTCTAAATGCATATGATCCAATAAAAATTAATTACTATTTTGATGTATTTCTTAATAAAATTATGCACATAATTGTTTCGTTATATGTAAAAGAATAACACAATAATATTACGATTACAAAATATCACGCAATTATCTATTGGACATATATTCTTTTAAATCTATACGAACATAAAGCATATAAAATACAAATCTATTATATGTAGAATTGTTAGTATATAGAATCAGTGGATAAGACTAAGAACAAACTAGTAAAAATAATGACAGAAACATATGTATGGAGTCACTGATATTTCGTTATTAAAATTCGACCTACATCATTATATATTATACATATATACATATATATATATATATATATGTACATATATATATACATATATATATATATATATATATATATATATATATATATATATGTATATATATATATTTATATATATATATACAACATTCATGACATAACTAATAGTATGTAATCATGTTTAAAAAATTAAACGAAATTCTTGCGTAAATATGTTTGTTTAAAAACTTTGGAATAATTACCTCTTCAGCACAAAAACTCTCCTTATAATTCCGTTCTATGTCCAAGTAATACTAGAATAGTTAAATGATTACAAACGCATCAACAAAAATCCTCATTAAATCCAGTAAACTATGTTGCATACGTCTTCTTACTTTTCATGGCTAGTTATAATTATAGGATTCCAAAGTCCAAAATGTCTACATTATTTTACCAAAAATACAATTAATTTCAAACTAAAATAAATAAATAAATAAATAAAAACTAACTATCCAGTCTTAAGAAACGGTCGTTTGTATGATTTTATTAGAAAATACGTTGTAGATTAATTGTTCCAAAATTAATTATTTTCCTCTTAATATTATATACAAGTAATTCTAAGAACAGCATAGTTTAATATTTATATTAAACATATGTAATAGTTTATCTGAAAGCTTGGTTATAAAATAAACACTAACTTCCTTACATTGTCGATAGGATTCTATCGACATGCTAAATTTTATTAAAATCGAACCGGTTGTCTATGTCTTAATAAGACTATTTGTAATAGAATAAATACCCTCTACCACACGTGCTGAATTCTGGTTAGACACCCCTGTACCTCTGCTTAGCCTATATGTTTACGACCAACATGTTTGAAATCTAAGTGCAAGAATAAAATAACTAAATGAAAAAAAGATCGATAAACATAGAAGAAAGAAACAAATCTTTAATAAAATACAAAGAAACCAAATGAAAAGAGAAACAGGGACTTCAGATAGACGAAGAGGATGTGAAAGTTAAAGAATCAAAATAAACCAAATAGAAAGGAGAACATAATTGTCTACTCTTAGTCATATCACATTCTATGCGTGTCTAATCGGTTATGTCATAATATGAAACTTATTACTTATTAATATATATATATATATATATATATATATATCAAAATCAAAAAATAATAATGTCATTATTATTATCATTATTATTGTTGTTTGTAGCAGTAGCAATGGCAATATAACTATTTTTATTATTATTATTAATATTATCACTTTAACCAAAGTTATCGCCATCTAGTTTTTACTACTATTGTTATTATTAGTTTTAGGTAGCAATGGCAGTATTACCATTAGTGATGTTGCAATTATTTCTATTATTATTATCATTATTATTATTATTATTATCATTATTATCATCATCATTATTACCATTTATTGTGTAAACTAAATTAAGTTGTTAGTGAATTTGTTGATTAACTTATTAATTAATGATAATTAGATAAGTTTAAAAACACTAAAAACTAAGAATTAAAACACAAAATCTCTAGCCTAATGTATTAACCCCCCAATACACACACACCATACAACCACCATCACCGCCGACTAAAACTGATAACCAGACATAACAACATACTACGTGCCTTTTGACCTACACTGATTTTGACACGTCCCATCGCATGTCTTCATCCCCCCCCCCACTTCTTTACCCTACCCCCTCTCTGTCACCCACTTTTGTCTCTATCCTAAATGATCTTATTTTATCCTGTGCCATTTTATTTTATTTCATTTTATCTCTATCTATCTATCTATTTATCTATCTTTCTATCTTCTATTTATTATTTCTCTCTCTTTTTATTTTATTTGATTTGATTTTGTCGTATTTAATTTATTTTATTTTATTTTATATTTTATATTTTATATTTCATATTAATATTTTGTTATTATTTTTGACATTATTATTTTTTATTTTGATAGTTAACGGTCCCAACCACGTGACTTTCTAAATTAAAATTTTCAATTTCTTTACTTTGTTCTCGATTTTATTCTTTCCAAATATGATTTAAGGTTAAGATCGGATTTTAAATGTACCTGATGAGATCTCACTTTATAACAGCTGTTCATCGATAATATCGACACGCCAGTATCGCAGATTTTTTACATGTTGGTGTAAATAAAATTAATCATATATAAAACTCTATTTGATATTGAGCACGTTTTATAACCCCGATTGAAATTCTTTGGATTACTATCCTGTGGATGTTTACCTTGCCTGTATTATTATTATTATTATTATTATTATTATTATTATTATTATTATTATTATTATTATTATTATTATTATTATTATATGCATGTGTGTCTATATATATACATATTTATATGTGTATATATATGTATATATATGTGTGTCTATATATATATATATATATATATATATATATTTATATATATATATATATATTTATATATATATATGTATATATGTGTGTCTCTCTCTCTCTCTCTCTATATATATATATATGTGTGTGTATATATATGTATATATGTGTGTATATATATGTACATATTTATGCATATATATGTGTGTGTGTATATATATATATATATATATATATTAATATATTTACATATATATATATATATATATGTGTGTGTGTGTGTGTGTGTGTGTGCGCGCGCGTGTGTGGGGGTGTAGAGCGTTGCTTAGATTAATGGTTTATCTCATACGAATCAGATATTTTTAATCCTCGGTAGAAAGTGTCCATGCGCTCTCAGAGGTAGCTATCAATAATTGAAAATAATGGATTCCTAAATAATTAACATCGATCTAAAACTTACTGTTATGGTGAAAAATCTATCTACACGGGTTAAATAAACGGAAGATAATTAAAATGAAATTGTATTAACAGAAAGTACAGAAGTAAAGTGGCTTTTTCCCACTGCTTCTCTTTTCACTTCTACTAATTGCTAATAACGATGATATCTATAGAGTCAGGAAGAGTCCATATAGTGACGGAATAACACTTACAAAGCAATTTTTAAGTTTCTGGAATGAAAACCCGATTAAAATGATCGACATTTTCATTCTAATTTTTAGAACTAGCAATAATTTGCGGTAATTTATAATATTTTCTTCATTTAACATAATGTTTTGCCATTTCACATATATTTCTGTAACTCCAAATAATTTTCTGTCAGTTAACATAATTTTTTGCCACTTGAAATATTTTTTGGTTGAGTACAAAATATTTTCTCAGGTAACATAATTTGTTGTCATTTAACTTAATTTGCTGTCACTTTACAGCTATTTAATATAATTTTATGTAATTTAAGTAAATTTTACTTCACTTAGAATACTTTTCTGTAGTTTAAAATAACTGTCTTTCAGGTAACATAATTTTCTGTCAGTTAACATAGCTTTCTTCAAGTTTACATAATTTTTTGTCACTTGAAATTTTTTTCTGTCAGTTTACATAATTATTTTTCACTTAACATAATTTCCTGTCACTTAAAATAATTTTTTGTCATTTAACATAATTTTCTTTGTTTTAAATTATTTTATATAAAATTTTAAATACGTAGGAATGTATGGTTGTTCGCGATGCATATTATGAACAGCGTTCAAATCTGGAAAATGTAAAGTGTGTGTCGTACATCATAAAAATAGTGATTGAATACACTAACATACACAGAATAAGAACTGTTAGAAATACGACATACACCGTTCACTATAAATGTGTAATTGCAAAAGCTAAATACCTATATCACGGAGATGACATAATGATATGGGACAACCAGGTGATAGTAGCAATGCTAGCTGTATTCAGTGTCCCTACCAACCCTAGCTTGAAAATGAAAACATAACTAAATCTCAAGGTCTTATGTACGACAGGGACTGAAACTTGAATCTCAGGAAGATCTCAATCATGCAAGTAATCAAAAAAGCTACCGGGCTTATGAAAAAGAATTTCAACATCTGGCGAATATACCCAGTAAAGTACAAAAGAGATCCAAACAAATGCGCTTAAAGTACAGTTCGAATCCAAAAAAAAAGTGTGTTTAAGTATCTTAAATGGCGGTTAATGTCTGCCATCCATGAGGATGTCACATCACCAGCAAAAATAAAAAGATTAGAAAATTGAATAAAAATATTTATCATTTTTCTTCAGGGAGGGAAGATTCTTGGATCTTATCAGCTAGAATCTCATTGGATGTTTTGCTCTACTTTTTAAACTTTGAGTAGTGGTAGCAAAACAATAGCACCTTATTTTGTGCAACAGTCCATGGTAGGACTTTTTATCTTTCTTTTTTAGTTGCTGCATTTGATGCAGACATGGGGCCAGGACCTTTTATCTCAAGGCCTGATGGCTGACCCTGGTTGGCCTCTGTATTGGCTGGAGCACTATTTCAAGAGGCAGGAAGGTTTACACCATTGCTTACATCTTTCCGCCTGGTGTAAGTGCGGGTTGATGGACCCTTTTTATCGTGGGTACCGTCCTGCCAGTATTTATCTTTGTTTTTATTCATATTTTTTATCATTAATTTCCTCATTGTCAACGGCTTCTAATTGTTTATTCGAAGCTGCCCTCTATGAGTAGAGGGGGTGCCCCGGTCCGCAATTCGAGAGACGTTCTGAATGGCTTGAGGAGACAGCACACCATTTTTTTCTTTGAATATTTGGTCAGGGTTTACTTCAAATAAAAAGTATCCTCATGTCAGAGTCTCTGACAAACCCCTGTACAGAGAGACCGAAGACACTCGATGGTGAAGTCTAGTAGGCATTCAAGTCCTCCCCTTGCATCATATAAATATAGTTCCATGTGTCGTTCCAAAGGTCAATCCTGGTGTTCAGTTTATTCATGTGGAAAAACCATTGTCACTCTATAAACGAAAGAGTTAATTCTGAAATTAAGATGTACGATTTATTTGCATTTATTATGAAGCAAAATATAAAACATTTTGTTTACAAAACGTCTTAGAAAGAACTGATTTTTTTTCATTTTCGTAAATTATAAACTTGTTTTTCTATTTTCGGTTTTCCAAATATTTTAAATGTTTACGTCATTTTTTACTTTTCCATCAACTTTCTTTTCCTCTTTTCCTCTTCATTATTTAAATTTATTTCGTAAACTTTTTTTGAATAAAACTCTTTATCATATAAACATAATTCCATGTGTCCTTCCAAAGCTCAATCATAGTTTTCAGTTGATTTATGTGGAAAACAATTGTCACTTTCTATAAACAAAAGAGTTATTTTTTTAATGTAATAATTTCATGGTCTTGGTTGTCCAAATAATATGATGTACAATCTATTTGTATTTATTCATTATTATGAAGCAAAATAGAAAACATTGTGTTTACGAAACGTCTTAGAAAGAACTGATATGTGTTTTATTTTCGTAAATTATAAACATGTTTTTTTTAATTTTTGGTTCTTAAAATATTTTCCTGTCTGTTTACGTCTATTTTCTTTCGGTCTGTTTTCTTTTTCTGGTCATCATTTAAATCTCTTTCTTTCTTTTTATTTTTTCATACATTCATTTTGGTTTTATGTTTCTACAATTCCTATTTCTTGAAATCCACTTTTCAGACACTGGTAAAGAAGATTATAATTTATATTTCTTTGATTTTGTGAATTTATTTCATTTAAAATTATCGGATGTCATAAACTTATTATTTTTAATAATCGTTATTGTCTTTCCTTTACTAATTCCTTTACTAATTACCTTTTTTCTACTTTTTTCTATAGATGCACTTCTCGGGGGGGGGGGGACATAACATTATCATAACAGGTTTGGTTTTCTTCTCAAGTCCTTGACCTTATCTATTTGTGTGCATACACATACATATATAAATTTAAAAAGTTTTAATTACCTACGAAACACCATCGTCGAGTATCTTCTTCTGTACAAGGGTTTGTCAGGACAACAAGACACTTCACCCTACAAGTAAACCCAGACCAAACATTAAAAATAACATAGGATACAAAGCCCAAATAAGATTTCCTCGACACGGCTATACACTGGCTCATACGAGGAATGGTTCACCTTCTCCAAGTAATGTTACCTCAAATAACAGCCATTAGCTGGATACTCTACCAGACTAGATGAATTCTTGTTCTGGCAGCCGGTAAGACCGAGAGACAACAAGAAAGATGTACTATAACATAGTAAACTAATCGATTGAGGAGAAGAACATCAATGTGCTTTGCTTCGTTTCTAACTCAACGTTTGGTAGGTAAAGGAGAGCTTTAATATAATATTCGAATATCTATGTATTTCATGTAGAGATCATGTGTTAGATCCAGGAAGGGACCCTTTGATTTCTGAGAATTTTGTCTGAAGTAAAATGAAACAAAAAATAATTAATTAATGTGAATATCCTTTTTTATTATATTTTACTTCATTTGAAGTATAAATAAATATATATATATATATATATATATATATATATATATATATATATATATATATATATATATATATATATATATATACATATACATATATATATAATCCAGGTAAAACATCCACATGGTAGTAATCCAAATAATTTCAACCGGGTTTATAAAAAGTGCTCAATATCAAATAGAGCTTTTATATATGATCATTTTTATTTACACAGACATGTACAAATTCTGCGACACTGGCATGTCGATATAATCAATCAACAGTATTATAAACTCATCAGGCAGAGTTAGACTCTGATCTTAACCTTAGACCATATCATATATGACTGCTTTTGGGCGATCATGATCTGGCAACGCAAGTCCCAAGTCCGGGGGTGCGTCTCCGACCGACGTGGACTCTGGTAGCAATCAAAATGGAGTCTCTGAATGTCTATTGCACTTTCCTTTTATTGAGAATTATATTAAAAAGTATATATATATATATATATTGTGTGTATTTAGGCAGCATATTTTCATTTAGTCAAACATTATTAAATAACACGGAGTGGTTTTGTTTGATGCAACTTTTCTTTATTTTTTCAATTTTCCGAATTGTCCATCTAATGTTTCGGTCAAATTGATGTGAATATGATCCATGGGTTTCTTGTTCCATTCTTTTTTCTTTTTTGCAAGTACTTTCGATTTAGAATCGTCAAACCATCTTCAGGCGGTATTAGTTTTAGTGTCTTTACAAATTATGACTTTACTGGTGTGCTCATTTTTGAATTATAACGGCAAGTAGTTTATAACTTGAAAAAGCGTCTGTAAAGTTGAAATGTACATGAGAGCGTGATGGCGTTCTATACATATGATGTTTAAAAGTTTGACTGTTTAAACCGTTAAAAAATTGATGACGTTAAAGAAAGTGCATACAATTGAAACGCATAACTATCTAATGGCTAAGAATTTGGTAATGTTAATTATTATGCTAGACACTTTAAAATGTTGCGACTAGTTTCATAATTGACATTATTAATTGTGGGATGCTTAGTTTTTATGTAGAGGGCTTCGAGTATTTTTAATTTTTTGATATTGGTATCGTGGTGTATTATTTTAGTATTGTTAACAAGGATGTTTCTATATTGAGAGGGGTGCAATTATGTTGTTTTAGGTGTTGGCATATAAAGCTATTGTCGGAGAGATGTAGGGTGAGTCTTCGGGATAGTGTTGTGGAAGTGAAACCTATGTAAGAATTAGTTTTTTTATTGTTGTCGGAGATACATTCTCCCATAGGGCATTGGAACTGATATATTACATTGGTTCTTCCTAATGTATTTTGGGTTTGAGAAGTGTTATTTTTAACAACATAGTTTGATGTTTTCATTTTTTTATAATAGATGATAAATCGTATTTTATCATCAGAATAATTAAAAAATGAACACAACAGTAAAGTCATAATTTGTAAAGACACTAAAACTAATACTGCCTGAAGATGATTTGACGATTCAAATCGAAAGTACTTGCAAAAAAGAAAAAAGAATGGAACAAGAAATCCATGGATCATATTTACATCAATTTGACCGAAACATTAGATGGACAGTTCGGAAAATTGAAAAAATAAAAAAAAGTCGCATCAAACAAAACCACTCCGTGTTATTTAATAATGTTTGCCTAAATATATATATATATATATATATATATATATATATATATATATATATATATATATATATATATATATATATATTCATTAGCATTACTTTCCATATTAGGGATTTTCCAATTCATTCTTATAACTCATAAATGGCCAAGTGTATGTTTCAACTCCCCTCCTCTTACCATGTCCCAGTTAGGGGTAGATTCTCCTTCCTTGAACGTTTTTCATGCAAGAGAAAAATATATTTTCGTTAACCAGCAAATATGGGAAATGTAATTCCGCAGTCACTTCACCTCTTCCATCATTCCAAACGGCCACACCAGGCCGGCGATGTCGGGGGTCGAGCTAAAAAATTCAATACTTATCTCATAGTAAAATATGTGTTAATTCCTGGACGCTCTTAATCTTAACCTACGTCCATTCAATCTCTGGAATGTCAATTACTCAATTCCCACTTCCTTGTCACAGTGAACACATGGCCTATTCCTTATTTAAATTCTCTTCGGCAGAGTAAATAATAACATTCCAAGAATCCCCTTTAATTCTTTTGGCATTAACGATTTAAGAAAACATTTCGTTCTTATGTTATCTCTGTTCAGCTGATTATATCATCCCGAGTCGCCATTACCTGTACGGCATATGAACGTCAGGTGGCCCAGCGGCTGTTATCATTTCTACTATTAGAAACGTTTAATCTCAAAATATCAACAAGAGAAACTCTATCTGTACACAGTGACAACTAAGAAGAACGCAATTCGCGTATCTCTTATTGGAGATTAACTTTTCCTTAAGATCATAACAAAAATATAATCTGGAATACCTCAAAAGCAAAAACAAGGTATCCAGTTTGAATCCAACAGACGGCCGATCAGCAATATAGTCACATATACATATATCAACCTAACGTTTGCTTGTGAGAAGCCCAACGATTGGCTAATGGAAACATTAACCCGTGGGAGGGGATAACAAAAATTCTAATTGGTCAACTTACTCAACTAAACACCACGTGTATATATAAACACCCGGCAGCACACACTCCATGCATTTTAGCCTGACTATTCTCTACGAGGATGAAACGCGGAAGAATCTGTTCAGCTTAATTGTCATAAATTTATTTTCATAACTTACTATATATATATATATATATATATATATATATATATATATATATATATATATATACTGTTTTATATGTATACACACTTTCATATAAATAATATATGATGTATCTATTTTATTTACATTAACATTACTCAATAGAGATTACTAGTAATAGATTATTATACCCACTAGAAGTATGCTACACATAAATGTTTGTGTTTTATTCCTGAACGAATTGGTCAGGCTCCATGCACAGTTTTGGATTTTACAATACTTTTTATAGCGTAACAGTTACACTTCAACCTCGAACCAATAGGGTTATTGGTGTTATTTCGACGATTACCACATATCCATCACTATTCATTACAATAAACCAACAAAATTCCCCTAGATCTGTTAACGTTCTTCTTTAAGCGGGTCAAATTAAACAAAAGCCGACATTGTTTACAATGGATTCAGTCGTGTAGGCACATCAGTGTCACTATATAATATATTTGTTGACTATACCAGTGTTATAGTTTGGTTCACATGTATTCACAAATATTAGTTTTCACATCTATATTATAAACCCTACGAAATCTTTCAGTCTTACCTTAATTTTTTTCTTATTTTTTCGAGTTACTTTATATTGTAGGTTCATTTTATTTTAATTAGTAGCTATTTAAAAGTTATTTTATTTTAATACATTGCTATTTAACAGTTATTTTCGTGTAATGCATTGCTATTTAACAGTTATTCTCGTGTAATACATTACTATTTAACAGTAATTTTATTTTAATACATTGCTATTAAGCAGTAATTTTAATTTAATTCGTTGCTATTAAATATTTATGTTATTTTAATTCATTGCTATTTAACAGTTATTTCATTTAATGTATTGCTATTTAGCAGTAATTTTATTTTAATACATTGCTACTTAACAGTTATTTCATTTTAATACATTGCTATTTAGCAGTAATTTTATTTAAAGACAATGCTATTTAGCCGTTATTTTATTTTAATACATTGCTATTTAGCAGTAATGTTATTTTAATACATTGCTATTTAGTAGTAATTTTATTTTAATACATTGCTACTTAACAGTTATTTTATTTTAATATATTGGCAGTAATTTTATGATAATACATTGCTATTTAGCAGTAATTTTATTTTAATACATTGCTACTTAACAGTTATTTTATATTAATACATTGCTATTTAGCAGTAATTTTATTTAAAGACAATGCTATTTAGCAGTTATTTTATTTTAATACATTGCTATTTAGCAGTAATGTTATTTTAATACATTGCTATTTAGTAGTAATTTTATTTTAATACATTGTTAATTAGCAGTTATTTTATTTTAATACATTGCTATTTAGCAGTAATTTTATTTTAATTCATTGCTACTTAACAGGTATTTTATTTTAATACATTGCTACTTAACATTTATTTTATTTTAATATATTGCTATTTAGCAGTATTTTTATTTTAATTCATTGCTATTTAATAGACATTTTATTTTAATACAT
>OY744515.1:111895021-111915021 GCA_963556195.1 Sepiola atlantica
ACGTAACTAAGTGTTATTTGCAAACTTATAATGCAATTGGGCTCATGTTTCAACACATGGCTTCTGAAGGTTAGTACTTTATAAAAAAATATATAAAAGACCCAGAACTCATAGAGGGATGTGTTAACAGCGATGAAACGAACAGCTTCATTTCTTAAAAAAGTCATCCGATAAAAATTTAACACACAAACAAATCAAGTGTCAGCCGCAGGAGGTTTGATCTCTTTAAACTGACCGAACTAAAATACTAAATAAATATTCAATTATAATATCAGAAAAACTGCATTTTGAAGTAGATATTGACTCGGTTTTGATAGGAGTTGAACACTGGGTCGCTTATCTGGAGAATAAACAAATGAAGACGTCAAATACAACGACATTCCTTATGTTTAACACTTTTTTACACATCTATACAAATTGCTTGGCTCATATCGGGGTTCAGAATATCATAAATATTTCTTCGATTTATTATATCGCAATATTACATGGTCACACAATTATTAACCATTATTCTCAAATATAAGTATATGAGACGATAGAAACAGTATAAAATAGAGGATCGGTTAAACCCTTTAAAGACAGTTAAACTGAACGCTATATTCGAATATATGTATCGATCAGATCTAAAGGCCTATCACGTAGTGTATATTCATGTCAGTCGGCAGGCGGTTCCAATAACTTTACATGAAGGATGCATTTGCTTTTAAATGAGTGACGCGTTCGCATTATACACAAGTCAATAATGCTTGTGTAAAGTATAAAGAATCACGTATATATATATATATATATATATATATATATATATATATATATATATATATATATATATATATATATATATATATATATGCATCGTTCCTTTCATTAAAAAAGTAGAACGCTCTGGATGTTAAGCCGCCATATAAAGTGTTAAAATTATCACAGTTTATTCGCTGTTCAAAATTGGCCGAGTGGTGAAGGCGTCGGATTTGAGTTGCAAAATACTCGTAATCCGGGTTTTCGAATCGCATAACCGATAGTGAATAGTCATATCGCTATGCTGATTAGTCCCGGTTATTAAAAGGACGAAACGTATACGTACATAGATAATAAACAATAACAAATACTTATCATATATATATATATATATATATATATATATATATATATATATATATAACTCAATGTGCGTGTGTGTTATGTGTCTATGACCCCTACAGAAAGAAATGTTAGAGAATCTACATGGAATCAAAATTCAATAAGGAAGACAATGGAAAATGTTCCTAATCTCACTTTTTTTTTAATTTTCTTATTTCTGTGTTCGTTAGCATAGGGACGAAGCATTCTTCCAAATGCCAGACCATCACATGCTATTTAGAGGCTCCAACCGAGTGCTCTTTTAAGGATTTTTGTCGTTCCTTTAAGTGCAATTATTTGGATTTCTTTTGCACTTGGTTTTTCGGGAATACTTTCCAGATACTTTTTAAAAATTTTCTTCATGAGACCTTTAGCTCCTATTATAACTGGGATAATGTTGATGTTTTGTAGGTTCCAGTTTCTCTTCATATCATACATTAGGCCTTGGTATTTTGTCACCTTCTCCCTTTCTGCTCTGTTTAGGCCACTGTCATTTGGAACACTCACCTCAATCAGTGTTGCCCCTTTTTCTGCCTTATTTAATATGACTATGTCTTGTTTGACTGCTGCATTTTCCAGGTAGGTAGATGTAGAAACTACATAATCATAATGTATAGTATACTTATCGTTTCCCTAATCTCTTAGTGCATGCCCAAGTGGACTATGATGGCATAACCTCTTCAAAACATCAAATATCTGTAATGTGTATAACAGTTTCTGAGAAAACTATAGAAGTAATCCCAAATTTTAAAATGTCTTTCAAACCTAAGGGAACTATGAGCAGTCGAAAATCCTTTAAAATATCAAATATGTCTTATTTTGATGAAATTTATATCGTATGTATTGAAACCTTTTGGGGACGACAATGGTATATTCCTAAAAAGTTAATGTTACCTGCTATGTGCCGAATATCTACGTGTCTCTACCACTAAGAGACCCATGGGGATTTAAGCCCCTTAAACTTCAAATACGTATATCTAATTTTAATGAAATGTATAGTATGCGTATACAACACTAATTGAGAGAGTTTTCCAACGTCTCAGCTTCTTCTGACTATATTAAGGTGTGAAACGGGGAGAGGGGGCAGTAAAAACAAAGAAAGTAATATGGTTCTATGAGTAGAGTGAAATGTACATAGTAGCGATCGTCATTAAATCCCACATAGCTTCGAGTCGTTCCGCTCGTATGAGATAAACTTCAAGAGTGCATCTCAACGTTTCGCATAACTGTTGCGAGGGCTTTATCAAGAATTGAGTTGATAACGTGATGAAAGACGTGAAGACCTGCAATTTGGAGGAATATATATAGTGAAATCTGAGTACAGTGAATTAAAATATGGTCGGTAAAACAAGATAATCATCTACGTGCATACATATCAACATTTAATGCATACATATATATAAATATATGTAAAATAAATGAATATATTTATTTAGTTATTTAGTTAATGAACTAAACAATATAAGAGTTAACGAGAATTAATTAATATATATGTTTAACAAATTGATAGTGAGTGTTTAGGGTATGTTTTATTACTGCTGATAAAAATAAGCTCAATGAGTGATAAGTTATATCAATCAGAGCTTTCACATATAAATTGGGTAAATAAAAAAAATTAAAGCATATTAATTGAAATTTTAGATATTATAATCAATTTCCGGAAAGAATACTAAGAAATGTCTATCCATATGTACACGCCTTTCAGACAATCACTTTTAGTATTAAAATCACATTTACGTTTAAAAATGTATTTATAAAGACAGGATGATAGCCAGAACAGGTAAGCGAATGTGAGCTAAAAAGTAGCTATGTTTGGGTTGTTGTTTTGAAATTAAGTCTCTGACTTACATTAAAAATTTTGAAGAATATCCATTGGATTGAAAAGGTTTACATTCGGATTTGTTATTTAAAGTTCAAACATCCACATGTATTTTTTTAGAGATTTTATTATACTTTATTTTCTGCCGGTTCATATACAAATAGATTGTTTATTTTATGTGTATATTTTGAAATGAAAGGAAGAACTACATACGGATTAACAGAAAAGGAGAAGAGGAAGTGTGGGTTTGGAAGAATGTAAATCGTGGAATAGATGGTGAACGAAATCAAAAAAGGTTTAGCTGACTGTAGTTGTTTTCAGCATCAAATGTGGCCTACTCCATTATTCATTGCTGTGACATTGACAAATTGATGAGGGTTTTTTTTCCGAAACACGATGAACTGAATGTAAAATGGCGTGTTTGGTCAGTGTTTTTTATCTGATTTTTTTCTATTCTTAAAAAAAATGACCAGAAAGATGAATGGGCTCCATGTTGGTATCTCTCTATCTATGTCTTTTTTCTCTTTTTCTTTATTCTCCCTCCTCTCTCTCTCTCTCTCTCTCTCTCTCTCTCTCTCTCTTTGCCCCTTATATCTGTTTATTTTACATTAACTCCTTTGAAATCAATTGGCAGAAACGGAAGAAGAGGAAACCAATATCGACCGACGTGATACCGAACTGACAGCCAGAACTAACAACTCACCGAGTGGCGAATTTCGATCGTCTGTACACATTTGCACACACGCGCGTGACGCTCGACAGAAAATGCACGCCACGTGTAAACTTTTATTTCCTTCGTTTCTTGAAAAATGCTTCCACGTTTAGAGCCGCCCATCTTTGGTAGTTTAAGATGGCGATAGCATCTAAGTATAACCAGGGTTTTTTTACCCCGCCTTATAGACCGGTATTGTCCGGGCCTTCGGGTCTGGGTTTACGCCGGTCTATCGGTTGTCCGTCTTGTGCAGTTCTAGAAGGTGCACCCTCCCAGGCTTTGCCTTCTCACCCTTTGAGAAGGGGGGTTAGTTTATTGCTAATAGCCTGAGGTGCCCCTACCGGAGAATGCTGACGGGGCTGCCCAGGCAATTTTAAAATAGCCAGAGTGCTCAAATTCTCGGGCGCTGGGTTTTTTCCTACTTTCCCGACCTTGTGTCACATCTTACCTTGTGGGAGGAAGATAAATAGAAGCATCTAAGTATAATATTCCATTTTCGTTGGTTGGTCACATTTATGTTTTGAATAGCATTCATATTGCATTGTCGTGTTTAAGATTGAACTAGCAGATCGAATAGACGGATCTTATGTTAACTTTTTATAATCATGTTTCTATGAACTTAAATCCGGTAGGTCGTTCACCTTTAAATTTGAAATAGGACTTCGTCTGTCGCACTTGTTGAAGTAGCATTTTTAGATGCATCTACACATCACCATAGAGGATATTGATGTATGTCAGTCCGTCGGTCCGTCACGTTTAAATTTGGAATTGCATTCCTATCGCGCATGTTAAATTAAGACACATTGACGTCTTTTACTTTCGGGTGGCAAATTGTAATATCAAGGAAGATAAATTATCTCGACTGATTTTAGAATTCCCAAACCCTTTTATTATAAATTATTTACGTAACTAAAATAAGAATTAACCAGTAACTGTTTAAATGGTTAGTGGTTGTGGTGATGTTGATGGTGATGATGTATTATTATTATTATTATTATTATTATTATTATTATTATTATTATTATTATTATTATTATTATTAATTATTATTTGTACTCACTAGGAGTTCTCACACAGATCACTGTCAGTGATTGCTCACCGACAACAACCAGTGGTATTTGCTGGAGTCTGAGTGACAACAAGTTTCCCCAGATTTCCAGTATTCTTCACCTCTTTTCGATAACGATGCGGTATCGCAACAGCCGCTTACCGTTGATTTCTCGCTGGTAAGGACAATTGGTTGTCTTTGGGATTTGGATGGCAATAAGCCTCCCTAAGGTCCCAGCATTCTCTGCACTTTTCCAGTGGTGGTCTGGTTTGTCCTCGGTCTTCTCATCCTCCTCGACCCTCTACAAATATTTTGTCTGGTGTCAGCCTAGGCCGGCACCATTTAAACAAAATGTTTAATTATATATATATATATATATATATATATATATATATATATATATATATATATATAAATAAGTAAATAAAATAATTTAAAAAATTATTATTATTATTATTATTATTATTATTGTTGTGTTGTGTTATGTTGTGTTTGTTATTATTATTATCATTATTATTATTGTTGTTGTTGTAGTTGTGTCGTGTTGTGTTGTGGTTATTATTATTATTATTATTATTATTATTATTATTATTATTTACTCACTATGAGTTCCCACACAGGTCATCACCTGCGATTGCTCACTTACAATAACCGATGATAATCCTTGGAGTCCGAGTGACAACAAGTCTGCCTAGAATCCTAGTGTTCTCCATCTCTGTCGATATCCATTGAAATGACTTTGCGTTATCACAACAGCCGCTTACCATTGATTTCTCGCTGGCAACAGACAATTACCAATTTCTCACATTCTTTTATCGAGTGTTTTCGGGATTGTTTCTAGTCCTCCTACGATTATTGGTGTTATCTTTACTTTCTTCATGTTCTATATCCTTTTCAGTTCTGTGTATTGACTTCTCCTTTCTGTCTCCATGATATTCACCCTGTGTCTGATGGGACGACAAAATTTACGATTTGGCAGGTTTTTCCTTCTTATTAACTATTATGACATCCGGTCTCATTGTTTGTATGAGTTAATAGGTTTGCACCTTCATGTCTCTGACAGGATATTGTGATTTTAGTTTTTCAGTACTGCTACCAATGTGTGTTCCAACCATAATGTCTGATGGCTATAAATGAGCTGTTTGCATAGTTCCCAATGTACTGCCTTCCCCAATTTGTCTTGTCTCTTCTTTAATTCTTTTGGGGCAAGTTTGCTGCATTCACGTATTATGTGGATTACCGTTTCGTGTATGTGTCTACAGAGTCTACATTTGCCGTTTTCTTGGGGTTTTGTCGATCTTAGTTTTGAATAATTTATAATTGCGTTGTTTTGTGCGGCTGTTAGTAATGATTTAGTTTATCTTTTTAGGTGTCATTTTCGTATCAATGTCGAGGTGTGTTCATGAGTCTCTTCTATTGCAATTCTTATGAATCGTTCGTGTAGCTGTTCCTTTTCACACATTTTTCTCGTCTTATGTCTTACCTCTCTGTTCCCTGTTCTCTGTATTATAAATATTTATGCTCTTGCCTTTTTGTGTTCTGTGTTATGTATTTTCCTAATTATTTGTGTGCCATTCATGCAGTCTTCTATACTAATCAGTCCCCTTCCTCCGTCTTTCCTTTCAACATAGAGTCGGTCAGAATCATCCTTCGGGTGTAGTGCATTGTGTATGGTCATTTGTTTCTTATGCTGCTGCTCTATATGCCTCAGTTTTTATCTAGTCCACCCTATGAAAGGTTCATTGTTGTACATATTGAAAGTGTAAATTTAAGCGTTAGAATAGTATAAGTCAAGCCAAAAAATATCAATTTGATTTAAAAGTATCGAAAATCCAAGTTTCTACTATTTAAATTATATGCAATATATATATATATATATATATATATATATATATATATATATATATATATAATAGTAACTCTGTTTGTATGTGTCCGTCTGATCTTTGTGTCTAATGTTCACCCAAACCGCTGGACAAAATTGCTTGAAGATGGGCATGTGGACCACCGACCTCTCAGTGAAGGTCATAGGTGATATGAGAAAAATATCACTTCAACGCTGGGGGTCCCCGGTGGGTGGCACAACCCCCCCCCCTACTGAAAAATGTTTTCCCTTTAATTCAAAATAAATTTGAACCATGAGTAAATGATCAGTAATTATGTATATTCCCAAAATTGCAGCAAATTTTGATAATATTAAGATGGTCCCCGGGGGCACAACCCATCCACTGAAAACTGTTTTCCCTTTGATTACAATGAAATACATATATATATATATATATATATATGTGTGTGGGGGGGTATGTATTATATATGTGTATATATGTGCATATCCGTGTATGGATATATGCGTACATATCTGTGTTTGTTTTATTTTATATATGTGTATATATGTATGTTTATGTGTGTACTTGTGTATCTATAGATTTGTGTGCATGTCTGTATTTTATATGAAGATAAGATATTTATGCTTAAAAATGTATGTACATAGATTAAAACTTTTAAGTGTTAAATGGAGAAGAAAGGAACTCAAGCTAAGTTGGTAATAACAAAATAAAAAAAGAAATAAAAGGAACTGTAGGTAATAATAAATGATAACAAAGATAGAAACTAATTGAAAGAGTTAACAAGTAAAGAATGTAATACGATACTGGGCTTGACCGGTGAAAATTATAAACATCCCAAAAAAAGTGTTACTTAATAGGAAAGTTTTCCAAATTCATTGTATTCTTTGGTCTGAAGAGGTTGACTCTCTGTGAAGAGTACAACCGAAACATATATGCACATATGTAAGCTGTAATGTGTGTATATATAAAAAGGTATACTAAAGAACATCTCTACTTGTTATTGAGCACTTTTTATAAACACTCGAGTTTCAACGATTTACATTTATAGAAACTAATACAATACGTATACTATATATATATATATATATATATATATATATATATATATATATATATGCGTGTGTGTGTATGTATATATATATATATATATATATATATATATATATATATATATATATATATATATATATATATATAATCAACGAGAACACCTCTCTGTCTGTGCATGTCCGTGCCTAAAAACGAAGACATACTAGGAAGTGTAATTTCAATATGATTGCATTCACATGCACAATTTGAATGTGAACATAATGGAAGTATTTTTGCATCTCTCGTTTTAATGACCCTTAAAAAAGCTAATGACGAGTTTAAAACATGTTACACAATTAAATTAATCTATTTATCGGCGTTAGTTTAAGAGTATTAACATATATTTGATAAGATCAGTGAGTAAGATATCTAACTGACAGCATCAAGGTTGCTGTTAAAGTAAACTCTCCCTATCATGATGTTGCATATGATGCTATCCCACACACTAATCTGGGCAATACCGGGTAGCTCTGCTAGTACGTGAATTAACATCCCCTACACTGAAGATTGCGTAAGCATGAAACATCGATGTCTGTAAGTAAAAATAATTCATATTTACTTTAAAATATTTGTTCCTGTCTTATCTTTTTGTTTTTGCTAGGGATGGGGCATTCTACCGGATGCCAGACATTCACCCGCTTTTTTAGAGTCTCCAGCCGTGAGATCCTTTTAAGATTCTAACCGTCCCTTCAAGTACAATTGTTTGTATCTCTCGCACTTGGTTCACAGGGTATATTCGCCAGGTAGTTTTTGAAATTCATTTTCATTATCCGGTGGCACCTACAATTACTGGTATGATGGAGATCTTCCTAAAATTCCAGTTTCTATACATGTCGTACATAAGACCTTGTATTTCGTAATCTTTTCCCTATTATGTTCTGTTTAATTATTAAGGACACTATATCTTTAGGGACACTAACTTCAACTAGGGTTGCTACTTTCTCCCTTTTGTCCCATATCACGATGTCAGGTTTAACAGCTCCATTTTCTAGATATGTAGCTGTAAGGATTGCATAATCATAGTGCATGGTATATAACTT
The DNA here is from genome assembly GCA_963556195.1 of Sepiola atlantica. Lineage (NCBI taxonomy): Eukaryota > Metazoa > Mollusca > Cephalopoda > Sepiida > Sepiolidae > Sepiola > Sepiola atlantica. The sequence continues at coordinate 111,903,693 of OY744515.1, forward strand.
ATTTCTAACTGTTCTTTCTGGTATATAATAGTGTTAGTTACGATATACATATTCAAATGTATGTTATTAGGGAATCTTATTGAAACTGAACAGATGGAAATTACATGGCAAATATTCTGATGATCTGTAAATTAGGAGATGCCACAAATTTCTATTTGAATCTGGGTGAGAATCAAAATTGAAATAAAAAATATAATTATTGAATTTGAACTTTATTGCGAAATCAGGCAATTTCATATCTTGTAGATTAAAGCTCTTTAAAGGTCTAATATGCAATGTATTGCAAATTAAAATGAAATAATTCAATGATACGAAATATTTTAAAGCAGTTGAAATAAGTAAAACACTTCCGTGTGCTGTCCTAGGAACAACGTCTCTTCTTTTGACCCTGACAAAATTTGGAACGGCATAAGATACTTCATTAACTAGCTCACATTATGTAGTGTACAACCTGGGGTCATACACATAATATAAAATACAAAATAAGATTGGGAGCATATCAGCGAACTAGTTTGCTAATATATTTGTGTATGAGTAACATATAGAGCTATGAGTGTTCGTATTTTACTCATAAAAATTGAGAAATGAAGTAACGCAAGCCAGTAGACTTCTGCTATATTGGATATTAAAGTTTTTACATATATTCCAGTGAAGGTATTTCAAACTACGTTGTGTCGCATTGTAGAGTAGCCATTCCCAAGCAGAACCTTACAACTGGATGTCAGGTGGTTCACACTGTCCACTTCTGTGTGACAGAATCTGCACTTGTTATTGTTGCTGATACCACTCATCTTTTTAAATGCATTGGTCATCAAGCTTTGATCTTACGCATCCATTATCGTTCTATCCTGATCATAGTGGAGCGATCCTTTTTTCAGCCAGTCAACAGAGCCTTATCTATATATTTCTGAGATATTTCATCTAAGAAATACATAGAACGTTGTTGGTTGATCAAGTTTGTCGCCATAGAAGGTCTTGGTGTATTTCTGGCGGCTCTTCTGTGCTATTTCCGTGGCAAGCTTGATGTCCTTTTCTATCTCATGTGTAATGTAGTCCTGTTCAAAATGGTTGGCCAGTTTTGTGATAGAGGTTGTTCTGCTTACTCTGGTTTCTTGATGCTGGCGTACAATCATAAGAATTTGGGTTATCAGATATTGGCCGGTGCTCACAATAGTGGCTCGAATTGATAGCAAATTTCTAAAAGACCCATACCCCCTGCTCCTCTTGACAGATACAGCCTTGGCAGACACTGGTTTCTGTACATTACTCTGTACATTGTCAACATTTTTCTCGTTTTTGTGTCTAGTCTATTAATGTCTTTTTGTGTCCAATCAAAAAATTCCAAAGCTGTATGTAATCACTGGCATACCTAGTTAGTTAATGGCAGTTATTTTTCTTTTGTCTGTAAGCTGTTTTTTGCAAATTTTTCTAACACGGCGTATATATTATCTGCCAATTTTTTCTCTCATCTTGACATGTTGAATTAAATCGTTTTCTTCTCTGCCAAGGTATTTGTATTGTTCTTGTTCTTCAAGGTATTTGATGCCAGTGTCTTCATCAAGCTGTATGTTTATGGTTAGGGTTAGGGTTAGGGTTTTGATCTTCTTCCCACCTCTCTGAGAGCACTTGGCATATTTGTCCAGGCCGAACTTCATTCCAATATCATTGGAGAATGTATGAACAACTTGTATATATATACACACACACACACACATATATATATATATATATATGTGTGTGTGTGTGTGTGTGTGGTGAAAGACGAATTGTATATTTTTGTATAAAAACGATATTTAATCAAACCTGCTATATAACTGTTATATATATATATATATATATATATATATATATATATATATATATATATATATATATATATATATATATATAGTCTCGGAAGTTCTTTTAACCTTCAAAACTGGGAAGAAAAAAAAAAAAAAAAAAAAAAAATTTTGTTGAAAGATTTTAGTCTAGTAAGTCAATCAATTTACTGCAATCACTATTTTAGTTTACTTCCAAGAATATACTCTAATATAAATATATTTTTATATATGTTTTTATATATAAGGGATCGTCAGTTGTTTACCATGAAAACTGTTTCGGGATTTTAAAAACAAAACAGTATTTCTTTATCATGGCATCCCAGCAGTGTTGATCAGACACCACCTCCCTATTTAATAATTATTTTTTAATTTAAAAAGTTTACAAATATTTAATTTAGTTTTGCCTCCAGATTTGTTTTTCTAAAGTATTAAAATATAGTTTCCTTACCTGTGTTGTTCCTTTCATATATATATATATATGGGTGTGTGTGTATGTTTAAATGCACCAAAAAGCCTTGGAATATCATTAACAGTTCATGTGTCAAGCAGGTTTTATTAAACATCGTGCTTATACAAAAATATACTATTCGCCCATATAAAAAGTACTGTCAAACCTCTACATACGAATTTAATTCGTTCCGGAACCGTCGCGGAACTGTAAACTGAACTCTCCATTCCGTTGTGAATGCTGCCGCATAGGGAACTTACCACGAAACTTCGAAGTTATATGTTGGATTTTCCACTAGGTGTAGAGTCGATTATTTGATCAAATTTCATGTCGTATGTTGGGAAAATTCGTATGTAGAGGCAATCGTATGTAGAGATTTGAATGAACAAAATGAATTCGGCAGATGTAAACGAGCGTAAATTGCACGAGTGAAGCCTTCCCAAATCTTTCAGGATAATAATAATTCAACTGGCTACTTATAAGAAATTATTTGTCACACCCCTAGAAACATTAAGGAACCAAACTTTAACGGTCTCCTGTGAAATAAGGAATATAATAACCCAAGTGTAATCTTAATTTTTACAGAGATAAATCATCAGGTAGTAAAGCACGAGATGCCAGCCACTGGGTCCCGGTAAGAATCGCTCTGGTTCTAGCCACACTGCTGAGTTTTATTGACAACGAAATATGTGTACATGTAGATACAAATATGATCTTCATATAATAAAATAATTAATAGAATTAAAGAAAGGGAGAGGTGAAGGGAAAGAGGGGACAAAGAATTAAACGTGACGAAAAACAGAAGTAAAAAAAAACTAAAAAGAAAAAAATATTGAAAATCTCAAGAAAGAATTTTATTTTGAAAATATAATTTATTTATGTTTCGAAATTTTTTTTTTAGATGAGGGTTGATAATTTGTAGAATTTGATATATTCAGACGACGGTTCTCATCTTGTGTGTTTTTATCACAATGTTTCGGCCGATGTAACTTCCAGTGTAACTTCAGGTGTATCTTGTCGAACTCGGAAATGTTTCTGTCAAACACGGGAGTCTGGACAGAATTTCGAACGGAACCCTTTATTAAATCCACAGGGTAGCATGTTCTCGTTGCCATAACTGGGGAGAAGTCTTTAGCAATTCGCAATTCTTCGTGTCGTCTGAGGATTGAACCTTCAACCTTCAGATGACTGTCATTTACAACTGAATTTTACTTAGTACTGTATCCACTTTGCCACGGGTCCTTGAGGACAATTCTAGTATGAAGTTTGGGAGCCTTAAACCTATTCTTGTTTTTGATTTAACTACTTATTACTATAGATCCCTACTTATCTATTATTTATAATTATAGGTTCCCATATTGTATTGAATTCTATACTAGGTCTGCTAAGTAAGTCATAGTCGCCTAACATATGTGAATATACCAAATTCTACATAATTTATTTACTTATTTTTGTCGACATTTGTTTATCTTATCTTTAGCTCGAAACGAATTACGAAGAATAAAAAGTCGATTGATCGTTTTTAAAAATAATTATAGTTCTGTGTTTTGTATGAATTTGAAATTGAAAAAATAAAAGAAAACAAGAAATACGTTGTTCAGTGAATTTAAAATAAAAATTGTGTTTTCCCGATAAATAATAGCAGTATTTACAACGATATGATGGTTGAAATAGGCAATGTGTTTCTTAAAGACACCTTAATTTGATGATTGAGGAGAATCATATGATTTTAAAAACGCCTTTGGGACCGGGGACATTCTAATTATATTCAAATGGCGTCAACAAAGTTTATATTTGAAGTTTGTAAATCGCAAATAGTTGAAATAAAACCTGATATCAGAAATCGAGTGTGAATTAACGATACAGCCATACACGAAGCCGTACGTGCACACATAACGTGGCTGAAAGCATTGCATTATTACAATTATGAACTTCAAATACGTATTGCATAAGTTCAATGCGGTTGTTAAAACATTCAGAATAGATATCATATATTATCATGATATATAACAACTTTTCAATTGGTGCGTATCTCTCACTCCCTTTTTTCTATCTCGCTCTCTCTTTATCCTTCTCTCTCTCTCCCTTTCTCTCTCTCTGTCTCTCTCTCTATACATATATATATACATATATATAAGTATGTATATAAAAAAAATAAAATAATAATGTGAAAAAAAGTTTATATTGTGTTATAACTTTTTATTATTTATTTTTCTATTTATTTATTTTGTGACGTGTAGGAATATAAATTGTTCTGTAAAGAAAAATAGTTTTTTCTTGTTGATCGTATGGAGAACAAAATTTTCGACTGATCCTTCAGTCTTCATCGGTGTTTGGGGTTTGCGTGTGTACGGTGGGAGGTTTTCCCAGGCAATATACATATATATATATATATATATATATATATATATATATATATATATATATATATATATATATATATATATATATATATATATGTATGTATATATATATATGTATATATATATATTATATAGAGAGAGAGAGAGTGAGAGAGTAAACTGAAACGGGAACAAGTGAAAATTGTTCATATATTTATTAACGTTTCGTCTTTATATCAAGACAGGAACTACACATCAAAACAAAAACTCGATCCATTAACAATATTCATTTCAATAAGAGTGAAAATATTCTAAAATGATTACAATACTAATATCAATAACTGCCCAAGCTAAGAATGAATACTAAAAAAAAAGTTTTTTATATGATGATCACCCCTAAAGATGAATCAATATGGATCTGAAAGTACTAGAGCAAATACATCGGCCAGTTCCAGCTCGAAATTCGAAAACTAATATGGAACTTAGAACGGATCAAAAGAAAGATATGCAGACACATTGTCCATAATATTTTATTATATATATATATATATATATATATATATATATATATATATATATATATATATATATTATCATCATCATTATTATTATTTCATGTATCCACATAAAATATTATATAGAGATACAATATATATATATATATATATATATATATAATTATTATTATTTCATGTATCCACATAAAATTTTATAAGGAGATATAATTTTTTTATGTATCAATTTTCAGTATTTACTTCTAACTGTGCTCGATACATAAGTAAAGCTAGATAGTAAGCTATGAAAATATATGTATGGTAATTAAGCTACACAGAGGCTCCCGCGTTTCATCCCCGCGTTTCATCTTCAGGCTAAAATGCATTTTTGCCGGGTGTTTTTATCTACACGGCTAGCTAGTTAACCAATCAGATTCTTTGTTGTTCTCTCAGTCAATCGTTGGGCTTCCCACGAACAAAGGCCTTGTTAGTGTTACTTTCTATATCCTGTTCTATTGTTCTGTTTTCTATAGATTGGCCTATACCCTGTTTCCTTTGTTGTGTCAATATGGGTTGAACTTATTTTAACACGTGGTTCACTTTATTTCTACTTTAGTTTTTAAATTGTTAGGTTTTAGTTTAATTGTTTTATTTATTTATTTATGAATAGAAATGAAAAAGTGAACAATGAAGAGAAAAGATGCAACTGCATAAATCGTACATTTTGTCCACTACAAAATAAATGGCTGACGAAAAGTATTGTATACCAAGCCACAATATTTACCAATGAAAGACCGAATAACAAGAAGTATTATGTGGGTATGACCTCCCTAGATTTTAAAAACAGATATTATGACTACAAAAGCACATTTCAAAACAGAGAACGTCGAATCAAAACAGCACTAGCAAACCACTATTGGGAGCTCAAAGACAATGAGCGCTCACCAATAATTGAATGGAAAATAATACGACAGGCCTGTACATGTAGAAATTTAGGCGATCTGTGTAGATTATGTCTGAATGAGAAATTTGAAATCCTAAACTTTAAAGACCCACAAAATCTATTAAACTGTAGAGGTGAGATTGCAAACAGCTGCCTGCACAGAAATAAATTTACGTTAGGCTAACAATACATGAAAAATGAATAACTCCATGCATTTAAGTCTGAAGATTCCCCCGGGGATGAAACACGGGAGACTATGTGTAGCTTAATTGCCATAAATATATTGTCATAGCTTACTATACACATATATATATATATATATAACATAATATAAAATGAAGTAATAAAATAAGGTGCTAATCAAATTTTATTGGAATGAATTAGTTTTAAAATGTTGACATAGGAGGAAATTCAAGTATGCACAATGGAGCCCAGCACCAAATCCACCATAGCTGTTTGAGGGAGTGCCGGGACCGGGGTTGTCTAATTTTGGAGATGTGTTTGTTAAATCCTTCGTGCCTAAAAGGTTTAGACTTTGAAAATGCCTAAATATCTCTTTAAAAAATGTTTAAGTTGCAGAAGTCTAAATTTTTAAATTCTAAATATTTCAACTACTTCTTAATTTTAACAACTTCTTAATTTTAAAATATTGAATTTAAATTAAACTATTAAAAAATTAAATTCTAAATAGTTTAGCAACTTCTTAATTTTAACAATTTCTTAATTTGAAAAAATTGAATTTAAGTTAAACTATTAAAAAAATTAAATTTAAATTAAATTTAAATTTAAATTGGGATATTAAATTATTAAATTTTAAATACTTTAACAACTTCGTAATTATTAATTTCATAAATCATCTAAATTATTTGTTAGGGCTAGATGTCTGAAATTTGTTTATATGCTTATGGCAGACAATCAAATAGCGATTGTGGAGGGGAGGGTGTTTTGTAGGCTTTGACCTAAATTTACATCCTGTCTCTATGATCTAGACTTATGATTTGACCCAGACAAGTAACATCCGTTCTACTTATGATTTCACACATCTGTCAATGCATCATGACGTTTTATCCTTGTTTACGTAGACAGGCAACATCCGCTCGGATAACGTTGTTTGAATAAGTAGATGTTTCAACGAATTTAGTGTGGATTTCTTACCGAGGTGAGGATACTCTGTTTACTTGGCTTGCGAGAGAGTGATTATTTTCGAAGATAATCTCATTCATTGGAATAGTTTTTATCGGATCCAGAAGAAAAAATGGCCGATTACATCAGGTCGTTTTAATTTCATTCGAATTGGATTTACCGGAGCTTTTATTTGACCAGGAATGTATGGTGTACACTGTTCTGATCACCTCATATGAACTTTGCATTTTGAACATTATAATTATTCAAAACCAAGTGAGTTTTATGAACATTTCATATGTTTTGGTTTCTTTATCGTTTTATTAATTTGCATACACCTTGGATACATTTTTTCACTGTCATTTACTGCATCGATTGCAAACAGTTTTCCCGCTTGGATAACTGTTCGTCTTTGGACTACCATTCACCACTTGGATCACTTTTCAATCAACATCTTGGATGTCTTTTCTGAATATGTTTTAAATTGTATGACTTGGATGAATTATATAGCGTTAACAAAAAGTATGTTTTGGGCTGATATATTTGATGTTTTATATACTTTTATGTATTTTTATATATATTTTTATATATTTTCAAAGTTTAATTTATTATCTGCAGAAATCTCATTGCGGTAATGGTCCTCTGAGGAGAAGAATTTTCTTTGAAAACTCATGAGATAAGGACTTAAAGGTACTTTGCCTGAACATTGAATTCTAATAAAATTTGATTCGCACTTTATTTTATTACTTCATTTCATATTATGCTATTAATGCTCTATCCAGTATATTGAGCTTGAGTTTTATCCGGATGTTCACTAATTAAAGATATTAGTTTCCTCTTATATCATTTGTTGGATTAAACTTATATATAAGTGTTATTTAATAATGTTTGCCTAAATGAATATATATATATATATATATATATATATATATATTCATTTAGGCAAACATTAAATAACACGGAGTGGTTTTGTTTGATGCGACTTCTTTTTTTTTTTTTCAATTTTCCGAATTGTCCATCTAATGTTTCGGTCAAATTGATATACATATGATCCATGGGTTTCTTGTTCCATTCTTTTTTTTTTGCAAGTACTTTCGATTTGAATCGTCAAATCATCTTCAGGCGGTATTAGTTTTAGTGTCTTTACTGTTGTGCTTATTTTTGAATTATAACGGCAAGTAGTTTATATTTGAAAACGCGTCTGTAAAGTTGAAATGTACATGAGAGCGTGATGGCGTTCTACACATACGAGAGATTTAAAGTTTGACTGTTTAAACTGTTAAGAAATTGATGACGTTAAAGAAAGTGCATACAATTCAAACGCATAACTACCTAATGGCTAAGAATTTGGTAATGTTAATTATTATACTAGACACTTTAAAATGTTGCGACTAGTTTCATAATTGACATTATTAATTGTGAGATGTTTAGTTTTTATGTAGAGGGCTTCGAGTATTTTTAACTTTTTGATATTGGTATCATGGTGTATTATTTTGGTATTGTTAACAAGGATGTTTCTATATTGGGAGGCGGCGCAATTATGTTTTTTTAGGTGTTGGCATATAGAGCTAATGTCGGAGAGATGTAGGGTTAGCCTTCATGATAGTGTTGTGGAAGTGAAACCTATGTAAGAATTAGTTTTTTTATTGTTGTCGAAGATACATTCTCCCATAGGGCATTGGAACTGATATATTACATTGGTTCTTCCTAATGTATTTTGGGTTTGGGAAGTGTTATTTTTAACAACATAGTTTGATGTTTTCATTTTTTTACAATGAATGATAAATCGTATTTTATCATCAGAATTGGTGGGGGATATATAGCGATGTATTATATGTTTAAGAGCTTTGTCATCCAATTTAAAGTTTGGATGCATTTGGGTACAATAGAATAGATTTATGTAGTGGGAATTATTTAGCTTATTATTAGTAGGATTATCTAAATTTCTAATCAAATAAAATTAATGATTAGAAATTTAGATAATCCTACTAATATTGGATGAAAAAGCTCTTTAAAATATAATACATCCCCCACCAAATCCAAAATACATTAGGAAGAACCAATGTAATATATCAGTTCCAATGCACTATGGGAGAATGTATCTCCGACAACAATAAAAATTGATTGTGTATTTTTGTTCTTTCGAGTTTATCATCAATCCGGCTCTCTGCATTGTCTTCAGCCTTCTTAATATCTTATATATATATATATATATATATATATATATATATATATATATATATATCCACAGACACGTGTTTTGTAATCTATACGACTTATCAGTGCGGATAAACATAATGACATCCGAAACCGGGCACCTGGTTACTGAAATTCTGCTCTCTACAAATGTATATACTTTCATCTCGATAAGTACATATTCGTCACATGTACATTCATTTCTAAACTTTTGGTTCCACGATGATCGTTTCATTGGTTAGAGGTGCTAATACTTTCTATTTACACGCTTTACTTTTACTTTTGCTGGCTCCATTCGATTTATTCCAAAACGTCCCTGAAGCAAAACCAAATCGACAATCATTCCAGTTAATCTCAAATCTAAGGTTTCTTCAAAAACGCAATCTTTTTTTTTCGTTGTATTTCCAGACACCCAATCTTTATAGAAACCATCGATTCGACAATTATTTATAAAGAAACGACATTTTAGTAAACTTACACATGAATTGCCCCCTCGAGACAGTTAATATGAAACATACACACTTGCAATTATTCAATGATGTAGATACAATTTATTTTTCATCTCTCAAAATCTGAGTAACCTTTCGCTCAGTAAGAAACTAATCCAAATATTTCATGTGTTTTTCTTTTTCGTTTTTTTTTATTTTACAAATAATATTCTGTCATATATAATTCAGAATCATTTATTAGAAATGTTTTTTTCATTCCTGCCATTATGATTCTTTCAAAAAGTGTGTTCACTGGAAAAGAAACAAACATTGTTCAAAATAAATTATGCATTTTACGTGCGCATGACTATATATGAATACATTGTCAACATATATATATATATATATATATATATATATATATATATATATATATATATATATATATATATATATATATGGTGAGTCAAAATGCACGCAAATTATAAAGTCTTTATTTAATGTATATTAAATCATATTGAATGAAACTTAATGTAATCAAAAACAAGCAGAGTTAATGGGGTGTGTAACATAAAAACAAATGTTCAATTATATCGCCTTCTTCTTCAATCACCAGCTCTGCACATTTAACTAAATTATTGACGACACGCCCAAGTTCATTACATGAATGTGTACTTCTGAAATGATGCGATCTTTCAGTTTATTAAGATTGTTAGAACGAAATTGATTGAATATGCGGGCCTCCAGCATGCCCGAAAATAGAGGTCTAGTGTGCTGAGATGGTAGCCTCGGTGTTCCTTACTTACGACCAATCACACGATGTTCTTGAAATTTTGAAGACAGAAAACCTCGAGCCAATAACGAATAAACGGGAGGAGATCCGTCGTGTTGAAAGAAACAGTCCTCATTTTACGCGTTTTCTGTAAATGAGGGATCAGATGATCGCGAAGCAGAGCGGTATAATTCACTCGATCAATTGTCGAGTCGACGAAATGGTGCAATTGATATTCAGCATTGTTTAGATAAAACCCCTTTTGGAAATTGAAAGCTCCAAATTATACAGTTGTGGAGGTTAACAAAGCTGCCAAGCGTGTAATAAGGCCTCGTCTGACCACAGCAGATCTGTTAACACTAGTTGATTTTCCATAAGCTTATTTGCGAAAGTAAGTCGTTGTGGTGTGTCTGCATCATCGATAGCTTGAACTAGGCTGATGCGCTATGGCTGCATTCATTGAATCCGTTTGACACTGCATTGAGTAATACCTGTGAGTTCAGCTACACCTCTTGACTGTGCAGAGCTAAGTGGGTTATTTGACTGTAAGCTTCATATCTTTCTCTACAACAACACCCACATGATTTTCCTCCAGTGACGGCCTGCCGCTTGATGGTAAATCATGGAGTGTTTTTGTGCTTTCGAATTTTTTATAAATCGTGTCAAATTAGATAAAGAAAATGGATCATTTCGCATGGCTTTTATCTTTTTATATGCTCTCATTGTTGCAGCTACATTTTCATTAGTCTTATAATACAAGC
>OY744515.1:111920021-111960021 GCA_963556195.1 Sepiola atlantica
GTAAGATATTTCCTCTTTTCTGCACACTACAAATGTGATCGTCCAATCAGCAGAAGTTATAATAAGAATAAAATTAACCACCAAGCCGGTCTATATGCAGAGATTAATCTGATGTGGCAAAGGTAGGAAGAAACTTCCTACTTCACCCATTGTAAAATGAACTGTTCCAAAATCAAATTCTGTCGTCTCCTAGATCTAAACAATACAATTTTAAATAAATACATTTCAAAGGGTCATGATCGTTTCTTTGAGAGAAAATTTATGTTTTTAAATAGAATTACATTGCTAAAATGTTTAATAAATAAATATAGAAAAGACAGATGAGTCTTATTTATTTAAAGAATATTTAGCTAAAAATGGCAAATAGTTTTATTGAAGAAGGAGTCTTTTTTTCTGACCGATTCGTCCATCACTTTCACTTCTTTTTCCTGACCGTGAGTGTTACTCTTTATTGTCACAAAAATACAACGAATCGCATAAAAAAATTATAAATATTTTTATTGAAAAAAGTCGCGGAATGCGAACTCATCAATAGAGTCTATATAGTATCAGTACTTTAGTGGAACATGCTCCGACGAACTTGCTGCACGTGTGCCCCTTCGACGGAAATACTTCCGACTAACCCGGAAACCAGCAGAAGCACACACCTTAGCTGTATAAGTTTACAAATGCTTGAAAGCTTTCTATTGCAGTTTCTTCTTTCATCACATTGCGAGCCTTTTGAATTTCCTCCTTACTACATGTTTAACTGACTGTAGCAAGATAAAGCAATTTAAACAATCATGAACTGCTGAACAACTCCCCACCTAGGATGCTCCTATAAATATGGAACCTAATTCTAGAAGGTCTCAGTGAAAATGTTCTTGGTTCGGGGTGAATAAAAATTTGAAAAAACTGTCTTTACATCTTTGTCGTGTGTTTTGGATTTGTGATTATATTGCAACCAATGGGATGAGATGGACAACAACACTTGCCATCTTTTTATACAATCATCAGCATGCACTCCGTTGAGTCTCGAGAGACAGTGGATACGCCCTGTCAGAGTGGCGCACGTGTAATTGTGAAGCAAGGGTTACGGAATTACACTATCCCTCTCCTGAGTCGGTACTGCCTGATTCCAGTGGCAATAAGAAGACCAGGGCGACTGAAAACAATGTTGAGATGAGCGGAGAGCAGATACAGCATCTGATATTCCAAAACGGTCACCAATTTAGTACTGACAATGCTCAACGTCGCTTCACTTCGGTGATTTAACGGGAACCGGTGTGTCAACGTGATTATGCCGTATATACACTACATCATATTATTTTGATACATTCATTTTAAGGGTATTGATTTACTCCTCTCTAGGAGTTAGGCACAAGGCCAGTTTTTATCTTACTCCCACAAGTAAGATGTGACCCAAGGTCGGGTCGGGAAAGTGGGGTTTAAAAATTGCCTGGGCAGCCCCGTCGGCATTCCCCGGTAGGAGCGCCTCAGGCAGTAAGTAATAAACTTACTCCTCCCCAAAGAGGGAAGGCGAAGCCTGGGAGGGTGGACCTCCTAGAACTGCACAGGACAGACCCATAGACCGGCGTAAATCAAGCCCCGAAGGCCAAGACAATACCAGTCTAGGGGGTGCAGTATCCATCGGAACAGATACTACACTTTGATCTTAGCCAAAAGGCCAAGAAGGTATACGAATGAAAATAGTCAAATAACATCTACAAGGCTTTCTTGTTAGATTTGTATCAATAATATTTATAGAAATACAAAGTTATTTCCTCTTTTTTATTCCTAAGCAGCTAGTGTTTCTCCTCTACATGTTCTTATCAGTTTATCTCACTACATTCTTCTTCTTCTTCTACGTTGCTTTTATTCATTTGCATTGCCTTTTTTTTTCATCTTTCGAAAAAGAGAACTTCTAATTTTAGCATTTCCTCTTTCTAACTTTGATCAATTTCCTTTCTTATTTTTTCTTTATCGTCTTTTCTTTTTCTGTTTTGTCTTCTTTTACTTTGAAGTGAGGGTTAATAATTTGTAGAATTCTGTATATTCGGACTACTGTACCTATCTTGAGTATTTTTATCACGACCTTCTTCAGGTGGGCCTTGCTGAAATCAGGAATCTTTCTGTCACTGCGGATTGAACCTTCAACCTTCAGATGACTGTCACTTAAAACTGAATTTTACTTAGTACTATATCCACTGCGCCGCGGGTACTTTCGGACAATTCTAATATGAATGTTGGGAGCCTTAAACCTATTCTTGTTTTTTTTTTTATGTAACTACTTATCATTATAGGTCACTACTTATCTATTATTTATAATCATAGCTTCCCATATTGTATTTGAATTCTTTTATCTTGTTCTGCCATTATTTTTCATTGCCTTTTATATTTCCTCTTTCCGCGACAGGGCTGACGTTTGATTTTACCTTTTACTTCTTTCTGTTTCTTTGTTTTCATTTTTCTTCATCGCTGTTTACATATTTTCTTTCCCAACTTCTTATTGTTATTTGCGTTTCCGTATTTTTTCATGTTTTTATCTTTTTTCTTTATTCCTATCAATCTTTTCGTTGTTATATTTTCTTCTTTTTGTTTTCTTTTTCTTCTAATATGACTTGTCTTATTTTTTGATTATTTTTCTTCCAAATAAAACGCGTCTTATTTACATAACGTTATCAATCAGCACCAGAACACATGGCGACTCATCAATTTTCCCTTCTTATTTCGGCACGCCACCTAGCGGTAACGACGCTAGTATTACCGTGTGATTGAATAGAAGACGCAACTTTTCCGATCATTATTTTCTATTTTTAGTGTAATTCTAATAGTTTCTTTTTTACATTCTTTCATTTCATTCATCTTCGTTCTCGCTTGACCATTTTGCTTCAACTTTTAATAGAATATCTCGCCCCCATTTTTTCCCCTTTTCTAAAAATGTAACACTTATCGATAAGCGGAATTTGGAATTACCAACATAATAGTGTGAAGTCTATTATGCCAGATCTATTATGCTGAATTTTGCTCAAATATACTTCTTATATAAATGCAATTCTACGTAGAGGCACAATAGAATCTCAGATTGAATAAGGAATATTAATTGTTATTAAACGTTTTCTCCGCTAGCTGCAGAATACGAAATCACATGGCTGAGTGTCCTCCAAGCCCTTCCATTTTGGGCCAAGGTGTTCGCTTGGTTTATATTCATGTTCATGAAATAGTATATATTTTCAGTTTGAATTGTCGCATTCTCCGTCGTCATAAGTTCACGCTACCCGTCCCGAGAGCAGAGGGTGAATTCGTAGAACATCGTCGTCGGTGACTTCAATTAAGCAAGTTAAGATGCGGGTGTGGAAGACGTAAGAATGTGGCATAGTAAATTCAACGCAAGATTACAAATGATGTAGAATAGAATTTTCAAACTGGAATTCAAAAAAGGTTACCTGTTTCGGATTTTACAACACATGCACCGGAAGTATGGAAGCGGATGTGGCAAATTCGTAGAAAAGATCTGTCGCTTTTGTCTGAATAACTAAAGATGCAGGTCGGACTTTTAGACAACTGCTTCTCCTTCTATGAAAAGGGTGGGGTTAAGATTAAGTGTGTACATTTATACTCTGAAGCACAAATATAAAACTATAAGGTAATTTTAAAACTCAATTTCATTTGTTGAGGGTTTTTTTTTTTAATAACGTTCGGGAAAGCTGTTATTGAAAATAAGTCACCAACACACAGACTACACTCTGATTGCCACATCAGTACTGAAATATTATGAGCTGATTCTGTCGACGAAGTGGATACACCGTGGATTTCAAGAAGAACGCAACCGTAAAGACCTAGGAAAACCTCATTGCGTTGAATCAAAACGGGAACATTTATAAACCTATATTACGGGATATAAAAAAAAAACAATAACTCCCTAGTTGCGGTCGTACCACATCAGAGATGTACATGATTCTCGATAAACTATCCACGTACAATTAATAACATTTCGTATATTAACTTGATTTATGACGCATTAATCATGTTTATTAATCATGTTCATTAATCATGTTCATTGATCATGTTTATTAATCATGTTTATTAATCATGTTTATTAATCATGTTCATTAATCATGTTTATTAAACATGTTTATTAATCATGTTTATTAATCATGTTTATTAATCATGTTTATTAATCATGTTCATTAATCATGTTCATTGATCATGTTTATTAATCATGTTTATTAATCATGTTTATTAATCATGTTCATTAATCATGTTTATTAAACATGTTTATTAATCATGTTTATTAATCATGTTTATTAATCATGTTTATTAATCATGTTTATTTTCAACTTGTCTAAGCAATAAGTTGCATGCACCACCAAGTAGCATGGACAACATACACTTAAATAGACGCTCATGATTAAAGGTCCTAATACCAGTATTATTTAACTGTACCGGTTTTTTAAAAAAACAGTTTACACTATTAAGAACAATTACGTTTACTATTTACTTCGACCTGTGATTAATATTTACAATTGACTTACTTCTACCTGTGCAACATATTAAAAATGGAGGTACTTCTACTTGTGTTAAATAGAATGGGTTGACGTAATTATGGTAAATAATAGAAATTGACGTACATCTACCTGTGGTAAATAGAATAGTTTGACGTAATTATGTTAAATAATAGACATTGACATACATCTACCTGTGGTAAATAGAATTGATTGACGTAATTATAATAAATAATAGAAATTGACGTACATCTACCTGTGGTAAATTAGATACATTAACGTAATTATGGTAAATAATAGAAATTGACGTACATCTACATGTGGTAAATAAAATAGATTGACGTAATTATGTTAAATAATAGAAATTGACGTGCATCTACCTGTGGTAAATAGAAGAGATAGACGTATTTATTCATGTTATAAAAAAGAGAGATGGTTGTACTTTCTACCTGTCGTAAATAGAAGAGAAAGACGTTTTTTTCAGTCTGCATCAGAATTTAATTGCTTGATCTTGGCCGCTCGTTCCTTCCTACGCCTTTTTTTTATAATACGGTGTATGCAATCACTTCTTATTTTTTTTCTTCTTCTCCTACCTCTTATTCATTTTCTTCTTCTTCATCCTCTTTTTCAATTTTTTACGAATAAATCCGTCTTATTTACATAATGCTATCAATCAGCGCCAGAAAAGATTGCAACTAATCAATTCACCGCTTCAAATTCTAACACGCCACCTAGCGATAACGGCGCCCGAACTACTGTGTGATTTAATTTAAAAGAATAATACTATTTTTTGAGCATGGCTTTTTTTTTATTATTGCTGTAATTCGAATCGGCTACCTTTTCACATTCTTACACTCATTTTCTTTCTCGTTTGACCATTTTCCTTTCACCATTTCAAGCAATTTTCACCCACAATGCAGTGTATCTCCCACCCCCATCATCTTGTTTTTGTGTACGAACTTTGTAACTTTTATTGAGAGGTGGACTGTGTAGTTCCAAGCCATATATATATATATATATATATATATATATATATATATATATATACATATATATATATATATATATATATATATAGTAAGCTATGAAAATATATTATGGCAATCAAGCTACACAGAGGCTTCCGCGTTTCATCCTCGGGGGGAATCTTCAGGCTAAAATTTTAGCCTGAAGATTCCCCACCGAGGATGAAACGCGGGAGCCTCTGTGTAGCTTGATTGCCATAAATATATTTTCATAGCTTACTACCTAGCTCTACTTACGTATCGAGCACTGTTGAAGTGAATACTGAAAATTGATACATAAAAAGTTATATCTCCTTATTAAATTTTATGTGGATTCATGAAATACTATATATATATATATGTATGTATGTATGTATATATATATATATATATATGTGTGTGTGTGTGTGTGTATGTGTGTGTGTGTGTGTGTGTGTGTGTGTGTGTGTGTGTGTGTGTGTGTGTGTGTGTGTGTGTGTGTGTGTGTGTGTGTGTGTGTGTGTAAGATATAGTGCGCTTGATGTTAAACTTACTATAAATATCAACGTGAGAGTTACTATGTCTCGGTTAGACTGGAAAAACAAACTAAACACCATAAACGTTTTGTGATAAGACGTAGCAAATTTCTTGCTAACGTCCCGTTTTTATAATATAACAACAACAATAATAAACCGCCCCCAATTCAACCTAAATGTTACATAGAAGGACTGTAATTTCTCTTATATATATATTTATTTAAAGACAATAACTCACGTCCTTTATATATCAAATCCCTCCATTCTTAGATAGTTCAATGAACGTAGCTTCTTAACTTAAATGGTGCTTCTCTACACACGTTCAGATCTCCGAAAAAAATGGGTCAACGGCCCCCTGAAAACACGTTTGTTTTGCGCTATACGTCGGAGAAAACTTGATTATTCTAATAATACTAATAAGGTCAAGTGCGACAATCACTTGTAATGTCTCTATTGTCAACATCTACGAGAGGAAATGCGAGGCGTGTTTTTCACGATCGGTGATATAAAACGATTCCTGGAAGCAAATTGAGTGATTTGAATAAGTCGTTTTTTAAGGTCAATGAAAATAGGAATGTTTTACCATTTAGAATTAATCTTTTGCTTGAATTGATGTTGTTAAGAGAGAAGTTCAAATTTGTGTGTTCAACTTCCGGATAAAACGTTTGTCCAGCGAATTGTGTCTGATGCCGGTTGGAAGTCGTTGCTTTTCTTTGTCGACATTTCTCTTCTCAATATGTTGACGAAACTTTAAACCTTTATTTGAACTTTTAGGAAGTCTATATTTTTAGTCGATCAAGTTTGCGGTCTCCTCGAAGTACGTGTGCAAGCGGCGCTTTCATCGATTTCCAGCGCACATATATATAGAGAGAGGGAGAAAGAGAGATAGAGAGAGAAAGGGAAAGATAGAGACAGAGAGAGAAAAAGAGAGAGAGAGGGCGGACTGCCGCATGTGATGTAGCAATGCCATATAGCGAATGTGAGTTCACAATTTTATATTTTGACGTTTATCTCTCATGTCACGGTGTATAATTTTTTAAACCGAACAACTTTTTGTACTGATCAGCTCAAGGAAAGCTGCTCAAATATAGACATACTAATGTTGGTTGGTCTACTTTCGAGCGAAACGAACTCGTAAAATAATTGCACTATGAAGTGTCTGTTTGAAAATGTTTCTATAAGATATTGTATACGAAATATTTTGAATTATTATATAATATATATAAATATATATATATGAACCTACTGCTTGTGTATCACAGAATAGCAACAACCAATTTTCTAATGATACAATACATATATAGAGAGAGAGCAAATCCAAAACTATCTAAATAAAAATAATGTAGAATATGTATAAACGTATATATAACACATATACTAATAATATAAACAAATATATATATATATATATATATTAATTTTTAAATATTTTTAATATAAAACTAAATATAATAAAATCATAAAAATAAAAATACATAAAACTATAAATCACCTAAAAAGTAGTGTAATGGATTCGTTCGAACACTTTAAAATACAACAATTTTTTTGTAAATAACGGATACATTTTCTTAGTTGTTTTTAATTCCCGAAACAGTTTTTCATGATAAACAACTGATGATCCCTTAAATAATGTTAAGACTAGCGTAAATTCTTGGAAGCAAACTAATATAGTGACTGCAAAAAGTAAATCGACTTACAAAAAAGTGATTTTCCACCGAACGACTTGGGACTAAGATGTTTTTTTTGTTTATATATATATAGTTTTAATGGTTGAGAAACTTGCGAGACTATATATATATATATATATATATATATATATATATATATATATATATATATATATATATATATATATATATTTCAAGAGTTAAAATAGTAGGATTATCCTCCATAACTACACAGTTCCTCTTCATGAGAGAATTCAGGTAACATCATCGCCTTTTCTTTTAATATATAGTTTTAATGGTTGATCCCTTAAATAATGTTAAGACTAGCGTAAATTCTTGGAAGCAAACTAATATAGTGACTGCAAAAAGTAAATCGACTTACAAAAAAGTGATTTTCCACCGAACGACTTGGGACTAAGATGTTTTTTTGTTTATATATATATAGATTTAATGGTTGAGAAACTTGCGAGACTATATATATATATATATATATATATATATATATATATATATATATATATATATATATATTTCAAGAGTTAAAATAGTAGGATTATCCTCCATAACTACACAGTTCCTCTTCGTGAGAGAATTCAGGTAACATCATCGCCTTTTCTTTTAATATATAGTTTTAATGGTTGATAAACTTCCGAGACCATATATATTTGGATCAAAGAACAGAACACCATTCATATCCCGTTATTAAAGGTTACAGTAACGGCACTATGTAGGGTCGGTACAAACTCGCGCCACTTCCAATTGGTGTATTTCTGTTACGTTTAGTGAGGCGCGTACAACAAATGACCTAAATTTAATTTATTAAAATAAAATAAAAAGTGATAGATTGTCTTCGCCACTAAAACTCGTATACTTTCCTGACTTAATGCTGCACAGTGCTTTACAGCCAGTCTTAATCACGTACTAGAATTTTCTTCAACCAGCCACCAAACCCCATGTATTTGTTATACTTTACCCCAACTAACGCAGCTAACACAGTTCTATTAGGGTTACATTTTATGGATGGTAAAACACGTTGGTCACACGTGACCGATACACATGATTGTAGTTTTCTTCTCTAAAAGCTTGTGACTTTATTGGGGGTTTTGTCTGTGATGTGAGAGATTTCATGTTTGAAACTCTAAAATTAAATATGGCGGATGATGTACCAAAAATCAACGAATGTTGAATGAGAAGAACCAGACTCTGTAATTAAAAATGCTCTGAGTTAGTTAGCTATGATGCAACTGCAGTTATTTCTTCATTAAAAAACAATTTTGTTTTATACAATACTTTGTTTTTGTCAATAACTATCACGAATTATAATTGCTATTAAATTCCATATTAAAAACTTAGGATTGTTTACTATCCATTAAACACTTACGTGTTACTACAAAACCACATTATATACAGTATATATATATAGAGAGAGAGAAAGAGAGAGAGAGAAAGATAGATATATAGATAAATATATAGATATATAGATATATAAATATATATATATATATATATTTATATATATATATATATATATATATATATATATATATGTGTTTCAAATATTTTGTAGTTGCGTGTTACTTTCTTCAGATCAATCAGCCTGAAGAATTATTGAAATGAAAACGAAACGTTGCTGAATACACATATAATATACTTGGTTTTCCCTTTTTTCATTTTACATATATATATATATATATATATATATATATATATATATATATATATATATGTTTATATGTGTGTGTGTGTGTGTGTGTGTGTGCGTGTGTGTGTGTATAAAGTTAAATGGACGAAGAGTGATGAACATGCACGAATGTCCAAATTTATTTCAAACTTCAAATGCTCTATCTCGTATATTGAGCTTTTACCATTTCACTATAGGTTCTTTCTACTAAAAGTTTTACTTTTAGTTTCTTACTTATATATGTATATATAAGTAAAATTATAGAAATAATTTAACATTTATTTCCATAATATTTTATAGTGTAGTAAAATACACTCGACCTTTTACTGTGCTATGTTTTCGCTGAGTAAAAGAGCTATAATCATTGTATTGGTTGTTTCACAATAAATCAATTTTGACCAAAACAAAGCTGCCAAACAAATTACTTTATTATTTCAATAAAGCAGTCTACGAATGTTTCAGAAATAATAATGTTCCAGATATGATTAAAACCGGATGGCAATATAAACAAATACTGTAGGTGACATAAGTAAATGAAGCAATTTGACGCAGAACGAATACGCAAAACAAACACGACTGCGTGGTAAAGGCAGACAACGAGAAACTATGCAAACGTCTCTACTTCAAACCAGTAGACACAGTTTATAGACATCAGCTGGAGGTAGGGCTGAAAAATGAAAAGCAAGAACTGGTGTGGGATATTCAGGTGAAAACCGAGAATCTTGTCTCAAATCAAGTAAACTCGACGTAGTAATAAAACATGATAAAAAGACTCGCTATATCGTAGGTTTTCGCCGTCGCAACGATTAATATAGTGAGGATCAACGAGACAGACAAACTAAGTCAATACATGGAGATTTATAGAGAACGGAAAGAAGTATAGAATATGAGAGAAATACACGGAGATTTACAGAGAACTGAAAGAAATATAGAATATGAGAGAAATACACGGATATTTACAGAGAAGTGAAAGAAGTATAGAATATGAGAGAAATACACGGAGATTTATATAGAACTGAAAGAAGTATAGAATATGAGAGAAATACATGGAGATTTATAGAGAACTGAAAGAAGTATAGAATATGAGAGAAATACACGAAGTTTAATAGAGAACTGAAAGAAGTATAGAATATGAGAGAAATACACGGAGGTTTATAGAGAAGTGAAAGAAGTATAGAATATGAGAGAAATACACGGAGATTTATAGAGAACTGAAAAAAGTATAGAATATGAGAGAAATACACGAAGATTTATAGAGAATTGAAAGAAGTATAGAATATGAGAGAAATATACGGAGATTTAAAGAGAACTGAAAGAAGTATAGAATATGAGAGAAATATACGGAGATTTATATAGAACTGGAAGAAGTATAAAATATGACAGAAATACACGGAGATTTATAGAGAACTGAAAGAAGTATAGAATATGAGAGAAATACACAGAGATTTATAGAGAACTGAAAGAAGTATAGAATATGAGAGAAATATACGGAGATTTAAAGAGAACTGAAAGAAGTATAGAATATGAGAGAAATACACAGAGATTTATATAGAACTGGAAGAAGTATAAAATATGACAGAAATACACAGAGATTTATAGAGAACTGAAAGAAGTATAGAATATGAGAGAAATACACAGAGATTTATAGAGAACTGAAAGAAGTATAGAATATAGGATGAAATATACGGAGATTTATATAGAACTGAAAGAAGTATAGAATATGAGAGAAATACACGCAGATTTATAGAGAACTGAAAGAAGTATAGAATATGAGAGAAATATACGGAGATTTAAAGAGAACTGAAAGAAGTATAGAATATGAGAGAAATACACGGAGATTTATAGAGCACTGAAATAAGTATAGAATATGAGAGAAATACATGGAGATTTATAAGGAACTGAAAAAAATATATAATATGAGAGAAATACACGGAGATTTATAGAGAACTGAAAGAAGTATAGAATATAGGATGAAATATACGGAGATTTATATAGAACTGAAAGAAGTATAGAATATGAGATAAATACACGGAGATTTATAGAGAACTGAAAGGAGTATAAAATATGAGAGAAATACATGGAGATTTATAGAGTACTGAAAGAAGTATAGAATATGAGAGAAATACACGGAGATTTATAGAGAACTGAAAGAAGTATAGAATGTGAGAGAAATACACGGAGATTTATAGAGAACTGAAAGAAGTATAGAATATGAGAGAAATACACGGAGATTTATAGAGAACTGAAAGAAGTATAGAATATGAGAGAAATACACAGAGATTTATAGAGAAGTGAAAGAAGTATAGAATATGAGAGGAATTCACGGAGATTTATAGAGAAACTATTGCTTAGGATCACTGGAAAGGGTTGTGAAGAAAAATGATAAAAGGGAGAGAAATTGGAACTAAAGGGACGATTGATACCATACAAGACATGGCAACGGTTAAGACAGCTTAAATGTTAACGAAAATCTTCGAATACGGAAACCACCTGACGTAACAAACGGACACTACATTGAAAAGGTTAGTTGAAAAAGAACGAAAATTATACAATGAATATTACATAGGCCAGAAAGTAGCTAAAATTCTAAGAAATCAATAAACTGACACAACACCAACACAAATGAACCACATTTATGTGGTGGAACCAACCTAATCTAATACCACAAAATTGTCGTGAAGAATCATGGAGGATGATAGAACCGTAGAGGGAGAGCAACTACCAGAACTCAACTTGAAATACGCGCAGAATACTGGAACATCAAGTAGGCTTATTGTAACTCTAATTCGAAAATAAACAAGTGGTCATTGCAAACAGAAAATCAATAGAAAATTGCTACTGTGATAACACACGATTATTTTTACCAGTTATCAAGAGAGGCGGAAAATTTAGGAAATCTGAGGAGACATGTCGCCAATGAAACTCCGAAGAACATCACTTGTTATTGTCATTGAGCAATTACAGATGATGACTTACCTAACAACTCTTAGAGAGTAAAAAAAAAAAAAAATGATGATGATGATGATGATGATGATGATGATGATGATGATGATGATGATGATGATGATGATGATGATGATGATACTACTACTACTACTACTACTACGCAGGATGATATTGACCGATAATATGGCAAAATGTGAGAAGTGGGAGGAAGACTCGTAATTATAGAAGATTGCGTAACGATATGATAAAAAAAAAACTCTACGTTTAACCATTTTGAAATATCGGAAATTGTAAAATTTAAATAGCGTACATTTTGATCAACCACGTGTCTAACACGTGATCACGTTCGAAATACGGATTCTCATCACACATACGTTATCATAAAACGTTATAAATTTACCGCACAGCTCGAACTTAACAGTCATGAATATTCAGTCCAACCCTAACTCACCTGAAGACGATTGAGATGAAATAGAACAAAACGGCTACGGAGCCTACATCCGACATTTAGACAGGAATACCAAAAGGATTATCCGAAGGATCGAGAAGATCAAAAAATAATAAAACAACATTCCGTGATATATATATATATATATATATATATATATATATATATATATATATATATATATATATATTTGGGAAATTTTAGTTTCCTTGGATAAGTTTACTATTCGTTCTATATGTTTAGTTCTGCTCACGCAGCGTAATTCTATTTAAATTCCATGATAAATGCCAGTATACTGAAATCAAGGAAATTCCCAAATTTTTACACTTTTATTGTCATTAAGGGTATGCGAGCACAACAGGGCTATGTATTTTACTGGTAGAAATTTTTCTTTAGCGCATCTCACACACTTCATCCACTCATGCATAGAGATTTATACTGTAGTGATGTGATAATGAAATGGTTTGGTTGATATGTAGTCATACCCTTAATTAATGACAATTAAAGTGTAAAAATTTTGGAATTTCCTTGCTTTTGTGCATTTAGTGTATATGAATTGTCATCTTAACCCTATTAAGGGCATATGATTTCAGTATACTGGCATTTCTCATGGAATGTCACTACTTTTGTAAAGGCTATGCCTCAAGACAATGGTAATTTTTAAGGTTTTTTGAATTTTCTGGAAAACTAAGGTATATGGTAAACTGAAATTACAATGCCATCAGCTAGACCCTAGAACCTCTATCTCCGCCAAAAATCAGCTGAATCCATCAAATAGTTGATGAGATACAGGGTGGCACACACGTACGTACGTACGTACGTACACACGGATAACACAAAATCACTCCTGACCTTTCTGGATCTCTGGGTTGCCTTGACTAATGATGCTGAAATTCGACACACTTATAGAACCTATCAAATGAAAATTTTGTGCAAAGTTTTAAATAATTTGGTTTATTGGTTTTTGAGTTATGACTGATCAAAAAATGAGATTTCTAGCATAGGTCGTTTTTGAAGTCTATTAAGAGATACAGCGCTATCGCGCCTCCCTTGATTTACTGGTTGTTGTTAAGTTTTATGTTCTTACCCGAAGGCTCACCTTACATCTATTTTATGTCTTTTTGTACAAGGCCACTAAAATGTTCAGTCTTTTTTACATTTGAATCGTGGTGTAGAAATTTCGTGTTAGGGTTGGTAGTAGTGTTGCTTCAAATGCTGGCAGATTGAACTTGAGACTGAAAGATGTAAGGTGAGCCTTCGGGTAAGAATAGTAGTAATGTGGCCGATGTAACAGTTAGTTTTATTATTTTTATACGAGATACATTCTCCCAAAATACACTGAAACTGATAAATTACATTGGTTTGTTCTACTAGTTTGTTTTGACCTGAGAGGTCTTATTATTACATTGTTAGATAGCGAAAGGAGTGTTTTGATCAAAGGGTTTCAGTGGCGACCAAAAGGTCAGAATGAGCTAAAAGCGGAAGTTGTTGAAACCGCGTGACTTTCAACTGGGAAAAGAGGGGTCGGTTTTTTACTGGATGAGAACTGAAGCAAACGGAATCATAACGTCGGCGTTGCAAGTATTCAAACGCGTGTTGTGGCCGCTGCGGACACTGTATCTCACTGTAACAACACAGGGGATGCATTTCGTTGATTAAAAAAGGAATAGGAAGAGTACACATAACTAAGGCAGTAGTGTTGATTATGATTATACTGAGTTTGAATTTCACGTAAGTTTAAAGACTTTTTCACTAGATGCGTGTTTTATAAATGTAAATAAATAAACATAACATAATGATATAAAAAAAACATTACCTAAATATTTTTAACTAACTGGCCTTTTTAATAAATACGTAACATTTACACATAACGGGATATTCAGTATTTGTCTAGATAAAATTATTTTTGCTTAAAAAAATCTAATGATTTTTGCCAATAAAACAATACGTTAATATATCCATCGTAGTTAAGTATTGTCTCATGCAAATAGTAAGAAGCGTATTTTTCTACAAAATTTAAAAATGTCTTTGTTTTGCTATAAATCGGTCAACGCTAGGTGATGAGGGAAGTAAACACACCTCGGTACTGTATCAAAACTGTTCGATGAGAAGTCACAAACTAGTAACAAAAAATAATTATACGAACTTTCAATCATTTTGTATTTCTTCTCCTTCTTCTTTTTTTCTTCTTCTACTTCTTTTTCTTCTACTTCTTCTTTTTCTTCTTCTTTTTCTTCTTTTTCTACTTCTACCTCTTCTTTTTCTACTTCTTTTCTTTCTTCTTCTTCTTTTTTTCTTCTTCTTCTTCTTCTTCTTCTTCTTTTTCTTCTTCTTTTTCTTCTTCTACTTCTTACTTCTTTTTTTTCTTCTTCTTCTACTTCTTCTTCTTTTTCTTCTTCTTTTTCTTCTTTTTTCTTCTTCTACTTTACTTCTTCTTCTTCTTTTTCTTCTTCTTTTTCTTTTCCTTCTTCTTTTTTTCTTTTTCTTCTTTACTTCTTCTTTTTCTTCTTCTTTTTCTTTTTCTACTTCTTCTTTTCTTCTTCTTTTTCTTCTTTTTCTTCTTCTTTTTCTTCTTCTACTTCTTACTTCTTCTTTTTCTTCTTCTTCTACTTCTTCTTCTTTTTCTTCTTCTTTTTCTTCTTTTTTCTTCTTTATCTTCTTCTTTTTCTTTTTCTTCTTCTTTTTCTTCTTCTTTTTCTACTACTTCTTTTTCTTTTTTTCTTCTTCTTCTTTTTCTTCTTTTTCTTCTTCTTTTTATTCTTTTTCTTCTTTTTCTTCTTCTACTTCTTCTTTTTCTTCTACTTCTTCTTTTCTTTCGTCTGCTTCTTCTTCTTTTTCTTCTCTTTTTTCTTCTTCTTCTTTTACTACTACTTCTTTTTCTTCTTTTTCTTCTTCGTCTTTTTCTACTTCTTCTTCTTCTTTTTCTTCTTCTTTTTCTTCTTCTACTTCTTCTTTTTCTTCTACTTCTTATTTTTCTTCTTCTTCTACTTCTTTTTCTTCTTCTTCTTCTTTTTCTTCTTCTTCTTTTTCTTCTTCTTTTTCTTTTTCTACTTCTTATTTTTCGTCTTCTTCTTCTTTTTCTTCTACTTCTTCTATTTTTCTTCTTCTTCTTTACTTATTCTTTTTCTTTTTCTTTCTCTTTTTCTTCTTCTTTTTCTTCTTCTTTTTATTTTGTTCTTCTTCTTCTTTTTCTTCTTCTTTTTCTTCTTTTTCTTTTTCTAGTGTCTCTTTTTCTTCTTCTTCTTTTTCTTCTTTTTCTTCTTCTTTTTCGTCTTCTTCTTCTTTTTCTTCTACTTTTTCTTCTTCTACTTCTTCTTTTTCTACTACTTCTTATTTTTCTTCTTCTTTTTCTTCTTCAACTTCGTATTATTATTATTCTTTTTCTTCTTCTTCTCCTTCTTCTTCTTTTTCTTCTTCTTTTTCTTCTTCTACTTCTTTTTCGTCTTTTTCTTCTTTTTCTTCTACTTTTTTTTCTCCTCTTTTTTCTTCTTCTTCTTTTTCTTCTTCTTCTTTTTCTTCTACTTCTTCTTCTTGTACTTTTTCTTTTTCTTCTTCTTCTTCTTCTTTTTCTTCTTCTTCTTTTTCTTCTTCTTTTTCTTCTTCTTTTTCTTCTTCTACTTCTTCTTATTCTACTTCTTTTTCTAATTCTTCTACTTCTTCTTTCTCTTCTTTTTCTTTTTCTCCTTCGTTTTCTTGTACTTCTTATTATTATTTTTCTTCTTCTACTACTTCTTTTTCTTCTTTTTCTTCTACTTTTTCTTTTTCTTCTTCTTCTTCTTCTTCTCCTCCTCCTCCTCCTAAGAATCAATATTACTAGTATTAGTAGTAGTACTACCACTACTAATATTATTTTATTTCCGCTCGCGTTTCATTCGTTTATCATAATAGTCTCATTTTGTTAAAGAGTCTTTTTGTTTTCAATTGCTTATTCATTTTTCCCTGTTTTACTCTTTTTACATTCACTCCCCCTCTTCTCTTTATCTCTCTCTCTTTCTTTTACTCTCTTACCATCTCTCTCTCTCTCTCTCACTCTCTCTCTTTCTCTCTCTCTCTCTCGCACTATTATGTTTTATTCTTGCTTATCTCTTGGCAAAGTTCCGACAAAAATCTAGACTTACACGCCGGATTGTTGTCGAGCCAAAATACGTGACTTGACTAAATACAAGACATGAGTTCGTCTTTCTGGCACCAAAACTGAATGAAAGTCATTTTCCCCACGTCCGAGCCCCCATCTACTCAAATTCTTTTTTCACATGATTTGTTCTTTACTTTTCGCTTTAAATGCATTTCTTCTCTCAGGATTACAAATGTTTAGTCATTGTCGGATTAGCTCCAACTGCGTTCATCTATATACATGAAACCATCAATAGTTTAATATCATATATATATATATATATATATATATATATATATATATATATATATATATATATATATATATATATATATATATATATATATATATATATATGGGGTAAGATACACGATAATTCATGAAAAAGAAATGTTGTGGTGGACAAAATGTGTTAAAAAAAATGACAAACGGAAAACCAGTGCAGGAGAAAAACAAAAGATTTTTACCGGTTTCGTTCTGTTGGAGAACGTCTTCAGAAATGAAGGTATTAAAATAGTTTTATTTTGAAGACACATACATAGGATGAGGGGAGGGTGATCTGATTGGACCATATGAAGAAGAACTTAGGTGATGTTGAAATATGACGGGAGGGTGGCACATTCTGCTATGTTTCTTATTCTTCTGTTTATATTTCTATTTATTTTCTTTCTCTTTTTTTACTTCCACACCTAATGAGCTAGTTTGGAGAAGGCGGTGGGAGAGGGGGAAAGGCGACAAGAGGGGAGATAGTACGAGTAGCTGACCAGGGTGAACAAGTGGGAGTGGGCATGAAATTGATACACTGGACGCCGGAACCCGAAGATTAATCAGAATGAGTCGGGGATAAGTCTGCTAGTTTATCACACATTAGGTTTTTAAAGAGTAATAAAAGGTCTTACACACGACAGCCTATATATATGTACAAATATGTGTGTATATATAAATTAACTAGCAGATTGAAAAATAAGTTAGGATGGAGAGGGGAGGGGAAAAGGGAAGATGGGTGAGAGGAAGAAAGAAAAAAACACGAAAACAGACCGCAAGACAACCAAGGCTGTGACACGCTGAGGCCATGTCAGAATGTTAGATAATTTTTTTTAATTATTCATGTTTCGCCAAGAGATTAAACAATTATCAGAAATAGATTCAATACTAATAATATCAGAAATAGATGAAATAATAATAATATAGATGCAATAATCATAATAATATTATTATTATTAATAATAATAATAACAACAACAACAACAACAACAACAACAATAATAATAATAATAATAATAATAATAATAATAATAACAATAACAATAACAATAACAATAACAATAATAATAGCCGTGACGTAAATACCAGTCCCAAAGTCAATTATTATATTGAAACACCCACCCACAACTCTACGTCAAATATTAACTAGTTTTGCGTTACTGAATCATGATCATACCAATTGGAAAGATGTGACCCAAGGTCGGGTCGGGAAAGTGGGGCAATTTTTAAACCCCACTTTCCCGACCCGACCTTGGGTCACATCTTACTTGTGGGAGTAAGATAAAAACTGGCCTTGTGCCTAACTCCTGGAGAGGAGTAAATCAATACTTTTTTATCCACTAGTGAATATAAACTCATTGGCATACGATACTTACTTTAATGAACACATAGCAATGCAAGTATTATTTCAATATCGTAATTAATATAGTTTTTTGCGATGCATTACCTATTTACATATACTAGTGAATATGCCTTAATTGGTATGCAGTATTCACTTGTACACATAAATTAATCTACACAAATTGGCATATTGTACTCTTTTAATTACCTAATGAATAAAGACACACTCGCATGTAATAATTAATGTCTCCTACTAGTGACTGTGAACGCATTTCCATGCAGTAATTACTTAGATATTCTGGTGAATGTACACTAATTAGAATGTAATAATTACCTTATATACTACTGAATGGGCATTCCTAAATGTAATAAAGACCTTCATATTCTAGTAATTAAGACTCATTGGCATGATTTGGTTACATTTATTTAGTAGGGTATATACTTTTCTTTTCTAGACAACAACATGTTGACATGGAGGAAAATTTTTCAACCTTTAATGTTCATAGTTTTTGCCCTAATTTAAAATTGTCTTTCCGGTGCGAATAACCGTGTTTAAACTGCAAGAATTTATTTACTTATTTATTTGTTCCGCCCTGTTTCCGAATAAATAATATAATTTATCAAAATAAAGATATATGTAATTTGAGATTCAATAAAAAAAAATGTGTAGACTTTCACACATTAAATTGTCTATCATCACAAAGACACATACTATGGTTAATTCGAATTGTTATTTCAAGTTTTCAAAGTGTTATGGTCTATACATTGATTTGTATATGTTTAAAGTTGAAAGAAATGGCCTGCGCATTTTTATTTGTTTAACATTTTCTAATTTACTATTAGTTCGGCTCTATTTTTTTTTCGGTTCCATCAGTAGATGTTTAGTCTGATCCTGTATATTGTTGTAAGTATTGGTTTGTGTTAATTTATATGTGGTAGTCATAATATCTATAAGTAGTTATTTATGTGTTTCCTCACTACATTCCTGTAGGATTTTACCTGTTCGAATCTGAAGAGAAAAAAAGCAGTGTTAGTACATTTATATTATTTCTGTCTGTAGAATTCGTTAGAGTTCCTGGAAGTAGAAATTGAGTAGACATGATTATATCAACTGACTCCGTGCAAGTTTGCGTGTTACAATTTATGCAAATAGGATAGATATTTTAGGTGTGCAAGTATATTAACGTGCCTGTTTTTTGTGAGAGAGTACGTTAATGAACTGTATACACGAGCTTGATTAACAGTGTGTATGGACTGTAGCTATATTTAGTAGTTCATATGCAAACTTCTTACAAGACTCAAGGAAACAAATATTTAAGAATTTAGAATGGTAGATAAATTTCGCATATAAATTTAACGTAGAATGATTACTTATTTCATGACGATTATTTTAATCGGATAGCGTTTTAAAGGCATATAACCAGAATTATTTTTTAAAGGAGTTAAATTGTCTGTGTTTATTTGAGAGACTGAAAACCTCTCTTAACCTTATCGCAAAGCATATGTCTGGGTGGCAACGCAAACCACCTTCCGCCCCGAAAACTGTTTTAAAATTACAGTTAACTCTAAGTCGAACATTGTAGAGTAAAAGTTAGTAACACAACTTTATTTTCTAAAATCATAATTAAGAATTATTTTTTAGATCTGTAATCATGGCGGATACGTCCGAGATATTTTTAGTTCTGTTCATTTCTACAATATTATCTATTTTCGCTTCTTTCCATCTCATCCTACTATTGGTTTTTGTCTACCTTTATCATAAGCGGTTTAGAGTTTATTCAATTAGAAGGGAACTGAGTCTGTTTGAATAGTTTATATCCAGTTGATGCACTTTTATTGGAGGGTTGTGTGTTGCGTGCATAATAATGTATTATCTCTTCGGGGAGTGATCGACTGTTTTACAATCGGTAGTGTTCGGCATTCCACACAGTGTGTATAATTAGAAGTTTCCAAGAAATAAACATAGACGGTTCAATAACGTTCGTAATAATAATACAAAAGTTAGGACATTAATGAATTAAGGTAAATTAAATGAGAAAACTGTAAAATATTGATTAGAGACAGGATGGGGTTGGATAAAGGAATAATAAATTAAATATAGTAATAAAAACTCAGAAGAGTTTGAAGCGTATGAATGAATAAATGGGGTGAGTTCCAGCTTTTTCTACTAGTGATGAGAGAGCATCCGTTTTATTTTCACTCTTACAATGATGTATATCTTATATAAATGTGTGACTATTGATTTTTTTTAAAAAGGATATTTTACCCCAAACAAGGCAGGTCGCCACTGTAGACGTAAGGGATTACTGAGAATTAGGGAGTAAGTTTTGGGTGTCACCCTAAGTCGGGAGCTGTGCAGCGAGATGTCTGTTTACATTAGTTTTAAACCTCTACATGTCGGTACAGGGAGCAGAGAAGTAGTTCCAGAGGCCGGTAGCTCGGAGAAAAGAATCTGCTAGAGTAGAAGGCTCTCCGGCATCTGGGGATCTCTACAGTGAATGGATGTAACCTAGCTTATTGTCAGGTTGTTCTAGTGTATTTGCGGCGAGAGGGCACTTAAGCAGCTAGTTCTATCGGAGCACAATCCATTGAAGTATTTGTAAAAAGAGAACAATGATGCAATATTGCGGCAATGGGACAGGGGCTGAAGCTTGGTGGATAGTGAGGGACCTATCAAATTGGCGACTTTTTGGGGCTTTGTTTAAGACGGAGAGACTAGTAGATGATGCACCAGCCCAAATGCGAAAACAATACTCCATACATAGGCAGATGGTGGCTTTGTAGAGATACAGGATAATGTCAGGTGTGAGGAGTTTACTAGCACGGTAGAGAGAGGCAACATTCTTTGCTGCAGCCTTTGCAATGTCTTTAATGTATGTGTTCCAATTTCTGTTAGCTGTGAATGTTAGGCCGAGTAGTTGTAATGTTAGACTCTCAGGTAGGGTGTTATTTTCCATGGCAATCGGTGGTTGGGGAGATTTCTTCTCTACAGCCTGGAGATCACCTTCTAAGGATTCAGCCATTGCCTCAGATATGTACGCGTCCGTTTTGCCCAGATGACGAGAGTAGAGCGTGGTGTAGTCAGCAAATATACCAATCTCAGACTCGATGTCATCAGGGAGGTCGTTTATGAAAATTAGGAACAATAAAGGCCCAAGGATGGATCTCTGGGGTATACCTTCATTTATGTCATGTTGCTTAGATGAACGGCCATCGAGGACAACCTGGATCTTTCTTTTGGTTAGGAAGGATCTAATTGTATTAAATATTCGTTCAGTAAAACCATATGAGTTAATTTTTAGGAGGAGCCCCTTATGCCATACCTTTTCAACATCCTTGGATATATCAAGCGCTACTGTCCTAGCTTCACCTGCCTTGTCCAGTGTATGGTATATGCGGTTATTGTATTTGATTCATGACGGTTGAATCGACAGAACTACGTAATAGCAGCTGCACAGGTTGAAGTGGACCATTTTTTAGAGTGGACCTGCCATAGAACTTCCGAATGGGAATATGCACTTAAATGCCTGCTTTAATCTATTTTGTTGCCTCATTTGCGAACTGTTTAGCAGGAAAAGAAACGATTTTACTCTATAGGGCTTCCTAGATCTAATGTCTGCGGGATTCCTAATCAGCTTTTTTAAAGTATCCAGTCATTTTGTCAACGGCTCTTCCGCTTGAGATCAGCATTCCAGAGTTAACTATTGACATTCGGGCAGTATAGTCAGAGAATAGATCACGAAGCAATCTGGGAAGCGGTCGGAAAAGTGGCAGTTTGTGAAAAGGGAATGCGATACAGAGAAACTATACCTGCTGCTACCAGCTACCCGCTACGAGCTACCAGCTACGTCTGTATAGCTCGAAAAACCGAGCCAATTATTGTTGCTCTCTCATTAAATACTAGCGACCAAATACATGTATTTGGTCGCTAGTATTTAATGAGAGAGCTACCTCTATACTGCCAGAGATATGGTTGAGTATGGTACATTCATGGGTCAAAGAAGTACGGTCGAGGAAATATAAGTAACCAACGCAGTGTTGGAGGGTTAGTCTAGAGCACATGATAGTCTGATCATCAGATTATAGATAATGCTCTTTAGTCAAGTGAAGGGTGTAACGAATATAGACTCCAAGTTCGGGCATATGTCTGTCAGTCTTCGCGGCAGAATAAGACGGTGTATCTAGTCATGTCAAAGCGATTGGAGGCGATTGAAGAGTGTAGGTTTGTTTAAGTTAGTCCTAGGATATCCGCGAATTTTACTAGAAGAAATGATCTTACATCGTCTAGATTTTTTTAAGCCTTCGGATATTTGCGACCGCGAGCCTCAAGAGAGAAATCGAATTGGTTTTGTTTCGGAGGTTGTCTTGTTTGATTGTATTTTTTGTGTTTTTGTGTCATTTCATTTAATTGTTTCAGTTTAAGGGTTAGGGTAAGAGTTACGTTAGAGTAAGGGTTAGAGTGAGTTGGGCAAAATGGGTGTCTGTTTTCTGCCAGTATACACACACAAGTAGTTATTTATTAGCTGAGTCTTCCTCTATATGATGTGGCCTCGATAAATTCCACAGGACACATGACACTACAGTTATCGCGATAGAGCAGTCGCTATTTGCGCTACATAAGAGTTAGAGCTCCTGCGCTACCAATCGGAAACAGCTGCCAGACAATATTTCAAACACTAACCCTCAACCTGTCAGACAAGAGACGACCAGACTAGTCTTATGAAAATAAGTTGCAAGAAAGCATCTCCAAGTTGTTTAGTTTAATAGAAAGATAGATGGGGAGTCGGCGTTCATTGTCCTAGTCAGGAAAAAGGGCATACACTGGGTGTATGTAGTGAGTCCTTGCGATGGTACTGCTGCGTCTAGTTAATAGACAAAGAGGGGGCGTGAAAGCCGGGCGATAGGCAGACCTTACTTTCTCCTTGTGTGCTGGGCCGTTGCTGGATGTTAACCATAGTAGTAGAACATCCAGCAACGGCCCACCACACAACTGTAACTGCAGAGCTTCTAACATCTGTCCACTGGGGGGGGGGGACTGTAGAGTTTCAAGCATTGTCTACAAATGCGATGTGATAACAGAGAGTAGTAGGAAATCATATATCGGTTCAACCGGGGGTGAGTTCAAGGATAGATTCAGAAACCACATGAGTTCCTTCAGGGGAAGCCAAAGGGAAGACATAGATAGGCCTAACACTTCTGTTGGCCGTTTTGTGAGAAACCTCATTGCTAGGCAAGACCCTTTCGAACTGAAATGGTCAATTTTAGGGAGGGCTAACAAATATAAACCGAACAAAAAGAAGAGATGCAACCTATGTGCATTGGAGTCGTACCACATCATGACATCTAGAGATAATTTACTGAACGCTAGGCAGGAAATACTACAATGCTGTCTGCATAGAAACCGTTACCTGTTATCAAGCCTAAAACCTGGATAGGAGGGGAATTGGGGGAAGTATAAACTTACAGCAGAGATAGGCAGGATGGACACTTCCTGAGGCAATCTGGGGCAATAATTAGTGTATAATATGGAGGATGAGAATTAGTAACACGTACTTATGCTAAGATATGCTTGATTCAATTATTAGCGGATACTCGAGACTTAGGTTGGGGGTGATAAGCTAGGAATATTCTATCGGAATAAGGCCCAGTGATAGTCAACTATAGTAAATACTTATTCAGCGGAATAGAGGGGGGGAATTGTGTTACATATAAAAAGATAGTGGAATAATAAATAATAAATCACAATTTATTCTCAGAAATAGATATATTATACGAAATGCATTGGGGATTTCAAGTAATTTTAAGTGAAAAATAAGAAATAGCAACCTGGATGCTATCACTATTTAATTAAATTAGGTTAAATTAAATTAGTTTTTAATTAGATTAAAATAAATAAAACAATTTGGTGGCAGGAATGGGGAAAAGTAATTAAGGAAAAAATAATTTTAAAAACATGCATGCCGACACGGACTTAATTTCTAAAAATAGAAACAATTGTTTTTTTTAAAAAAGTATTTTGTACGGGATTTTAAATTAGTAATAATAAAGTCTCCTGTCATTTAACGAGTAAGAGTGATATTTTCCCGTAAAGTTGACAAAAAAATAAACCGGTCCATTAAGAAAAAGTTTTTTTTTTTTTTTTTCAAAATAGAAAATAGATTTCTGATAACGATATTCCGTAGTAACATTTATTTATGGAATATAGAATAATATTCTCCACAGAGAGTTGCAAACAGACACAGCCGTTAAGGAAATATTTTAAATGATTTAAAATAATAACTAGATTTTTGTAGAAGGCCTTTTTATAATAACAGTTTATTTTTGATATATGAATAATTTTTTAAAAACAAATTCTGCGGGATGGGCTTTTTTCGCTTCGTTAAACAACAAAACGATAATAATTCGGCAGTTAATTAAATGAAGGATATTTTCCCAAAATGTAAAATGACGTCCCAGACACTAGATAATTAATTTCTATAAGGAATAGGTTTAATAATAAATATTTTTAGAAACAGTATTTTGAATAAATAGTTTCTATATTAAGATTTTTTCTTAGTGGAAGGGAGTTTTCTGTGGGATTGACATTCAACTCGTCGTGTGTTTATTTCGAAGGGTAATAAATCAACAATTGAAATAAGACTCTTTGAACTCGGACGAACATTTGTGTTGACTTTTCTTTGTGAGAAGTTGGATTTAGAATTCCCATACTATCATTGGATTGGAATGGTAACTTGTGAGCGGTAACTTGAATGATTTAGTTCTTTTGTTTTCTTGTGGGGGGGGGGATTCATTCATCATTGTACCGGCCGACGTGAAAGTGTATTATCGCACATTGTTCCGGTTTTGTGGTTTTATTGAATGTATTTGGGACCGATTATTTGCTTGTTGGCTTGGTGGAAGAAATAATGCACAAGCTACTTTTCTAAGACTTTTCTAGGACTTTCTTTTTTTATCGTTGTTCTTCCTTGCTTTTTAAGTTTGACTTTTATTTTTTTTTTTTTTTTTTCCTCTTCTCTTCTTAAGTGACCTCAACTATTACAACGCCACATTGTGTTTTGTCGGCAGTTGAAACCAGTATTCCAGACATTTAATTTCCCTGATGATCTGCCAAGCAAGTAACTGCTTGGTAGTGAAACACGTGTAGGAAAAAACATTTAATTTGAATAAATAGTATTTGTAAGAAAAAATATCTTTAATGGTGATCATTGGTGTCTTAAAAGGAATGCTTTGGTAAGCCTTCATAAAATCACATATAAATGCTCTGTACTCTGTAATCGAGTATCATCGAGCTTGTTTTTTATTGGAACAACCCCGGTCTTCACTGAATGATCTATTTTATAAGTGAAAAATCTAAATATATATATATATATATATATATATATATATATATATATATATATATATATATATATATATATATATATATATAAACTTCAGTTAAAGTTAAAACGATACATGGAAATAGGAAAGTTTAAAAAATAATGAGACACGTAAATAAAATCAATACATGAATTTGATTTCTAAATAAATAATAAATTAATCAATAAGTTTTAAAATCTCTCAAAAATAGCTTATTTTAGTTGTTCTATACAATTTATTCTTGACAAAAAATAAAAATAAAAAATAAAAATTGGCTGAGAAATTACTTCATTTTTGGTAGCCATTTTATTCTTTCGATAAGTTTCGCTTTAATCCTACAATTAAGCGAATCCTGGCTTGACGTGTGCGAACAAAAGTAGGAACAGAATGATCTGAGATTACTCAGTACATTCAGACTTAGATATGTGTGCCGTGTGGGGAGGAGTGTTTTTCTTTCTAGACGGTCCCAAGGGACGAGCAAATATTAAGGACGTAGAATAGAAAAAATCTTAGACTCGAAAAAAGTTGTAAGTTTCTTTCAAAGTTTTAATCAAGAATAATCTCTTTCGGTTTTCTTTTTCTTTGTGTTAGAAAAAGGAAAACGAGAATAGGCAAATCGTCTTATTGAGATAAGAGATGTGAAAAGCAGCTTTTTTTCTTGTTATTTGTATGTCTTAAACATAAAGCCAGGAACAAAAAAATTCAGAAGAAAGTAACAAAGGATTAATTAAATCGAAAGAAAATCCATCTGGTAGAGAAAACGTTGAGAGGAATATGAAAAATAAAAACGAAAGAATATTATAATAAAAATACTAGTGGAAAGTGAAAAAATTCAGATGAAAAAGCAGCATAAATGTTAAAATACTATAGAAAAACTAATAGAAATGAACAAATAAAATATAGAATAATTGAATGCAGAAGAAAAGATCAGGTTCTGAAAAAAGAATTACACATGAAAGAAAATAGAATTACAGATCTATAAAATAACAAAAAAATAAGAATAAAAAACTATAAAAAAGTAAAAGGTAAGAAAATGATCGAGAAAATTATAAGCTAAAGACGAAAAATAAAGAAATAAAAAAGAAAGATGAAAGTATATACAATGAGAGAAGTAAAAGGAAAATAGGAAGAACGGAACAAGAAAAAAACAGAAAATTGTGTGGTAAAGGGAAATAATGAACAACGGAAAAAGAAATAAACGAAGAAATAAGGAATAAGAAAGTCGAAAGTAAATTAGATGTAGCAAAAAAAAGATCAAAACGGGGGGTAAGATAAAAATGGATAGAAATGAAGCAAGATAGGGTGTCCAAAAGTAAGAGACAAAAATAATAAGTAGAATGAAGGAAAAAATGAAAAGAAAAGGTTAAAAAAGACAGAAAGAGTAGAAAAAAGAAAAGACAAGAGAAAGTCAAAATAATACAGGGTAATTCATAAGTCACTTAGCTATTTATTTTTGAAATTCTACAGTTAAAAAATACGGTAATACAAAACAAATACAACAAATTCATTTATGGGAGTTTAAAATTACAGAAAATTTTCAAAATTTCCTCCTTCGTTCTGCATGCATAGCTCCATTTTTTTTTTGCAAGGAATTTACGAGTCTTTGTAGCATATTTGATTGATTATGGTGTTGTGCGAAGGAGGCTTTCTGTTAACATCATATTTCCATTGCCTAACACATAGCCGTAATTAGAGAGTAAGATAACAATTATCAAAAGTTTATAGTATGTTTGTGCTTCATATGGTAATCATTTTAAATAGCTAAGTGAAGTGACTTATGAATCACCATGTAAATCGTAATAAATGAATAAAAAGTTCTTAGAAAAATAGCAATCGTTAAAATCAACTCTGTTTTATAAAAGGAAAAAAAACAACACATTAGAAAATTATTTGTTTATTTTATCTTTGAATTTTCCTGACAACGAAAGTGTATTACGATAAACTTTTTCTTGTGTGCGATTTCATGCTTTAAAATATTTTAAAGCGCTATTTGATTATTTTGCCGGATTGGTATTCGTCCATTTTCTGACTGAATTTCTATATACTTCAATTTACAGAGTGAGACTGTAAGACCTTACAAGCAGTATAACTGTCATTTATACTTCCAGTTTTGGTGAAAAGATTTTTACTTTATATGATTTTATTTGGGAACTTTTTGAGAGCTTTCAGTTAAAACAATCAGATGAAATTTACGCGAGTTATAAGAATTAATAAAAATCAGTCGATGTGGCAAGGTTAGGTTCAGTTTAAAGCTTTACAACCTTACCAAATATAAAGTTACGATATTTATTCAGTTTTATCTATTGAACTATATATATATATATATATATATATATATATATATATCAATATATATCAATATATATAGATCAATATATATCAATATATATATATATATATATATTGATATATATATATCAATATATCAATATATCAATATATATATATATATATATATATATATATATATAAGGATAAATAAAGATAGAATTTAATCATTAAATTATATAGGTAAGTAAATGCTCGAAATACAAAATAAATCATTAATATAAGCTAATAGATGGTGAAATTAAAAACTGGATATAATACGCTATTTATTGAATCGGTTAGTTCAAACTAGATGTAATTTGTTTGAAAATCCATGGATTAAGGTAAGAAAAACAAAGTTATTTTTATATCCCCGGTTTAAACCAACAGATAATATAATAAATATTGTATTTTATCAAATATTTATTTTTATAATTAATTATCTAATATGTATGCATGTATATACATACACCTCAACAATTGCCAAAGCAGCATAAAATTCACCACAAACATTCCATTCTTAGACGTCTTAGCTAACATCACGAACAATCACATCACCACATCACTCTACACTAAACACACCGACTGACACGGTTACCTTAACTTTGAGAGCTGCCATCCGATCACCACAAAAAGATCCATTGTATATAGTCAATGCCTGCGCATCAAAAAAATCTGCTCAGACCCTACTGAGTACGAAACACAGGTAGGCATTTTAGCGAATCACTTCCTCCACAGAAACTACCATTTCAAAATAATTAAAAATATATATTAGAAAAGCATCTAGCAGAAACAGAACTAAATCTACTAACATACAATAACAGCAAAATATCATCCCCACAAATACCAATGGTATTTGACTTCAGCCCTAAAACAAGCAAACTACACAACCCTCTCAAAAACATATTCAAACAACTACAGCATGATCCCACCATTAACACGATATACAACACACCATCCATCTGTGCAAAACGACAGTCCCCTAACTTACATATTCTACTAACATCGTCCAAAATTCACCACACCCTCGCACCCCAAGGAAATTAAAAAAATGCAACAAACCCAGATGCCAAATATGGCAATGCATCACCACAAACAACACATTGACACCTACAGGCACCAACATGATTTATCTGCTATACTGCACCAGATGCACAAAATGCAACTACGTTTGGGGAAACAAGCCTTGAGTTCCGTAAAACGCCTCAACAACAACAAACAAACGATTAGAGACAAATCTACATGATACTCAGTAGCCCAGAATTTTAATCTCCCAAACCACTCCACAGACGACATGAAATGCATCCTCGTAGCCTCCAAATTCAGATCACTACAACACAGACGCAAATATGAGATAAAACTCATTCTGAACCTAAACACATGTACCTCAGTACTAAATATAGACCTGGGACTTTTCAATAGTTATTCTTTCTACAAACATACGAACTGACCGACAACACTTTCCAACAGGCGAAGAACAAGTGTGTGTTACGGTGAGATGCTAACATCTTCCTACTTTGAGAATCCACTTTTTTGTTTGTTTTTTTCTTTATTTTTGTTTATACTTGCCAGGTCCACCAGTAAATTGTATCTATTCATCTGTCTATCCCCCCATTCTCTCTCGCTCTCGTTCTCTCTCTCCTTCGCTCTCTCTCTCTCTCTCTCTCTCTCTCTCTCTCTCTCTCTATATATATATATATATATATATATATATATATATATATATATATAATTCTCGGTTTAGTTCTCTTTCTCTCCATATATATGTGTGTGCGTATGTCCTTGTGGGTGTACGTATGTGCATGTATATACCTATACACATGTATCTGCCTATGCCTCTCCCCCTCTCTCCACATGAATGTGCGTGTATGTATGTGTATGCATGTATGAATGTATATATATATATATATATATATATATATATATATATATATACGTGTATATATATACGTGTATATATGGGGTGTATGTGCGTGTGCATGTGTATATGTGTATGCATGTGTGTGTGGGTGTGTATAAGGATATATGCATGTACCCATCTCCACAGTATTTTCATTTTTCATTTTTCTAAGTTCACAAACTCTCCGTCTACTAATAAAACCACGCTCCCACTCTGAACTTTCCTGCTTTCATGTCTATATGTATGTATGTCTGTGTGTGCGCGGGTGTATAGGTAAGCTGACATACAGAGTGTGTAGGTATGTATAAACACAGGTTCACTTGTGTATCTATCTATATATTCATTTATTTACATTCATTCATATCCGAGTACATTTGAATCATGTTTATGACCACTTGACTCTTGCCTCTCAGCTATTAAGGACAGCTCCTGTTTTTTTTCACCATTTCACTGGCCTTCCCCACGCCTTTTTCCCATTCTACCACCACCCACCTCCCACCGTACACACACAATCTCCCATTACACTTATGAAGGCCGAAGTATCGCGGCCGAAAATGTTGTTCTCGTTTAAGGTAAAACTTTTTTTATACATAAATGATAATTGATATTCCTACACGTCAAAATATAGAAAATAAATAAAAGATATATTGTAATATATATCTTTCACACTGATTTATATATATATATATATATATATATATATATATATATATATATATATATATATATATATATATATATATAATTTATTTGAAAACTATGTTACATATTTCAGAAAACGTACCGCGGTTTTATCCAGATAGGCTGACTTTTTACATTTAAAAAAAATCTTTAAGCCCAGACCACGATGTGAAATGGCGTGATATCGATAAAAAAAGCCCGCGGGATTTAAAAGAATTATAGATGTTATTTAGTTTTTTAAAATTGGTTTCAGAATGTATTATTTTAGTGTTATTAACTAGAATTTCCCTTACATTGGAGAGGGGAAGTTATGTTTTTGTAGAAGTACTAAACTGAGCTAGAGTTTAAAATCTATAATCAAATTTCCGATAGCGTTCGTCGAACCCTCAAGACAGTCTGCTATTACTTCCCGCTGTTTAACTAAATAGAACTTAATTTCTGCGGTATAACCTGATAATTTCTGAGTGCCGTGGGGATAAACCTAAAGTGTGCAGAGTCTTGGTTGACTTTGAACCGGGTTCGCGCCATGTGACAGTATTAAATTGACACTTCCTACACTAATGACAGCGTAAGCTTGAAACGGCGGCGTATGTAGGTATAAATAATTTAATATTTCTTTGTAAATATTATATATATATATATATAAACATGTGTGTATATGTGTATATTTGAAAATTAATAAAATACTACCAACCCTATAATACAGACTTATATAATGTAAGAAATAGTTTATTTTCCATAAAATTCGGTATTTCTCGTCAAGTTAATAGACTGGCACTATGAACGAAGAAATTATTTCGAAAACTTATGAAAGATGTTATTTCCGGGTTGTATGATTAATTATTTTCTGGTCAAGTTCATTATTCTAAAGGCAAAGGCGAAAACAAAATGGCCACTGATTCAGACATTAAAAGGAAAAAGCCGGAAATAGCGTGTTGAACAAGATTAATCGTTTTACAGCTTATCGTCGACACCTCATTGCGAAGTCATTGAATTAGATTTTCTCTTTGCCACGAGCGATGTAATGTATTTTATTATCATATGTGCTTGACAAGAAAATCCAACGTGTATTCTGGTGAAGAATGATTCTTAGTCACTTAAATATATCGACAGTAATAACCACAATATGGAACGTATTTCCGGATGACACCTGTGAATGTTTAACTTGTCCCTGGATTTAGGTAGATAAAATCATGATCCAACAGAATGTTTTTGAATGAAAAGTGTTGGATGTCTACTCCTGTGAGTGGAGACAGAATTGATGATTCGATTTGATCCCAGTTTGGAATGCATGGGATCAACACGAAGATAATAACATCAATGAACACTTTTTTGTTTACTCCGTTTTAAGAAAGAAATCGAAAGTTTAAACGTATCTTCCTTTTAAAACGATAAATTATCTGCGAA
This sequence comes from Sepiola atlantica, assembly GCA_963556195.1. Lineage (NCBI taxonomy): Eukaryota > Metazoa > Mollusca > Cephalopoda > Sepiida > Sepiolidae > Sepiola > Sepiola atlantica. Next base: position 111,952,140 of record OY744515.1, read on the forward strand.
TGTTCTGTTTTAAAATTTCTTTCATGTTTCTTCATTTATTTATCTTTCGGTCGACGTTCTTTCAAGGTAACTGTCGATTAAATGATGGGGGTGAAAATATAAATGAGATCGTGCTGAAATGTACCATAAAAACAATTGACGAATGAGAGTTTAATTAAACGTTATGAGGTAGGTATTTTAGCGTTCATCTATCAGTGTTAAACTGTTGGTGTACTCTTTCTGTTGGCACAGAGACGGTTGACGCAAATTATTTGCAACCGTTTCGAGAATCTTCAGGTGATATTTCGTACGAGCTCTGTGCACGACAGAAAACGCCTCATCGGAATACCCTCTAGTGTTTAATTGGCACTACAATAAATGGTCTCCAATGGCCGACTCATGGGCTTGTAAACGCCCGGATTCAGCCACTGTCTGTGGTAGTGTTGGGAAATACTGACCTCTAATCACTGAATGGTACGCCCCACGTAGTCAGCATCGCACTAGCCACAAAAATGATTAATAACTAAATAGTATTGAATGGTGGGGATAACATCTTTACGAAAAGAGGGATGAGCAGTTCGAGTCCTAAACACCGCCCACAAGTTGGTCGCAAAAGCAATTTTATGTGATAATTTTTGGCTTATGCATCCAATCCATGATAATTTCATATAAAGAGAGCATAAACAGAGATATAAGTAGATAGATATATGGACATCTAACATAATAGGTAAACATCTCTTTCTATCTCTCTCTCTCTCTATATATATATATATATATATATATATATATATATATATATATATATATATATATATATATTATTTTTATTTTATTTTTATTTTTATTCTCTTTTATTTTTATATTCTATATCTCTTCAAATCTCCTCCGGTTTTAAATCTCTACCGTTCCATTACACTAAATTTAAATTCAAACAAACATACACAACACGCTGAGCAAATAACGCGTCCCAACGAGAATGTCACGTGACTTCACATTTCCGAAACAGATGGCAACAGAAACTGAAGAGAGCCGGATGGCTAAGACTTTCCGTGCTTGGAACCGACGGTAAGAATGTTGTACTAATTTTCCTGTACCAAAATATATATATATATATATATATATATATATATATATATATATATATATATATATATATATATATATATATATATATATATATATATATAGAAGCATCTATAGCTTAATCTAACGGAAGTAAAGGTACTTTAAAACCAGCGAGAAGGATGGATAAAATAAATGATCAATCTATAGACATATATATATATATATATATATATATATATATATATATATATATATATATATATATATATATATATATATATTAGTACTTCACTAAAAGTGTTGTATACCAAGCAACAATATTTGCCAACGAAAGACCAAATAACAAGAAATACTACGTGGGTATGACATCCCTAGACTTTAAGACCAGATACTATGACCACAAAAGAACATTTAAAAACAAAGAACGTCGAACTAAAACAGCACTAGCTAACTATTATTGGGAGCTCAAGGAAAATGGGCACTCACCAATAATTGAATGGAAAATAGTAAGACAGGCCAGTACATGTAGAAACTTAGACGACCCGTGTAGATTATGCCTGAATGAAAAATATGAAATCCTAAATTTTAAAGATCCCCGAAACCTATTAAACTCTAGAAGCGAAATAGCAAACAACTGTTTACACAGAAATAAATTTACCTTAGGATGATATATAATAAATAATAAAAAAGAAATAAATAAATAAATAAAAAACTAAACCGGTTAAAATTTAAAACCACGTGTTAAAATAAATTCGCCCACTGTATTGACAAAACAAAAGAAAACAGGATATGGGAAACCCCATTGTTAACAAAAAATAGGATAGGCCTAGTCGCGTCACCAACAAAGCCTTTGTTCGCGGGAAGCCCAACGATTGGCTGAGGGAACAACAAAGAATCTGATTGGTTAACTAGCAAGCCATGTATATAAAAACACTTGACAAAAATAACTCCATGCATTTAGCCTGACGATTCCCCCGGGGATGAAAAAGGGGAGCCTCTTTGTAGATTGATTACCATATATATTTTCACTGCTTACTATATATATATATATTATATATATATATATATATATATATATATATATATATATATATATATATATATCTGTATATATATATATATATATATATATATATATATATCTGTATATATATATATATATATATATATATATATATATATATATATATATATATATATATATATATGCAATGAAAGTTGTTGGAACCTCATACGTCGCAATCGACGGGAGAGTCCATAATATATATATATATATATATATATATATATATATATATATATATATATATATATATATATATATATGCATATGTGTGTGTGTGTGTGTGTGTGTGTGTGATCTTATATACATGATCTAGTATAGATATAGATTGGGATAGATGAATACGATGTATAGAAGGGTAATACACTAAATCATCTATTCTGTCTGTGCCAAACGAATAGAATCGTCTCTTTCTTCTCTCTCTCTCTCTCTCTCTCCCTCTCTCTCTCTCTCTCTCTCTCGGCTCCGGATATCAGCACATAAACACAGTATAATGGATTAGCTCCCCTTTTCGCTGAAGCAATGGATAATGTAAGCAATAATGACGATTCAAAATATTCTTTTGGGATTTAGACACTGGTGAGACTAATGTGGCAAATATATTTGACTCCATTATCGGCGATTGTTCTGCAATTTATGCCATTGGGAATTCGGACCGAATTTACTGAGGGAAGGATGGAGAGGACACAGCATTAAGTGAAAATAATGGGAACTTTTGTGGTGCGACCAATCGATGATTCGCTCGGTTACTAGATAGACTACAATGAATAATTGCTGGCGATTGAAAAACATTATTCCGTAGTTAAAGACGAATGTGGCTAAAAAGAATATTTATTATTTTTTGTTGCCCTCAAATGTAAGCTGAGCACTGTAGTGAATAGTATTAACAAAGCCGTCATCTTAGCTTAAAATGCACGTTCCTTTAGCAGTTGAACACTCTCTTGATGGCTGCCTTTATTAGGTTAAATCTCTCGCTGATTTATCGAGTTGTTGATAGTGGCCACGAGGGCTGAAGCGTCGGAATTTAATGAGTTACGAACATGACACGTGATCCGTAATTATCTATACACTGACGATTCCTTAAGGATGAAACGTATTCGTATGTAAATAAAAACAAATACTTATATATATATATATATATATATATATATATATATATATATATATATATATATATATATATATATATATATATATATATATAGTTTTGTTCTTTGAGTTATGTTCCTTTAGTTATGCCTCTTCGGGAGGGAATAGTTTAATGCAAGAGTAAGTTTTTGAATTTTTGTTAGTGAATTTAATTGAAAAAGTAAATAAATACTTAAATACTTAAATATTAAATTTGATTAAGTTTAATTTTAATTTTATTTTCGTTAAAAAATTGAAAAAATAATAATATACATGTTGACCTTACTGACCTTTCTGGAATTTACGTCATTCAGGTTCGCATTTAATGATTGTCTGCTGTTGATGCTTATCTAATGTTTTAAGAAAATAGCAGCATAATACTAACCGTATTTTCGTATTATAGGAAATTCAATGTTTAAATAGGTATTTTTACTTTCAAGGTTAATAATAATTTCGCGATAATAATAATTGTTGTTTAAGTTTTTAAGACTAAATTCTTCAATATTAGTTCGGCTTAGCGATTAGGGAAACTTTAGGCTAGCTCAGTTTGAGAGTAAGCTACAAGCTACCGTTTGTGGAGCGGTTTCAAATCTCGAGTGTTGTTTTTCTTTTTGGGGGCTTAGATTTTGTAACTAATCTTCAGGAGAATTTTTCTCATGTATTTCGGCTGGCCACATTTAGGGGGGGGGGGGGCAAAGTTCTATTTTCCGTTTTCCTGTTTTGGGAATAACATATTTTCCTATCACTTGTATATGAACTCCTTGCTCTTAATATTTAGATATTTTCCCTTGAGTTTGCTGTGAAACGCGGATAAAAAATGTTTTAATTTTTAAATAAATAGAATAAATGGAAAAAATAAAAAAATAAAAAAATAAAAAAGGGTTAAGTTTGTCGGAATAATTAAGAAGAAATGCAAGTATTCGCTAAAATATGAAAATAAACGAGATTGAAGCGAATATGAAAATTATGATTTAGGATTGATATTTTCCTGTGGTCATTGGAATGCCAATACAAAGCACAAAGTGTATATATATATATATATATATATATATATATATATATATATATATATATATATATATAGGATCAAAATAAACCAAAGTGAAAACTTTTAGTAGATGGAACCTATTGTGAAAATGATTAGCTCAATATACGAGATAGAGCAATAGTAGAGATAGAAGAAAAAAGAGTGATAAATATGCGACGATTGTCCAAATTTATAGATAGACAACGAACTAGCACCACGATACCCAAGAAACCTAAGTAATATGTAAATAGACACACTAAAACTATTAATATAGTTAAAACAGCTAACCTTCAAGAACACAGTGAAAATAAAAATAAAAAAACTAGAAGAAAGGATAATATTTAGTTTAACCCACCCTATAATTGCAATGTAGAAACTAATATAGCTATGGAATTTTTCAAAATTTTAGATAACTCGTTCAAGCACCCACATAAATACAGCACTATTTTAAACAAGAACTCTATTAAAATTTCTTACTCCACAATGCCCAATATAGCACAAACCATCATCACATCTAACAACAAAAAAATTAAATCTGTCCAACAAACAGCACCTACCATACACCCCACTAATAACTGCAACTGCCAAAAATCTAGAGAATGCCCATTAAACGGTGATTGCATACAAAGTAACGTCATATATTCCTGTACTGTTAAACAATACACCACTACACAAATTAATACCAATATGCAAAATAATGCCAACATACAATCTCCCCCTTTTCCCCTCAACCATCCCCATCAGCAACCCGCTCCACTAAATAACACCCTCCACACTGACCAACAACTACCACTAACTAATAATGGATCCGATCTCATCCCCCAAGACACCCCATTTTCCCCAACCAATAACCCTAACTTAAACTTCGACTTGAATATGAGCATACAAACCGTAAGCATCCCCAATAATATAAACAACACAAATAATACAACAACCCCCACAAAATTCATACCTATATTGGTGTCAGTGCTTTCCCCATAAAGACCCGAATCTCTAACCATATCTACTCTTTTAAACACAATAATAATAGTACTACTAGCACCTCTCTTTCCAACCTAATAAAAAGCTTTAACATCAAAAACATCCCCTACTCCCTAAGTTGGTCTATATTAAAAAAAAGTCAAACTCATATACTCCTGGTTCTACATTTTGCCAACTATGTACCTTGGAAACTTATATGATAGTTACTGCACACAAGAACTTAAATGTCATTAACTTCAAAAATGAACTTATTTCAAATTGCAGACACAAACGAAAATTTAAATACATTAATTTCATCACCCCCTCTGACACTCCTCCTTCCAACCAATAACTCCCCCCATTCTTTAGCATCTGACAAATCTCTAAACTATATTCCAGGGGAACCTTGTAACTTCTATTCTTAACGCCCCTAATCTCACTAATTAACCCTTCCAATAAATTTTTCCTCCCCATTACACCTAACAACTATATCTACCCGGAACACTTTTAGTAGATTGAACTAACATTACTCCTCCTACTTTCCACCGATCATTAATATATCTAATATCTAGACATATATACCTCATCTGCAATATAGCTCCTATTATCCTTTTACTTCAGCTCCACTCCTAACCCCTTATATTTATCTCATTTTTTGCTCCTGTCCGTAATCCTACCTACAAACTCCTTCTTGGCCTCTTATTCTCACCCCCTTATTATCTCCCACACTTCCACTATATCGTCCTCATATTTGGACTCTTCCTATTTGCAACACATTCCCCTGTAACTTCCTTTTGTTCTCCTTTTAACTACGACCTTTGAATTCCCCTCCATTTGGGTCCATTAATACCCCCTGTAATTCTTATCAGTTCTCTAACACACTAGCTTCAAAACGCAAGTCTGCTTAATTTTTCAATCCAACCCTGGCCCATAACACTTATATTATTTCAACTGTTACTAGCATTTCTGTCCTATCTCCTTAATAGCCTCCATAACCCCCTTTGAGAAATCTTTTTAACTAATTGATTGATTCAAGCTAGTTACATAACTACTTATTTTGACCTATTTTTGAATAATCCTAATCCCTCTAAATACTCGCGAGCCATTTTCTATCGGTCTATTCTCTCTTTGTTCAACTTATCTTATCTTTGACCAATCTCACCCCCTTCCCCTCAAATCATATTTTCATACTACTTGGAAACCCCTTTGTAATTTTCCCTTATATATCTAATTAAATTTAAACTGTAATTGTTAATTGTTACCCTGTTACGACTCACTCACCATTTAAACCATAGATTATAAAATTGACACTGCACTCAAGTTTTTGATTGAACCAACCCAATTCCACCCCCTATTACTAGCAATCGAAACAAATTGTTTCAAACAATCTATCTTTATCCCTTACACTGTTCCCCTCTCCTAAATTTCAATGTAACCGAGTAGAACAGACTTGATCTTTAATTTCACTAACTCTTTTCCCATTAATTTATTTCCCCCTCTTGTCTCCTTGGTCATTTAATGTCCCTCCAAATTATTCATCTAACCCTTAATTTGGTTTTTAAATTAAAAATAAATAAATAAATAAAAAAATTTTAATTAATTATTCCCTAGCTTCTTTTAAATTTTAATTTTTAATTTTTTAATTTTAATCATCAACTCTCTCACGTTCCTCTATTTATTTTACCATGCTTTTAACTAATTCTACTTTAATCTTTAAACCCCCAGAAACCATAACTGGTAACTACAATTTAATTTGCTCTTAGCTGCCTGAAATGTTAGAAGCTCACTCATTTGATTTCTATTTTTAGAATCAACAATTTCTATACCCACTTTCCACTTAAGATTAATCCCACCCCCAAAACCTACATCCTACCGCTCGCCCACACCCTTAACCTACCTGTCACTTTAACTACATCCCCATACCAACCCTTCCTCCTTTTCCTTTTCCCCCCAATTCACAAAGCGACTTTTTAAACCATCCCGTACCTCATAACCCCCCCCCTAACCCCAAATCTTTAACAATTTTGCCTTCTTGTCTCATTCGGATTTAAACCTTGAATGAGATTCTTCTGTTTTTACTTGGCCCTGGAAGTACATAAAAAAATGGCCTGTTTTCCTCTTCTCAACCTCCTTTAAGTACATCTGGACTTACCTACATTTTGAGCACTTTCCCCAATCTGCTCCAACGCAAAGAGTTTTTCTTTACATTCTACAATAATGTATATATATATATATATATATATATATATATATATATATAATATATATATATATATATATATATATACAGGGCTTTACGCGCTCCACTACTTTTGGAGTTGCTCCTGCAACTACTTCAACGCCCAAAATTGGAGCTGGCTCCCCTCACGCTCCCCATTTTCAAAAAGGAACCCCGCACCTGCTCTAACTGCTCCAACTCATATAAAAAAGGAGCGGCTCTTTTTCAGCGCTCCATAATGAAAATGTACCTTCTTTCATAAACGTTCTATTCTGTCAATGAATGGTCGAAGGATAGGAGTAGGCGTCAAAGGATCTCATCGATATTGGTTGGAATGTCACTTGTAAGACCGTAAGATAATATTTGACAAAATCTCGCTCATATTTTGAGAGTTATAGAAGAACATGTCGGACGAAGTATAAGAGTATACGTAAATTTTCGT
>OY744515.1:111965021-112037521 GCA_963556195.1 Sepiola atlantica
TTTTCAACAGTGTCAAGTCTGACCACGTGACTTTCCAAATTAAAAAATTTATTTTTCCTTTCCTTTCTCTTCTTTTTCCATTTCATTCTTCTCAAATATGATCTGATTCCAATTCTGCATGATGGGATCTCAGTTTTTAACAGCTGTAGATCGATAACATTGACATGCCAGTGTCGCAGATGTTGTACATGTCCGTATGAATAAAAATAAGCATATACATAAAAGCTCTATTTGATATTGAGCACTTTTTATGAGCTCGGTTTAAATTTATTGGATTCCTATTCTGTGAATTTTTACTTTACATGATTTCGGCTTATGCAGGTGCTAAGTCTGCGATATTTTGGATTTAGTTAGTATCCCTGGGAATTTAAACTGTATTTTCTTTCTTTGTTTATAACTCAAAGTTTCTTTAGACTATATATATATAGTGCTTCTGCAGTATAGGACGAGGGGTGCTTTTTGGTATAGGGCCATGAGGCTTCTGCGGTATAGCAACCGGGAGTGTTAATGCGGTATAGGACCACAAGGCTTCTGCGGTATAGTAACAGGGGGTGCTTCTGCTGTATAGGACCACAAGGCTTCTGTGGTATAGCAACCGGGGGTTCTTCTGCGGTATAGGACTACGAGGCTTCTACGGTATAGCAACCATGGGGGTGGCTTCTGCGGTATAGAACCACAAGGCTTCTGCGGTATAGCAACCGGGGGTTCTTCTGCGGTATAGCAACCGGGGGGGGGCTTCTGCGGTATAGGAACCTGAGGCTTATGGGATGTGGCACCTGAGGCTTATGGGATGTGACACCCGATGGGGGGGTTCTTCTGCGGTATAGGATCCTGAGGCTTCTGCGGTATGGCACCCAGGGGGTGCTTCTGCGTTATGGCACCCAGGGGGTGCTTCTGCGGTATAGGACAACGAGGCTTCTGCGGTATAGCAACCTGAGGCTTCTGCGCTATGGCACCTGTGTGGGGGGTGCTTCTGCGTATAGGAACCTGAGGCTTCTGCGGTATGGCACCCGCGGGGTGCTTCTGCGGTATAGGAACCTGAGACTTCTGCAGTATGGCACCCGTGGAGTGCTTCTGCGGTATGACACCAGGGGGGGGGGACTTCTGCGGTATAAGACCATGAGACTTCTGCGGTATAGGAACCGGGGGGTGCTTCTGCGGTATAGGAATTGAAGAATTTACTGCACAGTTTACTTTTCAGCATCTGATTATAGGGCGGTGTATACCAGATTATATTTCTTTTCCTTTTATTTCTATTTTTATTATAATTATTGGTGCTCTGTTTCTTATATTTAATTTCAGTATCATGTTACCCACTATTTTTAGAGCTGTATTGTAAATGTAGCTTTGACTTCTCAAATATATTTTTATTGCTAGAGTGTTTGCTAAGCCTACGTTCAATATAATTAGGAATCTGTTTTATGATTAATGCAGGTAAATTGGACTTATATTAGATTAGCGTTACCTTTGAAATATGGCTCGTGAGTATTTAATTTAAGTTTAAAGTAGAATATAAAAAGTGAGTTAATTTTTCGTATTCCAGTACTTATACCTAACTTTTTTATTTCCCTATATATAATTTTTATAAAGTTTTCTCGCTTGTATTATCAAATATATTTGTGAGTGTATATGAAATAAATTACCCAACAAAATATGATGCCTCTGCAGAGTCCAGGGAATCGATGCCCAACTCAAAGGAGTTTGTAATTTTTATTTCATTCGTCATGATTATTGGCTAATGGATCCAAACAAAAATAAATAAACTCTGCAACAGTTTGAAATCGACCAGACAAAACCGAACGACCAAATGAGGCAATTGTAGATTTGTTATGTTCTATTAAATGGTGCTAATTACTTATTTATAAAATATTAAGTGAATAAAAAAAATCCACCAAAAGTTACATTTTTGCTTCATTCGTGTTGTTAGTGTTAAATTACTTCATTTGAATACGAAAACTAAGTGCGTAGTTTGCCCGATTATGCTTTCCTTTTTGGTTAGAGAATTTATGTTCTAATTGTGTAATGAGCTGGATAAGATTCCTTAAAGTTTCATATTTAAAATAAGGCGCAATTTCCAATCTATATGTGAAGTTCCATATATAATTTGTGTTCGCTACAAGTGGGTATAGTTTTAGTTTCTGGAGTTATTTTCGTCCACTATACTTATTAATGTAATAATGGTGTTTTAATATAGACCAATTTACTCTATAGATTTGTCATTACTTAGTATCTGATAGAGTATTTTTTAATAAATAATATTTATGTTATTGTATAGGTTCTTTCCATTTTCTTCTAAAGTTGTATTGAGCGTCTAACCCTATGCTTATGGATTCATTGATTCTATTGAGTTGGTTAATGTATTATTCTGCTTTATGTTGCAAGTTTATAAATTCCTGAACCGATAGGGACTGGTTACCTCTCTACTGTTATGTGAGTTGACCCCTGAGAAGTGTAAATTTATTTTCATATCTATTCTTTATAACTTTATTATTTCTTTATTATTTGTTATTTATTATATTATTATGTTATGTTTCCGTTTGTATATTTATGTATATTTTTATGTATGTTTTTATAATAACTATGTACTTGAGGATAACAATATGTGTTTTTTGTTTAACTTTCAATTGGATTGTTAATTAATTGGTGTTGAAGCGGAGAAAAATTGGATTTTGATAAATATAAAAATACGTTCCTCTTAGAAACAATGCTGATGTTGAATTCCTGGAACTGATGTAAATAATGTTTCATAATTTTGTTTATTTTAATCGACTATATAATAGCTCTGTTTTACTGAAAGTTTCAAACATTGAGCTGAGTTGATATTTGTAGTATTTGTGAGTATATGTTACTATGAGCTTGACTTAACTTAGCTTATATCTTAAAGTGTGTGTAAGTTTGCTCTTTTGTATACTACCTACGTCATAACATTTACTTATCTATTCATATTATAAGCTCCTTCATGTTGAGCTATTTAAAATACAGTCAGCTAAATTATTCATATAAATTACACACACCCGTTTAAATGGTAATATAGAACGTATAAATAAATAAGAAATTCGCATTTATTCACTTAGTTATATATATATATATATATATATATATATATATATATATATATATATATTAGAGAATGACAGATATCTATACATACATATGCATATATATATATATATGCATACAAATATAAATCTATTAAGCATCACATTTTGAGTACACTACAAAGATATATCATTAACTTGGAACATATATATATATATATATATATATATATATATATATATATATATATATATAATATATATATATATATATATATATATATATATATATATATATATATATATATATATATATATATATATATTAGAAGAGATCTAGGGTTTTTAGAAGAGATCTAGGTATTTCAATAGGTTATTCCGTTTAATTTTTGTAATTTTCCAGCTAATGCACATTATAAAAAAGTCTTACTGCTTTTTTAAAACGACGTCCTGCATTTGCGCATATTGATATAGACATTGACGCACATGCGCATAGCTATCCATACTTACATCAAACTCAGTCGACTGTACTTAACGACTTCTTGACAGCGGCAATTTCCACTATTTTAACTGAGTTATTTATAAATTTAAAGATGGCGTAACGCAACGAAATTAAATTGCAGTCTTTTCTCATCAAATCGCTTTTAATTTCATTTACTTTCTTTTCATAAAATGTCTCCACTGCATTAGCAACCCGGTTCAGTAAAACTATTGAACGTGTCGTACTATAGCCATTCAACCAAGCATCTCTCATATGAATGGACTCATATGAAGTTGTCGTCTTCTCGTTTATTGTTTTTTTCAGTTCTTATTTCACCTCCATTCGATTTCTTTGTATTTGGATTATTTTAATGAGCTTAAAAACGACAGACAAAGACGGCTTATTTCGAGAAAATGTTGCTAAAAATATATCAAGATTATCTATCCATCTATCTGTCAATCTATAACTATCTATCCATATATCCATCTATTAATCTATATATCTCTATCTATCTATCCCTCTCTCTCTCTCTCTCTCTATATATATATATATATATATATATATATATATATATATATATATATATATATATATATATATTATGCGTGTGTGTATTTAAGCAGCATTTTCTCATTTATGGAACGACTTTCCTGGATCAATGCGAAAAACGTTCTCTGCGCGTTTCTCCGCAGTCTTTTTAAAAATTCTCTTCTTTCTCCAGATCATTTATTTTTGTCACCTGACGATGATTCGACGAAGAATCGAAAACGTTCGTTTCTATACCCATATGCTTTATAAAATACTAGCAGAGCTACGCGGCGTTGCCCGGGGCCACAAAAATATCAGTTTTCTTTCTCGTCCTGGTTCTGTATAATCCGACATTTCTTTAATTGTAGCATTCACTCTGATCTCATATTTTATAAAAGATATTTCACAATGTGGCCCTCCGCTCTGATCTAGTGGGTCCATTTATACACTACCAACAGTTAGAAAAGTATGACCCCTACAATTAACTTCCCAAACTCGTAGTAAAATAGTATCTTGTTTTTAACAAATAGTATCTTGTTTTTTTAACAAATAGTATCTTGTTTTTAACAAATAGTATACCATTAATGATATAACTTAATATTGTGTTCAGTTATTACATATCCTCCGAAGGAATAAAAAGGAATATTGATTTACTCCTCTCCGGGAGTTAGGCACAAGGCCAGTTTTTATCTTATTCCCACAAGTAAGATGTGACCCAAGGTCGGGTCGGGAAAGTGGGGTTTAAAAATTGCCTGGGCAGCCTCGTCGGCATTCCCTGGTAGTGGCGCCTCAGGCAGTAAGCAATAAACTTACTCCTCCTCAAAGACCGGCGTAAATCAAGCCCCGAAGGCCAAGACAATACCAGTCTATGGGGTGCAGTATCCATCGGAACAGATACTACACTTTGATCTTAGCCAAAAGGCCAAGAACAATGAAAATTCACAAACGAAACGTCATCTTTTTGTATCCAATACATCTGTCCTAATAATACGTTGGGTGTAGGGTTAGTGCCTTACATTAGATCATTCACTTATTGATCTCTATATCTTTTATCTATGTTCTGTTCGGTTTAATAGCTCTAAACAAGAACAACAACGGCAACATATCTACACAAAAATCGGAGCCTGAGACAAAAAAAAAATCAAACAAAAATAATTCTCAATTAAAATCTTAACTTTGAAACCAATCGAACATTTTTCTTCAAATCTAACATTTGTTTCATTCTTCGTCTTAAATATCCGCCTGCCTCTTGGGATTGTCTCGGAAAAATATCTCTTCCAACCACCGCGCCATTCCTTTACTCAAAATGTACCGAGTAATCACAGATCATTTGGTACATTCACTGGCGTGTGTCAAGCCAGAAGTTGCCTTCTATTAGGAGAACAAAGACATTGGAAGCGAAAGTCAACCGCAGAATAATAAATACACTCTCTCAATCGGATTGTACCGGTTAATCTCAGATTATTTATTCTTACTTTCTTTGATCTGTGCCAAGCCAGGATGTGTCTTATATAAGAAGAATTCATAAGATTAAAGCGAAAGTCAACCAAAGAAAATGGTTTTCAAAATACACGGAATTACTTGATGTATATAATGTTCTTGAATTAGACTAAAAAAATTGTTTTTTTTTTAATTTTACTTTTATTCAAACAAAACCAGTCATATAACCACTGCAACGTAAGGGGGCTACTGTGATTAGGGGTCAGATTTATAGGGAGGGGTCTTAAGTGGGAAGTTATGAAACAAAATGTTTGTTCACATTACATTTAAATTTCTGCATGTTAGTACATTTGGGAAAACAGGGATGAAAGTAGGGATTCCAAATGCAAGCCGTCTGACGAAAGAAGCTATTTAACGAGAAAGTTTTCGGGCATCTGGCGACCTATAAAGTGGAGTGTCGGATTATGCTGCTAGTCGGGTGGGTCGGGTGGTTCAGGTGTGTCGGGGTTATGTACAATAGGGCAGGTCGATTTTAGAACCGTGGTAATGTGATGGTAATGATAGTTGGAGTTTGGCATGATAAATAACGACACAAAATATTTTTTCTCAAATCGTTACCGTTAAGTGAGGAAACGACTTTAAGGTTGGAAATTAACGATTTCGCATGTTTTTTTCGGTGATCAGTGAAATATTTACCGCCGTCAAAAATGTTTAAATGGCATTTAATAAAGATTTTGTCAACTAAATTGTTTACATTGTTCTCAATAAATCAAATAAAAATAAATAGGGATTAAAAATAATGAAAAACATTCAGTTGTAAAGGCAAAATGGAGATTAAAAATACAGTGTTTAGTAAACACAGTATTTTACTGTTTACGTAAGTGTCAGCGATAAAAGATCGTTTTATTTTATTTTCTCTCATGGAATTCAGGATTTGTGATTTTTCAGTAGAAAACAAATTAGACTAATTTTAATTATCAATAAAACACCATTAAACCGAAAAATGTCTTCATTTTAATGATAAAATTAAATAAATATAGTGTGTTGATTAATAGTGTCTCTGGAACTTTCTTTTTTTGGTTATTATTTAAGGTTACACCGTTTTAATTGCATGCTGTTGTTATTGTTTATTAATTGTATGAAATATTGACCGCTGTTGGATTTTAATAATTAGTAATTTTGTATTTTTATGCAAGAAACTTAATTATTTGAAATAGAAAGAAAAAAAGCTTTTTTAATCTACTTAAGTTTATATTTTAAGTGTACCTGGCGTTAATTAAAACGCGTTTGTTTTTCTCCGTTAAAGAAATTATATTTCTATTTTTAGGTAAGTAATACAGTTTCGGTCTTTCTAATTTTGTTCGTGTTTCAAATTAAATTGTACCAATGAAGTTTGTATTAAAATACCGTAATGTTTCAGTTTTGTATCAAAAAATATAGCTGATACTATGTTATACTCGACATACTTTAAGCTAATTTTTGGCGCTTTTGAAATTATTACCCACCACTTATTTTTGCATTTTTTACGAACCATTTTCTTCTGTGTAAACTTACCGGTTATGTCACTAGAGAAATCCGTTTTTTTTATTTTACGCAATACATTAGATTTTAGAGTGGGGGAATACTTTACTATATAAATTTAACGTAAAATGATCACCCACTTCATGACCATCACACTAAAAAATACCCAACACTTGTTTTTGCATTTTTTATGGACCATTTTTTTCTGTGTAAAATTACCGATTATGTCGCTAGATAAATCCTTTTTGTTGTTTTTTTACCCAATATTTTAGACATTAAGGTATTTTTAGTGTGATGGTCATGAATTGGGTGATCATTTTCCATTAAATTTATTTGAGATATTGATCCCCCACTCTGAAATCTAAAATATTGGGTAAAAAAAAGAAAAATGATTTTACCATAACTCAAACAGTATTGAGAGTCTGTTTAAATGGTCCTGTCATTTCAAGCCACAATTTTAGATGCAGCCTAACCCTAACTCAAACACACTATCACTAAAGCTAACCAAAACTCCGTACCATAATTGTCAGCCATTTATATGAAACTAGAAGATATTATAAATCAAACTGTTTTATTTTCTTCTTTTTTTTCAGATAAAAATGTCTGTAAAAGGACGTTCTGTTTTAACTCGCATTAAGAGTTCCAAAAGATTTTCTGGTCCACCTTGTCCTTTGGATTAAACGGAACCCCGACTTTACGACATGTTATATAGTTTAGTTATTTCCTTGAAAATACTTATCCCCACTTTTCAATTAATGATATTTCCAAATCGATTACAAAGGAAATAATCAATATTTGGCAAGCAGTGAACCCACAATTGCTTTTGTTAAGGGTATATTTATATAGGTAGAATGTGAAAGTATTTTGCTTCAAGAGGGCCAAACTGATTAACAGGAAAACTCTTACTGCATCCAAAGTGAAAATAATTAACGAACAGTTGGACAAATTCTTTGATATTTCTTTATGTTGCTGCAAACTGCCTGTCTTAAGATGTGATGACTTTGCTGTAAAGTGCAATACAGAAAATTGCCATACAAGGCATATAGCCTGCTCTTGTCCTCTTAACAAGAAGGTAATATTAATTCTATGATTGTTTATTGTTTAATTTTTTTAATTTGAACTAATTCATGTCCCAATTTTCAATATTTAAATTAATTGAAAAATATGAATTTACTTCTGATAATCTCCCTTTTTCTAGTAAATAATATTGTAATATTTTACTTAATATTTGTCATGCATTCTAGATCTGTTATTAACCAAATGCACGTTTTGAAATTTCAGGTTCCCATTGAAGAGAGAGAATATTTAAAAGATCAGATAGAGAAAACAGGACCAAAAGGCAGTTTCTAATTTGGACCTATTGACAAAGATGTTGTCAAAAATACAAAAAAAGATTCAGCTGAAGCAGATAGATTAGACATGCAGATTACAAGACAGCAACAAGATTCTTCACATGTTGCTTCCACTACTTTTTAAAGACATCTTCCAGTGAAGAAACAACCGATGAAAACAGTATCATGTCGTAGGAACGATCGATTGTATTTTTAATCCAGTTAATACATTTGCATTGTAAAGACGCTTTGTATTCCGATGATTATACAACCACGTACATGCAATTAAAGATAGTCAAGCGTCAAAAATATGGGAATATAGCCATTGTGATACTAAAAAAAATATATATATATATATTGGGTTGTAAGATATGTTTACATATCCTCGCAGTACTTGTTCTTTTACTCATATATTTTTAATGTTATTGCCACCACCATTAACGCATATATTTCTTTTAGTTTTCTTGATTTTTGATTCATGTAAATCGAAAATGTGATTATGGGGCAAAATAAGAGATATCCAAAGCGATAGAATAATTAAACAAGAAACTTAATGACAAAAATGATATTTGAAGTGCAAACATAACAACCAAAATATATGATATTTCAAATGCATATCAGACCGATATAAGCGTAACAACCAAAATATATGATATTTCAAATGCATATCAGACCGATATAAGCGTAACAACCAAAATATATGATATTTCAAATGCATATCAGACCGATATAAGCGTAACAACCAAAATATATGATATTTCAAATGCATATCAGACCGATATAAACGTAACAACCAAAATATATGATATTTCAAATGCATATCAGACCGATATATACGTAACAACCAAAATATATGATATTTCAAATGCATATCAGACCGATATAAGCGTAACAACCAAAATATATGATATTTCAAATGCATATCAGACCGATATAAACGTAACAACCAAAATATATGATATTTCAAATGCATATCAGACCGATATAAACGTAACAACCAAAATATATGATATTTCAAATGCATATCAGACCGATATAAGCGTAACAACCAAAATATATGATATTTAAAATGCATATCAGACCGATATAAACGTAACAACCAAAATATATGATATTTCAAATGCATATAAGACCGATATAAACGTAACAACCAAAATATATGATATTTCAAATGCATATCAGACCGATATAAGCGTAACAACCAAAATATATGATATTTCAAATGCATATCAGACCGATATAAACGTAACAACCAAAATATATGATATTTCAAATGCATATCAGACCGATATTAGTGTAACAACCAAAATATATGATATGTCAAATGCATATCAGACCGATATAAGCGTAACAACCAAAATATATGATATTTCAAATGCATATCAGATCGATATAAACGTAACAACCAAAATATATGATATTTCAAATGCATATCAGACCGATATAAACGTAACAACCAAAATATATGATATTTCAAATGCATATCAGACGGATATAAGCGTAACAACCAAAATATATGATATTTCAAATGCATATCAGACCGATATAAACGTAACAACCAAAATATATGATATTTCAAATGCATATCAGACCGATATAAACGTAACAACCAAAATATATGATATTTCAAATGCATATCAGACCGATATAAGCGTAACAACCAAAATATATGATATTTCAAATGCATATCAGACCGATATAAACGTAACAACCAAAACATATGATATTTCAAATGCATATCAGACCGATATAAACGTAACAACCAAAATATATGATATTTCAAATGCATATCAGACCGATATAAACGTAACAACCAAAATATATGATATTTCAAATGCATATCAGACCGATATAAACGTAACAACCAAAATATATGATATTTCAAATGCATATCAGACCGATATAAACGTAACAACCAAAATATATGATATTTCAAATGCATATCAGACCGATATAAACGTAACAACCAAAATATATGATATTTCAAATGCATATCAGACCGATATAAACGTAACAACCAAAATATATGATATTTCAAATGCATATCAGACCGATATAAGCGTAACAACCAAAATATATGATATTTCAAATGCATATCAGACCGATATAAACGTAACAACCAAAATATATGATATTTCAAATGCATATCAGACCGATATAAGCGTAACAACCAAAATATATGATATTTCAAATGCATATCAGACCGATATAAACGTAACAACCAAAATATATGATATTTCAAATGCATATCAGACCGATATAAACGTAACAACCAAAATATATGATATTTCAAATGCATATCAGACCGATATAAACGTAACAACCAAAATATATGATATTTCAAATGCATATCAGACCGATATAAGCGTAACAACCAAAATATATGATATTTCAAATGCATATCAGACCGATATAAACGTAACAACCAAAATATATGATATTTCAAATGCATATCAGACCGATATAAGCGTAACAACCAAAATATATGATATTTCAAATGCATATCAGACCGATATAAACGTAACAACCAAAATATATGATATTTCAAATGCATATCAGACCGATATAAACGTAACAACCAAAATATATGATATTTCAAATGCATATCAGACCGATATAAGCGTAACAACCAAAATATATGATATTTCAAATGCATATCAGACCGATATAAACGTAACAACCAAAATATATGATATTTCAAATGCATATCAGACCGATATAAGCGTAACAACCCAAATATATGATATTTCAAATGCATATCAGACCGATATAAACGTAACAACCAAAATATATGATATTTCAAATGCATATCAGACCGATATAAACGTAACAACCAAAATATATGATATTTCAAATGCATATCAGACCGATATAAGCGTAACAACCAAAATATATGATATTTCAAATGCATATCAGACCGATATAAACGTAACAACCAAAATATATGATATTTCAAATGCATATCAGACCGATATAAGCGTAACAACCAAAATATATGATATTTCAAATGCATATCAGACCGATATAAACGTAACAACCAAAATATATGATATTTCAAATGCATATAAGACCGATATAAGTGTAACAACCAAAATATATGATATTTCAAATGCATATCAGACCGATATAAACGTAACAACCAAAATATATGATATTTCAAATGCATATCAGACCGATATAAGCGTAACAACCAAAATATATGATATTTCAAATGCATATCAGACCGATATAAACGTAACAACCAAAATATATGATATTTCAAATGCATATCAGACCGATATAAGCGTAACAACCAAAATATATGATATTTCAAATGCATATCAGACCGATATAAACGTAACAACCAAAATATATGATATTTCAAATGCATATCAGACCGATATAAACGTAACAACCAAAATATATGATATTTCAAATGCATATCAAACTGATATAAGCGTAACAACTAAAATATATGATATTTCAAATGCATATCAGGCCGATATAAGCGTGACAGACATTAGAAAATAGTATTTCAAACTACGAGGCAAACAACTGACCACCGGACGGACCAACGTATACTAGAGATTCGTGGACGCACCTAAAAATGATTCTATATAATCAGACTGCCCAATGCAATTTCATGTTCGTACTCACCTTATCATCTTTCCACTCTTTTGAAAAAATATGGAATCCCAGGATCACCAAAAATACAATGCAAAAGAAGTAATTTTTTTAATTTCATCTAATCTCAATGCTGTACCAAACGTGAAACTCAACCTAAACTACACTTTCCTGACCCTGAATCAGAATCTGGTATCTGTTCTGTCTAAAATGGTGCAATAATAGAGTATGGCCTGCGTTCGCACTGGAAGTCCATAGAATAGAAATATACCACGAACACATTAAAGGATATATTCTGAAATTACATTGACCAGAGTATTTAGATAAGTATAATTCTGTTTGAACAAGAAGGTATTATAAAATCACGGGGTCGGCGTTAGCGTCCGATGCCCATAGCAATATATAAAAAATTAATGATACAAGTGTCGAATTTCTATGAGTCCCGCTTGCAAATAATCATTGCTCTCGGCGTAGGGACAAGGGACGACCATTTGCTGAGTTCACGTATCCTCGATGACGTACACTTGACTTCGTAGAGTACTTTACTGCATTAAGATCTTTCTTTCGTTCGATTGGTTTTTTCTTCTCTTTCTTCTTGACACATCAGATTCTTTGTTCGGTGTTTTAATATATAATAGACGCTTGTTCAAATCCGTTTTCTGTATCTGCACATTTGGTGCGAGATAATTCATATTCCAGCAATTATATTCTATTCCCATCGATTGTCTGTGTAGAAACGCCCCCTTTTGGTCGTGAGAGACTAGGGATACTGTAACGGTAAATGCATGGCTTGTTTATAAGGAGGCAAGGGTTGCGTAATCTTAACCTCACCGCAGCTGAACTGGCGTTGCTTAAGGTGTGTGGCAAATAGAAGTCAAGAGCGATTGGAAACAATCCCATGGTTAAAAAATGTTATCATTCTAAAGTTTGCGCAATAAACGCTTAACGTCTAGTCTACCCTACTATTTAATCCATATGGATTCATAACTTTCCCAAGGGTATTAGTTAAAGCGATCCAGTAACCCCGACAGAAAGCGAACCGAGTATGTGCGTAGTAAAAATAATTCAGGGCTTATTCGGAAGCTTTTTATATTGTAGAAACTTTACAGACATCGAAGAAGAATAAAATCACGTCACCACATTTCGCTTATTTTTACTTGTTGCCTTCATTTTTTAGTCATAAAAATCATAGTATTTTCAAATAAAAGAAAGTTCTGAATGATCCATAATATCGTGTGTTTCTCCATCTCTGCTTAATATGGATTCCATATAATACAATGTAACCACTAGTGTAAAATGGCATATACATATTCTGCCCATCTTTTTTAACTCGTGATCTTTTTCACATTGTTTTCCCGACACTTATACCCTTGATGGGATTTTCTTGCTATTCACTATTTTGTTTCTGGTTTCTATCCCATTTACAGGCGCTTATCTTAGCGACACTTTTTTCAAAGTTATATTTGGTGAACTTGCGTATTCACTGCACAGGTAATAATTGACCACTTAAATGTCTTCATCCGAATTCGATGCTTGATTTAGGTACAGACTGTAGTGTCAACCTTACTAATTGCTGTACCGAATAAAATCACAACTTAAGTGTAAAGTGTTTTATTTTGAGAGGTTCAAAACAAAACTTGGTTTCTCTATCAAACACAGACTGTGGTCAGTCCTCTGAGCCTACCGAATTAAAATGTATCCCGACTCAAACACCAAATCACCCTGTTTTGTCTTGCTCAGAATATATATATATATATATATATATATATATATATATATATATATATATATATATATATATATTCTGAGCAAGACAAAAGAGGGTGATTTGGTGTGTGCATGCACCATCGTCTTCTGTCGCCATTATCTTTTTAAAAGAGACTAACACAAAGATTGGGTGGTTTCTTCTCTTAACAAAAATTTTTTCCCATCGCAGGTCTGCCGTCGGTTGTATGTGGCTATGCACTCCACTAAACATGCATTATGGGGCATGTTTACATATTATGTTACTCTACGAATTATTGAAAGAAATCGATGGTTTATATTTTTACCCAATAAATGACCAAACTATCTGACATACCTGATGAAGTAAAAGAGGTAGAAAAGTTTAATAAGTCATGAAGAATTAAATAAATAAATGAAAATGCAGACGCGATTTTAACACATTGAAGAACGCAATGTTGCTGCTTAAAATGTTAAAAACAATCTAATTTTGTTTTTCAATTCAAGTCTTTTCTATACTTATAGTATATATTGTTAAATTCGTCTGCGGGTGAACAGAATGAAGGAATGGTATAAGGGGTGGGTGGAAAGATTTGAAAGTGAACGGCGTCACTACGCTGAATAACTGAGAGCTGCAATAATAGTGCGTTCCGAAAATAAGCAACACGCACAATTGCCAAACGATAATGCATATACGATTTGGGATAGAATGTGTAAATGTAGAATTGGATTGTTTTCTCATATAAGAACCCACAAATGAAGCCCCTGGAAACCGGTATACTCGATTCGAGTGGATGATGATGAGTATATAATGGTTGTCTGATGCATGTAAATGTCGCTATTCACACCGGTAGATACCCCACGTTATTATTCACACGAACACATAGGGTTATATCAAATAGACGGTTTATAAAGTTAGACAGACTTGACGATTACATAGCGTTTAGAGAGAGGGAGATACATACACAGAGAAACGTGATGGGGACGGATTGGGGCGCGTTCTATGTGTTTTAACACCGTGTGCCATCCCCCATTAAATTGTATTTATAGAGACCACCACTTTTGGGGCGGTCCGATACATCAATATGCTTGCTGGAAAAAATGCACAATTTATTTTCTACAGAAATTGCATGATTTTGCCACTTCCGTTCGCTCACTAAAGTCAATCACTTGAACCCTAATCCGCCAATCATTCTCCACACCCAATACCCCGGCTTTCGTTATGTAACACGTATACGTTATATAACTTAGAATAGCAATTCGTGAATATTTTAGGTTAATGTTCAAATCTGTTTAAAAAGATTTCTTTCGAAACCAATACGTAACGCAGTGTGAACATTAAGAAATAGATTAGATTTTTTATTTATTTCTTTAACTCTACGTCTGCGTCCCAGTAACCTTCGCAATAAAGGCTAAATATAATTGATTCGTAGACCAGCCAGTCTCTTATTTGAACTATTCGCCTTCCCGCTGGTTCGAAGTTTAATTCAAGTCTCGAAAAGTGATTGATATCGCTAGGCAATTTTTAAGACATGCAACAATCTGCCTAGCGAAAGACAGCATCGATTTCGACATCAGTTGGAAGCAAAAGCGCAAAAGATATCGCCGGGCAAGATGATGGCTAAACTCGGTTTGTTCATGGGGAGATAATTCCAAAGAAGAGCAGACAATCAAGTGTAGAGTAGAGAGATATCGACTGTCACGGAAACATATGTAACGGGAAATAGGAAGAGCTTTAGTAAATTCAATTAGACCAGAAGATGGTAGATACTTTATCAGTACATGTTTGAATATATATATAAAGAAAAGTATATGTATAAATATATATATATATATACATATATATATATATATATATATATATACATACATATATATATATATACATATATATATATATATATATATATATATATATATATATATATAAAATATGAAACTAAAAGTGTACTTTTAGTAGATAGAACCTATAGTGGAATGGTTTTAGCTCAATATACGAGATAGAGCAATTATAAAGATAGATGAAAGAAGAGGGATAAACATGTACGAATGACAAATTTATTCCAACTTCTATCGTTCAATGCAAGGTATACTCGGTAATAAAATTATGTTTATTATTCTTTCCTTAAGCCAAGCCTTTTCAAAGATCAAAATTTTCACGAAACCCTATCCATTAGACAAATTTGCCCATCCAAATCTGACCTAGGCATTATAAGCAAAAAATGTTTGGATAGAATTATCCCTTACTTAAAAAAAAAATTTTCATACACCCTATGGCAATCCTATGATTGGGTTACCAATTGGTTCCTAAACCTCAGTGATAAGTCTAACTCAAACTTGAATTTTATCACCTTCAACATAAACAATTATTATCAGTCCATTTCTCCTATCCTACTAAACAAAGCTTTAATCTTCGCTAAGAATAACTCAGACATCACAGACTTCGAGATCAAACTAATAATTTTGGCCAGGAGATCCCTATTAGAATTTGACAACAAATTCTGGACGAAGAAAGATACCCCCAATAACTTTGATATCACTATGGGAGCGTCGAGCTCTGCCCAGGTTACTGACCTTGTAGGATTGTACATATTAAGAGAGCTGCAATTTAGCTTCGGACATTTACACGGTGGGCTATACAGGGACGATGCACTTTTTGTTTCTAGGGAGAGATCGAGACAATACAACAACACCATTAAAACTCTACACAATTTTTTAAAACTTCGGATTAACCATAACTATAGAACCTGAGAAAAGAATATCTAACTTCCTTGACCTAACATTAGACCTCAACTCCGAATCTTTTAGCCCCTACCACAAAACAAATCTAACCCTCTTCTACGTACATAAGCTATCTAAGCACCAAAAATCCATCATTAATTCAATAGTCCCTTCAGTCTCTAATAGAATTTCAAAGTTATCTGTAAATAGATCTATTTTCGAACAAAATTCCAGCTTCTACAATAACGCACTTTCTAATTTGGGATACACTGATGAAATTAAATATGAAAATAATCTCTTCATCCAGAAGAACAAACCTTTAAATGTAATTACACACAAAATGGCAATAGAAGATAAACAGCGGGCTAATACTACACTACTCAAGAAAACCAAAACATATATAAATAGACCCATTAAAACTATCAATATTGGTAAACTAGCTGACCCTCATGAACGCAGTAAAAATTTTAAAAATTAGAAGAATGAATAGTATTTGGTTTAACCCACTCTATAACTGCAATGTGAAAACAAATATCGCTAAGGAATTCTTCAAAATTTTAGATAACTAATTCAAGTACCCGCATAAATACAGCACTATTTTAAATAAAAACTCTATTAAAATGTCCTACTCCACAATGCCCAATATAGCACAAACCATCATCACATCTAATAACAACAAAATTAAATCTGCCGAACAACCAGCACTTACTATACACCCTACTAATAATGGCAACTGTCATAAATCTAGAGAATGCCCGTTAAATGGCAATTGCATACAAAGTAACGTTATCTATGCTTGCACTATTAAGCAATTCCCCATAAACACTATTATGTAAACTAACACCAACATACAAATTCTCCACTCACCCTATAGCTCTCCCCATCTCCAACTCCCTTTATCAAACGACACCCTAAATAACATCTCTTACACTAACCAACAACTCCCGCTAACAAATAATAACTTTGATCTCACCCCTCAAATTATCTCATTTTCTCCACCTAACAATTCTAACTTAAATTTGTCCCAGAACTTGAACATACAAACCCAAAACATTCCCAATACTATAAATAACACTAATACTATAACAACAACCCCATACAAAATACACACTTATATTGGGGCAAGTGCCGTCCCCATCAAGATCCGAATCCCAAACCATATCTACTCTTTCAAACACAATAATAACAATGCCACTAGCACCTCTCTATCCAATCTAATAAAAAGTTTTAACAGTAATAACACTCCCTACTCCCTACATTTGGGCTATATTAAAAAGGTCTTACTCCTACACTCCAGGATCCGCTTTCTGCCAACTATGTACACTAGAAATATTTATGATAGCTGAAGCAACTAAAAGCAAAAATATTATTAACTCTAAAAATGAACTCATCTCAAATTGCAGGCACAAGCAAAAATTTAAATACATAAACTTCATTACTCCCTCTGACACCTCTCCTCCCAGCCAACAATCCCCTTTCTAACATTAGACAAATTTTTAAATTCTATAATTTGTTAATTAGTTAATTTTTAATTCTTAACTTTTCCAACCTTACAAATAACCATCCCAATAACAAACGTATCCTCCCGTGTACACCTAATAACTATATTAATCTAAATTGAGAACTAACATTATTCTCCTCCACCCCACGAATCCTTAACCGCTTTTACTTCAACATCATAATTTCTATTCAACATCATAATTCCTATTCTTTTAGTTCATTTTTGTGTTCATTTATTTGCCAACCTTCACACACACTCTTCCATTGCTTTTCATCTCCCTTGTATTCATTCCATCGACTCTGTATATGCCTCACTCTACTGACAATATCTTTCTCATAGATTCCATTTCTCTCACTTTTAAACTACGCTCCCTGTTTACTCCTTAAATGGTCTATCTGCTCTCCCTTAAAATCTATCTATAATTTCAACGCACTAGTTATGCACTTAAGTTTACATAACTCAACCCAACCCTACTCCATAATACTTGTAATAGACATCAACTGTTGCAAGCAGACTAACATTGTTCCCAATCCTAATTTCAGTTATACTTTAAGTTTTTCTTATATAGTCATACATTTAATATTTAACCAACTAGGAATTCTTTAAATTCTTTAAAATCTTTATACATATAACCCTGAAACACTAGTTTTTGTTCGATTTATCACATATTTAACATTTAAATTACAGATTCCCATTCATTTGAACCCTAATCTTCCCAACTGAAACCCTTTTAAACTCTTGAAATTATTTTTAACTTTTCGTTCAAAATCCGTTTTAATTTTTTAAAATACTATTTCAACTCAATGACTTACAGTTCATTTCTGCCCCACCCCTACTCGCATCGGCTTCAGTGCTTACCAGCAATAAACTTTATCCAAACAACCCCTCCCCCCCTTCGCTCCCAGCATCAGCCATAGCTCATTCAACTAACCCTATTACTCTCTTTCCTTTCTGTTTTTTAATCCCTTCCCAACCCTCTTCCTCATTTGGCCTCGTTTTCAACTAAATGATTTCGTTTTTCTTAGAATTGCTTAAATATTTCACTGCCAACGTTTAATGCACACAATTCAACTTCAATTCACTCTTCGGCCCACGGAAGTATTTTTAAAATGGCCCGATTTCTCAAAATTAATTCCGACTAAGTGCGCTCCACCTACGATTTGAACTCAACATCTCACTATTGGATTTACTCCATTCTTGAACTCTTTTCCATGCTGCCTTCACGAAAACCCTTCTTTTCCATCCGTAAATCTCTTTACATTGGACACCTCATCAACAGACAATTACCAACTAGACAGACCCCATATCTTTTTACACAAACTTTTTCACTCTCCATTACTTAATATTTTTTCAAATTTTGAATTTTGGCTTTTCTACTGCCAACTTATTTATCTATGTAATTCCTCTTATGATAAGATTCTGATCTTTGAAAAGCATTGGCTTAAGGAAAAATAATAAACATAATTTTATTACTGAGTATACCATGCATTGAACAATCGAAGTTGAAATAAATTTGTCATACGTACACGTTTATCTCTCTTATTTCTTCTATCTTATTTCTTCTATCTTTATAATTGCTCTATCTCGTATATTGAGCTTAACCTTTTCACTATAGGTCCTATTTACTAAAAGTTTACTTTGGTTTATATTTGACTATATATATATATATATATATATATATATATATATATATATATATATATATATATATATAACTAATATTTATTTATAAATATTATTATAAGCCCCCTTCACCGGGCACTCTGGGTGACTTTAATAACAAGCAGTACTAATAGCGAAATGCACGATCTGAATACATTCGTTGATCACTCTAAACTGATCGGGTAAATTTAGCCGCCGATTCGCTATTTACCAAGTTAAATTCCTCCCTAATTAATAACTAGTTCACTAAGAGTCTTGACTACAAATCAGTGGCGATTTGTGTTCGGGGTTCGCGCCCGCCGACCGTAGGGAATTAGCTTCCTGCACTGAAGATTGCGTTAGCATGAAACATCGATGTCTGTAGGTAATAAATAATTAATATTTATTTATAAATATTATTATATATATATATATATATATATATATATATATATATATATATATATATATATATATATATATATATATATATTGGTACAGAAAAAATGGTTTACTCTCCCATTTAAACACTTGGTAAAAGATTCTTAGATCTAATTAACCTACACTCCTTTCCTACATAATAAAAACACCATCAAATTGGTGAAAAACATAATTAAAAACATAACTATAAAATATTAATCAGCCATAAAAATACTGAATCAAATGATAAAAAACAACAAAATTTAAGACTTGCAACTGCATACACACACCAGAATGTCCCCGGCAGCATAATTGTCTCACTACCCAAATAGTCTACTAGGCCACAATTTACACCAATGAACATCCAACCCAGAATAATACTCTATTGGCATGGCTTGTAACACTTTCAAAGAAAAGATATACCAGCCATAAATGCTCATTCAGCAATACTGACAACTTCACTCTCTATATACCACTGGGAACTAACCATCATCAATCATCAATCACCAACAGTTAAATGGAACACTATTACAAAAACCAATACATATAGTTCCCTCAATTCACCATGTTACATATGCCTAATTGAAAAACTTGAGATAGTCAGATTTAGTGATAGAGGTAAACTTCAAAACAAGAAACCTCAACTAAATGTAGGCACAATAGATCACACCTTCTTAGCAATTCATACATAACCCTTTGAACCAATTGACACCATTAGAATATAAAATAAAAACTAAAATATGTTAATCTTAACAAAACCCATCATTCGATAGTCTATACTAATTCCCCTAAAATAAATAACCCCATGCATGCAATACTGACCCCCTAAAACACAACGATACTAGGAGCCCTATTATTGAAATAAAAACAGAGGAATTATGTATCCACTAACTAAAAATAGATAACATAGTTATCTATTCATTATATATATTATCATATCATATCTTATATTATTCCAGTATGATAATTACGTTTAATTATTCTTATCGTAATTAATACGATAGCGTGTGTGTTCGTATATCACGCTTACATCAAAAGCTCTGCGCATGTGTGCCGCACCTAGATTGGGAATAGGATTCAATGCACCTAATTTTCGTAATATTTCAAGTATTTTCCCTTTGGCGCAACGGTTAGCGATGTAAGATTTTTTTTCTACATCGAAGGAGGATGTAGGGAGGGAACGACCGGGAAGGCACATATTAATACGATAGCGTGTGTTTTATTTTCTGTGTCACGCTTACATCAAAAGCAACGACAATCCGAATATTTATATGCTAATCATGAATTGGAGCCAAACTTAATTTAATCTAAAGCATTAACAAAGTAAGGTTTCGTCGTCGAAATTGGAATTAATCGATCGATAAAATCGAGAAAAAAGTCTGACGGACGGACGAACACGAAACCGCTTTTATAGGTTGGGAACAAGATAATTAGTATTGAAAACATCATTTCGTGTAATTTACACGGGTCCCGCTAATTATCATAATCATAATTACAATAAATTATAATGTGTTTATTTATACCATTAATATTATCACCAAGTGTGGATGATTCTTAACATCATAATTATCAGTAGTAGTAGTAGTAGTAGTAGTAGTAGTAGTAGTAGTAGTATCATTATCATTTCTTTTAACATAGTTCACCACAAACAAGGCAGGCCGCCACTGTAGACGTAAGGGGCTACTGAAAAAAAGGGTGAAAGTTTTTTTTTGGGGGGGGGGGTCAACCTAAATTGGAGATGCGCAGCGAGATGTCTGTTTACATTAGTTAAAATTTCTGCATGTCAGTACTGTCAAGAAAACAGGGAGCATGGAGAGAGTTCCAGAGTTCAGAAGCACGAGCAAAGAAGCTTTTGGAGTAGAAGGCTCTTCGGCATCCGGAGACCTCCAAAGTGAATGGATGGGATTTAGCAGATTGTCGGGTTGGTCTAATAAATTTACGTCGTGGGGGTATCAGAGCAGCAAGCTCATCAGAGCACAATCCATTGAAGTACTTGTAAAACAGGCACAAGGAAACAACATTGCGGCGATGGAACAGGGGTTGGAGCATGGTGGATAGTCGGGGACCTATCAAGTTGGCGACTCTTTTCTGAACCTTGTCTAAGAGGGAAAGAATAGTGGATGATGCTCCAGCCAAGATGTGGCAACAATACTTCATGCATGAGTGGGTGGTGGCTTTGTAGAGATATCGGATAATGTCAAGTTTACTAGCACAGTAGAGGGAGCCTACCTTCTTTGCAGCAGTCTTGGAAATGTCTTCAATGTATTTATTCCATTTCATGTTATTTCTGAAAGTAACGCCGAGTAGTTTGAATGATGAACTCTCAGGTAGGGTGTTATTTGCCATGCCATCGGTGGTCGGAGAATTTTCTTGTAATTATTGAAGAACAGTAGCTTTGTCTTTGCGGCATTAAAAGTTACCGACCATTTTTGACCCCATTCCACTACAGACTGGAGGTAATTTTCTAAGGATTCGCCCATTGCCTCAGATATGTGCGCGTCGGTTTTGCCCACATTACGCGAGTAAAGTGTGGTGTCGTCAGCAAATATGGGAGGTGACGGTGGTTAAGTGGATATCGACACGGACAAGTTCGAATCCAGTCGATTCCTCAGTATCACTTTCACTTAGGGATGTTGGCAACTTTCTCGATGTTTTCCAGAAAGATTTCTAACTAGAAAAACATCGGGGAAACTAATGCCAACACCAGAATCATCTGATTCACACGAAAGAAAGAAGATGCAAATATTCCTATCTCAGTCTCAATGACATCAGGGAGGTAATTTATAGAAATTAGGAACAGTAGAAGTCTAAGGATGGATCCCTGTGGTACACCAGAATTTATGTCATGTTGCTCAGATGAACGGCCATGAAGAAAAACCTTTATCTTTCCTTTTGTTAGAAAGGATTTAATTATATTAAATATTTGTCCAGTAATACCATGTAAGTGCAGTTTTAGGAGAAGCCCTTCATGCCAGACCTTGTCAAATGCCTTGGATATATCGATCGCTATCGTCCTAGCTTCACCTGCCCTGTCCAGTGTATTGTATATGGGTTCAGAGAAGACCGTTAGTATATCTGCAGTAGATCGTGCTTGTATAAATCCGTTTTGATGATCAGAAAGAAATTTAGCATTAACTAGGTGCTGGACTATCGGTAGATTGATTAATGATTCAAAGAGTTTAACAAAGATCGGGCGTAGACTGAAGGATCAGTTCTATCTCCATAATTCTTGACGACTTGTACCAAAGAAACAATGTTCCAACTACTAGGGAAACAAGATTCAGCAAGGCATGTGTTATATAGTCGGGAGAGGGCAGATGGCCAACTCAGCAGAGCATTTCTTTATAACTATTACTGGTATGAGATCAGACCCACATGTTTTGGAGGTGTCAAGGTTTTGTATGATGTCTCTGACTTGAGATAGGGTGGTGACCAGGTTATCAAGTGTGGCTTCAGTCCGCAATGGGAATTTAAGGAGGGGTGCTTTGCTGAGTCCAAAGTGGAGTTTGAATCGAAACTCTGGGCAAGTAGTTCAGTCTTATCAGTTGCCGTGCAAACAACATCGTTGTTATTTGATAATTATCGATTGTTCATTGTTAATTACACTATTGTAGATTTTCCGAAAATCACAAGTACCTAGTTTCTGTGACTGAATGCGTTTTTTTGTTATCTCTGTATACCTTCTCTTTGCTTCATCTATCACTACTTTAAAATCATTTCTTGCCTCTATAATGTTTGTCTATTCGCAGTTTAATTATGGCGGCCGAATTTTCGGAATACCTTCTGCCTCTCAGCAATGGCAGCTGCACATTCTTAGGTGAACCATTGAGGAGAGTGGGGTTTGCTGAAGAATTTTCGCGTGGGGACATAAGCATCAATGCCTGCTTTGACCCATTAAGCTAGTTCATTTTCACACTGATCAGCAGGGAGTGAGGTTTCACCCCATGGGGCGTCGCTGATGTGTTTCCTGGGGGATACAAAATCAGCCTGCTCATAGTTTCTCGTCGTGTTGAGCAACGGTTTTTAAGCTTTTAGAAGAGTTTTTAAGGTGATAAGTATCATTACCACAACGTGATCAGAGTTTCCGAGCAGGCTATGGGAATTCGCCACACAAGCCTCTGGTAGTGAGGTCAAGAACAGGTCGAGAAGTGAGGCTTGCTGTTCCGCACGATCAGGAAGGCGGGTCGGAAAAGTAACAGCTTGTGAGAGGTCGTGAGCTGAGGAAGAATTAAAAGTAGAGTTCCCAGCTGCATCAGTAACGCTGGAAAATCCCAACCAGTCACGGTGGTGTGCATTAAAATCCTCAAATACATGTATTCGAGCATTCGAGTCGAGTGAGCGCGCTCTATCTAAGCTTTCAGAGACAGAGTCAAGCAGGGTAAAGACCTGGGTCGAAGGAGAACGGTATAAGAAATATAAGTAACTAACTCTGTGATTTAAGGTCAATCTAAAACATACGTAGGCTTGGTCATCTGATTCTAACCTATGTTCTCTAGTTCCGAAGTGTATTACATATAAAAGTTCAAGCAAAACTTATTATTCATTTTTTATAAAAAAGTTTTTTAACTTTTGACTCAGATACATTGTAAAGATTTTACATGTATGCAGATGTGTTTTAAAAAATGCATTTTTGAGGATCGAATTTACAGTGAAACTGCGGTATAATATTCAAATACATTTATTTTGAACATTATATATTTATGTATATAGTGATAAGTAGTTATACTAAACATTTAGATCAGATTCATAATAGAACTTTCCACATAACTTGTGACATAACAGTAAAAAGCGTTCATTATTAATCAGTTATAAATGACATATCTCTGGAGGTGAAAGATTCACTCCTTACTGCTGAAGATACTAAAAAAGGCTAGCATAATCAGAAACACTTTTAAACGTCCATGACTGATTGAACGAAAACAATCTACTCCCGTGGATTAAATAAACGGTTCAATTCGAAATTTCGTATACTTTCACAAATTTTATATACAGATCCCCAACTTCGAATAAGGTCGGAGGTTACATCGGCCGAAACGTTTTGAAATAGTGGGAATGATCCAAATAATAGAAATTATCAAACCTCATCTAAAAAAATTAAAAATATAACATTAAGCCAGTCACGTTCCGCTTAAAGAAATAAATAACGAACCCCGGATAGATAACTGATAATTTCTACTAATTTTTACGTAAACCGACACACAAACACGCACTCGGATGGCTCTTATACAGCACGACATAATGGAGTGTGCAGGTACCTCCACTGAACCATCTGTAGGAAACTGAATATCAGGTGTAGCAGCAGGCGCTGGGAACATCTACCTGAGAGAACTGTGGGAATGAGACATACACCATCCATTATGACCATGAAATCCCCACAGCTACCTATCTGGAAAACGCAGCTGTCAAACCTGACATTGTCATATGGAACCAGATAGAGAGAGTGACAACTTTGGTTGAGGCCAGTGTCCCTAATGATGGGGGCCTAAACAGAGTTGAAAGGGAGAAAATAACAAAATATCAGGGTTTAATGTATGATATGAAAAGAAACTGGAACCTCAAAGAGATCTCCATCATTCTAGTTATCATAGGAGCCACTGGACTCATGAAGAAGAACTTGAAAAAGTATTTAGAACGTATACCTGGTGAACCAAGTGCAAGAGAAATCCAAACAACTGCACTCAAGGGGAAAGCCAGAATCCTGAAAAGAGCTCTCGGTTGAAGTCTGTAAATAGCGGGTGATCGTATGGCATTTGGAAGAATTCCCCGTCCCCAGCAAATGAATGAAAAGAAAAAATTTTTAAAAGAGAGAACCAACAGACGTATGTCTCTTCTATTTGTATGTTATGATGGGGTATATAAACATAAAAGTGTGTTTTTTGTCGTTATACTTTATGTTTTATATATTTTTATATATTTTCAAAGCGATTTTGTTTTTACTCGCAGTGATGTCATTGCGGTAATAATCCCCTGAGGAGAAGATTTTCTTTGAAAATCCATGGATTAAGGACTTTACAGTAATTTTTCCTTGAACTTTGGTATTTAATAAAGTTTGAGTAATCTCTCATTTTATTCTTTCATTCAATCAATTATTATTAATGCTCTATCTAATATATTGAGCTTTGTTTTTACCATGATAGTTCACTAATTAAAGATATTAGATATAATTTATATCCTTGAAGTATCATTTTAATATATATATATATATATATATAGAGAGAGAGAGAGAGAGAGAGAGAGAGGGAGAGAGAGAGAGAGAAAGAGAGAGAGAGAGAGAGATTAAAATGATACTTATGTATAGTATAGTATAATTCCATAAACTAATGAACGGATATTTATGAATTTTGTAATATGTATTTAAAACAACACGGTTTGTAACATGGACACACTAACAAGCTCGATATTAAGCAAATTGATAGAGCTTATAAACATATTTATTTCTAAGATTTTTATTATCATATCATCTTATGATAATTTAGATTCCAGATCAAAAATTGCATAATCAATAAAAGCCCATGTCGCTAACCATAAATAACTAATATCCTCTATTCAGAATCCTTAGACCAAAAGTATAAAAAGAGTAAATTGAGTTAATTCACATGAAGAAATAAGATCCGAAAATAGCAGGATCGAAAATATGTTTATTATTACATCAAGAAGATCTGGTGATTGTCGTCTTAAATGTTCATAAAAGTTATTCTCCAGGGTGCCATTAAAAGACAATCTGAAGGAAAATATTCAATGAAGTAAAATTCACGTATTAATTCTTCTATCCCGAAATCATATATATATATATATATATATATATATATATATATATATATATATATATATATATATATATATATATATATATATATACGAGTAAACAAAAAAAGATGAGAAAAAAATTGTACCAATTACAATATCTATTAAGTCATCAGTGGTTTAATATACGGGGTTTCAAATAAAAAGAAAATTTATTTTTCCTTCCTTAAGCCATGGCTTTTCAGAAAATGAAATATTATCGCCAGAGGAATAAAACAGATAAGTTAGTACGAGAAATAACCAAAAGTCATAATTTAAAACGATATGAAGATAATATAAAATTTAAGAAAATGTCCAATGCAAAAAGAAAAGGTTGAAAATATTGTAATTTGTTCACTGTTTATTCTCATTACCTGTTTATATAAGTTCTCTATCTCTATCTCGTATATCGAGCATCAATCTTTCATGATAGATTCAGCTATAAATGTATACATTATATCTTTATTTTCCTGTCCTTTATATATATATATATATATATATATATATATATACATATATATATATATATATATATATATATATATATATATATATATATATATATATATATATATATATATATATATATATAGTGATTTATGTCTAACAACGGGTAAAGTAAATGCTCCAAACAGTTTTACACCATGTATGCCTTCATACAAAGATTACAATCAATAATAAATGATACTAAACCTTGCGTTTATAATCCTTAGTCCAATGTTGATTAAACCCCATGACATAATTATGAATCTCAAAAACATTTTAAAAGTAAAGCAATAGACTGCAGGAGTATTTAAACGAAACTGAAATTCAGGAATCATGCATAATTGATGTTAAATGTTTATGGATCAAATTCAATGTATACCTGGAATATTTTAATTTTTACATTCGAAGTTTCGTCCATATAAAACATTTTACAATACTACAAAGACACAGAATTTTATTTATTTGAAATTGGAGGTAAATGAATTTTCACGAAAGTCCACCCTAATTTCACCCTATTGCATAAAACTAAATGAAACTATATATATATATATCCCATATAAGATCTCATATACAGCTGTGTACATTAGTTTAGGAATAAATCCTGTACGTAGAAATATACAAAAGTATACACTACCTAATATTATATAAATAGAGATATATACAAAATAAATTCTAACACGTTGAGTCACTCATTGGGCTCGGAAGAGATTACTTGAATCAGGAAAAGTTATGTGTAGAGAAAGATCCACAAATATTGTCTTTCTGCTTGTTATGTGTCCTTCTCTGTTTTTAATTTTTTTTTCTATAAGTAAAATGTGTTACAACCAGCGGTGATTTTTTTTTTTCAAATAGACTATTCCAATCAGTTGATACTTTTTCTTCTTTATACCCTTCAACTGTTAATAAACAGAAAGGGGTAGAGGGTGGCGGAAGAAAAAGTGATAAATGACGTATAAAACAAGTGCAATCGATTAAATAACATATGATGAGAGAAGGTGACACTAGTAGATAAAAACATAGTAAGGGATGAATTACTTTATGAGTTAATTGCGATTTGCTGCCTATTAGCACAATTTCAATGGAAAGCTTTTTGAAACTCAATCCCAAAACTAAGTCTGAAGAGCGTGAACATAGAATCAACAGCAATAGAGACAGACAGTCTCTCGCCTTTTCATTATACGTCTATGCTTTTGAGAGTGGTGTCTGTACATTTTTATATTTTTATCCAGTAATTGTTAGATTGGCTAAAACTTTCGTTCGTTCTCCGAGTAGAAATGTTTTTACAATTTGGTTTGTATTTCAGGCCTTGAAATAAAAGATCAAGCAGAGCACTATCGACATCTGATGCTTTTTTAACTACAGAATAGGAAAAAAAGCTACAGAAAACTGCGTAAATATATCCTATGTGTATGGGGAGAATGTTGGTTCAAAACGGATGTGCCAGAAAGTGTTTGCTCGATTAAAAAAAATCATTTTTTCTGACCGACAAAAGATGATCAACAGTGACCAAGTGAAATCTGTAGTTTGCCGTTTGACAACCGGACAAATCGCAGACATTCTCAAAATGTTCGATTCGATCGTGGAAAATGTACTGCACTTTAAAAGAATGAACGAACTTTTTGGCCAAACTAATACTTTAAGACTCTTGAACCTAATAACTTTAAATTTGGTATGGCTTTTCATTATACGTCTATGCTCTTGAGAGTGGTGTCCGTATGATTCTATATTTGTAAACCTAATAACTTTAAATTTGGTATGGCTTTTCATTATACGTCTATGCTCTTGAGAGTGGTGTCCGTATGATTCTATATTTGTAAACCTAATAACTTTAAATTTGGTATGGCTTTTCATTATACGTCTATGCTCTTGAGAGTGGTGTCCGTATGATTCTATATTTGTAAACCTAATAACTTTAAATTTGGTATGGCTTTTCATTATACGTCTATGCCCTTGAGAGTGGTGTCCGTATGATTCTATATTTGTAAACCTAATAACTTTAAATTTGGTATGGCTTTTCATTATACGTCTATGCTCTTGAGAGTGGTGTCCGTATGATTCTATATTTGTAAACCTAGTAACTTTAAATTTAGTGTGAGTTACCCGCTACATATGCAGATTATTGTAATCGGTTTGCATTTACATTTTTAGATATCTCTAATGCAGGGGCGGGCAACCTTTAGATATCTCTAATGTAGGTGCGGGCAACCTTTTCAGAGTGAGGGCCAGATGAGACTTTTGGAGGGAGACGCGGGCCGGAGTGAAAAATGAAATCTCAGAATTACTATATTTTGTTTACATGAATAAATTGTACAAAAATTGCATTGAACACTCTACAAATCTGATATTTTTTCTCAAGAGACTTCTGTATGTGATGTTATAAAAGGCGCCGATGAAGAGCCATTTTAGAAGCATAAAAAATAATGACGGGGGAAGTAGCAAGTTGATACAACATTCGTTTTGACACACCTCACATAAGTTCTCTGTTTCATGCCCTTTCCTCGTCTCTCGTTTCCTCCTTGCCTTTTCTTTCTCTTTTTCTATTTTTATCTCAGGCCAAGGATTTGAAATTAATAGTTAAAGAAAAATGAAATATGCATGCATCATCGCTCGCTGATGTTCATACATTTTTATGCCACTGTAAATCTTAATTGAACCCTACTTTTACGTCTATGTCACAAAATGATATGAGTTTTACTGGGAGGTCCGCGGGCCGGATTGCAATAATAAAGCATAGCAGGGTGGCGGGCCGGACGCTAAGCCTTCGCGGGCCGGATGTGGCCCGCGGGCCGGAGATTGCCAGCCCCTGCTCTAATGTCTTCGAAGAGGCATTATAAATGAAATAGATGAAGCACATGTGTTGAAAAAAGGAATAAGGTAATATTACAGCAATACAATGTGTTCGGTGTAGCTTCTGCTGTTTGGCAGTATCTACCTCCCTTTTCACTGCAGAGGGACTTGACACATTTTCTGAAAGTGGGGTTTGATAGGCAAGCGCTCAAAAGATAGCGCACTCTGGCAGCGTAGAAATTCCTGAACAGTCCGATTAGCATTCCCCGGTAAGGGCTCCTCGGGCGGTTAGGGGTAAACTAACTTCTTCTCAACGCGAGTACATAAAACTGGTGATGGTGAACCTTTTCGGAATACCAACAACCCTAACCTCGACCGAACGGATGTTTATACACTGCCGGACTGATTGCCGGGTACGTATCCTCAACTTGTATGCATAGCGTCTGAAATTAGTTGTCTTCTACTTGATACGGTATTTACATGTTTTAAAGGATAATCCATATTTTAACAAATTCTGATCAATTTAAATTGACTCGACCAAATAAAAACTTGTATAGCCTATAACAAACAAACGAAATGTGTGGAGTTAATAACAAACCTTAATATTCACCAATATGAATCTGTGTCTGACATTTTCACTTCCTAAGTGTTTTACTGTCCACTTCATAATTAATGCAGAGCACAGATATCCATGTTTATTTTGCCTGTGTTCAATTCTCATCCCGCGTTTCGCATTAACACGTGCATTTTCTTTCCTTTTCATGGAAGTAAATAAAGTTTTGCCGTTATTCTTATCCCAAAGTAGAGATTTACACGGTAGGTGCCAGTTTCATTACTTTTGACAGGGGAATTTCGTTTGTTGCCGCCATAAACATTTGTCTGAAAATATGGCACCGAGTTGTCGCCGAATTGATGGCTGACAGTGACTGTTTTATTTGATTTTACCGCCCTATCGAGGTGCAAATATGCACAAATCGCTTACTTTGTTAGGAAAAGCAATCCAACGTCGAAGATTGTCAGAATAATCCAATTCTGATTTCAGATGTCCATTAGACGAATCAAATTGAGACAAAGGAATATGCAGTTTTTAAATCGATTAGATAAATATATATATCATCATTATATACTATACATGCATATATATATATATATATATATATATATATATATATATATATATATATATATATATATATATATATAAGGAGAGGTAGTTTGCTTGAAGCATTGTGTGTAATACGTATATAGAGGAGTATTAAAAGCCTATCACAATGCAAGAAATGGAAAAAAATTTCGGCGTTGAGAAGTAAGACAAAAACAAGTCACTTTGATTATATATTTTCTTAAAATCTTTTTTAATATTTTTTTATATATATAACAAATCTTACTTGATTAGGCAAGACTTAAACACTGATGTAGTCTGTGTAACCGAGTTCCATAATATATTTCGAGGGAAACCTCTTTATCAAATGGTAGGTGTTTAAATCTCGAAAAACGTGTGACTAGCAATATTGCTTATAACGCAGTAAATATTAATATCCGCAGCAAACACTAATAGACTTATCAAAGTTAACATCTTGGCCACGGAGAGGGACATTGGAAATCTTCGAATTAAAGAAGCTCTATTCATCTCTAGGTTAGG
This sequence comes from Sepiola atlantica, assembly GCA_963556195.1. Lineage (NCBI taxonomy): Eukaryota > Metazoa > Mollusca > Cephalopoda > Sepiida > Sepiolidae > Sepiola > Sepiola atlantica. The sequence goes on from OY744515.1 coordinate 111,996,667, forward strand.
ACCTGAACTTAATAGTAGGCTTGAATTGAATTCCTCATTTATAATATATAATATAGTATATCTCGTATTAAACACAATTCTAAATAAACTTGAATCAGTTTAAAATATATAGATTAAAGAATCATCTGTAAAACAATAGACTTTGTTTTGGGATTTACAATTATTCCCTTTATATTTGACTCCGCTGATGAGGTGTTATATATTTATACTGCATGCCACATTCACATTCACTGTTATATGCAATATTACAGCATTGCGGTTAAGATTAATAAATTATGTAATAAGTATATAAATACATTAAAATAAATAAAAATTAATCGGTAAAATGTAACAAATGGATAAATAAAAAAATGGATGGGGCAAGGAAAAAATATAGATGAAAATCTCAAAATGATTATAAAAATCTTGGATACAACACAGTGTGTGTCAAATTATAATAATATTATATGTATATTTAAAAAAAAAGATTTTAATTTTTTGGCGATTACATGTGAACACTCTAAAAACTTATGGAAAAACAATTGGTGCTTTGGTATTAGAACGGTACAAAATCCTGCTCTGATAAACGTTACAGTACGTGGTATTATTTTATTCAGTGTTTAGAGGAAAATGACCTCTCTTCTGACATTAACTGTCTTTTTGATAAGTGTTTCCTGTTAGAAAGAAAACATATCTTGAAATTAACCGTGCGCACTTTGATAACTAAAGAAAACTATATTTTATATTTTGGTTTTATTGGCTCCTTTTATATTTTAACATTTTGCTTATTTTATTGATCTGAAGAGTACGTGAGCATTTTTCATCGGTGCGCTCTTTTATGAAGCCGCTCAACACAGACTGATCAAAATGTTTTTATTAAAAAAAAATCTAACCTAACCCTAAGTTTTAGGTTTAGTTCTAGAAAAGTAGGTTTAGTTTTGTTCGGGTTGCACAAATTTTTAATGATCTGAAGATAATTAAGCACTTGAGCAAGAAATTAAAATGTCATGATCAAATTGTGACTGAACTGGAAACAAGATTTGACTAGATTATGGTCGACAGCAATCCTACAAGACACTGATGAGAAATGCAACATAAATGTAATGGTCCCGGCAAATGTTACGCTTCGGACTTTTTTTTTAACATATTTCATCCCAAACAAGGCAGGCCGCCACTGTAGACGTAAAGGGTTACTGAAAATTTGGGTGTGGGTTTTGGGTGTCACCCCAAGTTGGGAGCAGCGTAGCGAGCTGTCTGTTTACATTAGTTTTAAACCTCTGCATATCGGTACTGTCTGGGAAACAGAGATCAGAGAGGGAGTTCCAGAGGCCAGCAGCAGGAGAAAAGAAGTTATTGGAGTAGAAAGCTCCCCTGCATCTAGGGACTTCCACAGTGAATGGATGAGATTTAGCTGATTGTCGAGTTTGTCTATTGAATTTACACAGAGGGGGCACCAGAGCAGCAAGTTCATCAGAGCACAAACCATTGAAGTATTTGTAAAATAAGCACAAGGATGCAACATTTCGCTGATGGGACAGGGCTTAGTTGACAGTTGCAACTCTTTTTTTTACCTTGTCTAGGAAGGAAAGACTAGTAGATGATGCATCAGCCCAGATGTGGCAACAATACTTCATGCATGAGTGGATGGTGGCTTTGTAGAGATACAGTATAATGTCAGGTGTGAGGAGTTTGGTAATGTCTTCAATGTATTTGTTCCAATTCATATTACCTGTGAAGGTTAGGCCGAGGAGTTTGAATGTTGAACTCCCATGGAGGGTGTTATTTGCCATGACAATCGGTGGTTGGAGAAGTTTCTTGTAGTTATTGAAGGAAAGGAGCTTTGTCTTTGCGGCATTAAAAGTTACCAACCATTTCTGCCCCCAATCAACTACAGCCTTCAGGTCATTTTCTAAGGATTCAGCCATTGCCTCGAATATGGTCGCGTCCGTTTTGCCTACATGACGAGAGTAAAGCGTGGTGTCGTCAGCAAACATACCAATCTCAGACACAATGTCATCAGGGAGATCGTTTATGAAGATCAGGAACGATAAAGGTCCAAGGATGGATCCCTGGGGTACACCAGCATTTATGTAATGTTTCTTAGATGTACGGCCATCGAGGACAATCTGGATCTTTCTTTTGGTTAGGAAAGATCTAATTATATTCCATGATAAATGCCAGTATACTGAAATCATATGCCCTTAGTATGGTTAAGATGAGAATTTATATACACTAAATGTACAAAGCAAGGAAATTCCCAAATGTTTACACTTTTATTGTCATTAATTAAGGGTATGACTACATATCAACCAAATCATTTCATTATCACATCACTACAGTATAAATCTCTATGCATGAGTGGATGAAGTGTGTGAGGTGCGCTGAAGATAAATTCCTACTAGTAAAATACATAGTCCTGTTGTGCTCGCATACCCTTAATGACAATAAAAGTGTAAAAATTTGGGAATTTTCTTGCTTTTGTACATTTAGTGTATATGAATTTTCATCTTAACCCTATTAAAGGCATAGGATTTCAGTATACTCGCATTTTTCATGGAATGTCACTACTTTTGTAAAAGCTATGTCTCAATGCAATGGTCATTTTTAAGGGTTTTGTTTTTAATTTTCTGGAAAACTAAGGTATATGGTAAACTGAAATTATAATTCCATCCACCAAACCCTAGAACCTCTATCTCTGCCAAAAAATCAGCTGAATCCATCAAATAGTTGATGAGATACAGGGTGGCACATACGTACGTACACACGGATAACACAAAATCATGCCTGACCTTTCTGGGTCTCTGGGTTGCCTTGACTAATGATGCTGAAATTCTACACACTTATTGAACCTATCAAAAAAATTGTGCAAAGTTTTAACTAATTTGTTTATTGGTTTTTGAGTTATGATTGATCAAAGAAATGAGATTTCTAGCATAGGCCGTTTCTGAAATCTATTAAGGGATAGAGCGCTCCTGCGCCTCCCTTGATTAAGTAATTGCCCAGTAATACAGTATGAGCGTATTTTCAGGAGAAGTCCTTTATGCCATACCTTGTCAAAGGCCTTGGATATATCAAGCCCTACATTTTTCTATATTGCCTTTGGAAATTTATCGTATCCGGAATGTTTTCATGGCAACTTTCGAGAAGGAAAGTGGTATAAGCCTGACAGTGATCAACAAATTATCGGCTATTGAATAGCTGAGATTGATCCATTGGTGTGGCAAGTGCAAGAAAAATTGCCAAATATTGTCATTGCTCTTCGGCTGTTTTTTGTTAACTTTACAGTTGCTGTTGCCATCAATAAGAGGGGTTCTCAACACTAAAGCTTATTAGAACTTATTCAATATCAATCATGTTAAAAGATCGCCTTTCAAATATGTCGTTCTAATCAATTGAAATGTGGAAATAATGGACTTTGACAAAATAATAAGTGACTTTACTTCTATAAAAGCTAGCAAAGTCAAAATTCAATAAATCTATTTATCAGCTAATTAAATAAAACTTTTTTCTGTTTTTTTTTTAATTCATTGCTTTTCATTGTTTTTGTCAATCGGCATCATTATAGCTCTTTCATTACTTTGTATCCTCTTTGTCTTTCTTTGTTGTCCCTCCGTCGAACTAATACTACTTAAACCTTATCCCCGAGTGGCCTATTGGCCTTGATAAGTGGTGACTCTTTAATGATAAATGGAGTGGGCGAATTTTATAGATAAAAAGGGGGACAGATTCTGTGAATAAGGCCCCGGGCGGCACTTTGCCTCGCTACGCCACTGCTAGGATCTAAAATATTTTCTAAGCCCATAACTTGGGTAAGATCTATTTTTTACAAAATTTTAACAATTGCAGTTTATGTATTTATTAAAGGGTTCTAATGATGTCTCGATACAATAAAGCCGCTGTGAACTGAATAGGCCAACTAGTTTGCCAAAAATCTGTTGAAAATCAGCAATGTCTTCTTATTCTAAACATTACTATTTTATCATCCGTTTTTTTATTTTTCTGGTATCTTATTAATTTCGCTGACAGATTTTTAGGCGTTTTCTTTTTATCAATCACGTGTTTCTTCTTACCTGTTTGTGTCTTTTCTGCTTCCATGATCATCCGTTGTTGGTTGAGGGACATTATATTGTAACCTCGTCTTTTATTGCGATGTGCTGAAGCCGAGAAGGTCGGTAAGAGATAAGAGGACACAAGGCGGTCATAAAAGTCACTTCAATATTAATAAAAGTTGCCTCCTTTTAGAGGACAAAAGCTTAACAAAGAAAAAGTAAGATGAATAACTAACAAAAGTAATAATTCTAAAAAAATAACTAACTACGCATGTATATAATGCCTTATATATATATATATATATATATATATATATATATATATATATATATATACAAAGTCTGTCTAAAAAGTATCCAACCTTAGGCCAGAAATTTTTTCAAATACCTGACAGTGTTTTGTTCCTAATCCCCTTCAAAGTAAGTCCCTTGTGCTTGCACACACTTAGCCGACCGATCCATCCACTGCTGGAAACACCTCTGGAAGTCTTCTTTTTGAATGATGTTCATCTCCGCTGTCGCGTTCCGCATTATCTCTTCTCTAACCTCAGAACGGGAACCTTCCAGTGGCGTCTTCAATTTTCGAAACAACTAGGAGCTATGTCTGGAGAGAAGAGAGGTTGGCGAACGACTGGAATTCCATAATTGGGATGAATGTGCGGAGATGTTGTCATGATGCAGTTGTCAGTTTTTCGCTATCCACGTGTCTGGTATTTTGCGTCGAACTGCGTCACGGAGAACATCTTGATAGTACTCATTTGTCACTGTGTGTCCTTCTGGTGCGTATTCGTGACGCACAATTCCACGTACACCCATGACTCATTTCCAGTTATCACGGTGTTCAGAAATCCAGGATCAGTATTGGCGGTTTCCAGAAGGTCCTACTTTTCATAAACGACCTCCCTGGTGCCATTGTTGCTCAGATGAGTATATTTTTTAACGATGCCAGGTTCTACATCGTCATGTGGGTAAAACGAACGCGCACATATCCGAGGCAATGGCTGAATCCTTAGAAAGTGACCTCCAGACTGTAGTAGAATGAGGTCATAAATAGATGGAATTATTTGATTCTGCTAAGACAAAGCTCCATTTCTTTCAACAAATACAATAAACCTTTTCAACCACCGATTGTCATGGCAAATAATACCCTACCTGAGAGTTCAACGTTCACACTTCTCGACCTAACATTCACAGGTAACATAAATTGGAACAAATACATAGAAGACTTTGCCATGTCTGCTGTAAAGAAAGTAGGCTCCCTCTCCCGTGCCAGAAAAAACTTCTCACACCTGGCAGTATCCTATATCTCTACAAAGCCACAACCGCTCATGCGTGGAGTATTGTTGTCACATCTGAGCTGGTGCACCATCCACTGGTCTCTCCATCTTAGACAATGGTAAGAAAAGAGTCTTTAACCTCACTACCCACCATCGCCGCAATGTTGCATCCTTGTTCCTGTTTTACAAATACTACAATGGAATTTGCTCCAATGAACTTGCTGCTCTAGTACCTTCGACGTAAATACACTCAACTAACTCGAGAATAAGCCAAAACCCATCCATTCACTGTGGAAGCCCCCAAATGTATAGTGTCTTTCCTTGAGCTGTCGAACTTTGGAACTCACCCCGTTCCCTGTTTCCCCGACTATACCGATATGCAGAAATGTAAAACTAATATGAAAAAGCCTCTCGCTGCACAGCTCCAAATTTAGAATGACGCCCTAAACTTTCACCTTAATTCTCAGTAGCCCCTTACGTCTACAGTGGCAACTTGCCGTGTTTGGGGTGAATTAAGTTTTTTAAAATACCCGGCATAGGGTGGGTATAAGCAATAAATATAGTATATAAGTATATAAGTTTTAAATTTTAATGTTTGTTTTTCATTTTTTAGAGGTATGGTACGTTGTCGGTAGAATTCCATATAAATGGTAAAGTTTACAAAAAATAAATAATGTTGTTCACCCTCGTACATAAAATAAATGTTCAATTATTCATCAATGGTCAGTTAAATTGTTTAGGATTTTACCAAGCACATACAGCTCATTGATCATTTTTAAAATATGTTATTTAAAATAGCTTAAAATTTGGTGTAGAGCAATTCTATTCAATTCTCTATCATTTCTTTTAACTTATTTTAAATGTTTTAATGTTAAAGTTTATGGTGTCCAGGCCTCTACCTCATATATAGTGCTCGATATTCGGCACGTGGAAAGGGTACAACAATTGGCTACCTGAATAGCACTAGGACTACGAGATCTCTATTAAGAAAGGCTATTGGAAATGCTTAATCTTTTCTCAGTTGAGCGCCGATGTTTACTCGGTGGTCTCAGGTTAGTTTGTAATCTTCTCAGTGGCCATTATGATCTTCTTAACCCTAGTATTCAGAAAGAGATCTGCTCAGGCATTACTAGAAACTGCTTCATCGCCGATTTCGATAAAGCCGGAGGAGGGTTGCTTTCACATATTAGGATCCCTGGACCTTGGAAACAACTTCCATGAGATGTAGTAAATGCACCAACAACCCAGTTATTCAAGTGAGAATTAGACATGTTCTGTTCTACTTTATGCAATTCTATGTATAATTCAACACCCTATATCTATAAGGCAACTGACGTTTGTTTAATGTTTTGTAAAATTTATTGAATGTGTCACGTTGAGAGTCGGGCAACAAATTCAGTGTTACTTTGTTTCGATTTTATTATTGGCTTAACAGGAAATACATCGCAAACTAAATCTATCTAATCTATCATACACCAACGTAACTATATATATATATATATATATATATTCTTCGTAATATAGTAGGAAAAATCCTAGCAGAGTGCTCGATTAATTAAGAATTAAAGTTAAAAATTAAGAGCATAATATTTATTTATTTTAGTACAACATTCGTACCGTCGGTTTCAAGCACGGAAAGTCTTAGCCATCCGGCTCTCTTCAGCTTCTGTTGTCATCTGTTTTGGAAATGTGAAGTCACATGACACTCTCGTTGGGACGCGTTATTTTCTCAGCGTGTTGTGTATGTTTGTTTGAATTTAAATTTAGTGTAATGAAACTGTTGAGATTTAAAACCGGAGGAGATTTGGAGAGATATAAGAATATAAAATTAAAGAGAATAAAAATAAAAATAAAAATAAAAATAAAATTAAAAATAAAATTTGAAAATAAAACATAAAAATAAAAATAAAAAATTAATAATTAAAAATTAAAAATAAAAAAGTTTCTATGTAATTCCCGTGAGCAAATTTTATGAATTTGTATCATTGGCCGTTACTGTTTTTGGGTTTGAAGATGTGCGTTCTAATAGGAGAAAAAAAGAGGTTAATGGGAAAATCGTTAATTAATATCGTGTTAAAATTCTTTTAGACAACCCGAAGTAATTTTAATAAAGACATTGCTGTATCTAAGGGAGGTAACATTTTTGGAAATATAAAGCTACAAATGGTAACCAGTCACATGGAAGTTACAATAGGAAAAAACAAAACCACAGGAAGAACACCACTACACGAACCAAGGAACAGAAAGTACAAGAAATTTCATAAACTGCCCCCCTCCCCAAAAAAAAAAGAATTGTGATGGCACCAGTCTCGACTGATACCACACAAAATTGCCGGGAAGGTTCAAGGAGGATTAGAAGACTGAAGGGAGAGCACTAACCAGACCTCAACTAGAAGAGTGTGGAGAGTACTAGTATCGATGGTCGTTACCAGCGAGATATCAATGATAAGCGGCTGTTGCGATATCGCAAAGTCATTTGAAATTGTTATCGAAAAGAACTGGAAATCTGAGGATACTCCATAGAAAACCGCGTGTTATTATCAGTGAGTAATCTCTGTTGACAACCTATGTTAGCACCCATAGTGAGTACTATTACTAATAATAAAGAGTAGTAGTAGTAGTAGTAGTAGTAGTAGTAGTAACATTAGCAATCATGTTAGAATTGTGAGCTTGCTATAGCATACCCTTTATTTTATTGACAGATGATGTACATCAGTAATAATTATAAAAATCATCGATGTAGGCAACAGTGATGTATTAGAGTCTAAGTCTTACTATATATATATATATATATATATATATATATATAGTTATCCGAAGGCCGTATTTCTTTTTTCAACATTCATCAGTGTTGCTAAGCGCAACAGATCCACCAACGTCGGCGTTATGTTTCAAATGTAAAATGCATAAATGAATAGATACAGTTGTATAATTTGCGTCATTCGAACAACTTGGATGTTATTCTGAATTTTGACCGATGTTACCTCCGACCGTCTTCAGGTGCAACTTGTCGAATTTGAGAAACTTTTTGTCGAAATGATGAATCTGTACGTAATTTCAAACTGAACCCTTCTAATCATGGTGTTGCTTGTTCTCGTCCCATCAGCCGTGAGCGAGTAGAATTCTGTAGGATTTTTTAATTATATTCTTAGTACTGAGGATTGAACCTTCAATCTTTCGAAAACTAACATTTAAAACTAATTACTTAAGCTTTTATCCGTTGCGCCACGAGTTCTTGTGGACATGAGATTCGGTTGAAAAAACAGATCGCTCTCATAATTTTCGCAGTATTAGTATATATAGTTGATGTAGTAGTAGTCAGAATACTAACTTCTTTATGATATATCCGGTATGTCAAAGTAGGGGTTCTTACGCAAGTCAATACCATTGAATGACTTTAACGTGTACCCTAGAGGTTGATTGGCAGCATGTCTCCCCGGATTCGAAATACTTACAGCTTCTTTCCATCACCATTGCAATTCATCAGGTATCTCGCACCAGCCGTTACCATAATGTTCTCGTTGATAACGACCGGTAGCTTTTTTGTATAATGTTAATGACAATACGCCTACTCATGATTCAAGTACTCTCCCTTTCGCTTATAGTCGAGGTATGGATGGTGCTATTCTCCCACGGTGTTAACATCAACTCACCACCGCCAGATTCATCGTCTGCACCCGGTTGCTAAAGGGTGCTTAATGCAACATTTGTTTCAATACCGCTGACTTTACATGGAACCTATAAGCGATCAGCCGACAAATAAAAAGTTTACGTTATGATATAGATACTATACCATTTACACGACACCACAGAAAAACCTATTGAACGATAATGCTGGAGTTAATTTCGCTATTCTTTCTTAAACAAGACGAAAAATGAACGAAAGAAAAGATTAAATCTTTATGCAAAAACACAAGGAATGAACTAAAATTAAATTTATTTTGTGTTCTTTTATGTTTTCTTGATTTTATGTGTTGTTATTTTCTCTTCTCTTTTTTGTGATGTTGCTTGGTTTGTTGAAATAAACTAAAAACAAAATGATAAAAAAGCAACACTTTGATTGAAGGCTGGAAAATGCGGCTGTCAATAGCATCGAAATTCCTCATTAACTTTGCCAGCAGATTTTACACTTTTCAAGCATTTATTGAATCTGATCGAATTTTCCGATGGACGTGAAAAAATGGCGCCAAGATTGATGATTTATATCTTGATGTGTTTTACCTAACTTTTTTTTAATATAAAAAAGTTTTATTTTTATTTAACTACATGATGTACCTATCTACGTCAGGTTTTCACATTTTCTTGTACATTTTAGACGTGATTTTCGATAAATTAAATTCAATAATTTAATAAACAAGCTACATTGTTTCATTTTGATAGATTCAGAGAGAATTTAGTCCGTTTTTTAAGTCATTCGTAACGATATATTTTCAGTGATATCGTTACACAAGCTGTGTTCTTAACAGGCAAGCCTTTTGCAGAATTGAAAAATAAATTGTTTCAAACGTTCCAATTACAACGGGAATCATCTTCACTTCTTTACATTTCTATATTCTAACTAATTACCAGTTTAGATCTTGATATTTCATTTTTTTTTCTTGTTCTTTCTCCTGCACTCTGGTATCGAATGTCTAAAGTCAAGGGAATTGATTTGATTTTCAAAAAAAACTCCAACTAAAAACATCCAAAAGTTAAGACTATTATGAAATAATAATAATAATAATAATAATGATGATGATGATGATGATGATGATGATGATGATGATGATGATGATGATGACGATGACGACGACGACGACGATGACGATGACGATGACGATGACGATGACGATGACGATGACGATGATGAAAAAAAAAAAAAAAAACGAGATGAAAAGAAGAAAATCTATAGACAACAGAGTGCATGAAACTGCAAGAAAGGATAAGGGCGAGCGGCGAACAGAAGAGCTATAGATATTTGAAGAGACACCGTTCTTACGAATAACTCGGAAAGTACTGAAAACAGAAGAAAAAAATATAAGAAAAAAAGTGTAAAGAAAACAACTACATGGACGCTTCATAAAACTGACAACGAAAATAACTGAGCATGACTAAAAAAGACACTTAAACAGAGAAACGCAATATTTACTGACGGCTGCACAGCACAATGCGATTAAGACTAACTATATGAAAGTTAAAATAGATAAAACCCAGTAAAACAGTAAATGCACAATGTGTGGACAAAGAGACGAAACAGTAAATCATATAATATGTGAATGCAGCAAACAAAACCCCAAAAATGCAAGAACAGACACGACTGCGTGGGGAAAGCAGTACACTGGGAAGTGTGCAAACGATTAAATTTCGAACACGCAGACAAATGGTACAAACATAAACCAGAGACATGACTGGAAAAAGAAATACACAAAATCCTCTGGGATATAAAGGTACAAACAAATAAACTCCGGATGTTATAATAATCAACAAGAAGGGAAATCTTGCCAAATTGTAGACTTCGACATTCCAGCAAACAACAGAGTGAAGATCAAAAAGACAGAAAAACGAAGCAAATATACAGAACTTGCTAGAGAACTTAAAGGAATATGAAGAATGAAAAAAAGTCAATATAATACCAATAATCATAGGAGCAGCAGTAACAGTCACAAATCCTAGGGGAGACTAATGGTCGTTGCCAGCGACTAATGAATGGTAGGCGGCTGCTACGATACCGTAAGATCATTTGTTGTGGTGATCGAAAAGGTGGAGAATACTGGAACTGTGGAGAGGGGTTTGTTGTCACTCAGACTCCAGGAAACACTATCGGCTATTATCAGTGAGAACTCCTAGTGAGTACACAGAAGAAGAAGAAGAAGAAGAAGAAGAAGAAGAAGAAGAAGAAGAAGAAGAAGAAGAAGAAGAAGAAGAAGAAGAAGAAATACCAACAGGAAGAGTAAATAATAATATTAACTATGAAGAAACGGGTCTGTCTACAGGAAACGCATGCAGTGGGCGATATAGATATTATAAGATGTCATGCTAAAATATAAATTATTTAAATAATAAATTATTCAAATATATATTCATAAATAATATAGAAGATAAAAATTAATGTTAATTTTAAAATTAGTAAAAGTATTTATTATAAATTCTATAGTTCTCCCCGAACATGAATTTAAATTTAAAAGCTTTTATGTCGGTTTCGGGTTGTTGTTTTTTTCAGATAAGGATTGATAATTTGTACTTCACCCCAAACAAGACAGGCCGCCATTGTAGACGTCAGGGGCTACTAAGAAAAAGGGTGAAAGTTTTTTGGGGGGTCAACCTAAAGTTGGGAGCAGTGTAGTGAGGTGTCTGTTTACATTAGTTTTAAATTTCTGCATGTCAGTAACGTCAGGAAAACAGGGAGCGGGTACGGAGTTCCAGAGTTCAGTAGCTCGAGGAAAGAAGCTTTTGGAGTAGAAAGCTCTCCGGCATCTGGGGACCTCCACAGTAAATGGATGAGATTTGGCAGATTGTCGGATTGGTCTAGTGAATGTACGGCGTGGGGGTAACAGAGCAGCAAGCTCATCAGAGCACAATCCATTGAAGTACTTGTAAAACAGGCACAAAGAAGCAACATTGTGGCGATGGGACAGGGGTTGGAGCTTGGTGGATAATGAGGGATCTGTCAAGTTGGCAACTCTTGTTTTGGACCTTGTCAAAGAGAGAGACTAGTGGATGATTCCCCAGCCTAGATGTGGCAACAATACATCATGTGTGGGTGGATGATGGCTTTGTAGAGATATAGGATAATGTCAGGTGTGAGAAGTTATTTGTATTATTTGGATTATTGCGGCTACTGTTTTATATCGGATGTTATTCTTACACCGTGTTGGCCGATGTAACCTATGACCTTTTGCAGGTGTATCTTGTCGAACTCATACAAATTCCAGAGTTTGACATAAAAATTCTCGAGCTCGACAATAGACAGAAAGTTGAAGGTTACATCGGTCAAAAGGATGTGAGAATTCCATCGAATATGAGGATAGTATCCGAATAATCCAAATAACACTTGACTTTAACGGTCTAACATATTGTATTCCCGGTTGTTTTTGGTTTGAAATTTTCTTTATTGTTTATTGCTTTTTATTCATTGTTTTTGTCGCCTGAAGATTATTCGACGACGAATCGAAAGTACTCGTGATACATATGTAAACGTTTTTAATCGTTTTGAGTTTAAAACAATAAAACGTTGTTAGAAAATATGGAAAACGCAGAATTAAAAGTAAAAAAAAAAATGTCAAAGTTCAACATGATCCTGCTGGCTCCCCGTCTTAAGGATGAAGGATAGATTAAATAAGTCTCCGTATGAGAAAGAAGCAACTGTTTATTATGTGTTTCTATATTAATAATGTCTAAATGCTATTAATTGATCCAGGAGGATTTTTATTCGTATAATCGATTCCATGAGTCTAAATAGTATCTATTAAACAAATAGAATTTAAATTATTGAAACTATATAAAGACAAAATGAAATTTATTTTTATTGGCTGTCCAAGCATCTTACATCTATTAAAATGTAATATGAACAAACATCTTGCTGAACAAGTCCCCACTTCAGATGCCTCCTATAAATATGGCCCTTATCACAGTAGCCATTTACGTCTCAGTGGCAAATGCCTTGAATGATGAGAGACAATATATAAGTAGATATTTTGAAGGGACAACGAAAACTTGAGAAATACTCAACAATGCGATGTTCCGATACTTTCAAGATAATTAATGACATTTCTAACTATGGTGGGCATTTTTTTTAAATATTCCTCCTAGATCTGGAAGGTTATTGTCAAGGCAGTTTTCAAAAACTAGATCTGTTAACCAATTAAGTTTTTTTGCTCACAGAGTAATATATTTTTTGGAATAAGTTGCCAGATCGGATTAAGAACAGTAATAGCATGGATCAGTTTAAGATGAGGTTGGATGAATTTTCATGCAACGCGCATGCGTACAAACCAAAAGTTAAAACTCCTAATCTGTATCACTACTACTCTACGGTTAGGAATATTATTTCTAGGGAGACAAATGTTGTGTTAAGGATATATAAAGAGTATATAAAGCTCTAATAAGACCTCATATAGAATAATGCACTACATGTAGGATCCAGAAATGTTGGAGTTGAATATGTACTAAACAACAGAGAAATAATACATTTAGGGCAAATAATCATATTTTGACCATTGTATCGAGAACAAATAGAATGATCGGGTGGATGATTAGAAATATTATTTCGAGGGAGACAAATGTTGTGTTAAGGATATATCAAGCTCTAATAAAACCTCATATAGAATAGTGCACCCAGGCCTGGGCTCCAGCGACTAAATTGGAATGTAATATTGAAACTGGAAGGCGTACAAAGAAGACTGACAAAACTAATAAGTAAAGTAAAGGAGTGCAGTTACAGGGAGAGATTGGACAAATTGGGATTGACTACTTTGCTGGAGAGAAGAATTAGAGGTGATATGATTGAGACTTTCAAGATAATTAATGACATTTCTAACTATGGTGGGCATGTTTTAGTATTTCTCCTAGATCTGGAATGTTATTGTCAAAGCAGTTTTCAAAAACTAGATGTGTTAACCAGTTATGTTATTTTTGCTCACAGAGTAATATATTTTTTGGAATAAGTTGCCAGATCGGATTAAGAACAGCAATAACGTGGATCAGTTTGAGATGATGTATTTAAATTCAAGATTTTAGATACATTAAAAATATCCTTTTCCAGCACTTCATTTTTTCTTTTCTATCTCATTTTTGTTTGATTTCTCTTTCACTTTTTTATCCTTACTGTCTTACATTTTAACATACAATTCCTTCTTTATTATTTAAAGATTCTTTCCCGCCGATTCAAAGAACGTCGTCTAACGATGCTTTTCTGACGTGCAAAACAACGCGCCATTTTCTTAACAAGAAAAAGTAATTACACACCTTAGGTTGATTAAAAATGGCAGTTGATTATCGTCGTCTCGCCACGTGTCGAATCGGAAGAATTCCTTACACCAGAAAAGGCGCGAAACAAGACGTAGCTAATCATATGTTCATGGAGCATGGTTCTTAAGTGTGATGTATGTGTCTTTTAGAAAGATGTCTCAAGGTGGTACCGGTGTGGGTGAGTTTAAGATCTACATTTTCTTTGTGTATTGCTTTACGAATGGCAGATGTGATTTTAGAGGGTGTGATATCTTCGTCTTTTGGTGGTATTAAACACTTTAAACCATGTGTTAAAACACGTGTGTTGTTGTTGTTGTTTTATCATTTGACGACACACTCCTCTGTTTTACATGATTAGTTATGCCAGATTTCATCTTTCCTTTTATAATTATTGTTGTCAAATGATAATCCGAACTTTCTTTGAAGGAGTCATTTGGAGTTGGGCCAAGATGCGAACCATGCAACCAAATGTCGAGTTGAAATCAAATCTATTTCACACATATTACTGTCTTTTTCTTCTTTCCTTCTTTATTCTGTCACTTTTATATATTAGTTTTTCATCTTTTCTTTCTTTTTATATTTCTTTGCTAGCATATCTTATTCACTATTCTTTTTTGTTGCGTAGGCGAATTTTCGGTTCTTGTGGACACGTCAAACTGTTGAGACGAACGTCAACAAAGCTAAAATTAAATGACACTGCGTGAGCCAGAAACACGTGTCAATGGATTACTTTTATGTACGTATAAAATAAATAAATATATATATAGTAACGAAAGATACGTTCTATAGAGTTACGGGCGACTAATAATGCAATTTTCTGCATCTTAATCACTTAGGAAGTGAGACAATCGAAGTAGTAGTGAGCAAAAAACAACGAACGCTGCAATCGCCAATAAAAATAATTAAATAAAAATACATTAAGTATTCAAGTGATAAAAATCGTACATATTTCTTAGCCGGGCGTCTTGGTTCGATAGTAAAACGCTGGACTATAGATATCAATATCGAAGGTTCGATCATTGTCTAAGTTAGCCATGTTGATGACGGCTGTGAGTCAGGAACATTTGTACATGGGACATATAAAATAATAAAAATATATATATATATTAACGAAAAATTAGTTATGGGCGACTAATAATGTAATTTTCTGCATCTTAATCACTTAGGAAGTGAGCAAAAAAAACACGAACGTTGCAATCACCAATAAAAATAATTACAGTTTCGAATGTCGCCAGAACCAGCCATGCTGATCAGCCATAAAACGACGAAACACGTGTCTGTGGATAATGATATATATATATATATATATATATATATATATATATATATATATACACGTGCTGGTCAAAAAAATAGAACATATGTATAAAACTGTAAAAATCATTCCGTTTGAGATAATGTTCGGCTTTTAAATTGTGTAGGCGAAATATTCTATATGTAAATAACAATTACAACTATTGTTAATCATTTGTAATATTTGCATATGTCAGACTTTATTGTAACAGAGTAGTTTATTGTCACATTGGGAAATTCTGCGTTTCAATTTAATAGAACATTATTCGTTGAGTAATCTTAAACTCAAAAAAATGTCGGTGTTTAAAAAGATTTTGCAAGTAATTTAATCATAATCTCTCATTATGGGTCGCTCTAAAGACATATCTTTGTTTGAGAAGCAGCGAATGTTCGATTTGCGGGAAGTAGGAAAGACGCACATGGAAATCGCAACTAAGGTCGGATGTTCAAAATCGGTAGTGACCAAAGTGCTCCAGAAAGATGTTAAGGTTGTTTCCAACAGCAATCGCAAGAAATGCGGACGAAAGAAAAGCACCACTGAAAGACAAGACCGGGCACTGGACAAGGTGGCAAAGAAAAGTCGATTCAAGTCAACAAGCCACATTACTAAAAGTGGACACAGGCTTCTGGTGCCGACGTTTCACGAAGCACTACCTACCGAAGGCTCCAGCAACTGGGATACCAACATCGTATAGCTGCCACCAAACCGCTCCTTAACAAAAATCAGATGTTGAAGAGGCTACGATGGGCAACTGCTCATCAAACCTGGACTACAGACGAATGGCGGCGTGTGATCTTTTCAGATGAGTCTCGATTTTGTATTTCCTTCGGCGACCAAGGACCACGTGTTTGGCGAAGATCCACGGAACGGTATAACCAAGAATGCGTCAAGAAGTCTGTGAAGTTCCCGCAGTCTTGCATGGTTTTGGGCTGTATGAGTGCTAAGGGTGTTGGTAATTTCTGCTTCATCAAAGGAAATGTAAACGCAACAGTGTACCAAGCTAATTTACTGTAAGTGCTGGATAATCAGTTTGACAGTGACGCCACATACATCATTTTTCAACATGACTTGGCACCGACACACTCTGCCAAGTCCACATCTTCCTGGCTCCGAGAACAATCGATCCCTGTTCTTGAATGGCCGGCGAACTCACCAGATTTTAACGTTATTGAAGTCTTGAGGGATCAGATGAAGAGGAAGCTTCGCAAAGAAAAACCTACTAGCTTTGCACATCTCACAGATTGTCCTCAATAAAAATGAGAGATTATGATTAAATTACTTGCAAAATCTTTTTAAACACATACATTTTTTGAGTTTGAGATTACTCAACGAATAATGTTCTATTAAATTGAAACGTTGAATTTCCTAATGTGACAATAAACTACTCTGTGACAATCAAGTCTGATATATGCAAATATGACAAATGATTAAAAATAGTTGTAATTGTTATTTACATATAGAATATTTCGCCTACACAATTTAAAAGCCGAAAATTATCTCAAACGGAATGATTTTTACAGTTTTATACATATGTTCTATTTTTTTGACCAGCACGAGTATATATACATGTATATATATATATATATATATATATATATATATATATATATAGAGAGAGAGAGAGAGAGAGAGAGAGAGAGAGAGAGAGAGAGAGAGAGGGGGGGTCTATTAATATCATACTAGCTGGAAGCCTGAGATTGTTCGGAATGTAAGGATGATCACTATTATATACTGTTTCACTCGGCTCATAACCCAATTTTTCTCTCGTTTCGTCGGAAGGAGCTGAGCTATTGAAAAACTCTCTGAATTTGTGTCTTCTACACAGGGTTTACATTTTATTAAAATCGGATATACGTATTTTTAGTTTAAATGTATTTATGAAAAAAAAAACATTTTTCAACAAATTGAATATATTTAAGTAAGATGAACCCCCAAGAGTAAATGTGGTATTGTTGTGACTGAGATGATTCTAGTTTAGAGTGAGATAGACATTTTTTTTACTGTTGATTAAGAATGACCAACACCCCCCCCCCCTTTTTCACCACTTTTGATCGCACTTTTGTCCGTAATTGAAATGGTTATATTTTGTGCAAATAAATAATTCAAAGTGTAGTATATGTTCTAAGCATCTCATTTACTCTTATACTATTGACGAAACTATTGCTTCAAACAATGTGGGGGGAGTGCAAGTTTTACTTTGATTAGTTTTTTTCGTTTCGTACAGTAAGAATTACCTCGCGTGTAACAGCAGTAGTAAATCAATTGTTATTGATCAAAATAAATTAATATTCCCCCGGGCAATACCGGGTAGCCCTGCTAGTTTAAAATGATAAACTTTTAAAATACGAAACTTTAACATTTTGGTAATTTCGAAATATTTATTTACCTTTTAAATGTGACCTAAACAAAAGGAAAGAGAAGAAACACATTTGTCTTTTCACTGGGAATTTACAAAAATCGAGTCGGTCGCTTTTTCGAAGATGTTTGAAACATTTGAACGACATTAGAAAAAGTTCAAACACAAATGCTAAATATTTTCCAGAAAATTTAACAATATGGCGAAACATATCATTCGTTATATAAAAATTTAAAAAATCATTGACTTAAAAAAACAATACCAAACAATAGTTAATTAATTAAATTAACTTTTACAAAACCAATATGCAAATTATTTAAGCTTGCAAATCTGATATCACATCTAATTAAAGGGTATATAAAAAAGATGGTGCGTCTATTAAATAAGTCGAATAAATTTGAAAATAGACCGATTTGACTTTACCGATTGTGCGGGAAATGTGTCTAATTTTCGCATTTATTAATTTTGGTTTACTATTTGTTATTTTAAGATGGTATATACCTCTGAAATTATATAGAATTAATTATAGCAAACATACTAGCAAATATATGCGACCGGTGGGGGCATGTTTTTGTTAGTTGTTTTATTGAATTGCTCAGTAAAATGTGTTTACTTGTTTTTTTACAAAAAAATAGAAAATCACCCCATTCTTTATTTTAATAAATAAAACACAGAATAATAAAAACAGAGTTTTTAAACAAAATTTACCCTTTACGGCGTAAAATGTAAAACAAAAAATCCTAAACTAACTAACGGTCGTAAAAAGATAATAATATTTGAAGTTTTTCAAATTAAAATTCTAAAATAAAATCAATTAAAGAAATAAAATACAGCTCAATAAAATGTGTTTTTGTTTTTTTAAATTGTAATTTTTAAATCAATTATTTTTTAAATTTAAAAATTTGATTAAAAAAATTTGTGTTTTAAAAGATCATTTTTTATAAGACTAACAAAACGTTTTAATAAAATAATCAAAGTAAATATATCATTTTTGAGAGACTCGTACGATAAATCTCAGAGAATGTGTTCGAAATAGAACGTTACACTTAATGACATATATATATATATATATATATATATATATATATATATATATATATATATATATATATATATATATATATAAATGAGTGGTGAGAATAAACAATTTATAAATCATCAAACAGTTCAAACAAGGAATATTTAAATAAACTTTTTTCTTTCCTTATTCTATAGGCTTTAAAAAATGTATTCTTTTATCATAAGAAGAGATCATTAGAATCCCACCTTGGGCGAATGTTTAAAGATCAGATAGCGATCCCGTCATAACGTGCTCGAATTAACGGATTTGGTGTTCACTTACCTTGAGCGAATATTTAAACATCATATAACGATCCCGTCGTAACGTACTTGAATTTACGGGTTTTGGTGTTGAATTACCTTGGACGAATATTTATACATCAGATAACGATCCCGTCGTAACGTGCTCGAATTAACGAGTTTTGGTGTTGAATTACCTTGGACGAATATTTAAACATCAGATAACGATCCCGTCGTAACGTGCTCGAATTAACGGATTTTGGTGTTGAATTACCTTGGACGAATATTTAAACATCAGATAACGATCCCGTGGTAACGTGCTCGAATTAACGGATTTTGGTGTTGAATTACCTTGGACGAATATTTAAACATCAGATAACGATCCCGTGGTAACGTGCTCGAATTAACGGATTTTGGTATTGAATTACCTTGGACGAATATTTAAAGATCAGATAACGATACCGTCGTAACGTGCTCGAATTAACGGATTTTGGTATTGAATTACCTTGGATGAATATTTATACATCAGATAACGATCCCGTCGTAACGTGCTCGAATTAACGGATTTTGGTATTGAATTACCTTGGACGAATATTTAAAGATCAGATAACGATCCCGTGGTAACGTGCTCGAATTAACGGATTTAGGTGTTGAATTACCTTGGACAAATATTTAAACATCGGATAACGATGCCGTCGTAACGTGCTCGAATTAACGGATTTTGGTGTTGAATTACCTTGGACAAATATTTAAACATCAGATAACGATCCCGTGGTAACGTGCTCGAATTAACGGATTTAGGTGTTGAATTACCTTGGACAAATATTTAAACATCAGATAACGATGCCGTCGTAACGTGCTCGAATTAACGGATTTGGGTGTTGAATTACCTTGGACGAATATTAAAACATCAGATTACGATTCCGTCGTAACGTGCTCGAATTAACGGATTTTGGTGTTGAATTACCTTGGACGAATATTTAAACATCAGAAAAAGATCCCGTGGTAACGTGCTCGAATTAACAGATTTTGGTATTGAATTACCTTGAACAAATATTTAAACATCAGATAACGATCCCGTCGTAACGTGCTCGAATTAACGGATTTGGTGTTGAATTACCTTGGACGAATATTTAAACATCAGATAACGATCCCGTCGTAACGTGCTCGAATTAACGGATTTTGGTGTTTAATTACATTGGACGAATATTTAAACATCAGATAACGATCCCGTCGTAACGTGCTCGAATTCACGGATTTTGATTTTGAATTACCTTTGACGAATATTTAAACATCAGATAACGATGCCGTCGTAACGTGCTCGAATTAACGGATTTGGTGTTGAATTACCTTGGACGAATATGTAAACATCAGATAACGATGCCGTCGTAACGTGCTCGAATTAACGGATTTGGTGTTGAATTACCTTGGACGAATATTTAAACATCAGATAACGATGCCGTCGTAACGTGCTCGAATTAACGGATTTGGTGTCGAATTACCTTGGACGAATATTTAAACATCAGATAACGATTCCGTCGTAACGTGCTCGAATTAACGGATTTTGGTGTTGAATTACCTTGGACGAATATTTAAACATCAGATAACGATCCCGTGGTAACGTGCTCGAATTAACGGATTTTGGTGTTGAATTACCTTGGACAAATATTTAAACATCAGATAACGATGCCGTCGTAACGTGCTCGAATTAACGGATTTGGTGTTGAATTACATTGGACGAATATTTAAACATCAGATAACGATCCCGTCGTAACGTGCTCGAATTAACGGATTTTGGTGTTGAATTACCTTGGACGAATATTTAAACATCAGATAACGATCCCGTGGTAACGTGCTCGAATTAACGGATTTTGGTATTGAATTACCTTGGACAAACATTTAAACATCAGATAACGATCCCGTCGTAACGTGCTCGAATTAACGGATTTGGTGTTGAATTACCTTGGACGAATATTTAAACATCAGATAACGATCCCGTCGTAACGTGCTCGAATTAACGGATTTTGGTGTTGAATTACATTGGACGAATATTTAAACATCAGATAACGATCCCGTCGTAACGTGCTCGAATTAACGGATTTGGTGTTGAATTACCTTGGACGAATATTTAAACATCAGATAACGATGCCGTCGTAACGTGCTCGAATTAACAGATTTGGTGTTGAATTACCTTGGACGAATATTTAAACATCAGATAACGATGCCGTCGTAACGTGCTCGAATTAACGGATTTTGATTTTGAATTACCTTTGACGAATATTTAAACATCAGATAACGATGCCGTCGTAACGTGCTCGAATTAACGGATTTGGTGTTGAATTACCTTGGACGAATATTTAAACATCAGATAACGATGCCGTCGTAACGTGCTCGAATTAACGGATTTGGTGTCGAATTACCTTGGACGAATATTTAAACATCAGATAACGATTCCGTCGTAACGTGCTCGAATTAACGGATTTTGGTGTTGAATTACATTGGACGAATATTTAAACATCAGATAACGATCCCGTCGTAACGTGCTCGAATTAACGGATTTGGTGTTGAATTACCTTGGACGAATATTTAAACATCAGATAACGATGCCGTCGTAACGTGCTCGAATTAACAGATTTGGTGTTGAATTACCTTGGACGAATATTTAAACATCAGATAACGATGCCGTCGTAACGTGCTCGAATTAACGGATTTTGATTTTGAATTACCTTTGACGAATATTTAAAGATCAGATAACGATCCCGTCGTAACGTGCTCAAATTAACGGATTTGGTGTTGAATTACCTTGGACGAATATTTAAAGATCAGATAACGATACCGTCGTAACGTGCTCGAATTAACGAGTTTTGGTGTTCAATTACCTTTGACGAATATTTAAACATGAGATAACGATCCCGTCGTAACGTGCTCGAATTAACGGATTTGGTGTTGAATTACCTTGGACGAATATTTAAACATCAGATAACGATCCCGTCGTAACGTGCTCGAATTAACGGATTTGGTGTTGAATTACCTTGGACGAATATTTAAACATCAGATAACGATCTTGTGGTAACGTGCTTGAATTAACGGATTTGGTGTCGAATTACCTTGGACGAATATTTAAAGATCAGATAACGATCCCGTCGTAACGTGCTCGAATTAACGGATTTGGTGTTGAATTACCTTGGACGAATATTTAAACATCAGATAACGATGCCGTCGTAACGTGCTCGAATTAACGGATTTGGTGTTGAATTACCTTGGACGAATATTTAAACATCAGATAACGATGCCGTCGTAACGTGCTCGAATTAACGGATTTGGTGTCGAATTAGCTTGGACGAATATTTAAACATCAGATAACGATTCCGTCGTAACGTGCTCGAATTAACGGATTTCGGTGTTGAATTACCTTGGACGAATATTTAAACATCAGATAACGATGCCGTCGTAACGTGCTCGAATTAACGGATTTGGTGTTGAATTACCTTGGACGAATATTTAAACATCAGATAACGATGCCGTCGTAACGTGCTCGAATTAACGGATTTTGATTTTGAATTACCTTTGACGAATATTTAAACATCAGATAACGATGCCGTCGTAACCGTCTCGAATTAACGGATTTGGTGTTGAATTACCTTGGACGAATATTTAAACATCAGATAACGATGCCGTCGTAACGTGCTCGAATTAACGGATTTGGTGTCGAATTACCTTGGACGAATATTTAAACATCAGATAACGATTCCGTCGTAACGTGCTCGAATTAACGGATTTTGGTGTTGAATTACATTGGACGAATATTTAAACATCAGATAACGATGCCGTCGTAACGTGCTCGAATTAACGGATTTTGATTTTGAATTACCTTTGACGAATATTTAAACATCAGATAACGATCCCGTCGTAACGTGCTCAAATTAACGGATTTGGTGTTGAATTACCTTGGACGAATATTTAAACATCAGATAACGATCCCGTCGTAACGTGCTCGAGTTAACGGATTTTGGTGTTGAATTACCTTGGACGAATATTTAAACATCAGATAACGATCCCGTGGTAACGTGCTCGAATTAACAGATTTTGGTATTGAATCACCTTGGACAAATATTTAAACTTCAGATAACAATCACGTCGTAACGTGCTCGAATTAACGGATTTGGTGTTGAATTACCTTGGACGAATATTTAAACATCAGATAACGATGCCGTCGTAACATGCTCGAATTAACGGATTTTGATTTTTAATTACCTTTGACGAATATTTAAACATCGGATAACGATGCCGTCGTAACGTGCTCGAATTAACGGATTTGATGTTGAATTACCTTGGACGAATATTTAAACATCAGATAACGATGCCGTCGTAACGTGCTCGAATTAACGGATTTGGTGTTGAATTACCTTGGACGAATATTTAAACATCAGATAACGATGCCGTCGTAACGTGCTCGAATTAACGGATTTGGTGTCGAATTACCTTGGACGAATATTTAAACATCAGATAACGATTCCGTCGTAACGTGCTCGAATTAACGGATTTTGGTATTGAATTACCTTGGACAAATATTTAAACATCAGATAACGATCCCGTCGTAACGTGCTCGAATTAACGGACTTGGTGTTGAATTACCTTGGACGAATATTTAAACATCAGATAACGACCCCGTCGTAACGTGCTCGAATTAACGGATTTTAGTGTTGAATTACATTGGACGAATATTTAAACATCAGATAACGATCCCGTCGTAACGTGCTCGAATTAACGGATTTGGTGTTGAATTACCTTGGACGAATATTTAAACATCAGATAACGATGCCGTCGTAACGTGCTCGAATTAACGGATTTGGTGTCGAATTACCTTGGACGAATATTTAAACATCAGATAACGATTCCGTCGTAACGTGCTCGAATTAACAGATTTTGGTGTTGAATTACATTGGACGAATATTTAAACATCAGATAACGATCCCGTCGTAACGTGCTCAAATTAACGGATTTGGTGTTGAATTACCTTGGACGAATATTTAAAGATCAGATAACGATACCGTCGTAACGTGCTCGAATTAACGAGTTTTGGTGTTCAATTACCTTGGACGAATATTTAAACATCAGATAACGATCCCGTGGTAACGTGCTCGAATTAACGGATTTTGGTTTTGAATTAAATTGGACGAATATTTAAACATCAGATAACGATCCCGATGGATTTGTTGTTGACTTTGCTTGAGCGATTGTCTGAGATTTACTAGCGTCACCAATTCGAACAACTCCTCGTCCTCAACTCGCCTTATTTCAAGCCAATGGACAATTACGCTTTGGGGGCAGTTTAGAAAGATACCAACCGTACCGCCTGCAATAGGGTACGTCTGGTTAGATATTTCTAACCATAAGATGATATTAGTTCTGCTGATAAAATAACCCTAACCACCTTCGAAAGAAAAAAAACATGTATGTCTTTGTTATATTGAATTCACTCATTTTCATTCATAAATGAGAGTTAGAATGCAAAACGCGATAAACGTCATTTTCCAAATAGCGAATATATTACCACAAAACATGTTTCATTTCCACACTTTGCCACACACACAAATTATGTTCTATATCATGTGATATGGCATAAGTTTTTATTTAAAGTCTTCATGTGATGTGTTCGTCTTCTCATTACTTTATTTCTCAATTTAAAGAAATTGGATTTATCGCGTTCTGCATTCTAACTTTTCACATGGAAACTAGACCTCACCTCAATAACAATACAACACAATCAATTTCACGTAATAGATGAGATAAGACACAATGATTTGCATTATGGTCTTAACTAGTTTCCTTATCTTGAGTGAAATCATTAATTTTAGTGACAAATCGATTCGTTTCAGTTTACACGTAGTATTCCGCAAAGAAGAAGAAGCGATACAATATCAAAACCAACTGCTATTAAATACTCTGATTGGTTCGCTCCGTAATGAAGTGTCGACGCTAAGCTGTAAAAACGATTATTCTTTTCAAACACGCTATTTCCGTTTTTTTTTTTTTTCGTTCAGTGTCCGATGCGGAGGCCATTTTGTTTTCCCCTTTGACATACAATAATGAACTTGTCCTGGAGATCATTAATCACTCACCCCTCCGGAAATTACGTCTTTCATGACCGTTTGAAATAATTTCCGCAATCGCAGCGGCGGTCGCAAAATAAGTTCCGAAATGGATACTTATCTAAAATAATGTATTTCTTGTATATTCGGCCGTAACGTTCGGAGTATAAAGTTGTAGGCTTGTTTTCATGAGGTTTACATCTCTTACCGACACTACTTTTCTCTCTCTCTTTTTATATATATATATATATATATATATATATATATATATATATATATATATATATATATATAATAATGGTAATAATCCAGGTGAAAAATATCCACAGGGTGGTAATCCAGAGAATTTTAACCGGGTTTATAAAAAGTGCTCAATATCAGAATAGAGCTTTATATATGATAATTTTATTTACACAGACATGTACAAAATCTGCGACACTGGCATGTCGATGTTATCGATCAACAGTTACTATAAACTGAGATCTCATCAGGCAGAGTTAGAATCCGATCTTAACCTCAGATCATATTTGGTTCTCTCCAAATATGATCTGAGGTTAAGATCGGATTCTAACTCTGCCTGATGAGATCTCAGTTTATAGTAACTGTTGATCGATAATATCGACATGCCAGTGTCGCAGATTTTGTACATGTCTGTGTAAATAAAATTATCATATATATATATATATATATATATATATATATATATATATATATATATATATATATGTGGGGGGGTGAAACATCTTCTCTTGCAGGGAAGTATTGTTGAGACACAAATCAAAACTATGGCAAATTCCCCTAAGAAACTAGGATTCTGATTCTGACTATTGAAAGGATCTACCAAAGGATATCCAGACATAAGTTGTCGCTTATATTCAACAATATATATATATATATATATATATATATATATATATATATATATATATATATATATATATATATATATATATATATATATACAAGGCTTTTTACAAAGCCCTCCAAAAAGGAGCGCGCTCCAGGAGCACGCTCCTTTTTGATGGAGCGAAGGAGAGGAGGGCTCATTTTATATTCAACGGCAGTTGAGCGGGAGCAACTCCATTTGGGACTAAAGAGCGGTAGTTTTATCGCTCCGCGCTCCTCGCTCCAAAATGATTTGATTTTTTTTTTAAACATTAGTTTTTTATTCAGCAATATAAAGGAAAAGTAAAGAAAGTCTCAGAGTTTACTCTGAATTATTTTTTTAAATTATATCTCTGGTAGAGAGAGGGAGGGGGCTTATGCGGAAGACGATTTAATTGTAATGTTTTAACAATCATTTTTTTATTGTTTTATTCGTTACCCCCCCCCCCCCCCCCCCAACCCCGTCGACTTGCTATCAAGCGATGAGACAGATCAAAGGCGTCATTAAAGTGTTTATTGCAGTCAGTGACTTGAGCGTTCTATTTCTTTGGAAAGATTAAACATTTGAGTTAGGGGTACGAACGATTTTGACACCATCTGAGTGCAGGTCGGGAGGCATCCATGTTTCATTCAGGCAGGAAATCATCAGACTTAGAATAATAATAATTCAGCCTGATTATGTCCTGCTGTAATGAAATATAATACTCACTTGTGCATTGAGCACTGTTGAAGTAGATACTGAGAATATTCACACACTATATTATTATCACCTTAGATTATTTTATGTATATATATATATATATATATATATATATATATATATATATATAATTACGCTAAATTAAAGTTAATGTTATTTTCTTTTTTTCCTACATATATAAATCACAAACAATACATGTTAGAACATTCCTTGGTTTGAGGAATGAGTTAAGCTTTTTGAATGTTAATAGTTACAACTTGTTGTAATTTTCAATAGACCTAGTCACATATTTATTATCAATTGTTACTTTTTACTCTCTCTCTCTCTCTCTCTCTCTCTCTCTCTCTCTCTCTCTCTCTCTCTCATTCTGTCCAGTTTGACGAAGACACATATTTTAAACAATAACCATACACACTCGCTTATCTCTATCTATCTCTCCTTATTCTCTCTCTCTCCCTCTCTCTCCCTCTCTTTCTTTGTGTGTGTGTGTGCTATATAACCACTAAAAAAAGGGCGCGGTTCCAAAAGGGGATTTGTTACATAACGCTTGTAAATTAATCTTCTCGAAACCGAAAACAATACGAAAGTTTATGAAAAGATTATGAAGCGGTTTCAATCTTTTTTTTTACCCATTTCCGTAAGGCATTTCTATAAGCATTTTCAGCAGGCACTTTTCAACACATTTCCTTAGGGCGATTATATGGCACTTTCAAGCCTTTAAACTGTCGGTCCATTTTCAACAATTCTCGTTAAAACATCTGCTCTTTAACATTTTAAATTACGCATTTTAAACATAGTTCTCTTTTAATTTCTTTTCTCATTAAACACAGTTCATTAACCATTTTACATTAAACATTGTATCTCATTTAAACACTTGAACATTAACCACTTTAAACATTGTTCGTTAGACATATCAAATTCAGCATTGTTCACTTTTTCTTTCGATTATTAGTTCTTTTAGTTTTACAGATTAGGACCCCAAAACTGTTATGCCCCAAAAAGTTACCTTTCGGATTTCTGCTTCCCTGTTGGTCGTGGGTTTGCTTGCACACTCATCTCCGTTGCTGGCTCGTGATCGTAGTGGTGTATCTGTCTTGTGGGAAAATTCTGTTCTTATGCACGAGAGACAAAAACGCCCGAAGACAAGGATTTCGAGAGAGATTCTATCTTTTATTTCGCTTCATTGTGGAAGGGTTCTGTCCACTCGTTCCTCGATTCACTCATTCATTATTCTCGCTGGGGGATGCGACGATGCACGGGAAATGACTGCTGGATCTCCAAGAGATCCAGCCATTACGACGAACGATTACATTTTCGATTCCCCGCCCCAACTTTCTGAGCACTTCTGTTTCATTTCGGGACCCACCAGATAGGTCGCCCGTTCAGCTCGCTGCAAAACTCGTAACTAACTTTTAAACCTTAGTTTAGCACGAAAGGAGGAGTGACGTCATAGTCCTTTGTCCTGTCATACAGATCATCACCAGAGCTGGACTGACCCTTATTGAACTTCACCTTTAAAGTTGGCCAGGTCTCGTCAGTTGTTATGACTTCTCGGGATTACCCACTCCGATGACAAATCTATCTGTCCCAAAATGGATGTCCCTTCGACCTGCACCGAACGCGAACTAAGTTCACCCCCTCTCACAATAAAAACTAGTGGACCTACACACTTTTAGGCATACATGTAATTTACAATATGTAGGCGAAACAGTGCTTCCTTTAAATAGACGGATGAATTTACATAGAACTAGTAATAAAGGATGTGTCCATGTTGTAAATCACTTTAAAGAAAAACCTGTAGAAAATCGTCTTTTTCAATACAGATTATTGAAAAATTTTAAGATAATGGATATGATAGTTTTGGTTAGGTAGATAATAATACACTTAAAACGCGTCTAAATAAAGAAGATGAAATAATTAAGAAAATGCGAGTAATTTATCTATATCTAAATGTAAAAGTAAAAAAAAGATAATTTACAAGACAAATTAGAAAATGTAGTGCGATTATATCCAGCTTTGCCTCGCTACGGTACTAGAGATAGAACACATGTAAATAGAAACAATAGAGAATCTGCCGTTTCATGCGAAGAATTTTTTTAAAAAACTAAAGAGATTATCATGACTAATATTTCTGAATCTTTTAATTACATTAGAAAACTTCTTAATAAAACAAAGAAAAAATATTAAAAGGCATAGCATCTAAGATAGTATTAAACCCGGAACTTCTTCAATGGTATAAGTATATCATGGATATTATCGATACAAAATTATACAAGCAACCTGTTGAGGGTATTAAAAATAAACCTCGAAATGTTTGTGTAGTCCTGTATGAAATTAAAGGATTTGATGATATAAATCTGTCTAAAATATTTAATAATCCAGAAATCATTCAGTCACTGCCCAATGAACTTAAAAAAGAGGAACAGAAACCAATAGTAACATATAAACTAGGGCAAACTATACGGAATAAGGTTTTTAACTATAAAGAAACTGTAGAGAATTTAAATATAAATGATAATGACAAAATGTATATACCATCATGTGAATGTGAATCCTCCCCTTTATGTAATACTGACATAGGGCATATAATTACCGGTAATCTAGCGATAGTTAAAAATTCTAAATTAAAAAAACTCCTAAGTAAAGGCGCGAACTATAGAGAACCTAAATGTTTAAATTATGCGAAATGTGTTAAGGAAATAAATAAAGCGTTAGATAATTTCACTGCATCGATGGCAAAAAGCATAAACTATTACACTCTACATGTGACGCATGGAAAAATAATGTACTTAGATTCGTAAATAAAAAAGTAGAACGTTTAAAAGAATTTAAACACCCTAAAAAACGAATCCCCTCCTTAGAAATCCACAAATAACTACGAGCTTGAAATGCTTCAAAATAGGTGTGTAATAGTTCCTATTGATAAGGCGACAAATAATTTAGCTTTTATCTGTAAAATATATCATATACAACGCTTATTGCTAGAAGTAGGAATAATAGGTGAAGCTTCAGATACTGATAAATTAAGTAATAGTAAAGGCGATAATATTATTATAAACAATACTGTTGTTTGTGAAATATTAGGATTAAAATTAGAAGAAAAGTACAAAAAACTTCCATGTATGTATTGGATACCTAAAATGCATAAAACACCAGTTGGTGCCCGTTTTATTGTTGCCTCAAAAATGTGCATCACTAAACCTTTAAGTAAGGCTGTATCTAAAGTCTTTAAATTAATAATAAATCAAATAAATAATTTCCATAAAAAAAGTAAATTCTATAGTAATGTAAACCTATTTTGGGTGGTAAATAATTCAGATTTAGTAAAAGCAAAAATAAGTCGTATTAATTCTCGTAAACAGGCTAAATCAATCTCGACATATGATTTTAGTACATTATATAGAAAAATACCACATAAAGAACTTATTAAAGAATTAGGTAATACTATAGATTTAGCTTTTGCAGGAGGAAAAGGTAAATACATAGATTTTGCAAAATCTAAAGCCTTTTGGTGTAAAACTAAAAATGGTAAGACGAGTGTGTCCAAAACTGGTCTGACAATGCTTATAAGTCACCTTATAAAAGAGAGTTACTTTCAAATAGGAAATAAATTACTACTCCAAACAATAGGTATTCCAATGGGTTTGGATCCTTCTCCATTTTTGGCAAATCTATATTTACATACACTTGAATATATGTATATATCATCATTAATAAAAAATGATATATCTAGAGCGTATAGTTATCATGGATGTAGGCGATATATTGACGACCTTGTTTGCATTAATGATAGCGATGGGTTTGCAAATACTAAACATTTAATATATACTAAAGAGTTAAAATTAAAGTGTGAGCACACGGGAACACAAGCTACATTTCTTGATTTGTATATAAAAATTGAAGATAAAATATTTATCTATAAACTGTTTGATAAAAGAAATTCATTCCCTTTTCGTATCGTGCGGATGCCACATAAAAATAGTACCTGCCCTGTGTATATATTTTACGGGAGTATTATGTCCGGATTTCTGAGGATTGCTCGTGTTACCTTAAAATTGGTAGATTTTATGCCCCCAATGTCTGACCTAATAATAAGAATGATTAAACAAGGTGGCGATCAAAATAAAATATTTAGACAATTAAATAAGACAATTACTCGCAATCCTGATGCTTTTAAGCCTTATCAAATTAATCAAAATAAATTGATAGAGCAAATCCAAAGCTATCTTAATAAAAATAATGTAGAATATGTATAGACGTATATATAACACATATACTAATTATATAAAAAAAATAGTTACGTGTAATAAACAGTAGAAAGGGATAAAGAAGAAGAAGAAGAAGAAGAAGAAGAAGAAGAAGAAGAAAATCGGCAGTTAACTTATGAACGCCGATTGGAAACGCTGTGAGTTAAAAAAAAGAAGAAGAAGAAGAAGAAGAAGAAGAAGAAGAAGAAGAAGAAGAAGAAGAAGAAGAAGAAGAAGAAGAAGAAGAAGAAGAAGAAGAAGAAGAAGAAGAAGAAGAAGAAATCGACAGTTAACTTATAAACGCCGATTGGAAACGCTGTGAGTTAAAAAAAAAGAAGAAGAAAAAGAAGAAGAAGAAAGAGAGAAAAAATCGACAGTTAAGCTTATGAACGCTGTGAGTGGGCAAGGAAGATTAGTATTTATTTAAAATTGATGACAAAGAATTAAACAACAAAGGAGGATGAGGCGGAGAGGAAGAGGGGGAGAAAAAAGACTAAAAGTATATATATATATATATATATATATATATAATTTTAATTTTTTTTCATATTTTGATACGTTGATATTTTTTATATTTTTAATATAAAACTAAAACTAAAAATACATTAATCTCCTAAAAAGTAGTGTAATGGATTCGTCTAAACACTTTAAAATGCAGCAACATTTTTGTAAGTAACGGATACATTTTATTAGACAGACGAACAACACAGGTAAGGAGGACTTCTTTTTTTTTAATAACTAATATAAGTTAGCAAAACATTTATACAGAACAAAACTTAGATTTAGTATACGGAACGTTTATGTTTTTGTCTTTTAAGGGAAGTGGGGTCTGATCAACTCTACTGGGAAGCCATGAAATTAAATACTGTCTTGTTTTTAAATTTTCGAAACAGTTTTTCATGGTAAACTACTGATGATCCCTTAAATAATGTTAGAAGCAAACTAATATAATAACTGTAAAAATTAAATTGACTTACATGAGTGATTTTCCACTGAAATACTTCGGACTTGAATTTTTTTTTCTTATATAGTTTTAATGGTTGAGATACTTCGGTTCCAAAGTGCATAGTGATCGGATAATTATACAAATATAAACTATATACAAGTATATTATAAAAGTAGATTTAAATTTATAATATAAATATTATATATATATATATATATATATATATATATATATGTGTGTGTGTGTGTGTGTGTGTGTGTGTGTGTGTGTGTGTGTGCATATATCATCATTTATCATTATTTATTATGATTATTAAATGTTTTTCTTCTAGCTGTCGAATACTATGGGTTATCTAATATTATAATATAATATATATATGTGTGTGTGTGTGCATATATTATTATTTATTATTATTTATTATTATTATTATTATTATTATTATTATTATTATTAAATGTTTTTCTTCTAGCTGTCGAATACTATGGGTTATCTAATATTATAATATAATACATATATATATGTGTGTGTGTGCATATATTATTATTTATTATTATTTATTATTATTATTAAATATTTTTCCTCTAGCTGTCGAATACGCACTAATATAGCTGAGTGTATTCCAAGCATTACGATCATTGGGCAAGCTGTTCACTTGGAGTATATTCATGTTAGATGATACACATACGTCCTCTATCATTTTCTTTTTCATTTTTCTGCCTCTCTACCGTCTTCCTTGTATTATTCTTTCAATTAATATTTTGAATAGCTCCACATTGGAATGCTTACTGTGACCAACTAATCTCAAGACTTTACATTTGATGACAAAGAATATCAATAGTATGCCAGTGAGTTTTCACAACTCTACGACACTAATATGATCAAATAGTTGATGATTAATAATGAGGCGCAAAATTTGCCTCTCGAAGTTTCTATTTTATGACGTAATTTTACAGTCTAGTTGATACAAGACTAGAGGAAGAACATCTGCGTTATAGATGTTCGTGTAGATTCTGTATGGAATGCGCTTAGATGTTCAGGCGGTTTTGTTTCTTGTGAAGCCGACCTACCCTAAGCTGATTCTATGATTTACAGCTGTTTGCTCGTCGTAAGATGAAGACAGCTTGTTCCTACCGTAAACGAACTCTGTAACTTGTTCGATTTGTATTGTTTATGTATATTTTTAAGATTGTTTTGTTTGTTATCAGTGGTCATGCGTTTAGTCTTGTACGTGTTAACAGAAAGAGCAACTTCGTTCGAGTACTGAGCAAGATTATACAGGCATAACTGCAAATCAGAGTTGAAGTTACTGGTTGCAGCTATGTCATACGCATAGCTCAAATCAAATAAAAGATGGCCACGAATTGAAACCCCACAGCTACAATGTTATCATGCTTCTCAAATAACTGATGCCATAATGACGCAGAATAGAAGCGCTGAAAGGGCATCACCTTGCTTGATACTCTTGAGGATTCAGATTGAGCGTGATGTGCCTATATGAGATTTAATTTCAGCAGTCGAATTTGCATAGGTCATTTTCAGGAGGTGTATATACTGTTTATTCGTTTGTAAAGAGACGGAATCTTGATGATTACCAACGCGTTAGTAAAATCGATAAAGGCAATGTACACAGTGGATTATTGAATTATACGGACTTCTCCATTACCTGCTCTATGGCAATACTTTGCTCTATAGTACTACTCCATGGTTAATATGCAGCTTTATATATATATATATATATCTTTTGATACGTTTTGAAAATACTACTATGACGAACAATCTGTAAAAATGAATAAAAATTCAGGCGACTGTTCGTTTCATGCATTACAGCTGGGAGGTGACGGTGGTTAAGTGTATAACGACTCGGACTGAAGACCTGAGTGTTCCAAGTTCGAATCCAGTCGGTTCCACAGTATCACTTTCACTTAGCCACTGTTGGCAACCTTCTCGTGGTCTTTCCCGTAAGTACCCGATGTCTTTCCAGAAAGATTTCTAACTGGAAAAGCATTGGGGAAACTAATGACAACACCAGAATCATCTGATTAACACGAAAGAAGAAGAAAATGCATTACAGCTAGAAGTACATTTTTTAAAGCATTACAGCTATAAGTATCATGATGGACAATTTAAAAATAATATTAAGAAGTTTTTCTCCACCAGCTTTGATTTATTCAGTGTGAATATTATCAAGCCCGGGACATTAGCCCTCCTTCTAAGATAGAATAGCATGCTATATTCACCTTTAAATAGCTTGTATGGTATCTTCTGGCTTCGTAGAATAAAGATGTTTGCCATCAGGTTTAGGAGATACCTTAATTGTAATCTTCGTAAAGGGACATACAATTGATGAACGCCGATTTTGTTGGGGAAATCAATGTTAACTGTCCTGGGATGGGTATTAACTAATTAGTTTTTTCCCTCTCTTTATATATATATATATATATATATATATATATATATATATATATATATTAAGTAAACACATAAATCACTAAACTGACGTTCAAGAAATCTGTAACACTTGCATAGGCACGCTTAAGATAGGTTTTAACTTTTATTCTCCTACAAGGGTTCCACAAAATCCAACATACCTCAATTGACAGATTGCCTACAATGTTGATGACTTCTAAAACATAGGCAATCTTTGAGCAAACTTTTTCTCATTACATTACTATTTAATATTGATGTTGGGAGAAATTATTTTTCTTCTCTACGCCCTTTCTATCCCAGACGTGAGGTTGCTACTCTCAGTCTTTTTTATTATTACTATTATGGCATGTGTTCTTCAGAATTATGTGATCTATTCCCCGCTTCTTTTGTTCTGGCTCGTTTGACTCGTTGGTCTAGTGGTCTCCATCAAATCACCTTTTGATACCTCATTGTAATACAGCTTTCTTATTCCAGTAGCTTCTTTCCAAGAACCGCGGTTCGTGGAACTTTCTTCCTGTTGACTGTCTTCCCTCTACCTATAATCGTTTCAATACAAAGACCAATAGGCATATCATGTCTTTGCGATAATCCTATTTGTTCTTGCTAGCACCTTGCATCAAGTGGCTTCATGCCTTGTCTGGAGAGATTTCCATTAAAAAGAAAAATATGATGGAAATATAAAATACTTCTGTAATCAGGAATAATTGTACCGGGTTGATTTAAAGAAATTCACCGAAATTCACATCTAGAAAAAGTATCTCAGCTTGGAAAGAGATTTTTAATACTGATGTGATATTACCTATGAAGGCGCAAAGACCACTCAAAAATAAAGGGTTAATGTCAGTTGGCGAGGAAGAACATCTTCAGAGGATTACAAAGAATGCGTCAAATTGTCCGAATCGGATTTCTTAAACGAACGGTTAACAACAATTTGTTTACATTGGACTTAAAAAACCACTATGTTCTAGTCAGTTGGAAAGCAGCTCATTGTATTGTATTCCAGATTGAAACGTTCTTGGAATGAAACTATGTTCATGGAAGTTCCGTACGGCAGTAGATACACAGTAGAAAAGAAAGTAATACTATTTGCAGTGGTGATTTGAAGACGAGTTCTTGCTGTAAATGTTTTATAGTAGGTGGCGAGGTAAATAGAGCGAAGTCGATCACCTACCAACGATAATAAAAGCGCAATTCACCAGTGGATGTCTTAAATTCTTTACACTTCTGAACGCATCTTGTCTTTTTTTATATACCCTTGTCTTTATTTACAAGATCTGTAAATTGTACTTTAAAACAACGCGTAATAGGGGCGAACAGGCAAAACAATGAGTGACAAGTGGCCTCTTTTACCAAACAGTTATGCATTGCGTTTGGTAGGATTGTGTTGGCACAATCGTCTTTCAATTGCTATCATAGAATACGACTTATATGTCATACACTTCTTTGTAGAAAAAGAGGATAGCTTTGGGAAATCACAAGAGAATGGTGTTCTATTTTGCTCCATGTTGACTTAAATACTCCCGACCAACCCACCAATCATCAAAATCCCACCTCTTCACTGTAAGGGCCCCTAGATGCCGGAAAGCGTTCTACTGTAATAACGTCTTCCCTAAAAATGCTTGGCTGTGGAATTCCCTCCCTGTTCCCGTGTATATCCGACGGAACCAACATGCAGAAGTTTAAATGTAATGTGAACAAATATTTCGCAACACAACTCCCAACTTAGAATGCCCTAATTCCTAGTAGCTATATACGTTTCAGCGGCAGTGTGCATAGTTTGCGGTGAATACATTAAAAAGAACTGTTTAATGCTAAACTCCACACAACAAATTTCACATCAAAATAACATCATCTGGGAACATTCTAACGCTCTTATTAATCACGAATTGCCATATATTCCACAGTTCACAGAATAATTATCAGTCTACTGTTTTAGACATTAGTGAGTAATACATTTGGAAAAATAGATCGCCTGCAATTACTTGTTTACAATAAATTGTTTACATAAAAACCAACTGGTGTAATATTCGTACTGGGTGACTATCTGGCTTCTACCGAAAGTGGAAGTGTGTATAGAATATAAACATCACACGCGGTCTGCAGCCGTATGCATATCTCGGTCAGGGTAGATTACATACAGCGTCTAGTATTGTCAAATGGTCACCCATCTCGTACTGACCAGACAGACCGTTGCTTAACTCATGGTATCTAACGAGAAACCATGCGTCAACGTGATTATGCCGTGTGTTTACGATAATATATCAGAATTAAATTTTTTAAAACAGCAGATTTAAATCGCTGTAAAATCAAGAAAGTAAACCTCATCAAATATCGAAGTAGTGGTGTTTCACGACATGTCAGAAAGAACACGGTTGTGTATGCATAGAAAACTGGTGTTTCTACTTACCTTAAGGCTGACTTATATCCGTACACAAAACACCTACTTATATACGAACATAAAAACCTACTGACATTTCAGAATGATGGTATTTCTTTAAGATTCTCTAACAAAATAAATAAGCTTCCCTTCATCTCTCCCGATCAAGATCTAGTTCATAATTCAATGGAAAGTTTTCAAAGAAAAGCGCAATTGAATTCCATCAATTTAATTGAGTATTCATTTTACTTCTGTTAGAAATGTCTGGCTGCAAGCAGAAGTTTCGTTCTATATTCCGTTGATCAATCCGAGATATGTCAAACTTTGGTTAAAAAGACGATGGAAGTCTACGTGCATGAAAACAGTGCATAGAATGTAAAAAGATTGGTATTTCAATCGTCAGGGTCATGTTCGTATCGGCTGGTCGCCCCACTGAGATAAAATATCGATATTTGTATCAGACGAATGGCACGCCCCTTTTAGCATTCAAAAGCATTGCTACACAAATTTACTTATATCACTAGATACGTAAGAAATCTACATGAAGACGAAAAAAAGAAACTAGAAGTACACGTGATATTTCTAAAGACCATATTTTCTTATAGTGAAAATGTAAATCGCATCTATCTAAAATCAAATAAAAAACGATACAAGGAATTGATGGACCAGTCTTTTCTAATAATTTACTTGAAGAAAATCTACTTCCTAAGACGAGTAAAATCAATTCCTCGACCTGAATAGTTTTGCCAAACTTTTATGTCCTCATTACACAGATTTTTGCTACGAAACCTGATGTCTAGAATCCTTGTTCTAATTAAAGTAAAATTCTTTTACATTATTTGTATTCTAGAACGTATCTACAATTCAAGGATCTTATGGGATCTTGAGAAGAAAGTTTAAATTCACGGAACATTGCTCTATTAGTGTCAAATTTTAATAAAATCTGAAATAAGTGAATTTCCAAATGGGGGGTTGTGTTCATACTATGCTCTGTTAATACCTTGGAATACTCTACAGCAACTGATATTCGGGGAATATTTATTGATTGATTTCTTATATTTGTTGATCAAATAAACTCCACTAAAATTGGAGACATCTGAATTTTTACGAAGAGCTTTCACCGCTTTTTACTCTCGTTTGCATAAAACTAAAGCTAAATATACCCTGCATTCCCTATCTTTACATTTAGCATTTGCGTTTCAAAATTAACAAATCCTTTAAAATGCTCCAAAGACACTTAAATTACTGGAATACTTATTAAATGATATCTATTATTTATTGTTTAAATTTCACAGAAATCGGAACTATCTGTATTTTCCTGAAGTGCTTCAACCACATCTTTGAATCCCCTTTTCATAAAACTAAGTTAAACTAAATATATCCCATATTCTAATCCTTAAGGCTTATCAGCGGTATTCCAAAATTCGTAAAGATCGGTTAATCTATTTTGGAGTGAATCCTGTACACACAAATCCATAAACCTCTGAACATACATGGAATCACCATGGTTTTGCTGTACATTGTTTTTTATGAGCTTCAACACACAATCTGGCATGAATAGTAATTGACAAGCGAGTCATGAAAAATTATACACTAGTTTTTACTCGACAACGTCTTGTTAATTCATAGTAAGTAATGTTGTAATATATTAAAAGATATAAGAATATTTTTTAAACTTAATTCATCCCAAACAATAAGAGTTGCCACTGTATACGTAAGGCGCTACTGAGAATTAGGGTGAAAGTTTTGGGTTACTTCTAAATTAGGAGCAGTGCAGTGAGATGCTTGATCCCATTAGTTTTAAATTTATGCATGTCGGTAAAGTCGGGGAAACAAGGAGCAGGGAGGGAGTTCGAAAGGCCT
The DNA here is from genome assembly GCA_963556195.1 of Sepiola atlantica. Classification (NCBI taxonomy): domain Eukaryota; kingdom Metazoa; phylum Mollusca; class Cephalopoda; order Sepiida; family Sepiolidae; genus Sepiola; species Sepiola atlantica. The sequence goes on from OY744515.1 coordinate 112,035,404, forward strand.
GCAGTTCGAGGAAAGAAGCTATTGGAGTAGACGGCTCTCTGGCATCTGGAGATCTACACAGTGAATGGATTGGATTTAGCCGGTTGTCGGGTTGAAGAGTGTATTTACGTCAAGGGAGCACCAGAGCAGCAAGTTCATCGGAGTACATTCCATTGAAAAATTTGTAAAAAGATGCAAAAGGATGCAACATTGCATCGATGGGACAGGGGATTGAGCTTGGTGGATTGTAAGGGACCTATTAGATGAATTACTCTTTTTGGACCTTGTCTGAGAGGGAGACACTAGTGGGTGTGTTCACTATGCCAGATGTGACATTAATACTCCATGCATGGGCGGGTGGTGGCTTTGTAGAGATATAGGATATTGTCAGGTGTGCGAAGTTTTCTAGCTTGGTAGAGGGAGCTTACTTGCAGCAGTCTCGGAAACCAATGTGCATCACTGAATAAACGAAGATGCAATTCTCTATTATCATAAAGAAGTTCAGTTTTTAGTGGGCAGGAAAACCCAGCTTTTCAAAACGGAGTTGTCTGGATTGGGACAAAAATAGAAATTATGTTTCTGAATTTTTAAGATGAGCATTTCTATAATTTGGGTTATTCGGACTACTGTTCTCATCTTGAGGGTTATTCTCATAATGTTTCGGCCAATCTAACCTCCTACCTACTCCAGGTGTATCTTGTTGAACTCGAGAATCTTTCTGTCGAACTCGGGAATCTGCACGGAATACGAACTGAACCCTTTATTTAATCCACGGGGTAGCATGCTCTCGTTCCGTCAGTCATGACCGAGTTGAAGTCTTCAGTAATTCGTAATTTCTAGTATCTCTCGCACTGGGGATTGAACCTTCAACCTTCAGAAGACTGCACCCATTTCGCAACGGATAAAATGTTAACTAAAATTCAGTTCTAGGTGCAGTCTCAATCCTCAGTGAGAGCGATGCTAGGAATTGCGAATTACTGAAGACTTCTACCCCTTCATGGTTGACGGTACGAGAGCTTGCTAGCCCCGTGGATTTCATAAAGGGTCTGTTAGAAATTACGTGCAGATTCCCGAGTTCGACAGAAAGATTCCCGAGTTCGAGAATATACACATGAAGAAGGTCGGAGCTTACATCGACCGAAACGCTGTGAGAGTAACACTCAAGATGAGTACAGTAGTCCGAATAATCCAAATTATAAAAAAATAGAAATTGCCTAAGTCTTGACGAATTTCAGCATCAGAGCAGATGCTACCTTATTTTAAGACATTTCGCTGAATTTCTGCTTGTAAATAATGTCGTATTAAATAAAATGTGGTCATAAATATGAATATTTTATTTTTGTCAGAAGTTGTTTTGAATTTTTTATGAACTCCTGTTTTCTGTAACAGGTTTTCTTTCAAAGCCACCTCTTTCTTTGCTTCATTCAACCCCTCTTACATTGACCAACGTCCCTGCATCCACTGAAAAAATGCTTCCCCACAGCGGGGTGCTGCGAACACAATCTTTAAATGTGGGTATGTTTAGCATAAGTAAAGTTTATGCTCGGGAATTTTTATAGGCCAGGTGGCATCTCAACTAGAGCGCTGGCTTTTAACATTTCACTTGACCTCGTGTTCAACCTCTTTCAGAGAGAGAAAGTAAATGTACATATTGTCTCGCCTAAAGCCCATCAGAAAGTATAGTTCTTTCTTAAACATTCTTCTTGCCCTTACTCTTAGTCGCAGTAAAAAAAGCTGTTTTTTATGAATAAGTATGAGACGAATTTCGTCGACTCGATTCTGTTGTTGGCATTGCTATCTCGGCCTTTTCATGAATATAATACACCAGAAGGGACTATCTGAAATGTGGCAATAGCTATACGGAATTATTCCATGGAACCGACATAATTCGAGAATAGCACAACAACATCGTCAGACATTTCCCTTAGTTAGGGTAGACAGTCTTGTACTATTTGATAGTCTACCTAATAATGACTTTTATTAAGGCACAGATAAATGATATTATTTTTCTGTTAAGATCTTCATGTTTAATTACAAATACATCTTTTACATTAGACATATTGAAAGTTTACCAAGAAGTCCACAACCACACGTAACCACCCTGAGATGACAATTTTAGCTAAAATATGAGAAAATTAG
>OY744515.1:112042521-112057521 GCA_963556195.1 Sepiola atlantica
ACTTTGGAGTCATATGTTGATGTCAATATGGCTGATGTTTTATTCATTAAACTTTGGAGTCATATGTTGATGTCAACATGGCTGATATTTTATTCATTAAACTTTGGAGTCATATGTTGATGTCAATATGGCTGATATTTTATTCATTAAACTTTGGAGTCATAGCTTGATGTCAATATGGCTGATATTTTATTCATTAAACTTTGGAGTAATATGATTATGTCAATATGGCTGATGTTTTATTTATTAAACTGTGGAGTCATATGTTGATGTCAATATGGCTGATATTCAATTCATTAAACTTTGGAGTCATATGTTGATGTCAATATGGCTGATGTTTGATTCATTAAACTTTGGAGTCATATGTTGATGTCAATATGGCTGATATTTTATTCATTAAACTTTGGAGTAATATGTTGATGTCAATATGACTTATATTTTATTCATTAAACTTTTGAGTAATATGTTGATGTCAATATGGCTGATATTTTATTCATTAAACTTTTGAGTAATATGTTGATGTCAATATGACTTATATTTTATTCATTAAACTTTTGAGTAATATGTTGATGTCAATATGGCTGATATTTTATTCATTAAACTTTGGAGTCATATGTTGATGTCAATATGGCTGATATTTTATTCATTAAACTTTGGAGCCATATGTTGATGTCAACATGGCTGATATTTAATTAATTAAACTTTGGATTCATATGTTGATGTCAATATGGCTGATGTTTTATTCATTAAACTTTGAAGTAATATGTTGATGTCAATATAGCTGATATTTATTCATTAAACTGTGGAGTCATATGTTGATGTCAACATGGCTGATATTTCATTCATTAAACTTTGCAGCCATATGTTGATGTCAATATGGCTGATAGTTTATTCATTAAACTTTGGAGTCATATGTTGATGTCAATATGGCTGATATTTTATTCATTAAACTTTGAAGTTATATGTTGATGTCAACATGGCTGATATTTATTCATTAAACTTTGGAGTCATATGTTGATGTCCATATGGGTGATGTTTTATTCATTAAACTGTGGAGTCATATGTTGATGTCAACATGGCTGATATTTAATTCATTAAACTTTAGAGTCATATGTTGATGTCAACATTGCTGATATTTATTCATTAAACTTTAAAGTAATATGTTGATGTAAACATGGCTGATATTTATTCATTAAACTTTGGAGTCATATGTTGATGTAAATATGGCTGGTATTTAATTCATTAAACTTTGGAGTCATATGTTGATGTCAATATGGCTGATATTTAATTCATTAAACTTTGGAGTCATATGTTGATGTCAATATGGCTGATATTTTATTCATTAAACTTTGGAGTTATATGTTGATGTCGACATGGCTGATGTTTTATTCATTACACTTTAGAGTCATATGTTGATATCAATATGGCTGATGTTTTATTCATTAAAATTTGGAGTCATATGTTGATGTCAATATGGCTGATGTTTTATTCATTAAACTTTGGAGTCATATGTTGATGTCAATATTGCTTATGTTTTATTTATCAAAATTTGGAGTCATATGTTGATGTCAATATGGCTGATATTTTATACATTAAACTGTGGAGTCATATGTTGATGTCAACATGGCTGATGTTTTATTCATTAAAATTTGGAGTCATATGTTGATGTCAATATGGCTGATATTTTATTCATTAAACTTTGGAGTCATATGTTGATGTCAACATGGCTGATATTTTATTCATTAAACTTTGGAGTCATATGATTATGTCAATATGGCTGATGTTTTATTTATTAAACTGTGGAGTCATATGTTGATGTCAATATTGCTGATATTCAATTCATTAAACTTTGGAGTCATATGTTGATGTCAATATGGCTGATGTTTGATTCATTAAACTTTGGAGTAATATGTTGATGTCAATATGGCTGATATTTTATTCATTAAACTTTAGAGTCATAGGTTGATGTCAATATGGCTGATATTTTATTCATTAAACTTTGGAGTCATATGTTGATGTCAATATGGCTAATGTTTTATTCATTAAACTGTGGTTTCATATGTTGATGTCAATATGGCTGATATTCAATTCATTAAAATTTGGAGTCATATGTTGATGTCAATATGGCTGATGTTTTATTCATTAAACTTTGGAGTCATATGTTGATGTCAATATGGCTGATGTTTTATTCATTAAACTGTGGAGTCATATGTTGATGTCAATATGGCTGATGTTTTATTCATTATACTGTGGAGTCAGATGTTTATGTCAATATGGCTGATGTTTTATTCATTAAACTTTGAAGTCATATGTTAGTGTCAATATGGCTGATCTTTTATTCATTAAACTGTGGAGTCATATGTTGATGTCAATATGGCTGATGTTTGATTCATTAAACTTTGGAGTCATATGTTGATGTCAATATGGCTGATGTTTTTTTCTATCAAAATTTGGAGTCATATGTTGATGTCAATATGTCTGATATTTTATTCATTAAACTTTTGAGTAATATGTTGATGTCAATATGGCTGATATTTTATTCATTAAACTTTAGAGTCATAGGTTGATGTCAATATGGCTGATATTTTATTCATTAAACTTTGGAGTCATATGTTGATGTCAATATGGCTAATGTTTTATTCATTAAACTGTGGTTTCATATGTTGATGTCAATATGGCTGATATTCAATTCATTAAAATTTGGAGTCATATGTTGATGTCAATATGGCTGATGTTTTATTCATTAAACTTTGGAGTCATATGTTGATGTCAATATGGCTGATGTTTTATTCATTAAACTGTGGAGTCATATGTTGATGTCAATATGGCTGATGTTTTATTCATTATACTGTGGAGTCAGATGTTTATGTCAATATGGCTGATGTTTTATTCATTAAACTTTGAAGTCATATGTTAGTGTCAATATGGCTGATCTTTTATTCATTAAACTGTGGAGTCATATGTTGATGTCAATATGGCTGATGTTTGATTCATTAAACTTTGGAGTCATATGTTGATGTCAATATGGCTGATATTTTATTCATTAAACTTTTGAGTAATATGTTGATGTCAATATGGCTGATGTTTTATTCATTAAACTTTGGAGTCATATGTTGATGTCAATATGGCTGATATTTTATTCATTAAACTTTGGAGTCATATGTTGATATCAATATGGCTGATATTTTATTCATTAAACTGTGGAGTCATAGCTTGATGTCAATATGGCTGATATTTTATTCATTAAACTTTGGAGTCATATGTTGATGTCAATATGGCTGATGTTTTATTCATTAAACTGTGGAGTCATATGTTGATGTCAATATGGCTGATATTCAATTCATTAAACTTTGGAGTCATATGATTATGTCAATATGGCTGATATTTTATTCATTAAACTTTGGAGTCATATGTTGATGTCAATATGGCTGATGTTTTATTCATTAAACTTTGGAGTCATATGTTGATGTCAATATGGCTGATGTTTTATTCATTAAACTGTGGAGTCATATGATTATGTCAATATGGCTGATATTCAATTCATTAAACTTTGGAGTCATATGTTGATGTCAATATGGCTGATATTTTATTCATTAAACTTTGGAGTCATATGTTGATATCAATATGGCTGATATTTTATTCATTAAACTGTGGAGTCATAGCTTGATGTCAATATGGCTGATATTTTATTCATTAAACTTTGGAGTCATATGTTGATGTCAATATGGCTGATGTTTTATTCATTAAACTTTGGAGTCATATGTTGATGTCAATATGGCTGAAGTTTTATTCATTTAACTGTGGAGTCATATGTTGATGTCAATATGGCTGATGTTTTATTCATTAAACTGTGGAGTCATAGCTTGATGTCAATATGGCTGATATTTTATTCATTAAACTTTGGAGTCATATGTTGATGTCAATATGGCTGATGTTTTATTCATTAAACTGTGGAGTCATATTTTGATGTCAATATGGCTGATATTCAATTCATTAAACTTTGGAGTAATATGTTGATGTCAATATGGCTGAGGTTTTATTCATTACACTTTGGAGTCATATGTTGATGTCAATATGGCTGATATTTTATTCATTAAACTTTGGAGTCATATGTTGATGTCAATATGGCTGATATTTTATTCATTACACTTTGGAGTCATATGTTGATGTCAATATGGCTGATGTTTTATTCATTAAACTGTGGAGTCATATGTTGATGTCAATATGGCTGATATTTTATTCATTTAACTGTGGAGTCATATTTTGATGTCAATATGGCTGATGTTTTATTCATTAAACTGTGGAGTCATATGTTGATGTCAATATGGCTGATGTTTTATTCATTAAACTGTGGAGTCATATTTTGATGTCAATATGGCTGATGTTTTATTCATTAAACTTTGGAGTCATATGTTGATGTCAATATGGCTGAGGTTTTATTCATTACACTTTGGAGTCATATGTTGATGTCAATATGGCTGATGTTTTATTCATTAAACTGTGGAGTCATATGTTGATGTCAATATGGCTGATGTTTTATTCATTAAACTTTGGAGTCATATGTTGATGTCAATATGGCTGATATTTTATTCATTAAACTTTGGAGTCATATGTTGATGTCAATATGGCTGATATTTTATTCATTAAACTTTGGAGTCATATGTTGATGTCAATATGGCTGATATTTTATTCATTAAACTTTGGAGTCATAGGTTGATGTCAATATGGCTTATATTTTATTCATTAAACTTTGGAGTCATATGTTGATGTCGTTATGGCTGATGTTTTATTCATTAAACTGTGGAGTCATATGTTGATGTCAATATGGCTGATGTTTTATTCATTAAAGTTTGGAGTCATATGTTGATGTCAATATGGCTGATGTTTTATTCATTAAACTGTGGAGTCATATGTTGATGTCAATATGGCTGATATTCAATTCATTAACTTTGGAGTCATAGGTTGATGTCAATATAGCTGATGTTTTATTCATTAAACTTTGGAGTCATATGTTGATGTCAATATGGCTGATATTCAATTCATTAAACTTTGGAGTCATATGTTGATGTCAACATGGCTGATATTTTATTCATTAAACTTTTGAGTCATATGTTGATATCAATATGGTTTATATTATATTCATTAAACTTTGGAGTCATATGTTGATGTCAATATGGTTGAGCATCTTAAATATTTACTTTAGAAAAGATTCGCTCAGCATATTTCTAATCTCCACTAACGACAATGTGTGTAAAGACGTTACTTTGCAATCGAATTAAAAGATCAACTAAAGTTTCGTTTTATTTATAAATAACGAACGAATTATGAATACTTTTCTTTTGAGTTTTTCTTAAATTTAAATTCGGTTTGTCTGGAAAGACATATTATTCAAATCAAAATAAATCAAAATAAATTATTCGAATGAAAAAATGCCCAGCAGTTCGTGTCATGAAAGATCGGCATTTTGTTTTCTTCCGAACAAAATGTCTCCTTTTTTTGTAATATTCTTCATAAAGTTTCGTCTCGTTCTAACTCAATAGAAATGTTGGAATGAGATTGTAAATAGAGAAGTCTTTGTAATAAGAATATTTTATCTAAAAATTTGGAAATAATCAAAAAGCAATCACAAAACAAAAAATGAAATGAAGGGACTTTATTGTGTTCCTAAAACAATGGAAGCAAATGAAGTTAAAAACCGGATACGGGGCTGATTGCAAAATGAATTCTTCCGGTGAATCGAAGAAAACAAAGGTTTCACCAAGTAGAAAGGAGAAGTAAGATGAGGTGTAAGGGGAGGGATCGGAGGGGGAAGAAGGGAGAGAAAGAGTATGAGTAAAACAGAAATGACTGAGAGAGGGAGGCGAACAGAACAACGAAATAAGAAAAAGAGTGAAAATAAAATTATGAATAAAATAAAATAACTTCTTGTCATTTTATTGTCATTTTATTGTGTATTTTCTTTAAATTCCACTATAGTTCCTATTTATATTTAGAAAAGCATCGATCTTTTCTTCACATGAATTCGAGATTGTTCTGGAAGAAAAATTCTGGAATTAATTTTTCGAAATATTGTTTTTTTTTTAAATTATTATTACATTAACACAACGCCTGCATTGGTTAGCGCGAATAACAGAATTCGTCCTAGGATACGAGGTTGCATAATAGATATATTCATTGAATAGTGAAAAATTTATACTAAGATAAATCCTAGAAAATCTATTATTAACCTACATGGGTTGGGCCAATTAAATTATTTATTCGAAGCAAATAGAAAACATAGATGTATTGTTGACCTTTGCGCACTAAGTTTTTGTAAAATGTATGAACTCGGAATTAACTCTAACACTTTCTATCTATAAGTAATATAGTGACTTGTGTTGAACTTATCGTATATAACGTATCGTGTACGATATGTGGTAATGTTCGGCATAAAATAACCGGACATAAAGGGTATTTGCAGTAAAGCAGCGAAATCGAATAAGACTAAACGTATGACACAAAGATATGTTCTATAGAAATAGCGATCTTGAACAATTCTCGGCCTTTTGACTAAGAGCAAAGTGTATTATCTGTTCCGATGGATACTGCACCCCATAAACTGGTGTCGTCTTGGCCTTCGGGTCTTGATTCCGCCGGTTTGTGGGTTTTCCCTGTGCAGTTCTAGGAGGTCCACCCTCCCAGGCTTTTCCTCCCCTCTTTGGGGAGAAGTAAGTTTATTGATTACTGCCTGACGCCGCCCCTACCGGGGAATGCCGACGGGGCTGCCCAGGCATTTTTTGTAGGCCAGAGTGCTCAAATTCTCGAGCGCTGGCTTTTCAAATCCCACTTTCCGACCTTGTGTCACATCTTACCGCTGTGGGAGGTAGATAAATAACTTGAACAAATGAGACAAGATAGGATGGAACCATATTTTAAATACATTTACGTCAAATATTGGTCCTACTACCTGAATCCCAACAGAAATCAAGCCTTATCAAGGATGGTTACATTTAAATAATATTTCATTTTTAATTTGATAAGCCCCATTTTCCCGTACGGATGTTGGAATCTTTCACGTGCTGTTTTTGTACGAACCTGGTTCTAGAACTAATCGCGAAAATCAATTCCAAAAACAGAATCAACTTCTTAGAGATCTAAACGCTATCTTACTGTTGTGAAATATACGAATCTTAAATTTTACGTTATCTATAAATTAGATAGCAGCTTGTCTTCAATTAAGTGTATACAATTTATATTCACAATATGTATAGTGTTCGGACATGAACTTTTAATGAAAGTGTTGATATAACGTTGAATAGACAAAACTACCAAACAATTTGAAAATCTTCAAGCGACAAATAATTTTCGTTCCATGAGTTACCAAGTCTTTATAGCATGATCTCATCTCAATATTAGATGTTTCTCTGTATCTTACTTGAAATAAGTATATTTTCATACTGTATATTTATATTATTATTAATGTACACATATAATATTACAAATATATTTCTAGTATTTACTTCAACAGTGCTTGTCAGAAGAGCTTAAAAGTGTTATGAAAATATATTTGTATTTTGGAATACTAAACGTGAGTTCAGTTAATTGAAGAACGCGAAATTATTTATAAACACAATTCATTTCTGCACGGCCATTTTCCTGTCTCAGCCGATAGTCTTTTCTAAGATTAACCCTAACCCCGGGAGAAAGTAACCTGTATACTTTTTGAAATGACACGCATAGCTGCAACGTGTGATAGAAAGGAGTACAACACAGTATATTATAGATCGAGAATGTAGTAAACCTTTATTATAGATAAAGATGGGGCACGCCTGTAACGTATACATACACACACACATACACACACACACATATATATATATATATATATATATATATATATATATATATATATATATATATATATATATATATATATATATATATATATATATATAGTCTCGGAAGTTTCTCAACCATTAAAACTATATATAAAAAAAAAATTATATAAAAAAAAAAAAATTTTAGTCTCAAGTCTTCCAGTGGAAAATCACTCATGTAAGTCAATTTATTTTTTACAGTTATTATATTAGTTAGTTTCTAACACTATTTTAAGGGATCATCAGTTGTTTACCATGAAAAACTGTTTCGGGAATTTATATATATATATATATATATATATATATATATATATATATATATATATATATATAAGTAAAAAAAATTATTTATACAAACATTATTGGTTACATATGTGCATACATGTTTCCAATAATGTTTGTATAAATAAAAATGTATACTTAAGAACAGCTCTACTTGTTATTGAGCACTTTTTATAAACACTTGAGTTTCAACGGATTTACATCTTCAGAAACTAATACAATACATGTACGATATATATATATATATATATATATATATATATATATATATATATATATATATATATATATATATATATATATATATATATACTAAATTTTTACTTGTTCTATTACGGGTGAAAGTAATATCTCAAACGGAACCGAAGAATTAAAATCAGCTCTACTCAGCTATATATATACACATAAACACATATGTGTATATATATCAATACATACATATACACATGTACACATATACACACATATTCAAATATATATATATATATATATATATAGGCATATAGATACTTAATCAAGGGCGCCCCTAATTAAGTATCTGTATACATATATATATATATATTAGGGTAGGTCGATTTTACACTTTTTTTTAAATATTAAAAAAAGGCACGTTCCGAAAGTTGTATATAGACCTATTAAATACTCATGCAAAAAATTAGATCAAAAACTTCAGCGGTTTTTTGAGCGTTTGGTATCAAAGATCGTAGACAAGAATATACTGAAAATTCCTCGTTTTTGCAAGATTTGCTTGAATATTGGTGTGAAAACCAAATAATTTTAGCATTTAAAAGCAGGGAATGTCCTTTTATTTTAGAAAAATGATATGAATTAAAGAAATCTTCCAATTGAAAATTTGCCCCCCCCCTCATTTTCAGTATCTGCTTTTGTAAACTACCTTTTAACGTTATGAATTAAACAGTAATATTTGAATACCTAAAAAAATGATTTTTTCTGTTATTAGTGAAAATATAACAAGCAAAGAAATAAGGAAAAACCTAACACTATTTTAATGAAGCTTAATATAGAGAGTCAAATTGCTCCATATAAGACCCCTTAGACAAAAATGCTGGTCTCAATTTCTGACTCAAAACTTTGGCTGTAATGTGTTGATGCCTTGCTTCAAAACCATATACAGTTTGTGAAGCTTCTGTTATTAACTTAACTGCCCGTTCCACACCCTGAGAATGTGAGGGCAAATCTGGCAAGTCAAGCTTGGTTCCATTCATCAACGATTCTCGAAGTTCAGATTCAGTAAAATCTTCCGTCATTGGTGGTTCAAAAATGCCGCATAATTTTAAATCTATTAATTGTGTCCAATGTGTGGCATTAAAATTAATAGGTAGTATTCTTTTTAATCTTTTTCTGGTTGACTCCTCACTCCTGAAAGAACAAATTAATTAATTGAATTATTAAAAAATTCCAATCTGTACTGCTTTAATAATTATGGTGAAATTAGATAAAATCTTTAAAAATCATTCTATAAATTGGAATAAATAATTGAGTCAGAGATATATGAATAAATATTACTTACCTAATGGCCAAAATTCTTTTTAAAGCTTCTTCTCTTACTTCAATCTCCTCAGATTTAACCATGGAATATAGAAAGTTTTCAGGCAGTAAACAAAATGTATTACCTTGTATATTTCTAAATGTGATATCTTGGATTTCCTGAGGCTTCTCCTTAATCCTCTGGGTCATATTAAAAATGTGCACTTACTGATTGTGGAATTTACTATTTCTTTTAATTTCAAACCAAAAAGTGGCATACACATTTACAATAAAATTTACTACATAGTGTAGTTTTGTTGTGTGCCTTTGTGGGTATGCACCACGAGTCCATAAACACATAAGCCTGATGGCCAAAGTTAACCATCTTGCTTGGTTTAAAGGACCAATTTTCCAGGAGGCATATCTAGAGTCAACCTTACCTCTAGAAATACCTACTGTGTATTCATAAAGGAGCCTTTGGTCAGAACTAAGATAATGTATTTCATCAATTTTAAAAATTGACTCTAGAGGATTGCTAATAGTGGAAAATGATATTTGGGGTAAATCATATCAATCATTTGAGCATAATTTCCCCAGAGGGCTACTGAATGTTGTAGGGCCCTTTGCGCAACCATCTATGTTTTTAAAAAGGGCTCTGAAAGGTAGTTCATTATGATGCAAAGAGCAACCAATTGTGTGAAGAGTTTTAAAAAGTTTTTTTTCTAAAATTGCAACCATTCCACCATCGCAACTTGTGTTGGTATTAGTGTTGTCAACAAGTATAGCCTTGATACTGTTCTCACTGTGGAATTCATGCAAAACATCCACCACTTGATCTGCATGAACAGCACCTGTTGCACCACTATTCGGAAGAACTCTATGTGTCAGATATTTACTTTCACATGGTGTTTCTTTTGTAAAAGTTAAATGGTGTTCTGGTCCCTTAGTTTTTTTCATAATTCTCTGTCTATTTTCATCCACAATTTCCTTATACATCAATGTGTCCTTATCCATTCTCCCATCAACTCCAATACATATATTTTAGGTGGGGTAAAAACTCCTGGCTGAAATAGTTTTATTTATCTACCTCCAACAAGGTAAGATGTGACACAAGGTCAGGAAAGTGGGATTAGATAACCCTGCGCTATAGAGGTGAGCACTCTGGCCATTAAAAAATTGACTGGGCAGCCCCGTCGGCATTCCCCTGTAGGGGCGCCTCAGACAGTTAGCAATAAACTTACTCCTCCCCAAAGAGGAAAGGCAAAGCCTGGGAGGATGCACCTCCTAGAATTGCACAGGACGGACAAGCCCCAATAGACGGGCGTAAATCCAGACCCAAAGGCCCGGACGATACCGGTTTATTTGGTGGGGTAAAAACCCCTGGCTGAACTAGATTTTATTTATCTACCCCCAACAAGGTAAGATTGACAAAAGGTCAGGAAAGTGGGATGAGAAAGCCAGTGCTCGAGAGGTGAGCACTCTGGCCATTTAAAAATTGCCTGGGCAGCTTCGTCGGCATTCCCCGGTAGGGCCGCCTCAGACAGTAAGCAATAAACTTACTCCTCCCCAAAGAGGGAAGGCAAAACCTGGGAGATGCACCTCCTAGAACTGCACAGGACGGACAAGCCCCAATAGACGGGCGTGAATCCAGACCAAAACGATACCGGTTTATTTGGTGGGGTAAAACCCCCTGGCTGAACTAGTTTTTATTTATCTAACTCCCACAAGGTAAGGTGTGACAAAAGGTCGGGAAAGTGGGATTAGATAAGCCAGCGCTCGACAATTCAATATATATGTGTGATAATTAAACAGACAATCAACACGGGAAGTCAAATTCGCCCGATGAATTTTTAACCGGTGAATACCATAAAAAATATCCAATAAATAAAACGCCTATGTAAACAAATAATTATTTATATATAACATTAAATATCATAGTGTTTTATTCCTTTTTAATTTGAATATGTACATTTAATTTCTTAAGAAAAATAATAATAAACTTTAAAATATTTATTATTAAGTTATGTATTACTTTTTTTTTGTTAAAACCCGGGTTTAATTTAAGGCGACACATCTGCCGGTGAAATCTCGGCAGTGAGAAAAAATCTCGATTTATTTGATCTTAAAGTTGCAATGCTCAAATAAATACAAAATTTTGAAGAAAAATATTTCTTGTGGTAACTTTTGACATTATTTGGCAACTTTCTTCGAGTGCGATAATTTACAGTTTCAAAATCGACCTCCCCTAATATATATATATATATATATATATATATATATATATATATATATTTGAATATGTGTGTATATGTGTGTATGTATGTATTGATATATATATATATACACATAGGTGTTTATGTGTATATATATACACATGTGTGTGTGTATTTATATATTTTGTGATAATAGCAAGCTCTAATTGATAATAAAAATCATTTTAATACATCTCTCTCTAACTTAACCCTTTTTTTTCTCTACTTTTGAAATCTATTTATATTTTTGTTTTTCTCCCACCCTTTTAACCTGTTTTTCCCCGTTTGCTTCATTTTTCACACATTTTGTCCACCACGGCTTTTTCATCTTTACGAATTGCCATTTAAAAACATAATGTGTGACAAATTAGCAGACCTTTCCCTGTTTCTTTCCTATTAATATTTGGGTTCTAACATCCAGTGTATCAATTTCATGCCCACCTCTTTTGTTCACGTTCGCCAGCTTCTCTGTCGCCTTTCCCCCTCCCCCACCACCTTCTCCATACTAGCTCATTAGGTGTGATAGTAAAAGAGAGTAAATAGATAAAATATAAACAGAAGAATAAGAAACATAGAAGAATGTGTCACCTACTTATCATATTCCAACATCACTTAATATCTTCTCATATGGTCCAATCAGATCATCCTTCCCTCATCCTATGTGTGTGCCTTCAAAATAAAATTATTTCCTTATCTACATTTTCTGAAGACGTTCACCACGAACGATACCGATCAAAAATCATTTGTTTTTGTTTTTGTCCTGCATTTTAACTTGTTTTCCGTTTGTCATTTTTTTTCACACACACACACACACACACATATATATATATATATATATATATATATATATATATATATATATTTTTATATATATGTGTGTGTGTGTGTGTGTGTGTGTGTGTGTGTGTGTGTGTGTGTGTGTGAAAAGAGACAAACGGAAAACAGGTTAAAATGCAGGAGAAAAACAAAAACAAGAGATTTGACCGGTTTCGTTCGTGTAAAATCTCTTGTTTTTGTTTTTCTCCTGCATTTTTACCTGTTTTCCGTTTGTCTCTTTTTTCACACATTTTGTCTACCACGGTATTTCATTTTGATGATTTATCGTGTACCTTACCCCATATATATATATATATATATATATATATATATATATATATATATATATATATATATATATATATATATATATATATATATATATATATATATATATAGTAAGTTATGGAAATATATTTATCGCAATTAAGCTACACAGAGGCTCTCGCGTTTCATCCCCGGGGGGAATCTTCAGGCTGAACTGCATGGAGTTAGTTTTTCCGGGTGTTTTTATATACACGAATAGCTAATTAACCAATCAGATTCTTTGTTGTTCTCTTAGTCAATCGTTGGGCTTCTCACGAACAAAGGTCTGGTTAGTTTTACTTCTTATTTCCTATTCTACTGTTTGTTCTCTATAGAGTGGCCTATATTCGGTTTCTTTGTTGTGTCAATATAATGGGTGACCTTATTTTAACACGTGGTTTCTTGTATTTCTATTTTAGGCTATAGTTTTTAAGTTTTTAGGTTTTAGTTTAGTGTAGTTTATTTACTTATTTGTGTGTGTATTTATTTATTTATGTATTGTTAGCCTAAGGTGAATTTTATTCTGTGCAGGCAGCTGTTTGCTATTTCGCTTCTACAGTTTAATAGATTTTGGAGGTCTTTAAAGTTTAAGATTTCAAATTTACTTTGTTTTTACTGCTCCTTTCCTACGGTTTGGCACTCTAATAGAGTCAGCAGAAGCTGACATGTTGAAACACACTCTTAGAGATATGGTTTTAATTTCAGTAAAATCGGATACATGTATTTAAAATTTTAAGGTGATTCTGTTCATATGGGTCAATTCGAGATGGGAAGCACGTAGATATTCAGCACATAGAGAGTAACGTAGCACCTCTCCCTAGACAGGGATTGATCCCTCAACCATCGAGTTGATAGTTGTAAGCTCTATCCGTTAGGCCAACGGGAGAAGCGCTTGTAAATGAAATCGACAATGTCTATTTATATAGACATCAACCACCGTGCTCAATTTGTTTATTTACAAAGAGCTTTGCATTACGCTAAGAAGCAGGAGGCCTCATCTAACGACAATGTTCTACTCGAAAAAAGGGGGCTTATATTGTCATCCACAGACATAATGTTTCGATGTATCACAGATCTTAACTGCGGATAGACTATGACTGTGCGTGTGTGTATGTATGTGGGTGTGTGGTTCGCCATTTATTACTTCGTCGATTCAACGAAATATTGGTAACTGTTGATGGAGATGCTCTTCGCTTCATTTCAAAGCAACATCGGCAAAATATAGTTTCTCTTGCTGTCTAAAATCTTTATGAACATTTATGCCACACGTATCTCATTCAACAGCGCCATCTAGAGGAAATAAAGCATATTGTACATCTAGCACGCGAAAGTTGCGAAAGTTGCGAAATCAATGTTTCGTACAATCTCTCTAAAAATGCATGTTCATTAATTATATGTCGACCTCGTCTCTTGAGAGTCACGTAAAGATATCCACGAGTGTTTGCATGCATCGTTAAACCGATTTATCCCTGACGTGCAATATCGGAGATATAAGAATATTCTTAACAATTTATTCCAACTTAATGTTACTTTTGGTGAATCGACAATTAACACTCAAGTAAAAGCGATGTTGCATGTGGACACCGTCAGGCGACGTATGTCCGACTTTCATTGAATATGGAAGATATTCAAAAAATAAATTCGATAACTATGCAAGAAGCGGAAATGGTGAATTGATATATTGAAGAATACGCCATTCAAAGAGAAACGTGCGTGTTTTACGAGAAGATTCTCGGACATTATGAAGGGCGTAATGCTTATATAATCGGCAGAAATGGTAATATTCAGATTCAGATCCGTTGAGTTAGAAATATTTCTTTTTGGTGTTTGTTTGTTTGTTTGTTTTACTTTGGAAGTCAGCGCTTATCAACTCTAAGAGCCACTCGAAAATGATGGTTAATGAGTCGAAAGATGAGGAAAACTATGGAAGCACTAACATTGATCATTGTATTTGTGTGTATATTTGTATGTCTGCAAAAGGATCCCGACACACTCGACAG
>OY744515.1:112065021-112190021 GCA_963556195.1 Sepiola atlantica
ACGGGGGATCCCCCTCTATTAATAGAGGGCAGCTTCGAATAATGAATTAGAAGCCGTTGACAATGAGGAAAAGAATTATAAAAAATATGAATAAAAACAAAAATAAATACCGACAGGCCGGCACCCAGGATAAAAAGGGCCCACCAACCCGTTCATACACTAGGCGAGAAGATGTAAGCAATGGTGTGAACCTTCCTGCCTCTGGAAATGGTGCTTCAGCCATGACAGAGGCTAACCAGGGTCAGCCATCAGGCCTTGAGACAAAAATGCAGCAACAAAAAAAGAAACATAATAGGTGTAAAAGCCCAACCATGAACTGTTGCACAAAAGAAGGTGCTATTGTTTTGCTACCACTATTTAAAGTTTGAAAAGTGGAGCAAAACATCCAATGAAATCTTGGCCGAAAATATTCAAGAACTACCCTTCCCGAAGAAAAAAAATATATATATATATATATAATTCATACTGAAGCTATCCTAGTTCATTAAAACCAGCATTTTATTTACAAACAATTGTTTTTGCTAATTTTTGTAAATATGCACATTTCATTCTTTCTCTTATGTGTGAATATTGCCATGTTTTTTTTTGCAAATCAAATATGAACATTTTAATGAGCGAAAACGAACATATTTGTAGATATAATATTTTATTAACTCATAAATGTAAAAGCAAAGCTTAAACAATGTTTTCCTTTTGATTGGAGTGATAAAAACAGAAAAAGTATATAAAATTAAATATGTTTTTATAAATTAAATGAATATGTGATGCATCTTGTTTTTTCTTCAGCCATACTGTGGCGTGTTATGCACTGATGAAGCCTTTTATGAATGATTGGTCACTTTTGTATACCATTAATGTGTATATTTACAAAACAATGGGCAGACACAATTGTTTGTGAAAAAATATTCTTGAATGAACTAGGATTGTACCAGGCTTAATTATTATAAACTATTTATTGAGCTACCATATAAACGTTTGTGTTATTTTTTAATAGAAATCGCTCTTGACAATGCATGAAGCCACTTTATGTAAGGAGCTAAAGCATACTACTTCAACGTAAAAAAACTAGCCAACAATAAGTATTAGATGGATATATTTCAACCCAGAAAACAGCAATTATTCCCCCTTTGTCAGAAATATCACTCATAGAATTGTTCTAAAGGACAAAATAAAAAGAAGCATAAGTGATGCGACTGCTGAAAATAAACAGAAAGTCCACTTTCTACTCTCCCGAAATTTAAAGAAATGTATATATATATATATATATATATATATATATATATATATATATATATATATATATATATATATATATATATATATATATGTATGTATGTATGTATATATATATATATATATATATATATATAGAGAGAGAGAGAGAGAGAGAGAGAGAGAGAGAGAGAGAGAAATTTATATACACTTTGAAATAATTTGTCCTATTCTAACGATTATTTGCACCGTAATTTTCGTAAAGACTGAATGTTTCCCGGATTTTAGCAAAAGAACAAGATAACAAATAGAAATAATATAATATATTTCTAATTATTCACAATTTCCTTTCATAAAAATGAAAAAAAGATGATTCCTACAATCGGGTTATTGAACGCATTTATATTTTTATGACAAATTTTTATCATTTCTAGCTATTCTCATGACAATTATTGACGTTTTATATTGTGTGTAAGCAATTTCATTTCTTTTTATTTGTCATTGTTTTTGTGTCCATGTAACTTTCAATCGAGGAAATACAATTCATGTTTTCATCTAAACTTAACTTTCCCTAGAGGCATAAGAAAATATTACAGAGAGGCCTAGTTGTGGGAATAATTTTGACATACGATTTAAATTGTTATCAACAGGGGTTTTTATTTGAAAGTTTTTGACAAATATTATAATGTCTATATGAAATATAATTATTACTGTAAAAACAAACACAAAATTCGATCGAACATTTAAGAAAGACGATACGTGGCTTCCTGTAACATGCACTAAAATAGCTAGTACTTACATTGTTGTATTAAATGTAAATATAATATACAATACATGAATCTTACTAGTTAAACGCGTAGAACTACATTAAATAAAAACAAATTATAGCTGAATAACTCAGACCCTAATATTAATTATTTTAAAGCATATGATTGGGTATCTAATGATTTATGTTATATTTCTGATCTATGGGGTTAAATGGATATAATCGAGTTGGTAGGAGTGTGTGGTTGTGGCATGTGCAATATATCTGTGAGAGGGGGGTTATGTTGTTTGTGATCGATGGGGTTGAATGGGATATAATGGAGTTGGAAGGGGGTGTTTGTGACATGTGCAATATATCTGTGAGAGGGGGGTTATGTTGTTTGTGATCGATGGGGTTAAATGGGATATAATGGAGTTGGAAGGGGTGTGTGGTTGTGGCATGTGCAATATATCTGTGAGAGGGGGTTATGTTGTTTATAAAAATAGATAATTTTTTATAGTGTGGATGATCATCGCTCTTATGGGGTTATTAGTCCATTGGGCTAGTAGAAAATTTATTTCATGCAGACAGTTTTTGAAGACCTCGGCTTTAATGTCCATACAGTTTATGAAAAGATTATTGATTACCTGTAGAATTCTGAAGTTTACAGTGGTGCATAGTGGGCAATTCATGGAGAAATGGCGATAGGATTTTGGTGCATCGATGATCCTCCGTTCTATTTTAAAATGGGTGTTGAACCTCTTCAGTGCTAATATAGTGATATTTGCCCGGATATCTGAAAGTGTTATTGTGAGCATAGAGATCACTTTTAAAAGTGTATAAAGTCATAAACCGCGGTACTCCTCTGAAATATGTAACGTATAGTTTTTTTTAATAAAGAACTTGTATTTAGCTCTCACGTTTTTTCGATCGAGGTCTTTATTGATTACTTTTCGACATAACTTGACGCACTTTATATATATATATATATATATATATATATATATATATTAAAAAATTCCCGAAACAGTTTTTCATGGTAAACAACTGATGATCCCTTAAATAATGTTAGAAGCAAACTAATATAATAACTGAAAAAGTTAAATTGACTTACATAGGTGATTTTCCACTGAACGACTTGGGACTTAAGATTTTTTTTTAAATATAGTTTTAAAGGGTGTAGAAACTTCCAAGACTTATATATATATATATATATATATATATATATATATATATATATATATATATATATATATATATATATATATATATATATATATATATATATATAGGCAAACATTATTAAATAACACGGAGCGTTTTTGCTTGATAAGACTTTTTTTATCTTTTTCAATTTTCCGAATGGTCCATTTAGTGTTTCGGTACTTTTCATTTGATTCGTCAAATCATCTTCAGGTGGTGTTACCTTTGGTTTCTTAAAACATATGTCCTTACTGTTGAGTTTCATTTTTCATTATACTAACGTACAACTTAAAAGGAGCGTCTATAATATTGAGATGTTACATGAGAGCCTGATTATGTTCTTAGAGCGTGCAAGATTCAAAAGTATGATTGCTTAACCGCTAATAATTTGATTACGCTCTAAGTGCGTTCAATATTCAAATGTATAATTGCTTACTGGCTAAAAATTTGGTAACGTTAATTTGGTAACGTTAATTACTATGCTAGACACTTTAAAATGTTGTGGCTAGTTACGGAATTCACATTATGAATTGTGGGGCGTTTAGCTTTTATCTAGAGAACTTCAAGAATTTTTTTTATCTTTTAGTGTTGGTATAGTGGTATATTATTTTTGTATTGTTAACTAGTGTGCGTCTATATTGTGAGGGGGTGCAGTCATGTTTTATTAGGTGTTGGCAAATGGGGCTAGTGTCGGAGAGATGTAAGGTTAGTCTTCGGGAAAGTGTTGTGGTAGTGAAACCGATGTAAGCATTAGTTTTATTATTATTGTCGGGGATGATTCTCCTATGAGGGATTGAAACTGATATATTACATTGGTGCTTCCTTATTTATTTTGGGTCTGCGAAGTGTTATTTTTACTACATGGTTCGATGTTTTCATTTGTTTGTAATAAATGATGAATCTTATTTTAGTAGCAGAGTTGATGGGGATATGTAGCGATGTATTATATTTTTAAGAGCTTTTTCATCCAATTTAAAGTTCGGATTCAATTGGTTACAGTAGAATAGATTTATGTAGTGGGAATTATTTAGCTGATTATTATTAGCATTGACTAGTTTTCTAATCATTAATTTCATTTGTTCGTCTACAATATAATTGGGAAATTGATTATTTATTAAGACTTGCTTAATGTTTTTTAATTCGTTAAGGAATATGTTTTTGGTTGAAGAGATTAGCTTTGCACGGTTTAATTGATTTTTAGTAATTACAATTTTATATCTATATGTGCATTCGCTTTTATAACTTAAAATGCATGCATTTATAGAGGGAGGTTTTTTATAGGGAGAGGTAATGAATGCGTCATTGTTAGAGTCAATGATAACATCTAAAAGCAGAATTTTGTTATAAACATTAAGCTCATGGGTGAATGTAAGTACGGAGTTATTTTTTAAAATGTCTTGTAGTAAAGACATATTTTTTTAAGAAACCAAGACTAACACCGTCTGAAGATGATTTGACGAATCAAATCGAAAGTACTCGCGAAAAAGGAAAGAAAATGGAACAAGAAACCAACGTAACTTACGTACGTATTTGACCGAAACACTAAATGAACTATTCGAAAAATAACAGTCATATGAAGCAAACACACTCCGTGTTATTTAATTACATATATATATATATAGAGAGAGAGAGAGATAACTATTCACTACTGGTCGCGTGATTCAAAACCCGGGCTACGAGTAATCAAATCCCGACACCTAGAACCATTCGGCCACCGCTGGATAGCTAAATAAACAGTGATAATTTTAACACTTATTTCGGCGGCTTGACATCATAAGAGCGTTTATTCAACACCTACCCACAATAGGAGTATGTGACACAAGGTCGGAAAGTGGGATTTGAAAAGCCAGCGCCCGAGAAGATGAGCACTCTGGTCATTAAAAATTGCCTGGGCAGCCCCGTCGGTATTCCTCGGTAGGGCGCCTCAGGCAGTAAGCAATGAACTTACTCCTCCCCAAAAAGGGGAGGCAAAGCCTGGGAGGGTGGACCTCCTATAACTGCACAGGACAGACTCATAGACAGGCGTCAATCAAGCCCCGAAGGCCAAGACAATATCAGTCTATGGGGTGCAGTATCCATCGGAACAGATACTACACTTTGATCTTGGCCAAAATGCCAAGAAAGCGTCATAAGAGCGTTTTTATTTAGACAAAAGTAACGGTTACAGCAAATATTTAATATGGAAAATAAAAAAACAATGCGTGCAAATATTCCTGTTTGCCTTAGGCACAAGGCCCGAATCGTTATGGGAGGGAGGGGGAGTCGTTGGTCTTACAATTGGTCAGTCTATGTGTACTTTACCCTTAGCTAGACTCTCTCACCAAAATACCTCATTCTCTCTGTGGGTTGTGCCTACTTAGGTGATCCCCAATTTATATAAAAAAAATATTTTCAAAATTCATTGTGGGGGAGTGGGACATTATTTACAAAAGTTCTGTGCAAGATTAGTAGTGCCCCCCCCAACCCTCTGCTAAGTGGTAGACTGCCCACTGTTTTCTGGGTGCTCCGAAAACAAGTAGGTCAGTCTCTAGTTGGGCGTGGGAATTAAGAAGGGGGGTGGGTCAAAAAAGCGTCATAAGAGCGTTCAACTTAATGAAACGAACGATGCATTTATAGCTAGCGACGTCATGCTGTTTTAATACTACAATTACAGTGTCCATCTAGAGGGTTTTCTAGGGGCTACAAATAATAAATGAGAGAAGAATAGTTGGGTCTATCTATACTTTTGAAAAGATTTCAGTTAAATGAACTTCTCTCTATTATATATAACAAGATTATAAATCATAAAATGTCTCATTTTTACCTTAGGTGACCATCACGTGACTATTTATCAAATAAAGAACTCTCAGTTTGTATATCAACATTTATTCCTTGAGGATTAGAGAAATGGCATTTCAACTACTACAAGTGTTAAAGATATACGCCATATTCTGTGAATAAATTGTTGCGTTCCATTTCAACTTATTGGCAGTGAATCGTATAAAGTAGAGATTAAGAACGGTAAACAAGTAATCTCTATCGATTTTTAATTTTTTTTTTTCCTCTGGTCCGTAACCTTTCACCTTGACCCGCACGTTCCGAGAATTGGATAGATAACGAGTGGAGTCGGATTTGACGTGGAAATCCGGTTTCATTTGATGGATTCGCCGTTTTCAAAGGAATTGTTTGAGTGCACGTTATTTATTTGTTCAGGTGACGGCAGTTTATTAAGACGGCTGGGTTGTCAGGTGGTGAGCCGAAAGCGATGGCGGTTCACTTCGGAAAAGATCGGCCATTAGCATTGAAATATCACGGAACGGAGACTGGAAGGAAAGTATTATTACGATGAATAGTAGTAGCAGTAGTAGTTGTGTTGTGCGAAGGTTTGAAAGAGTTGTAGGAAAGAAGAAGAAGAAGAAGAAGAAGAAGAAGAAGAAGAAGAAGGAGAATGAGAAGGAGAAAGAGAACAAAGAAAACAACAAGGAAAAGAATAACTTGAAGATGTAGTAGTAGTAGTAGTAGTAGTAGTAGTAGTAGTAGTAGTAGTAGTAGTAGTACAACAACAAGAAGAAGGAGAAGAAGAAGTAAAAGAAGAAGAAGAAGAAGAAGAACAACAACAACAAAGAGAACAAAGAAAAATAATAACTTGAAGATGTAGTAGAAGAAGAAGAAGAAGAAGAAGAAGAAGAAGAAGAAGAAGAAGAAGAAGAAGAAGAAGAAGAAGAAGAAGAAGAATAATGGGTGAAAAGAAGAAGAATGGGTGAGAAGAAGAAGAAGAAGAAGAAGAAGAAGAAGAAGAAGAAGAAGAAGAAGAAGAAGAAGAAGAAGAAGAAGAAGAAGAAGAAGAAGAATGAAAAGAAAGAAAAGTAATTACAAGAGAAGTGGAAGAGAGACATCTGCAACTGACGAAAGAAAATAAGAAAAAGAAGAATTCTAGAGAAACAAACGAAGAAAGATTTTCTTTGTTTCTTTCTATTTTTCTGTTTATACGCGTTTTAATGTCCACATAAACAATATATAATCTCCATTTTATTTCATCGTATCTAGCTTGCTGATTTTAGAAGAAGAATATAAATAAGTCAATATTTGACAAAATATGATTTAAGTGGAAAAGTACATGAAATTTTTGTCAACACTTTATTTTAGAAAGCCTATATTCGGAACATTAGGAACTTCATCGGTTGTCCTGCTGCTGACTAAGAGCATGCTCGAGGCGTTTCATATAGAATCAGAAGAAAAGAAATGAGAAGAAGAAAATGAATAAAAAATATGGTTGTAGTAGAAATAGGTAAGAGCATTATTACGACTAATCCTACTAATACTAGTATTAGTATGAGAAATTAAATAATAAATGGATAAAATTATCAGTAGTAGTAGTAGTAGTAGTAGTAAGTAAGTAAGTAAGTAAGTAAGTAAGTAAAAAGAACGTAGTAATAGTAGTAGTAATAACTTGGGTTTTAGTCGTAAGAGGAGTTGAAAACAAGTTTAGTAATAAAATAAAGATAACAATGATCAGATGTAAACGAAAATATTGTAGAAATAGTAAAAGAAAAAAGTTGTTCTGCTAGTAATGTAACCTTACTGCATACCGTCACAGATCCAGATGTAAAACCCCCACTGCATACGATGGTCAACCACAAAGATGTGATATCCTGGTCGCGGTGCCGGGTTGTGAACCCCAGCCGTGCCGATCGTCGTGGCAATAAAAAAAATAGATCCAAGTTCCTTTAGGCCGGGATGGTGACGATTATGACGTCGCCGATCTGGTCGTCTCGTCCAGCTACAAACACACTCCCACGTTGAAACTGTTTATATCAGCGAAGGATCATTCAAAGCAGAACAAAAGGGAAAGAACAATGTTCAACAACTCGGTCTGGGATTTTTTTGTATAGAAGACTAATTATTAATAAAAATAAAAGAATTCATTTTACATTGGTCAATGGTAGGATTAATGTCTATCGTGTTCGTAAATGTCTTTAGCAAGGGTTGTTTTGTTTTTTTTGCTAAGTTATTTAGCTAGTTCTCTGTGTATGCGAATTCTTTACACAAGTAATTGTCTAAGTCACACACTTAACGGGCGATAGCGGTGGCTAGAATTTCGTCCGGTCTGGTTCTTCGGCGTACGCCTCTTCAGTCTCTCCCGGGCGTCAATTCAACTCTTGTTCGTGCGTGAAAAAAACACATTCTTTTATTGAAGCGGCAGCATTTTTGTTATTTCTTTTTCTCGTGCGTCTATATTCGTACACACTCCTTCTCCGCCATCTTACTTCCTGCCTGTCTTTCTCTCTCAAGGAGACGGGCGTCTCACTACTTTTTTCTCAAAATAAATGGGATTTCCACGTAACCCACCGACATCGTAAATAAACGATGACAGGCTCACATAAATCTCTGTCAAGAGTGGTTTGTCGTGATATCTTCAAAACAAGCGTAAAAACGACCTGTTGCTAAAAAAACGCGCCATACACCCAAACAATAACATCGTGTTATTGATATTTCAGAATAAAAATTGCGATATGGAATTCTCTAATCTCCACCTTCCACCTGGCAAGTGGTTGTAATTGAGTTTGAATATCTTACACGATTCCGCGAGACTAGCTGGCGTCTCGTTCTGTCATCCGAATAAGTTCATTTCTACGTCAAATATATACTAGTTTTATATCTCCACTTTGTCTAGTCGTAGCGCGTTACCAGGGTACCTGATTCCCATGGGACCCCGGTCACAGTAGTATTAGTAGTGAATAATAGTAATAATTATTATTATTAAACAATGACACTAGTGAAAATACTGTACATCTTTAAATAGAATCATGTAGTGCGGAAATCAACTAACATAAGCAGATGACACTGTTTAACAATAAAATAAGTTTTAATAAAAAACAACTGGAGCGAAAACAACTAATAGTAAGAATGAATCATGTTAAGTAAAACACAATCGCTCTGAGATAACTTGAGTAAATGAGAGAAAACACTATAACTCGACACCTTTCCACATATACAGTGACATAATTATCAGTAAATACCACGGAAAGTAGTTTTTTAACATAGTTCACCCCAAACAAGGCAGGCCGCCACTGTAGACGTGAAGATTTACTGAGAAAAAGGGTGAAAGTTGTTTTAGGGTCAACCTAAATTGGGAGCTGTGCATCGAGATGTTTGTTTACATTAGTTTTAAATTTCTGCATGTCAGTACCGTCAGGAAAACAGGGAGCAGGGAGGGAGTTCCAGAGTCCAGCAGCTCGAGGAAAACAGCTTTTGGAGTAGACAGCTCTTCGGCATCTGAGGACATCCACAGTGAATGGATGGGATTTCGCAGATTGTCGGGTTGGTCTAGTGAATTAACGTCGTGAGGGTGCCAGAGCAGCAAACTCATCAGAGCAGCAAGCTTATTAGAGCACAATCCATTGAAGTACTTGTAAAACAGGCACAAGGAAGCAACATTGCGGCGATAGTACAGGGGTTAGAGCTTGGTGGATAGTGAGGGACCTATCCAGTTGGCAACTCTTTTGGGGATCTTGTCTAAGAGGGAGAGACTAGTGGATGATGCCCCAGCCCAGATGTGGCAACCATACTCCATGCATGGGAGGATAGTGGCTTTGTAGAGATATAGAATAATGTCAGGTGTGAGAAGTTTACTGGCACGGTAGAGGGCGTCCCCATTCTTTGCAGCAGACCTGGCAATGTCTTCAATGTATTTATTCCAATTCTTGTTGTCTGTGAAAGTTAGGCCGAGGAATTTGAATGATGAACTTTCAGGTAGGGTATTATTTGCCATGACAATCAGTGGTTTAAGAGATTTCTTGATGTTGTTTAAGGAAATAAGCTTTGTTCTCAGCAGCATTAAATGTTACCATCCATTTATGACCCCATTCCACTACAGACTGGAGGTCACTTTCAGCCATTACCTCAGATATGTTCGAGTCTGTATTACCCACATGACGAGAGTAAGGCGTGGTGTCGTCAACAAATATACTCATCTTAGACTGGTCGTTTATGAGAATCAGGAATAATAATGGTCAAAGAATCGATCTATGGAGTGCTTCTTGCATTTATATCATGTTTTTTGCATAGACCGTCATCGAGGACAACCTGGAGTTTTCTGTTAAATAGAAAGGATCTAATTATATTAAATATTCGTCGAGTAATACCATATGAATTAATTTTTATGAGAAGACATTTATGCAAAACACTGTCATAGGCCATGGATATATCAAGCGTTACCGCCTTCGATTCACCTGGCTTGTCCAGTGTATGGTATATGCGTTCAGAGATGATCGTTACTATATCCACAGTAGACCGTGCTGTCCTAAATCTATACTGATGGTCAGAAAGAAGTTTAGGTTTAACGAGGTAACGGACTATGGCTAGATTGATTAAGGATTCAACAAGTTTAGCGAAGAGTGGGGGTAGACAGTTGAGGCGATAATTCTGAGGGTCAGTTCTATCTCCAGAATTCTTGAAGACTGATACCACAAATGCAAACTTCGGCAAGGCATTTGTTGTAGAATTTGAAGAGAACGGGGGACAGTTCAGCAGCGCATTTCCTTAGTACTATTACTGGTATAATATCAGGCCCATATGCTTTAGAAGTGTCAATATTTTTCTGATGTCCCGGACATCAGATGTGGTGATGGTCAGGTCATCAAGTGTGGCTTAAGTCCGCAATGGGAAATTTGTGAGAAAGTGGTTTGCGGAGTCCAGAGTGGAGTATAACGCGTAACACTGGGCAAGTAGTTCAGCTTTATTAGTTGCTATGCGTACGACATCGTTGTGGTGTTATAGAGGGTGAAATTGTTGGTGTCCCATTATTCAGCTCATTATTAGAGATGTTCAAGAAATCGCGAGTACATAGTTTATGTAACTCAATGCGTTTTCTGGTCATCTCTTTACAGTCTTATGATGATTTTTTGACGCTAAAAGTGTCTGTCTATTGTAGTTGACTTGTGGCAGTTGAATTGTCGGAATGCTTTCTGCTTCTGAGTAATAGTAGCTGCACAGTTCGAGGTGAACCATTGTTAAGAGTGCAGAATTTTCGCATGGAGACATGTGCTTCGATGCTTGCTTTGACTGATTTAGTTACCTCATTTGCGCACTGATCAGCAGGGAGAGAAATATTTTCACGGCATGGGGTGTCTCTGGTGTGATCTCTGATGGATTCGCAATCAGCCCGCTTGTAGTGTCTCGTCGTTTTTGAAAACGGCTCATCAGCATTAGGACGATATTTAAGTACAATTTTTTCAGTGTTTAGTATCACATTATTGGGGTTTAGCCCTATTCTACTGACACATTAGCTAACATTATTATCATTATTCCAAACAAACAGCTTCAAGTACAATTTTGTAGTCTTTAGTATCACTTGATCGAGGCTTTAACCCTGGTCTACCGACACATTAACTAACATTATTATGAGTTATAAAAGGATCTGAGATCCCTAAAATATTCAACATATGAAGAGGTGTTCATCTGAATTCAATTGCAGTCAAAATAAAATTGTGATATTAATTGGTATTTAAAGCGCACAAATTTTAAGTGAAAACATGTATATAATGTATGTAAGGGCCTGTTTGACAGAACTCAATAAAGTACTCGATCGTAAGAATACGAGAGCTTATATAAAAATTATTTATTCAAAAATTATATATTTCAGATTCCAGAGATTACCATTATTTAATTTACATAGGTAGGTTTTTACTGTTTAGAAAAAACCCTTAGAACCATCTCAAATCGTATTCGTTTGACTTTTAAAGACTGTCTTCATTTCATTGCACGCTGATGATTTGAGATAGTTTCTAATCCTACCTGTGTAAATTAAACTATGGTATATTTCTGGAATCATCTGTAATGTATAGTTTTTAAATATATATATATATTTATAGAAGTGAGGTTACCAACATTTGTAAAAAAACTTTTTCAACCATTGTTATTTTATTATATTGTCATTTTATAATTTTTTTAACACGTCTTAAGCCTCGTGCGGCGCTCTTCGGATATATTTTCCATTTAAAAAAATGTTTTTATTTTTAACAGTTTTTTTGCAGAAATTCAAATGTAATGTGAACACATATCTTATGCACAACTCTCCACTTAGGATTCCCTCTTTGAAATCTTGCTCCTAATCACAGTAGACCTTACATCTCACTGGTAATATGTCTTGCCTGTAGTGAATAAAAGTAAAACAATAATAAAATAATATAAAATAAAATAATAAAATAAAACATTCGTATAAAGTATGTAAGTACTTTAACTAAATTAGTCAACGTGTACACAAATAGATACACATGTCTTTCATATTTGTATGCATACATTATATGTTACCCTTATTAATGTACTATAAAATATGTTCCATTTCGGTTGTTGTGTTTTAGATTGAATTCAGTTTTAAAATGAATGATGACGAATGGATACAAGACTCTACGGGAATTGTTTATAATTTAATTGTAAGAATCTGAAAAATGTTACATTCACGAGGAAAGTGCACATTTTCTCAGCATTTGTTTCCTCTGCAATCTGAACTCAGAATTTTTAATTAAATAAAGGAATCGAGATAAAAACGGCGAATGAGTGAAATAACTGGCGTTGGTCATTCAAAGCATCTATTCACTGGGAAGAAGTATTCATAAACCTGAAAAAGTATATTTTAATAAATTTTCATCTATATAATTACTTATGACTTATATGGAATATTTGACGTGTAGGTTACAATTATCAAAGGTTTGAATATCACCTTTTCGTTAACTTGAGCTTAGTGACGATTGGTCAAACAAACATAGTGACAAACTTGTGTCTGAAAACCTCTGAAAGCAGAGGTAATAAAATTGGATATTTAACCTTTCTGTTACCTTGACCCTGATCTTTGACCCAGATACACCAACCTTAAATGAGTATTAAGTAGGTCATACGCATTCATCTTTGTCTATGTGTACATTCATTTGTTCGCTTTGTTAAAAGAAAACAGAACATTAATTTGAAGAAAATAACTAAAAACAATAACTTACAAAAGACAGTTTCAGCTACGATAAATCTGAAAAAGGGTAAATATCCTATTTAGACTTCCATGCTTTGAAATAAATGAATAGTGTAACTAATCGCAACCTCTGTCGAAATTATATTCCACTTTGGACTAGGCAAATCACTCCCTCCCTAAATTCCCATTGCGGACTGAAGCCACACTTGAGAACCTGGTCATCACCCTATCACAGGTCTAAGTCATCATAAAAAAACTTGACACCCCCAAAGCCTGTGGGCCTGATCTTATACCAGTAATAGTAATAAAGAAATGATCTGCTGAGATGGGGCCTGTCCTCTCCAAACTATACAACAAATGCCTTGCTAAATCTTGTTTCCCTGATAGTTGGAAAATTGCCTCTATGGTACCAGTATTCAGGAATTCCGGAGATAGAACTGATCCTCTAAACTACCGTCGAATCAGTCTACTCCCGATCTTTGCTAAAATCTTTGAATCATTAATCAATCTTGCTATAGTCCGGCATCTAGCTAATGCTAAATTTCTTTCTGGTCATCAAAACGGATTTAGACAAGCACAATCTACCGCAGATATCCTAATAATCATCGCTGAACGCATATATCATACACTTGACAAGGCGGGTGAAGCTAGGGCGGTAGCGCTTGATATATCCAAGGCCTTTAACAAGGTTTGGCATTAAGGCCTTCTCCTAAAACTGCAATCATATTGTAGTACTGGAAAATATTTAATATAATTAACTCATTCCTAACAAAAAGAAAGATCCAAGTTGTCCTCGATGGCCGTTCATCGAGGCAACGTGACATAAATGATGGTGTACCCCAAGGATCCATCCTTGGACCTCTACTGTTCCTGATTTTCATAAATGACCTCCCTGATGTCATTGAGACTGAAATAAGAATATTTGCTAAGGACACCACGTTCTACTATCGTCATGTGGGCAAAACAGACGCGCAAATATCTGAGGCAATGGCCGAATCCTTAGAAAATAACCTCCAGTCTGTAATGGTAAAAAATGGATGTTAACTTTTAATGCCGCAAAGACAAAGCTACTTTCCTTCAATAACTACAAGAAACCTCTTCAACCACCGATCATCATGGCAAATAACACCCTACTTGAGAGTTCATCATTCAAACTCCTCGGCCTAACTTTCACAGATAACATGAATTGGAATAAATACATTGAAGACATTGCCAGGGCTGCTGCAAAACCGATGGACGCCCTCTACTGTGCCAGTAAACTTCTCACACCTCACATTATCCTATATCGCTACAAAGCCATCATCCGCCCATGCATGGAGTATTGTTGCCACATATCTCTCTCCCTCTTAGACAAGGTCCAAAAAAGAGTCACCAACCTAATAGGTCTCTCACTATCCACCAAGCTCCAGCCCCTATCCCACCGCCGCAATGTTGCTTCCTTGTGACTGTTTTACAAGTACGTCAATGGATTGTGCTCTGATAAACTTGCCGCTCTGATGCCTTCACGACGCAAATCTACTAGACCAACCTGACAATCGGCCAAATCCCATCCAGATGCCGAACAGCTTTCTACTCCAAAAGCTTCTTTCATCGTGCTGCTGGACTCTGGAACTCCCTCCCTGCTCACCGTTTTCCTGACGTTACTGACATACAGTGGTTGAAGAGGTTTCTTGTAGTTATTGAAGGAAAGTAGCTTGTCTTTGCGGCATTAAAAGTTACCATCCATTTTTTTTTACTCCATTCCACTACAGACTGGAGGTCATTTAAAAGAAACAAAACCTCAGAGGAGACATGTCCAAACCGCCATCCAGAACAATGGACCGGCGCGCACAATGTAGCTAGGTTTAGCGACACAAGCTATCTAACTATCTATTTATCTATCTATCTATCAATCAATCTTTCTATCTATCTATCTATCTATCTATCTATCTATCTATCAATCAATCTTTCTATCTATCTATCTATCTATTTATCTATCTATCTATCTATCAATCTTTCTATATATCTATCTATCTATCTATCTTTCTATCTATCTTTCTATCCACCCCTTACGCGCACGTAAGTAAACTGTTTCCCGATGTTTTCTCTGATTGTTATTCTCTTTTAATGAACCTTGTTTTTATAAATGAACATCAATGTCCGAGTACTTTTTGTCAACAGTCGATGCCAGAATCTTAGTTCCCGAAGTGTCTATAATAATTCATAGACGCATCTGTAAGTGAACACCTAACAAATGGTGACCCAATCGTAAAAAAAAAACAATATAATCCTTTATTTGGAGACTGGTGGATTCTGTTTGATTCCTTTTACTTGTCGATTGAAGAGAAGAGTAAATTTGATTGAGCAGTATTAATACGGCAGCGCCATTATTGTTTTAGTGTGAACACAATCGAGAGAATATATTCAATCAGAGCAAGGTGGCTCAATGATTGTATTCTACGGGAGAATAACTGGGTTTGAGTATCCATTATTTCTACTCGCAACCCAACTCTTACGTTCTCCGATGCCAAAAACTTCTCAATACAATTACATAAACACGCCTCCTTTGTTGGTGATTTCAGAGTTCGGAATCGGAATTTAATTTACGACGGTGTAGAAAATAAATTAATCAACTCTTCAAGTCAGCTTTTGCTTTTAAAACACGAAATGGGTTGATTTATGTGAAAAGCAAAAATGAACCGGCAATAGCACAAAAGATTGGAATCTTACTTTATATCAACAGACGCTGATCGAATCGCGAATTATTATGTTGAAAATCAAAACTTGAACTAAGGTTCCCTTAACCTTTTGGCTCTGGGGAAAGTGCGGTATTTGTTCTGATACTACATTTAATATTTTCTTTCCTTGGTTAGTGTAGGAGAAATCTTTCGAGACTCAGGCCATTTTTTATAGAATATTCATTTATAGGGAGCTGAATTTTCTCCATATTTGTGTGTAACTCTGATCTTGTGTGGTGGGGGGGGGGGGCAAGTAAATAGACACTTGAACCTAGAATTACTTTTGTTAGATGATCACGATCTCAAATACGATATAACTACTTTAACACATCCGTCATCCGTAAATCGTCTGAGTTAAGCAAGACAATATTGACATACAGCAGAAAGAAAAAACGAACGAACGAAATATGTTTACGGAAGTTTAGAACTAGGAACAGGACAGACTCTCCGCTGTTATTTACAATTTGCTAATTGTTAACCAACTGTTTTTTGACGTAGTAAGGGGTGCATGCTATTTGCAGCTTTCAACGTAAGCAGATCAATAAGTAGATGCTTTTCAAAGATAGAAACAGATTACATACAAAATATGGTTTGAAAATTACCACAAGATGCGGATGCATCATAAGTCGTAAACACCATATAAATTATCTTGTAAGATTTTAAAGTTGGACCTGAATAGCATTTAAGCTAACATATCAAATTATGACAAACAAATGTCCATGTTTTACTGTTGTTCCATGTTGTACTTTGTTACGGTTTATTTTAAAAGATTATGTAGTCTCATCTGGACCACTGGAAAAATGAAATAGTTTTTTAGTTACGACAAAACAGCATTGGCAGTACTAAATTAGTGATTAGCTGGGAATACCAGTTTCTATATGTGGGAGGTGAGGCTTTCTGTTTATGACAGCATTGTTTCTAGCATGGACAACTTCGTTCTACTTGTTCAGAAGGGTTATGCTTGGAGATTCTGCAATTCTTGCTTTCTTAACATACTCACATCGACTCTTGTAATTGAACGTATCTCTCTAATCAGAACATCAATAATGAAGTTAAAACAGTTCATTTTGTTTTAAGGAAGGTGTATTGCTTGAAAAGCAGCTTCTTGACGTCTTGACTCTTGATTTTCTGTTGTTCGACATTAATATGCAAATTAGATGGCTATGAATAGTTCGTATGCTTCGAGTAGAAACCGATCGTTACATCTCTCTCCTCAGGGTCATGTTAATAAACGAATAAGTGAGAGAGGGTTAAATCTTACTTATATCACAACACAAAGATTAACCCGTGAATTAGTTTCAGAAAGTCAACAACACGACTTGAACCGTGAATATTTTAATTGAACATAACATTGATTGAGTTAAAAAAAGATTAAACATTGAACTATTTCTGTTCTCTGTAGACACTACTTGCATTGTAAACTACCGTTTTGTAGTTTAAAAAAAACAAATACTTGAAACATAAATTATTGACTACAACCAAACTTTCAATCAACATTGTTTATTGTTTATTACTCGTGGAATATTATTATAATTACGACGAGGCAAGTATGAAAAAAAGGTTCTCATGAAATGAGACTTCTTATCGGAAGTGTTAATATTGTACGGAAACAAAGGAAATAAAAAATAAAATATATAATAAAAAAACAAAAAGAATAATTTAATAACAGTGTATAAGAAAATAATGAATGGAATAAAATGAACTTGCTAAGTGTGTGAATAAAGTACTCGATATAAAATCAGCCTATTAGCTATCTAATAATCCAAGTATAGTT
Organism: Sepiola atlantica; assembly: GCA_963556195.1. NCBI lineage: Eukaryota > Metazoa > Mollusca > Cephalopoda > Sepiida > Sepiolidae > Sepiola > Sepiola atlantica. The sequence continues at coordinate 112,082,613 of OY744515.1, forward strand.
ATATATATATATATATATATATATATATATATATATATATATATATATATATATATATATATATATATAGAGAGAGAGAGAGAGAGAGAGAGAGAGAGAGTCAGGTTGTATATGAAAAGAAATCAAATAAAGTGCTCGATCATATAAAAGAGCTAATATAATTTATTTAGATACTGTATATTACATATTTCAGCAATGTACCGCCCTTTTGGATGAAACCGCGGTACATTGCTGAAATATGTAATATACAGTATCTAAATAAATTATATATATATATATATATATATATATATATATATATATATATATAAAGTAATCCAACAAAAGATATAAGAGCGAACTAATATCTTATAATTAGTGTAACATCCGGATAAATTTTATTTATTCAATTATTTTTCAATTATTTATTTTAGTTTTATTCAAATCGGATTTAACGGATTTTCCATTTCACCAGCAAATTTTGATTTGTACTGCTCCGATCAAATCATTGGAACCCTAAATTTTGAACAGTATGATTTCTACACAGAGTGAGTTTACTGAACTTTTTATTTGATTTGGTTTATTTATCGTTGTAATAATTAACATAAACATTGGATGCATTTTTCACTGCATCGATTGCGGACGCATCTCACGACTGGATAACCTTTTCAATTTTTTCAATTGTTTCAATTTTTCATTTTTGGACTGTCACTCATTACCTGGATCAATCTTCAGTCAACCTCCTGGATATCTTTTCTCAATATGTTTTTAAATTGTATGACTTAGATGGATTGTATAGATTTAACAAAAAATATGTTTTTAGGTTGATATATTTAATGTTATATACTTTTATGTATTTTTGTATATATTTTTATATAGTTTCAAAGTGTAATTTTATTACATGTCACTGAGGTAATGGTCCGCTGAGGAGAAGAATTATTTTTGAAAACTCATGAGTTAAGGACGTTAAGATACTTTGCTTGAACTTTGAATTCTAATAAAATTTGTTTGGCACCTTATTTTATTATTTCATTTTATATTATGATATATATATATATATATATATATATATATATATATATATATATATATATATATATATATATATATATATTAGCAGTGGTAGAAAAACATATCTATGACAAGTAAGCTACATGAAAGCGTCTATATTTCATCCCCGAAGGGAATCATCAGGCTATATCACCTTTTAATATTATATATGTATATACATAAAATAGTAAATTATATATATATATATATATATATATATATATATATATATATATATATATATATATATATATATTCCGCTATTTACAGTTAAAGGTCTTTCTCTATTTACTAACTAGTTGACAGTGGCCTGCGGGTAAGATCTTCGACTACGAATCAATGGTGATTTGTGTTCGACCGTTGGGAATTAGTTCCTAGACTGAAGATTGCGTTAGCATGAAACATCGATGTCTCTAGGTATTTAAATATTTAATATTTATTTATAAAAAATAGTATTGTATATATATATATATATATATATATATATATATATATATATATATATATATATACTAGACTGAAAAATGCGGACGCATGTATATTAATATTCTTAAATATAAACCTGGAAAAGTACAGAGCAAGTGGAATTAACTCTTAAAATATTGAAGCTGAGATTGAGATTTAGAGAATTAAATGTAGATTCAAATTAGCAATGTAAAAAGAATAATAAACAATAATGAATTTGATGATTCATTAAATTCATTTCATTCACGTCTACTTCTTTTAAGGTATAACAGTTTGAGTATGTACAATGTATTTTTATTATTATAATTTTGAAAAAAAGGAACGAATAACAAGACGCCAAAGCATCAATGACCAGATTTACCTTGAGTCATCTAGACTTGTTTTTTAACATAGTTCACCCGAAACAAGACAGGCTGCCACTGTAGACGTAAGGGGCTACTGAGAAAAAGGGTGAAAGGTTGGGGGGTCAACCTAAATTGCGAGATGTCTGTTTACACTAGTTTTAAATTTCTGCATGTCAGTACCGTCAGGAAAACAGGGAGCAGGGAGGGAGTTCCAGAGTCCAGCAGAATGAGGAAAGAAGCTTTTGGAGTAGACAGCTCTTCGGCATCTGGGAACCTCCACAGTGAATGGATGGGATTTGGCAGATTGTCGGGTTGCTCTAGTTAATTTGCATCGTGGCGGCATCAGAGCAGGAAGTTGATCAGAGCACCATCCATTGACGTACTTGTAAAACAGGCACAAGGAAGCAACGTTGCGGTGATGGGACAGGGACTGGAGCCTGGTGGATAGTTAGGGACCTATCAAGTTGGCGACTTTTTTTTTTGACCTTGTCTAAGAGAGGGAGAGACTAATGGAGGATGAACCAGCCCAGATGTGGCAACAATACTCCATGCATAAGCGGATAGTGGCTTTGTAGAGATATAGGATAATGTCAGGTGTGAGAAGTTTACTGGCCCAGTAGAGGGCGCCCATCGGTTTTGCAGCAGCCCTGGCAATGTCTTCAATGTATTTATTCCAATTCATGTTATCTGTGAAAGTTAGGCCGAGGAGTTTGAATGATGAACTCTCAAGTGGGGTGTTATTTGCCATGATAATCGGTGGTTGAAGAGGTTTCTTGTAGTTATTTAAGGAAAGTAGCTTTGTCTTTGTGGCATTAGAAATTACCATCTATGTTTTGCCCCAATCCACTACAGACTGGAAGTCATTTTCTAAGGATTCAGCAATTGCCTCAGATATGTGCGTCGGTTTTGCCCACATGACTAGAGTAGAGCGTGGTGTCGTCAGCAAATATTTCTATCTCAGTCTCAATGACATTAGGGAGGTCATTTATGAAAATCAGGAACAGTAGAGGGCCAAGGATGGATCCCTGGGGTACATCAGCGTTTATGTCATGTTGCTTAGATGAACGGCCACCGAGGACAACCTGGATCTTTGATTTCTGTTAGGAAGGATTTAATTATATTAAATATTTGTCCAGTACTACAATATGAGTGCAGTTTTAGGAGAAGCCCTTCATGCCAAACCTTGTCAAAGGCCTTGGATATATCAAGCGCTACCGCTCTAGCTTCACCTGCTGTTTAGAATAAATTATAATAGTTTTATTTCAGTAAAATTATATCGTTAGTATAAATATTATTATCTTTAGAATAAATATTATTTTCAGAATAAATTTTAAAATATATTTAAAATTTGAAGTTTATATTTTTTTTCATGAATAATACAACCACATTAGGTAATTTGGGAGGGAATTTACTGTTTTTTCTTGGTTATAGTGTCACTAATTTCATCTTAACTTTCAGTGCCTAAACAATTATAATGACCTGCCATAGATGATGCTCCCTCATAAAGAATGGCAGATTTTAATGTAAAATTAGTTCCATATATTTACTGCTTTTCAGAACTGAAGTTCATAATATAACAATTAATTATTTGTTCTCCTTCATAATTAATCAAAAATATATTAATTGAGATCACTAATGATTTCAAATATCTAGTCAATTCAATTTTTGGAGTTAACTGATTCTCACTGTATCACAGTATTTAATAAAAGTAGTTGTTGAAACCAAATGACTGCCATGTGTGAATAACATATATATATACATATATATATACATATATATATACATATATATATATACATATATATATATATATATATATATATACATATATATATATATATATATATATAGTCTCGGAAGTTCTTTTAACCTTCAAAACTGAAAAAAAAGAAAAAAAAATTTTTAATATATATATATATATATATATATATATATTTATATATATATATATATATATATAATATTTATATTATACATTTAAATCTACTTTTATAATATACTTGTATATAGTTTATATTTGTATGTATAGGATACACTCCTAAACGAATTATCCGATCACTATGCACTTTGGAACACGGCTTCTATGCGTAAGATGTATTAATGTATTATGATAAAAGACAAACAGGTGGTAGTAACACTTTCATAAAAATTCACATAACATCGATTTTTGTGAAATTTGAACAATTGGTATGAGATATAAATTTATAAATATTCCGAAATGTTCACTTACGTGTGACGATTGTAAGGTTTTAGTGGACATAGTATTGTTTCAATTTTCCATTTCAAAATTCATATATTTCAGACTTGCATCAAATTTGATCCATAATCATTAGACACAATTCCCTAAATTAAGATTTCTTTTTAAAGACCCCTGAAGCTTTAAAATGTAGACATTGTTTAGAATCAAAATCATGTAAAATAAATGTAGAGTAGGAGGAAGGGAGTAAGGAAGATACGAGAGGGGCGAGTGTGTCGAGTGGTAAGTGAGGAGGAACGAGGTTAATCAGGAATTCGACGGCAGAATTAAACAAAATAAATAGAAAAAAGTTTTTTGGAGAAAAAAGTTAAATGAAATCAAAAACACGTGATTGACATAAAAATTAAATAAGAAACACCTGATGGGAAGGAAAGTGGAATTAAAATAAAAATACAATTAAAAATCGATTACAAAACGAAATAAAAATGAAAATATGAAACAATTTCGACAAAATGTCAAACTTGAGCGAACTATTCAAGATGAAATGTAAAGTCATATAAGATGAGAAAGTTTATCGTTTGCAATATGGGACTATAACAAGTCTGTCCGATGAACAAAACTGAAGTTATCACAAAAAGTGTGACTTTCCGTGACTTTCAATTTGACCCAGATATCCCAACATTAAATCACTTTTAAGTTAGACCGTAACAGATATTTTTACTAAGTTTGGTGACGATTGGTCAAACGATCTGAACGCTATTCTGTACACCTTCAAACATAGTTACAAATTTGGTGGAGGTAAGTAATCATTCAGTTTTACTATTCTCAATCATTCTCCCTCATTCTCAATCATTCTCAATCATTGTACATCATTCTCAATTATTCTCAATCATTCTCAATCATTTTCAATCCGTACATCTATTTTCTTTCTTCCCCCACCCTTACCAGTCTCGGTTATTATCATCATATATCCATCGATCTATCAATCTGTCTATGTATCAATTTATCTCAGATATATATTTCTTGCCGTGCGTAAGTGTCTCCTACATTCATGCATCAAGTGACGTCTACTGTAGACCAACAATTCAAACGCGTGTAAAGAATTACTCACTTGGGAAAATGGTAGAAAATTGACATTGGCACCAACTTTTATATGTTTCGATCAACAAAGCGAAAAAATAAATATTGATTAATACTGTTTGACCCCGAGATTTATACGAAATTTTAAAATGAATTAGACTCACTTACGTCTTAGTTTAAATGATCAAAAGTATTTATTGTTTTGTCTTTATATCTATTATTATTCATTTATTTTTTTTATTGAAATATTTATTTTTTATTCAGGTTTATTAATTGAAATTCTTCCACCTGGAATTACCAGTAATATTTCGCTGCTAAAATCCGGTGGGTTCCCATGTATTCTAGGTGGCATCATGTCTCCTCAGATTAGGGGTTTTTACCCCGCCTAATAGACCGATATTGTCCGGGCCTTTAGGTCTGGATTTACACCGGCCTATTGGGGGTTGTCTGGTCCTGTGCAGTCCTTGGAGGTGCACCCTCCCAGGCTTCGTCTCGCCTCTTTGGGGGGGGGGGGGGTAAGTTTATTGCTTACTGTCTGAGGCGCCCCTACCGGGGAATGCCGACGGGGCTGCCCAGGCAATTTTTAAATGGCCAGAGTGCTCACCTCTCGAGCGCTGGCTTATCTAATCCCACTTTCCCGACCTTGTGTCACATCTTACCTTGTGGGAGGTAGATAAATAAACTCTGTTGTGACTTACTTCGTGATCTTGCACCATGTCTTATTGCTCGCTGCTGATTTTCTCTGGAATTCCAGTGATAATAGACATCTTCAATATCCAGTATTACTGTTCCTTTCAACGCGAGGTCCGAATGGGGTTATCTTACTAAGTCATTCGCCGTAACAAAAACATGAGTTGGTGCCACCTTTTCTGTCTTCTTCGAAGAGTGAGGCAAGTTATAATATTATTTTTACATATTATCAGACATTTCCGAACTAGTTTCAGCTTCCTTGGCTCGTGTAAATATATCCCATCTCCTTTGTTAATAGTCCTCTGTTATTCTAACTTACATGTGCTGGGTTAATATAACATGGTTACGTATATCGATACACTTACTCATTGAGGCTTCTTAATACGAAAGTTGATTTAATCAGTGCAGTAGTTTTTTTACGATGTCAATCCTTGCTTTGATTTCAATTTCTCTTAGACATCTTTGCGAGAATTTATGAACTTTTTTCCTAGTGTTTTTACAATAAGTGTTATGACATTATTGTTCGGGTTCTATTGTCTCGTCAGCTCTGTCGTAAGTTGCATATGTGACAAAGTAGAGGGGTCAAGAGAAGAATTATAAAAAATCGGGACACTAGTATACATTATGGGAATCACGCAGGCTTCGTCAAGAATACAATCATACTCGCGAATTTTGTATGCACTGAGAAATATTGTGTCATGATTTAAAACAAAAATGGTTATTTTCTCATGTTTTCGTATTGAATCGACAGCGCGAGAAACCGATTTTGGGATTTGAGATCAGCTTCTGTCAACTGTCATAATTGTTCTGGGGTCAGGCGAGATCAGGCGAGCTAGAAATTCCTACAGGGGAGTTTGAATTACCTACTATACACCATCCTCAAGTGTCTTCGGTCTCGTTGTACAAGGGTTTGTCAGGACGACCTGACATGAGGATACTTACTCCTACAAGTAAACCCTGACCAAATATTCAAAATAACATAGTATTCGAAGCCCAAATAAGATCCCCTTGGCATTATCTCATACGAGGAATAGGGCACCTTCTCTAAGTAATGTTACTTCAAATCACAACACTTAGCTGGATACTCCACCAGACCAGATGAATTCTGGTTCTGGAATCCGGTAAGCCCAAGAGACCAAAAGAAAGATATACTATAACATAATCAACTGGTCAATTGGGAAGAGGAAAATTAAAATTAATGTTCTTAACTTCTTTACTAACTCAACGTTTGAGAGATAAAAGAGAAATTTAATAGAATATTCGAATATCTATGTATCTCATATAGGGATCAAGTGTTAGCCCCAGGTAGAGGCCCCTTGATTTCTGAGAACTTCAACTGAAGTAAAATCAGTTGCTAACAAAATGCAGGTAGGTATGTTGGTGGGAAACTGTAGAGATACATCCTAGCCGATCGCTAAGGAAGTTACGACCAAACATGCAGAGAAACAGGAGAACATGATTGACTGAAAAGAAAATCGGTAAAGTCAAAGTAAGATCGATGGAATTTTAGCCGATCAGTTCCGAGTAACTTTGCAATTATTATAATGCGCGGCAATTTTGATTTTATTAAGTTTGCAGACGCGTCAGGAGATAGATTTAAGAGTTTTTGGAAATGAACCCGCCTTTATCCGCCTCAAACATGTTTTACTGCACTTGGAGAAGTGAATGGTACTAGCCGTGAACACGAAAACTTATCTGTCGATTGTCAGTTAACTCATCAAGACAAAGTTTGAACTCAACCCCAATCCTGAAACACAAGTGGTATTGATCCTCATTAAACAAAAGACTTGTTCTTGTATCCACAAGTTTCCACTAAAATAGTGCAGTGTTTAAGCGATGATTATCGCCCCTGCACCATGCAGTCACAGTTACGTCCCTTACATTAATTTTGTGTACAAAAATTAACACTAACGTTCTATATATATAAATAGTAACTCTGTCTGTATGTGTGCCTGATCTTTGTGTCTTATGTACACTCAAACTGCTGGATAGAATTGCTTGAAAATTGGCATCTGGACTACTGACCTCTCAGTGAAGGTCATAGGCTATATAAGAAATATATCTCTTCAACGCTTGAGGTCTCCGGAGGTCATACCCCCCCCTAAAAACTGTTTTCCCTTAGATTCAAATGAAATTTAAACCATAGGCAAATGACCCAAAACGATCTCTATTCCCAAATTTTTAGCAATTTTCTATAATATTAAGAGAGTCGCCGCCCCCCCCCCCCCATTAACATTGTTTTCCTGTTGATTTAAATTAAATTTAAACCATAGATGAATGACCAAAAATGATGTCTATTAAGATGGTACCCGGGGGCACCGAAAACTGTTTTTCCTTTGATTCAAATTAATATATATATATATATATATATATATATATATATATATATATATATATATATATATATATATATATATATATATATATAATCAAGGAGAACGCCTCTCTGTATGTTCATGTCTGTCCCTAAAAACGAAGACATACTAGGAAGTGTACTTTCAATTTGCATGTGAACATAATGGAAGTATTTTTGCGTCTCTGGCTGCCCCTTAAAGAAGTTAATGACAATTTTCAAACATGTTACACAATGAAATTAATCTATATATTAACGTTAGTTTAAAAGTATTACCATATATCTGAATAGCTCGGTGAGTAAGATATCTAGCTGACAGCATAAAGGTTGTTGTTAAAGTAAACTCTCCCTACCATGATGTTGCATATGATGCTATTCCACACTCTAACCTGGGCAACACCGGGTAGTTCTGCTAGTTTTGTATATAAAAATAAAAGCTTTACGCTGACGTGTCACTCAGTGCAGCGAACGACGGATGGATAACAAGCGAGTTCTTGTATGTGATTCTTGACTGTATTGAATCGTGCATATCGTTATATTTGAGGAGATAAATAAAATTTTATAACTGGCGACCATGTCTTATAACGGACTAACCAATTTTACACGTTTTAGCGTCCATGCTGACCCGAGTACCGTTGGAATCCGCTGGCAAAAGTGGTTGGACAAACTTGAGAATTCATTTATTGCCTTGGATATTGACGCAGACAAAAAGAAAAGAGGGAACCTACTCGAAGTTTCTAAGATTTTCCAGAACTTCATGGAAATACAGAAAGGCGTTGAGGCGACCGTTGAATCAAGAGATGGATCAAAGATACCGAACACGTATGAAGTAGCAAAGAAGTCACTGACCGACTACTTCACACCACAAAAATTATGTCATACGAGATCTTCAAATTTCGCCGCTCGTTGCAGAATGCGAACGAAACTGTAGACTCGTTCCACGCAAGACTAAAAACTTTAGCGTTTACGTGTGACTTCAAAGACACAAACCGCGAAATATTCGCACAGATAGTGCAGGGCTGTTCATCCTCTAAGGTCATATGATAGGCATTACGAGACAACTTCACACTCAAACAAGTATTGGGCGAAGCTAGGGCCTGTGAGCTCGCACACACACGTGCTACAGACATGTCGTCCCATCACAACAAAGAAAGCCACAAGTAGTACGCACGCAGAGAATTTGTTTTAAATACCGACGGCGAACGCCACTACAGACACATACAAGTAGTAGTCGCCACTTTACTCAGATACCCCGGCCACATGGCAAAGACGCTCGACATGTTTGCCACTACTGTAGATACTCGGCAACACATGTGACGTGTCCCGCTAAGGGACAGGACTGCATTAACTGCCGAAAACAGAACCATTTTGTAAAAGTGTCAAATTCGAAACACGAATTTCTTACTCATATCAGAATGAAATGGAATCCTCTTCTACGTCGAGTGATGAATCTGCGTTCACAGTAAAAACTCCCACGTCGACAAGAACGCCCACAGCCACCATCCTCGTGAATCACTCCTAGTGATCTTTGTTTAAGACATCGGTGCCAGTGTCAACATAATGTATCGACGCACACACGACGGTCTTCAGCACAGTCTGAAAATACACAACACAGTCATGTAGATATTTGCGTATCGGTCCAGACAAGTTATGCCGGTCCGTGTATTCATAACCGCCCCTATAAAATTTAAAGGAAGATGCTGCAAGGCGAAAATGTTCGTCATCGACCATGAAGACCATTTGTTCGGGCACGGTCTACAAAATTTACTCAGTGCTCACTCTGCCGAGGCACTGGGTATGATATCTTTCAATGTCACGTTCCGTGTGACAGCATCTATCCCTGATGAATTCCCCTCATTATTCGACAGAAAGATGGGAAAACTTTCTGGACCAACTGTTAAGCTACACATCAACACTTCGGTCCTACCGGTGACACAGCGACATTGCAGAATACCGAGTCAGAACTAAAACGCCTCAAGGAAATGGGCGTGATTGAGGATGTTACTGGGTAAGTCCCGTGATGATAGTCTCCCAAAAACCGAGTGGTGTTCGAATCTGCATCGATATGCGAAAAGCAAGCGAAGCCATCCAAAGGGTCAAATATCCCATGCTGACCGTGGACGACCAATTTGCGGATTTAAACCACTCAAGAGTATTTAGCAAGCTGGACCTGTCGAGCGCGTACCACCAATTAGTCCAGCAGATATATTACCACATTCACTACACATGCTGAACTATTGTTGTACAAGAGACTACTGTTCGGAGTAAATTCTGCCTCAGATTTATTTCAAAAAGCTATTGCGGACCTCTTGACTGGCATTCAAAGGGTGAAAAACCTCTCAGACGACATCATCGTCTATGGACGTGACCAAGCGGCACATGATGTCAGTTTGAGGTCCACGCTGGAGCGTCTACAAAATGCCGGAGCCAGGTTAAACAGGGGAAGATGGCTTTTTTCAGTGAAGCAGCTCACCTTTTTTGGGCACATCTTCAGTGAAAATGGGGTGTCCCAGACCCAGAGAAAATTGCAATAATTGCAAACTGCAAATCGCCTACAAACGTCTGGGAAGTTCGCTTATTCCCGGGCATGGTCCAATACGTTCCCAGGTTCATCTTACACTATGTTACTCATGAGAAAAGACAGAGAATAAAGGTGGTCGGAGAGAGAAGAAAAGGCAGTGAGCCAGTTAAAAAAAAGCCCTGACTGGAGCTGGAGTTATGGCTTACTTTGACCAGAACAAGGAGACAAATATCCTTGCAGACGCGAGCCCCGGAAAAGTACTGTGGCCAGCCGTGCCCTCACAGATGTGAAACAGCGATACTCGCAAACTGAGAGAGATGATAGTTGTTGTATACGCTGCCGAACATTTTCACCTTTATTTGTATTGGTCAAAGTTTACCGTCACCACTGACCACATGAATTGAACTCTGGCTCCTGCGCCTGGAAAAACGACTAAAACCACGCTGATTACCTCTGCCGACATCATCATCATCACAAACCAAAGAGAGACAATGCGGTTGAGACATGCATAAGATACGTGGCTCAGCATGCCATACCCGCATCCATCACCCGTGAAGAAGTGAAGCTAGCCACAGGGGAAGATCCCATGCCACAGAAAGTGATGACTGCACTTTCAGACGGAAACATGAATGACCCGCAGATATCCAGTCTCACACATTTCAAGGATGAACTATCTGCACATGATGGTCTCATCCTTCGAAGACGGCGCCTGGTGAATCCCTCAACCCTGCATAAAAAAAACCGTGAGCATAGCCCACCGTGCACACCAGGGCATTGTTAAGACGAAGCAGCTAGTTAGAGAAAACGTCTGGTTCACTGGAATCGACAAACTAGTGGAGGAGACGGTGCGCACCGTAAACCTATACGCACCATTTCCCACGGCCCCATTGGACTTAAATCTCCCCGGACTTTGCAGGTCCTCTCTCATCTGGAGATTACGTGCTAGTCGTCATAGACGACAACAGCAGATTTCCCGAGGTAGAAGTACTCCCCTCGATATCAGCAAGAGTAGTTATTCCTCGCCTTGACGTAATCTTTGCTAGACAAGGCTACCCCGTTATTGTCAAATCTGACAATGGTCCCCCATTCCATGGACAGGGATTCAAGGATGTTACCAACCAAGCAGAACTCCGCCACAGAAGAGTCATACCTGTGTGGCCCGAGGCAAATGGAGAGGTTGAACGGTTTATGAGAACCCTAAATAGGTATGTTCGCGCCACCACCGTGGAGGTCCTAAACTGGAAAACCAAAATAACCCATTTCCTAAGGTCATACAGAATCACCCCACAGTACAAGCAAAGCATTTCCATTTGAAGTCCTCACTGGAAGGAAGATAAAAAATATGCATACCTGCTGTTCTGAAAGACCCCATGCCAGAATCGACCGACACCCACATAACAGAGAATGATGTGCAAGGAAGAGAAAAATTAAGACCTATGCCGACACAAAAATAAGACAAAGATCTCACCCCTCTGCCTAGGCGACAAAGTGCTTGTCAGGCAGAAACGTCTTAGCAAGCTATCCTCACCGTTCAGCCCCAAACAACTAACGATTATCGGTATAAAGAGTAACATGGTGACAGCACACAGAGGAGATTACCAAATCACCCAAAACTCCTCTCTCTTCAAGCGAATAGATCCAGACAGCTCTCCTGAAGAAGAGGATGTAGAATCAGAATCAGATTCTGAAGATAAATTCTGCCCACATCCACAACCGGATGAACCAGACTCCAGACGTGCGTGCCGCCCACGTCTAGAACCGGAGAAACCGACCGAAACACCAACAACTCCGAAACATAACCCACGAGACGCAATCCAATGCGGAAATGACTCCCTCCAGCTGGACTGGAAGATTTCATTAGATAGACAAATACGTAAGTAACGTCTTCAATTTTGTAGTTTTCAAAACCATCGACTCCTCCTGGACTGAGGAAATATGCCGCAGATGACGTAAGTTTTCAATTATGTATTTTGAAAATACGAATCCTCCTAGACTAAGACAACAAGTCGAATTAATTAATTAATTCGGTAAAATGTACTTTAAGGGGTCGCCTTGAGGTCGGAGTGGATACCCATAGACTTCCACACACGTTGTGTATATTGAAGTATGGGCTTACGGACTGTACACATTATACACACTCACACATTAACGCAAGCACGCATGGACTGTGTATTGATTTACTCCTCTCCAGGAGTTAGGCACAAGGCCAGTTTTTATCTTACTCCCACAAGTAAGATGTGACCCAAGGTCGGGTCGGGAAAGTGGGGTTTAAAAATTGCCTGGGCAGCCCCGTCGGCATTCCCCGGTAGGGGCGCCTCGGGCAGTAAGCAATAAACTTACTCCTCCCCAAAGAAGGGAGGCAAAGCCTGGGAATGTGGGCCTCCCAGAACTGCACAGGACAGACCCATTGACCGGCGTGCCAAGACAACACCAGTATGGGGTGCAGTATCAATCGGAACAGATACTACACTTTGATCTTAGCCAAATGACCAAGATTGACGTTATTTATCTACCTCCCACAAGGTAAGATTTGACACAAGGTCGGGAAAGTGGGATTAGATAAGCCAGCGCTCGAGAGGTGAGCACTCTGGCCATTTAAAAATTGTCTGGGCAGCCCCGTCGGCATTCCCCGGTAGGGGCGCCTCAGACAGTAAGCAATAAACTTACTCCTCCCCAAAGAGGGGAGGCAAAGCCTGGGAGGGTGCACCTCCTAGAACTGCACAGGACCGGCAACCTCCAATAGACCGGCGTAAATCCAGACCCAAAGGCCCGGACAATACTGGTCTATTAGGCGGGGTAAAACCGTGGCCACCCTCGATGGCCATGGTAAAACCCCTGGTTGGATCTGACTTTTATTAAAGAGGGGAGCGATGATTATCGCCCCTGCACCATTCAGTCAGAGTTACGTCCCTTGCATTTATTTTGTATATAAAACTAAAAGCTTTACGCTTGGTGCAGCGATCGGCGGAAGGATAACACGCGTGGGTGCTTTTACAGATACTTTAAATAAAACAAACTGAGGAATATCTGTTTGATGTACGTATAAATCCTATACCAAAAAGCACGTAAATTAATCAAGTATTTGTTTTTATATAAAAGGAAGTAAATTTTGAAATTGTGGTTTTCATTTTTTTTTAATTGGAAAAGTTAAATGTATCTAATTTGGTTTTATATGGTACGTCTGTGTTATCTTTCAGAAATTGTGTTTTTTTTTTATTGTGTTTTTCACATCAGGTTCTACACACCAGGCAGAGATGGGCTTTTTATGTTGGGTATAAGGTAAGGCAATACTATTTAACCAATCGATTCATTTTGGGGCCCATCACGTCGGCCACACGAATGGAATCAGCTGTAGCAGCGAATAGTTTATTTGGAATGTGATCAATTGTTTTGTTACTAAGAATTAAGATATTTTTTCATGGAAATTGCTCCAGACAAGGCGTGAATTCACTTGATGCAAGGAGCTTAAAAAACGATTGAAGTTTGTAAAAAAATAACCAACGATAAGTGTTATATGGATATATCCCCACCCACAAGCCAGCAGTTCTTCCCCCTATGTCAGAAACATCACTCATGAAATGTGAGGACTAAAGGGTAAAACAAAGGGAAGCGAGAGTTAGTAGGATTGCGAAAGTAAACCCAACGATGATGAGTATATGCAGACTTTAGAGGGCTTCACTACATGCTTGATAATAACATTCTGTAACTGATCACAGTCTCTAGTATTTCAGCGGTCAGTAGTGGCCTACCAGTATCAAGACATATCTTATATTTCTTCAATTAAATATGCTTTCTTTGCATAGCTGATGTCTGGGAGCCGAGGAAACAAGGTTAAATCACGTTATTATTATTTTTAGAACCACACCGTCAATGATACCGTTTATATTAAGCTTATTTCTGATATCTGCAACTGTCGTCAATCTTCCGACTTAGCGATTTACTCGCAAACTTTACAGGAGTACATGGGTTCGAACCTCAATGTAATTATCATTCAAACAAATTCCCCCTGGCATATACGACATTATATTTTCGCATGAGAGTAAACATTTTAAAGATTTGTACTCGTATACCCATGAAGTACTCACCGTTAGTCGAACAGTATGCCACGTTTCAGTATAGCCTGTCGGGCTTAAGTGTTTTATCTAATAAGATAACACATATATATATATATATATATATATATATATATATATATATGTAATCCATAAAGAAAAAATAAACCTGAAATATACAACGATGCCATTAAACCCCATTCCTCTCACTCTACAGCTCATTAACCTCCTATTTCTCTCCCATTAATATATATATATATATATATATATATATATATATATATATATATATATATATATATATATATATGTTGCCTAAATATACAAAAGCAAGGAAATTCCCAAATTTTTACACTTTTATTGTCATTGCTTAAAGGTATGACTACATATCAACCAAACCATTTCATTATCACATCACTAAAGTATAAATCTCTATGCATGAGTGGATGAAGTGTGTGAGGTGCGCTGAAGAAAAATTCCAACCAGTAAAATACATAGCCCTGTTGTGCTCGCATACCCTTAATGACAATAAAAATGTAAAAATTTTGGAATTTCCTTGCGTTTGTACATTTAGTGTATATGAATTTTTATCTTAACCTTATTAAGGGCATATGATTTCAGTATACTGGCATTTTTCATGGAATGTCACTACTTTTGTAAAGGCTATGCCTCAATACAATGCCTTCTCATAACTGATATAGTTGGTAGTTTGACTAATCAAGGTATATGGTAAACTGAAGTTAAAATGCCATCAACTAGACACTAGAACCTCTATCTTTGCCAAAAATCAGCTGAATCCATCAAATGGTAGATAAGATATAGAATAAAGTGTATGAATACTGGTCATTTTTAAGTTTTGGGGGGAATTTTCTGGAAAACTGAGGTATATATTAAACTGAAATTAAAATGCCATCAACTAGACCCTAGAACCTCTATCTCTGCCAAAATCAGCTGAATCCATCAAATAGTTGATGAGATACAGGGTGGCACATACGTACGTACGTACACACAGATAACATGATTTCATGATTGAACTTTCTGGATCTCTGGGTTGCCTTGACTAATGATGCTGCAATTCTACACACATAGAACCTATCAAATAAAAATGTTGTGCAAAGTTTTAACTAATTTGGTTTATTGGTTTTTGAGTTATGATTGATAAAAGAAATGAGATTTCCAGCATAGGCCATTCGTGTAGTCTATTAAGGGATAGAGCGCTCTCGCGCGTCCCTTGATATATATATATATATATATATATATATATATATATATATATATATGTGTGTGTGTGTGTGTGTGTGTGTGTGTGTGTGTGTATATATGATTCCTCGATCGTATGAATTGCTGACCAGTGGCCGAGTGCAAGACGAATAGGTACTTTGTTTCTTACTATTTGGCGTTGTCTAACTAATAATTAATAACTTGTTGATGGCTTGCTCTTTTTGTACTTAATTTGACGAAATAATAAAGGAGAAAATGTCTGTTGTTTGAATCGTCGAAGATTTCTTTAAGTAAATTGTGATATTCAGTTTTAGTTCGAGTTTGTAATCCATAAAGTTGATTCGTATAAAAAAGGAAAAAAACTGAAATATGAAACGAGACCATTAAG
This sequence comes from Sepiola atlantica, assembly GCA_963556195.1. NCBI lineage: Eukaryota > Metazoa > Mollusca > Cephalopoda > Sepiida > Sepiolidae > Sepiola > Sepiola atlantica. The sequence goes on from OY744515.1 coordinate 112,098,953, forward strand.
ACCCCTTACTCCGCACCCTACAGCTCATAAACCTCGTTTTTTCTCTCCCATATATATATATATATATATATATATATATATATATATATATATATATATATATATATATATATATATATATATATATATATATATATAAGAGGCTTATGAACAGTAAGGTGTGGAGGAAGGTGGCTTAATGGTCTCGTAGTATATATATATATATATATATATATATATATATATATATATATATATATATATATATATATATATATATGATAATTTTATTTACACAGACATGTACAAAATCTGCGACACTGGCATGTCGATGTTATCGATCAACAGTTACTATAAACTGAGATCTCATCAGACAGAGTTAGTTTTTATAAACCCGGTTAAAATTCTCTGGATTACCACCCTGTGGATATTTTTTACCTGGATTATTACCATTATTATATATATATATATATATATATATATATATATATATATATATATATATATATATATATATATATATATAAAGTGGTGTACTAAAAGCGAACTTTTAGGGAAAGTGAAACCTATTGTGAAGAGTATATAGCTCAATATCCAGGATAATTCCTTTCCATTCTTCTTCATTATATATATATATATATATATATATATATATATATATATATATATATATATATATATATATATATATATAGTTATTTACTGTGATACTGCAGTAAAATGTAAAAATAAAGCATCTTTAAATAAATATATATATATATATATATATATATATATATATATATATATATATATATATATATATATATGGCCTCATTTATTAATATGAAATTCATTTGAGCTAATCGGAAAATAACATGTGGGTTCTAATTTGAGCATAAGAAAGGCCTTTCGAACGCAAAGAATAAATCATCTGAAAAATAAATGTTGAATGAATGTGTATGAAGGGGTTGGTGTCGGCCGTCGGACAAGCATTTCGTATTCAAGTCCGGTGCCAGAAAAACGAACTTGTGTCTTGTATTGACTCAAGTCACGTATTTGGTTTTGACAACAATCCAACGTGTAAGTCTGCAAATCTCTTTTGTTAACGAGCAATTGAGTTTTTGGCAGAAATTTGCCAAGACTGAAAAAGGGTGAAAACAACAAAGAGAGAGTTATATGTGTAGCATTATGTAAACTTTAGTTATTAAGACAAGCATTTCGCATTTCCTTCAAAAGTCATTTATTTACAAACAATTGTTTCTGCCGTTAAGAACATATATTTCCATGATATACAATATGTTGCATTACCCGTTCTTTCGGGGTACCCGGTAAGATCCAACAAGAATGAAAGAAGAACAGAACGTATATGGAAAAACTTTGGTTTTCTTTATTTCCCATCACCGGATGGTTTACGCCGGCTACGCACACACATATAAAAAAAGTCTTTTGACATACTTTTGTCTCATGAAAGTCTTCTTCTTGCTGAGGTCACAGACTTGGTTTCCGCTAGAAACTCGTTCATATATACATCCGATTGGAAAGTAATTTGCTCTGCATTGTCTATCCGAGCGTGAACTGGAGCAATTGTTCCACAAGCACTTCCAATTGTCTGTTTGATGAAATACAAGTCAGGGGATTCCTTCACTGTACCAACTTTATTATCAGTCGCATTTTTAGTCAGCGGACACGAAAGCCTCAAGATGGTCTTGGGTACGATAGCCAAAAGAATCCAGAAGAATCAGAGAAGAGGTTGTCCCCACAGGATTACAAACAATTGTACTTAAAAAAATATAAACAGTACATTGAAGGGAGTGTACTGCAGCCTGTGCATGGTTCCTGGGAGGCGATTGAGGACAGGGTTTTGTCCCTCGTACCCTAGGACTTGAAGGAAAATCGCCTCCTGAGACTCAAAAAGGAGGATATGGCAGAGCTGCTTAGAAGCTAAACATTCCGGCAACCTATATCTGCCAGAGGAGCTATGCCATGTGGGACATCCTGCTCCCCTCTCGGGAGGAAGCAGAACGACTCTCCATGAAAGAGATGAGGAGCGGGAGCATAAAATTGCAGCTCGAATACCAGGGCAGAAGGAGAACCCGGGTCCGCATTTATAATGCCCCACCTGAGCTGTGCGCGGATTACCTAGGCGCATACTTCAGCCAGTTTGGGGATGTGGAACAAGTGGACCCGGTAAGGTCCCGGAGTGGACTACACATGGCCGACTACACGATCGCCATGAAGCTGATGCGGGCAGACTTCCTTGCAATTCCGTCGGTGCTGACGCATAAAGGCTGGAACATGTCGATCGTGGTAGAAGGTCGTCGCCCGCACTGCTGGTTTTGCCAGCAAATAGGCCACATGGCAAAGAACTGCCCCAAAAAATCAGTTCGCAGCCAAATAACGCCATCGGCTGCTCCTGTGCCGGTTCTGAAGACAGCTCCAACCACTCTTCCAATTTCTGCTACAACAACAGCCCCAAGATAAAAAAAAACCCTTGGGAAGAGCAGAGAGGAATGGAGCACAGTGGTGAGGGAAGGGAGGAAGAATGTAACCGCTTCCGCCGTGATCTTACCACTCGTCCAACCGCAGGAACAGCAGCAACAGGAACAGCAGCAGCAGCAAAATGAACAGATTGCCCCCAGACCGCAAAACCGGCAGGGGGTAAAAAGAAAACAAAAAAAATCCTCTGACGAAGAGGAAAAAGTTGGTGAGGAGGAGATGCCAAAAAACTTGCTCCCCCCCCCCCCCCCCCCCCGGTTCAGAAAAAGAACAAATGAAAGGAAAAAAGAGGATAAGGGAAGAAAAGATTGCCCAATCCACCATGGAGCAGACACCATCCCCGACACCTCCAAAACCTACATCCACACAACCAACTCCCATCCCCAGTACAACAATTTTGAAGAAAAAACCTATCCCCACACCAACACCTTCAATAGCCCCCACACCAACACAAGCAATAACACCAGCCCCCACACTGCATTTATCAAAACAGACACGTGCACATACACCAACCAGCTCCGAATCTTCTCAGCTAAAACTAGTCGAACCGGGGAGGAAAAGGAGTCAATCTTCCTCACCGACTCGGAGGAAAATCAAAGAAAGACCCCTCCCCTTTAAATTGGGGAGGGAATTGTGTAAAATTGACCCCCTATCTTTCGGCATGGACGTATCCTTCCGGCAGAAGAGGAATTTAAAAACCTCTGTTGGACTTCAGCCAGATAGGGGGTAAAGACATAGAAGACCCCACCAATTTCCCGGAGGCTCCCTTTTTAACAACTTTTGTAAGGCTTCCAGTCGGTCGTAACAACTCCGTCTGACAAATGCTGGAGGCCACGGAGGGAGCCATACCGGGAATAAAACTCACCAAGGACAAAGACCCTTCCCTGGACGAACTTTTACCAGAATGCAAGGGAAGGGTCCCAATGTTGGTTCATCCTTCTCTCTATAGGGCCTTAAAACTTACCTTTCCCCTGGACGTAGGCGGCATTGCACGCAGTGGCCAGGACACCAAAGAATTGGCCACATTGAGCATGGCGCATAGCGTCGGCGTCCTTTTTCCGGCAGACTTTGGAACCGGGTGCGACACTGCTTAAGGTAAGTTCATGACTCTGGGCTTGGCTAGTTTGAATGCAAGGGGCTTGAGGTCTTCAAACCGGGCGGTTCGCGTCCGGAGGGATCTCCTGTCCCTGGGAGTGGATGTAGCTGCGATCCAGGAGATGCACTTTGTTTCATCCGGGGATTGTCAGGTGCTGACAAGAGACTACGACGTCTTCTCGGCATATGGGAATCCCCAGGGGAAGGGTGTCTCCTTGCTTGTGAAACGCACCCTGTCCGCGACGGTAGACGTTGTTCATAGGGATTTGGGGGGCAGGCTGATCGTGGCCGATGTGGCTGTGAAGGATTTTGTGTTCCGGGTAATTGCGGTTCATGCCCCCAGCACCGCTCGAGAGAGGGTCTCCTTTTTTCGGGATCTGGACGTGTTCGTCGCATGTCTGAAACGCGTAGTTTTAGTGGGAGATTGGAATGCCATCCTTGATCTCAAAATAGACACGGTCGGGAGGGGAGCTAGAGGGATGGAGAGATGTGAGACAAGCCTGGTTGACCTGATGGAAAGATGCGATCTGGTCGACAGGTTTCGTGTCGATCATCCGGGGCGGGAGAATTGGACATAGACAAATAGTGTGCCTTCCTACCCGAATACTTATTTGGATAGGATGTTAGTTAGAAGAGGCGATGTAAACTTTATATCGTGTCCTACGTTCAAATGGTTAGGTCAATCGGACCATAAACTAGTTATGGCCTAGTTGAGGTTAGGAAACAGACCTAAACTAGCCTGGTACTGGAAGTTGAATACCTCCTTGCTGGAGATACGAGACTTCAGGGAAAAGCTAATGCAGCTTATCCAGAAGGCTTTAGTGGGGGCGGTTACTGGGAGTAAGTGTTGGGTTAGCTTAAAAACTAAGATCAGAACCTTTTCCGTCAAATACGCCCAGCGTCTCGCTTTAGATAAGGCCAAGACGGAAAAGCACTGAGAAGAGAAACTAACCCGGGTGGTGGCTGAGGGGGATACTGTAAGCATAGAACTAACTAAACAGGACCTACGACGCGAGGCTAGCGAGCGTTATGAAGGCCAAGTAGTTAGGGCTAGGCTAACGAAAAGTTTCCAATGAAGCCGTGAACTGCGATGTAGATGAGCGTAGGGAAGTTTCAAGGCGTGGCTCGGATAGATACATTGGAAAAGTCAAGCACCCAGATGGACGTGCCTTGGAGTCGACACGGGAGATCTGCGAGGGATTTCGGGAGCATTTAGAGGAACGCTACACCCAACTGCCCAACCTCCCGGTCCAGGAGTTTGGCAACTATTTGGCTGACTCTCCCCGCCTCGATGTGGCTAGAGCAGCTGGTTGTGAAGGCAGGGTTACGGGGCGTGAGGTCTTAGCTGCGTTGAAGCAAGTCGGCTGTGACAAATCGCCGGGACTTGATGGTCTGCCCTACGAGATGTATTTGAGGCTGTCGCACATGTTTGTGCCGATTCTGACGGATGTGTTCAACCACTGGTTTGACCAGGGTTCTATCCCAGGTCAAGTCACCAAGGGAGTGATCACATTGCTAAAGAAACGGGACAGGCATGGTGGGGAGGAACTAGACGATTACAGGCCCATAACTCTGCTAAACACAGAGTTAAAGATTTTGGCCAAGATCTTATCGGACCGGTTGCAGGGTGTCATCGGAGAATTGATCAAACTTGAGCAGAACTACGCTGTGAAGGGGAGATCGATTCAGAACAACTTGCACCTGATTCGTACGATCATAGAGGGGATAGAAGACGACACGGAAGCCGCGCTAATCAACTTGGATCAGTCCAAAGCTTTCGACAGGGTCGACCATCGCTTCTTGGCATCTGTTTTAGAGACCGTCGGTTTCAAACCGGATTTCCGCAAATGGATCTTTGTTCTGTATCGCTCGCAGACGGCAGTAGTACAGGTAAACGGAAGGCGTTCGAAGTCTTTCGCTTTTTCCCGGTCGGTATGCCAGGGTTGTCCGCTGTCGCCCCTGCTCTACATCCTTGCACTGGAGCCGCTACTTCGCAAGCTAAGGAGTGGGAAGGCAGGTCTGGTCCTATGCGGAATCGCTTTGCCTGGTGGAGTGCGAGCCACGGTCTCCGCGTTCGCCGATGACATTACCGTCTATGTGTCGTGCTTCCAAGACATTGAGAGGGTGACAGAGTCGCTCACACATTACGAAACGATCACAGGGGCCAAAATCAACTGTAGCAAGTCAACTGGCCTGCGGTTGGGTGCCTGGAGCGGTAACACAACCCTTCCAGCTCCGTTCTGCTGGACAGATGGCCCGGTTCAAATCTTTGGCGTGTGGTTCGGACCGGGCCTCCAGCTCGATAGGAATTGGTCGGAGGTACAGGCAAAGGTCGAAACGTCGGTTAACACTTGGCTTCGAAGGAAACTCTCCTTAAAAGGTAGAGCGGAGGCGTGCGCCACTTACGTCTTCCCTCTCATCCTTTACCGATTGGCTGTCTTTCCCCTGCCGGTGAACCGCCTCAAGGTGCTCCGGCGCCTTCTGTCCTCACTTCTCTGGGACAGGAAGAGGCATTGGGTTTGCAGCCAGGTCTGTATTCAACGTCCGTGTGAGGGAGGCTTGGGGATGCCTGACTTGACGTGTCATCTAGACGCCAAGAGACTGGCTTTCCTGAGTCGAACATTGACAAAGGAATCTGCGTGGAACCCCACGGTGGATAGTGCTTTCCCTGACCTTATCCTCGACCATTCGGTTGAAGGCCGTCGTAGGCCGAGGGGTGAATCGCAGTTTTTCAGGGAGTGTCGAGCCGCGCTCGAAAAGCTTCCTCGGTCCAGTGACCTTTCGCGGCTTTCTAGACAAGAACTCCATAGAGGATTAGTGAGGGGGCAGCTGACGATCCGTTAGTCAAGCGGTGCGGGTGGACAGAGGAGGAGATCCGCTCCGAATGGAGTTGGGCACCGGGAACGAGTCATATCAACAACTCGGAGTTCTCTCTGACCTGGCGATTTGTCCGGAATGCTCTACCCCTTAATGCCATACTGCAGAGATCCGAAATTGAGGACTCACCCGAGTGTCCCCGTTGCGACAGGCTCTTTGAGGAAACGCCTGATCACGCTTTTTTTCTTGTGCCATAAGCTCCAGCAGTACTGGGAGTACGTCAACGAGGTGACGACTCGCATCGATCCTGAGCAGCCGCTGCCGTTGCACCTAGCTTACGTAATAGACAACGTCTGTCCGCCGTGGGATGGGGAGATACGAATGGTGTTTCTCGTGATCCTGGCTGTAGCGCGAATGGTGGTGTGGACGTCGCGTCTAAGAAATAACCAGGGGTTTGAATCTTTTGCTGATCAGGATCTAATCGCATTCTTCAAGCACCAGCTGAAAGTCAAGATCAGATGTGATAGGAAAAATTACACTCCTCGGTTTTTGAAAAAAGGTAGATACAAGTAGCGAACTTGTGTGTACGAAAAGGAGTCAAGTATGAGTACGTGTTCCCGGCCTGAGCATGGCGTGCACGGTTCCTTGTCCAGTCGGACCTCAGCCCTTTGGGTAAGTTTAGCCTCTTATCTAGTTGAATGAATGAGTTACCCCACCCTCCTGGTAATAGAAACCCTCCAAGATGCCCACTCCCCACTTTCAATTCTTTGTCCTCAGCCCCACCTTAACTTGCACTTATTTTGGAAGGACACCACCCACTCTCCAAACTCCATCCCCCACTTTCTTTTTCTCCCACTTAGATCCCACTCCCATTTAGATACGAACCTGCTTGTTTTTGGTGCGAAACAAACCGGAAAACAGTGGGCAGTCTAATATTTAGAAAGGGTTAGGAGGGCCTTACTAACTGGGTTTTGCTTTTTTCCCCTACCCCCATTATACTCCAATGAATTTCTGTAAATATAACCATATTTATTTATTTATAAGGAAAATTTTAAGATTGCCAACTTATTTTATAATAGCCTAAGTAGGACGGCCCCTAGAGCAAATGTGGTATTGTGGTGACTGAGATGATTCTAGTTAAGAGTAGGATAGACAATTTTATTACCTTAGACAAAGGATGACCAACGACATCCCCCACACTTTTGATGGCCTTGTGCCTAATTTGTTTTGAATGTAAATCTTTTATAATTTCTGCAAATAAATTTTTCAAAGTGTAGTATCTGTTCCGATGGATACTGCACCCCATAGACTTGTATTGTCTTGGCCTTCGGGGCTTGATTTACGACGGTCTATGGGTCTGTCCTGTGCAGTTCTAGGAGGTCCACCCTCCCAGGGTTCGGCTCCCCTCTTTGGGGAGGAGTAAGTTTATTGCTTACTGCCTGAGGCGCCCCTACCGGGGAATGCCGACGGGCTGCCCAGCAATTTTTAAACCCCACTTTCCCGACCCGACCTTGGAGCACATTTTACTTGTGGGAGCAAGATAAAAACTGGCGATGTGCCTAACTCCTGGAGAGGAGTAAATCAATACTCCATGCATGGGCGAGTGTTGGCTTTGTAAAGATATAGGATGTTTAATTAGGTATTCATACCGTTGCTTAACTATCAAGCGGCAATGTTCTTCGCTATGGACGAAATAGTAATGTGTGTTCAAATGAAATAGTACTCTCTCGGTATAAAATGACCCCAACCACAAATGATATCCAGTAAAACAAACAAACAAGCAATAAAATATCTATAAATAAAATAACACTGTGTAATTTATATTTTATAAATATTACGTCAATACTTATGATGGCTAAAAGCCATTCAAGGAAAAAGGTTAATTATATGTCAGTTGAATAATGTTGAATATCATGAGATGATTGGAAATGGTGAATTGAATGAAAAAAAATCGATTATTTATAAGAACGTTTTACTACAAGTATTTTTTTATATTTGATTTGAAAGGGCGCAATGTTGTAGCCTTTAGATCAATTTTTGGGAAAGAAACTCTGTTCATGTAAACCAGGTCTAATGTTAAGCGACTTTTAGTGTTATTGTCTCACAAAAAGAAACCAGAGAATGGATCTCAGTTAAGCACCTTCCATGGGATTAGCGATAGAGTAGAGAAAGACTATCAATGTCTCGTCTGTTAGAAAGGGGTTGTAGGGTAAAGATGATATCATCCACGTTAGATTCCAAAGTCGATTTTGTACTTTGTCAATGCAAGAAGGAGTACCCCGTGCTACGATATCAAGGGAGGAGCCCTCCCTTGATATCGTAGCACGACCCACTCTAAGAATGTATCTAATTCTTATATAGGTAAGCGATTACATCAGGAGGCAGGTACTTTCTAAAGCGGTAAAATGAGCAACATATTTGTAAGTTTAAACCTTATATTTTAAACCTTCAATCAAAGTCAGTTCTATGGGATTATTAAAACAATGATGTAAACATCCGGTGTGAAATTAGAGGCTTCGTTATACAGGTACTAAACGTAGCAAGTCACATTTTTCTCCATTGCGCAACGTGTTCCAGACCACGAGAGAGAAAGAGACAGACAGACAGACAGACAGACAGACAGAGTAATAATCAGCAAAATCTTGATCACTAATTCTCTTTGAATTGCACTAGAATAAACAAATGATCTCAGTATATGGTTTTAAAAAATGATTAATAAAAATCAGAATAGATCTCTGAAGTAGGTCGGCGTGTTTCAGACTTCTGCAAATCAACTACTTTTAGACCTATCATAGGGAAAGTATTTGATGGTTCATAAGGCATTGCAAAATATTCTATATCTAGAACGTGTGTAAAGCAACCACGTGTGCAAAACCTTACCAAAGCCCATTAATAAATCGGAAGCTATTTCCCATTAAAACAAAGTTTCACTCAAAGAATTGACTGATTCTACGCGATATTACAGTCAGCACGTCAGCTGCTTTTATTGCAATACGAAATCATTATTACTTGTCACTAAGTGCATTGCCTTTCATAGGTGATTAATGATACTATATTTATCACAGATTCAACTAACTTCCTTGATGCGCAGAGATGACTAATCGGTTTGTTCTGAAATGACGAGTAGTCATTGGTATTTTGAATACTAAGGAGAGTAACGACATTTTTGAACGAGATGAACCACTGTCATTCCTCATTCATTTAGATATTTTGTGCTTCCGGTTTCGTCTCTTATCTCTCTTATTATTAATATTTTAGTAATCCTCAATTTGTATCTCGATGCGCGAGAATCGATGTCGGAGCATATCAATTTCACTCCTTTTCGTATTCAGCTATTTTAGCATTTTAATCATTAATAAAATATGATCAATTTTTTGTCCTTCATTTTACGGGATAATTTAGAATATATGAACTGAAAATTCTGTATTCTTAAATGGAATTCTGTTTTTACTAATCGGACGATTTGTCATTATAGTTAGGATGTTCGCTAATTCGCCGGGATATCGGGGTTCAATTCACGGTCTAGTCATACCAAAAATTCATAAAATGGTACTTGATGTCCCCCTATATAAGATGAAGATCAATTGTAAGTGCAGCAATCCTGGGAAATGAGTGGCACCCTCCCTTTAACCTCGCTATAATAACTAACATAAAAGGGATCCTTCTGATCACGGTCGAACACTTTAATATTATTAATACGATATGTTTTATTTTTTGTCCCTATTTATAAGAGAGTTTAGAATGCATAAAGTTAAAATCCTGCATTCACAAATGGAATGACTGTATACCTAATCTCTGAATAACCCATCGCTAAGAAGAAAGAAATCCCTTCTCCATGGTTTATTATACCAATAAAAAAACATGCATTACGCGAGTACAGTGATACTGAACTGGAAATACTTGGTTTGCAATTATTCTTTCAAAGCACGTGTCACTGAATTTGTTTTATTACATTTTCCTACTCCTTACAACAAACAACCTTCGATTCAACAACATCCATAGAAGATAATTCAATATCGCACGCTTTGCTGTAAATGTTCAATTGGAAACATTACATATCGAAGCATTAAAATACAAATACGAAAAGAATACAGAGAAACACGCGTGCAAACATATGAATCGATTAAAACTAAGTTGATTCAATTTGAAATCTCATGCTATTAAGACTTGTTCTTATTTCTTTGATGTCGAGAAGTGTCGCTTTTACTGGTCTTTGTTCTTTATGTTTTACTTGTCTTTATTTCAGGCGTTTATCAATATTTATTTTATCTACATTTATAATATCTATATCTATTAAATCTATCTCTCCTTATACGAAGTTATGTATGTGTATATGTTTATATATTTGTATGCTTTGTTTTACTCGTGTTCCTCTCGAGCAAGCCATAATGCCACTGAGACCAAAAGGTTAATGTGATAGGGGCAAGTATTATAGGGGGCAAGCTTTATGGGGTTTTGGAACAACAGATGTTTGTTCACATTACATTTAAATTTCTGCATGTCAGTGCGGTCGTGAAAACAGGGGGAAGGGATGGAATTCAAAAGGAGATCGGTTCAAGGAAAGATGTTATTACTATAAGAAACAATCCGGCGTCTAGGGGTGTGATTTTGCTGTTAGTCAAGTAAGTCGGAGTAATTACATTGGGGGTACAAGTGCAGTAAGTTCATCGGAGCACATTCCAGGAAAGTGCTTGTAAAACAAGACAGAAATGTAACACTGTGGAGGCGACACGAACTGGAGCTTGGCAGAAAGTGCAGCACATGTTAGTTTATAAATTCTTTTTTTCAACATGTCGAGAGGGAGAGGTTAGTGGTTGGTGCACCAGCCCAGATGTGGCAACAATATTCCATGCACAAGCGAATGGTGGTTTTATAGAGATGTAGAATACTGGCAGGTGTGAAATGTTTTCTAGCCCGATAAAGGGATCCTACCTCTTTTGCGGCAGACTTGGCAGTATCGTCTATATGTTTTTTCACTTTCTGTTGTTTGGGAATGCAATGCCGAGAAGTTTAAACGTTCGATTCTCGAGAAGGATACTATCAGCCAGGACAATCGGAAAGATTCCTCATAGGTGTTAAAAGAAAAAGAGCTATGTCCTAGTAGCATGAAATGTGACCATCCATGTTTTGCCTTAACCCTTACCCTAACGCTACCCCTATTACAGACTGGGAGTCACTCTTTCTTAAAATTCACTCATCGATTTGGTTGTGCGGGTATTCGATTTGCTCTCATGCCAGGAATAAAGCGTAGTGACATCAGAAATACATTCATTGCATCAAATAATTAACTTATGAAGATCAGGAATATTATAGGTCCAAGTATCGACCACTGGATAACATCTCTTTTAATGTAACGTTATTTGGATGTACGGCCATCGATGACGACTTAGATCTGTCTTTTTGTTAAGAAAGATCTGATTATATAAAATATTAAATATTTGCCCAATAATACAAGTTGATTTTCCTTAGAAAGCTTTCTATGCTAGACCTTGTCAAAGGCTTTGAGGATACTTAACGCTACCGCTTCAGATTATGCCGGATTATTAACCGAATCAGAATGTACGGGTTGTGACCTTGATAATACTCACCGATGATAAGTGCAGTGCCCTTTCTATGCGCAACATGACACTATAGTAATCCCGATATCATGCAATTGTTTATAGAGAAGCCACTCGGAGCGCAACAAATAGTTATGGCTTTTGTACTACCAGTCGAAAACAACAGCCAGATAATCTGTCAAACCTGTACCATCTATCAGAAAAGGGTGGCCCATACAAATCATGTGAAACTGAGTGACAAACAGTTATCCCATGTTGTCTAGATAGATAAAAAGAAGAAGAGATAGAGGATGAGATGGCGTTTACTGTTCTAGTCATGATACAAAGCGAAACGCTGGGAGTCTTTGAAGTTTCCTGTTGTTACTAATAGACAAAGAAGCAATAGAAAACCGGGCAAAACATTTCTTTAAGAAATTGTAGGTATGCAAATCGGATATTTGTTCGAGTCTCCGGCTCTACGAAGGTTGTCATTCATTACTAAGAAGCGTCCTCTCCCTCCCGCCCAGTGGTTTAGTGACAAGATGTCCGAAGTCACGATTTAGAATGCAGATCTACAGGATTTACTCTTAAACTAATTTACGGATCATTATAAATTGTGGAACCTAACTGTTAGGCGTAAGAGTGGGTAATGTTGACTATATTTAGTTTACTTTTGTGCAAAGGTTGCAAAGAGGGTATCGAAGCCCTTCGTGAAAATTCAGATACCTCTGATTTGTGTGAAATTTTAAAATTAAGAATCAGACATTAATTAATGCATATTCCCCAAATGTCAGTTTCTTTAGAGTATGTTAAAGTTATTTTTAGCGGACATAACAAGTGGGCAACCTTCGAGTTGAATATATCAGATTTACATTTAATTTAAATAGTACTTTACCCGTTGTGCTACGGTTCACTGCAAAATATAAGGGGATTAGCAAAAACCACTTAGGAATGAGTAACTCGATCAAATAACGGCAATTTAATTATCTTACTCCTTTACTAACAGACAGATACGATTCAAATACACGACTAAAAAGGTAAATCTACTTACAATAAATAATGGACATCAGTACGGAAAAAAATGTTAAATAAAACAATATCGGAGTGAGGAAGATCTTTCACAATATTACGAGTCAGTCGAATTTCCTGACGATAAAAAAACGCCAGAATGTTAACTTATTGAAGCATAAAAATGAAAGAAAACTAATGTTCGGGTAGATATTTTGTTTATTTCTGAAAAAGCAAATTAGTTTAACGTTTTTGAATAGTTCTGAATTTTTTATATGATTCATTCATTATTCATAAAGAAGAGTCAAATTTATAGGATTTACATAAGTTTAAGTGATATTTACAACATAAACATATATAAAATATTTTTATTTTATGTACATAGGCACTTACATACATGTATATATATATATATATATATATATATATATATAATTTAATTTTAGAAGTTGATGGTTCAATTCTTAAGGATAATTATAGTTTGTCGTAGTGTTTAAGGTAAAAATTGAAAAACAACAAAAGAAAACAAAAAAATCATGCTTCAGTTTATTGAAACTGGAAATTGTGTTTTCTCGGCAAATAATTGCACTATTTACAACGATATAATAGGCGGAAGACATAATGTGTTTTTATGAAACCTTAGATAGAAGATTGACGATAATCGTTTCCGATTTTAAAATCTATTTCGGGGAAGAGTTCGAAAAATATTAGAATGGCGCCAACAATATTTATATTTGAAGTTTTAAATAGGAAAGAAATAGAAATAAAACTGGGTCAACGTTTTGCTCAAATGAGAAACGGATTTGAGACATGGAGTAAGAATTAACGATACTGCCATACACACGCAGTCAAACATACACTCACAACGTGACCGAAAGCATTGTATTATCTCGAGGAATTATGAACGTCAAGGATGTATTACATCAGTACGATCCAGTTGTTATAAAACTCATCAAAATACAGGAAATCACCATAAATGTGTTGATATGCCGTAAAGCAGACAAACACACGAATTCTGGTTATGTTTTTTTTAACTTACGTGCAATCATTCATCTTGAAAATTAAACTGTTTTTTTAGCTAATGAAGTATCTAATATGGTATACTCTTGTACCTTTCTAAAAACACTCCTCCATACTAGCCCAGTCTAATAACCAGCAATTGCATAGAAGCATACTCTAACTCTCATATCTTAGTCTCTATCACTCGTTTCTTTCACACAATTACTTTTTTTTTCTTTTTTCTCGTTTCTTTCCGTTTCGTTCCCCGTGTTTTAATATCCCACATATTAAAGCCTCATTCACACGACGCGATTTCGCTCGCCGCTACTTCTAACTGCGAGTGCCCGTCGCAGCGATTGAGCTAGTCACACGAGACGACTACCTGTCTAGCAGTCCCGTGCCATTGTTTACAGCGCAGACATGTCGTGGGTCAGGCGCCAGATTTTTTTGTTCAAGCCAAACAAGCTTTGGTTTATAAACATTCATAAATGTCTTCACTTTATTAATTTCATTCTTATACGAATCCTTCAAGTTCTTTATTTTCTTTTTCAAATTATCTTCGTAAGAAATCTCAAAACCAACCTCAATTAGTTCATTCATTAAATATTATAAATTTTACTCCCTCGCATTTTTCTTCATATACTGTATTTTGTTTGTATCCCACGAACCTTCGGAGTTTCTGTAAATATCCAGAAATCTACTGATTGCATTAGTTGACCACTTCAAACTTTGTTTTTCTGTCATGGCAACAAACTGCATGACTGAGGTTATATGGGGCAAATATTGATTCGTAGCAGCCGCTATTAAGTCTTCAAAAATCATAAAATCTCGCGATACCAGGTCACGTTATCCTGAAATTGCATGATACCAGGTCACGTGATCATGAAAGCACGCGCTACTTGCGACAAAAGTTGAACATGTTCAACTTTTGTCGTGGCAAGTAAACTAGTCGCAAGTTGGATGAGCTACTTGCGATTAACCGGTAACATGATGCCACTAGACTGCTATAACTCGCCACTACTGCAGTAGCGGCGAGCGAAGTCGCCTCGTGTGACCGAGGCTTTACGGATACCCATGTTAGCATCGCTTATATACAGGTATATCGTTCATATTGTACACCTTTAGTCAAATTGTCAGTTTCTTTAATATTAAACTGGGTTTTAGGAGAGATGTACTTCAATTAGCTGAGTTCCATGAATTGATATTGTCCGGGTTACTAATATGGAAATAGAATAAGAAATATATTTTTCACTGTTGTGACCCTGTTTAGGGGCCGAAATGAAGACACAGAATACGGGGTTAGGTGAATAATATATATATTGAAGAAAAGATATGCACAGAGAATAAGAGATGTGATATGTCAGTCCTCGCTGTCAGGGTAGACTGAAGTTGATTCCTATCACGAGAAGTATTTTATTAGGCATGGATGAGTCTAACTGTTCGTCATATAGGTACGGTAGCAACACACTCACAATTTTACGTGCAACCTTAATTCATGATAATTCTCTATATTTTCAATTCGACAAGGTATTTGTGCTGAGAATCATTCTACAGAGACTCTATTAGTTTGTTTTACTCGTACAAATCCAAAACAGACTTTCAATCTCTTCGATGCCAGACGATTAAACGAACCAATCAGTCAACTAATATCGTCTTCGGAAACAGGTGAGACTGGGGTAAGACTAAAGCGTACAATTCGTGTTGATAATGACGCGTTTAAATGAAAACGCTTTGTCTAGCAATCGTTTACTCATCTGTTCACCGTGTGTATTACGTCACAATGTTGAGTATAACCTCTCGTTTCAGCAAGGATTGCGGAATCCGCGGTGAAGCCCGGCACGGCGACTCTGCTCGCCGAAACAAGGAAGCGCGGAAAATATAGCTCGCTCACTGACCGTTTCGTCTTCCAACCAATTTCAGTGGAAACGTCGGGTGTGCTTGGCCCCGAGACTGTTAATTTTTTAAGGACATTGGACGGAGGATTTCAACGTCTAGGTACAAGCCCCGTGAGTCAGCCTGGTTGTTCCAACGCATCTCCCTGGCTATCGTTCGTGGCAACGCTATGTCAGTAACGGCGGCGTCACTTCCGTTCTAATCGTCATCTGTTGACTCTCTCTTTCTCTGACAATTGTTTCAAGCCTTATTGTTTTTTTGTTTTGTTTTTTCTCTTTATAGAATAATTGTACGTGAGTAAACAACCTTATATCATAAAAAAAAATAAAAAATAGCAGTGCCAATAATCACAATACAAATAATCATATAATCAAACTAACATACATCGGAAGGAATCACAACGAGCTCTATAAAAATCTGCAAATAAAATAAAGGTTAAAAAAAAGCGAACCATAGTGCCACAACCACTGTAAAACCATACTTATAAAAATCTTCTGTATACCTCTCGCTTGGTTTATATGCATTCTTTTCGTCTTGTTTTATTTACATGGTCAACATTGATTCAAGTTGTAAACGACGCGTTTATATTCTACGCCTATTGTCCAATTGTCACTGTATTATTATAACACTGAGCTAGTGTACAATCAATATGCACACAGATTATCTGAATTTAATAAATAAATGCTTTTCGGGGCACTACTAATAAAAGATTATAAGAACTATATTTCTCATTATTTATGTTTATTAGCCAACCATAACCCTCATCTTTGGGTCCCGATAATGATCTTCTCATAAAGCAAACCTGAATAGGATCTTCTTTAGGTGTTATTTTGAGAATTATTATACAGAGATTGTATTTGCTATTGTCTGGACTGGTTTTTATTCTTACAAATTTAAAACTAACTTTCATCTCTTTCTATCCTACATAATCAAACGAAACAATCAGATAAGTAAGACTGGGATAAAACTGGTACATACAGTCTGTGTTGTAAACGACGCGTTTAACCCAAAAAGCTTTGTCTAGCTGGGCAAGCGTTTACTCATCTGTTCGGCTTACGTATTACGTCACAATGTTGAGTATAACCCCTTGTTTGCTTTATATGCATTCTTTTGTTTTAGTTTAATTTATCTGGGCGATATTGAAGTTTACCATATACATAGGAGCGAGTAAAATAAGAAGTTAATGAATGGAAAGATGATGATAACACGAAGGCTATAATTATCATGATGAAATGTAGCACCAATGTCCCTCCGCAATTAGCAAACGTTACTTACAGATATACAGACATATGATAAATGATTATTTATAACTGTGTGGCACAATGCGTGACCTTTTGGGGAACTAAGTGCTCCCCGTTATATTCGTAACCATTGCGCCAGACTTTAGTTGCAAATTAAATAAATTCGCTGCACTAAATATGTCAGCTCACTGATCGGTGTATTCGGTGTAATCCGATGTCAGCTAAATTATCAACAATGTTGGAGACACCAACCAGGTTCAAGAGGTAAAAAAAAACTGTCACCGAGATTTGTTGAAACACTGACGGCGTCTGTGTTTCCCTTCCTTTTCGGTCTCTCTTTCTCTCCCCTTCTTTCTCTCCCTCTCCCTTCTCTCTCTCTCTTTCTTTTCCCCATCGCTTCTCTACGACAAGCGAAAAAGAGTCGGCTTTTGAAATCTGAACGAGGAAGACGCGTTTGACGCGCTCTGAGATGTTTCTTTTCGAAATATAATAAATTATATTTTTATATAATAAGTCAAATGGTTTGTTCCATTATTACATAATGTTTGATTTCCTGCATATGGTCCCGACCAAACAGCCAGCAAGCCAGCCAGTCAGTCCCAGAAGCAGACGACAGTGACTATCGTCAAACGATGATTGCTCACTGGCGATAACAAGAAGAGACATTGCACATACGGGCACATGTTGTCACACATCGTCCTGTCGTCACATATCGTTTCAATATCCACCCCGTCAAACAGTCAGATCACATTGATCGGATCACATTGATTCCAAGTCATAGAGAATACAACACTGAGTGACTCCCCAGGCCACGATCGGATCACATTGGTTCCGTGACAAAGATTAACACCCCGTCCAAAGCCATGGGATCAAAACTGTATGTAATTTGGTTGTGACTTTATTTTACGTTTAAAGCATATGTAATACATCAAATAGATAACTGACGCAATCTATAATGGTTGGCAGTTTCAATTGCCAACATAACCGTTCTATTAACAAGTGGTTAGAGTCACTGACTATCAACTAGATGGTTCAAGTTTCGAAAGCAGCATGGGATGAGTGCTAGTCCAGCCACAATTCAGATCTGTGATCTAGCGAAATAATCTGTCGATGGATTACTACAGGTATATATATATATATATATATATATATATATATATATATATATATATATATATATATATATATATATATATATATATATATATATATATATATATATATGAATAAACGATATTATGCTACATTCCCGTGACGAAGATTTTATTCAGTTTACTGATCATATTTTAAAAATAAAAACTTCGGTTCATTTACGGACCGTTTCGTTTACAGAAGAACACCCGGTGTTCATATTAATCCGGGATCTTTCCTCTATGGACTCCTCAGCAACCCAAAAGGTTCTCCTTCAGAAAAATACATAAAGAAAAGATGCAGTAAAGAAAAACCCGAAAAACAAAAAAACTCACATTTATTACATCTCCCCTGAAGTGGGATCTGATCAACTCTGCTGGGAAGCCATGAGATAAAATACTGCTTTGTTTTTAAATTCCCGAAACAGTTTTTCATGGTAAACAACTGATGGTCCCTTAAATAATGTAAAGACTAGCGTAAATTCTTGGAAGCAAACTAATATAGTGACTGTAAAAAGTAAATTGACTTACAAGAAAAGTAATTTTCCACCGAAGGACTTGGGACAAAAGTGTGTTTTTTTTTGTTCTTTTTCTTTCATATTGTTTTAATGGTTGAAAAACTTCCAATATATATATATATATATATATATATATATAAAGAGGTGTACTAAAAGCGAACTTTTAGGAAAGGTAAAACCCTATTGTGAAGAGTATACAGCTCAATATCCAGGATAGAGCTTTGTTTATATCTAAGGTCATTTGATTAAACTTCTAAACCCCCGAACTCTGTTCTTATACATATTCTGATATTTTAACCCCTTATCCTAACATTCGTTAACTTACCCCCACTCCTTTCTTCCCCTTTTCTAGTTGAATCCTAATTCGCCTAACTTCCAATTTCAACTTTATGTTTCACCCCCCTACTTTCACACTCTTAGTTTTATCCGCATTCCTTCACCGCATCGCTCCCTTTCTCCTCCCCCCTCTCTTTCCTCGTACCCGTCCCTTTCTCCTCCCACATTCCACTTACCCGTTTCCTCCCTTGCCCATTAGTCGCATATTATACTCTTGTTTTCACTGTCTCTGCTTTTCTTCATTTATAGCCGGCTTTCTCAACTGGGCAGACTTTAAATATTCTCTCTGCCCCTTTTTCCACTTTAAAACACTTTCCTTTGTCATCTCTGCCCGGGAAGTTTCTTTAATGGCGAATATTTTACATCTTAATCTCCTCTGACGCCTGCCTGCATCATCGAAAGTACCTCTTATTGGACTTTTTACCCTTCCTGGATTTTCTTTTTTCGCCGTACCTGAAGTTGTGGCTTCTTGGAGTTTAACTTTGAAACTTCTCTCATTACTTCTCGTGCCTCTAACGACCTACCTATCTACATCGTATCCTCTCCGCTGGACTCTTCGACACCGGACTTTTTGGCAATCGGACATTTGCTTGCACCTTGGCACAGTTTTGCCCTACGTTTCCTTCCCTACAATTTTTATTTTATTTCATTTTTTCAAATTTTAAATCTTGGCCTTTGCCAACTTATCTATCCCAGCGACTTCCTCTGATGATAAGATTTTGATCTTTGAAAAGCCTGGCTTAAGGAAAATTTAACTTGAATAAATTGCCTTTTTGCGGATTATACCTTGCTTTGAACTTTTGAATTGAATTTTGATTTGGCTTTTGCTTTCTCTAATTCCTTTCCACTCTCCTTCATTTATATATATATATATATATATATATATATATATATATATATATATATATATATATATATATATATTGTAATGTTAACAGTAACATGACAGCAGACGGAAAATAGTTGGTAGTTAAAAAATTAAGATGGCCGTGTGTATATCATCGGAATGAAGTATACACTTTCTTTGAAAGTATGGATAAGACGAGGTTAAGATGTATGGAATATATAGCTACCTTTATTATCGAGGGAATTCATTGGCCAACTGATTGTAAATCATCTTGGCATACATTTTTATTCATGATCGTGTATACGTTGCAAACTTTAAATCCATACAGATGTGTACCTGTCTCGTATTTGGGGAAGACAACTAATGAATAAACGTTAAAATAATGAACTCGAAGATGAATAAACTATGCATACAAATGGTGTTGTATCATGTCAATAATTGAGAATTATTTTTTAATTTAATTTGGTGTTGTAATGAAAGGCAAAAATGCCAGTTAGAATTCTACAGTCACTTTGCCACCATCCCCCGAAAGTCAAATGATTTACATTGAGACTCTTACGGTATTGTGACATATTAGGTTGCAATAATTTTTACGTTAACTGTTGATGCAAACAAGATATTAATACATATAATTGGCGGGTATGTATGTCAGTCTCACCTGTTGACGAAAACGGGGGTAGTTATCGGATTCGTTAGTTTATGCATGGGACATAGAAGAGGTATCAATCAATAAATTTTATTTGCAAAACATTTCCGAGTACAGCAAGTCATGTATAAAGACAGTTAGAATATATTACATCTATATGTCGTCTGGATGTTTGTCAAAGGCGGCCTTAGACTTGGATCTAGTAGGTGTAATCTTGTGAATGACAAGACACAAACATGAGGGAATAATTGGATGAAAACAATGCAGTATAATAGATAAACAAATATAATTATGTTTTGTATAAATACAACAGAAAAGAAATTACTTTTAAATGATGTCGTTAATTAAAAATCTTTCAGCGTCATAAATTATCTTTCAAAGTTGTACCTCCAAACTTTAATGCTTATATAAAATGTACCTTGCTTTCAGCGTCCTAAATTCTCTTTTGAAATGTAATTTCATGCTATGATGTTTATCTACAACTTACATTGCTTTTAGCGTCCCAAATTCTGTTATCCCAGACGACATTTGATACTACGATGTTTTTTTAAACATTACATATGTTTCCACGTCCTGAATTATCTTTCCAAGTTACCATACTTTAATGCTTTTTAAAGAATTAGTTTGCTTTCAGCGTCCTTAATTATTTTTGCAAACATCATTCTATACTATGATACATTTCCACAAACAACATTGCTTTTAGCGTCCAAAATTCTCTTTCGCAGACGACATTTTATACTACGATGTTTATTTAGACGTAACAAATGTTTCATCGTCCCAAATAATTGTTCTAATCTTCACTCAATACTTTAATACTTATTAAAGAATTGCATTGCTTTCAGCGTTCTAATATCTGTGTCGAAACGTCATTTTATACTATAATGTTTTTGTACAAATGACGTTGCTTTAAAATTTTCTACTACAGGGATTGTAATGGTCTTTTTGTGCTTCGCAACTGACAGCTCCGCTACCGGATCCAGAACTACGCCATCATCAGGAGAAACTACTTCGCAGTTTCGGTCCCTATTCCTCGACTGCGTCTCTGTCAGGAGGTGGCTATGTAGCACTGGTGTCATCTGCCAATTAATGCCATAAATCCAGATACACCTTTCAGTTATCATCATCATCAAAAATTGATTGTGATCGCATTCTGACGTCATAAACTACCCTGCATGTGGCGTCATCACTATCTCTTTCATCTCCCTTCTTTCGCCGTCCAAAATTTACTTTTCCTTCCAGTTCGTGTTATCCCTCTTCAGCCATATCCAATAAGATTCTTTCTCTGCTGTTACATTTTCTCAATTCTGAGTTGTTACAATAAAAGTGATGTATCTCGAAGTTACCCTTCTGCAGACGTTTCTTTACTGTTGAGTATAAAGTAAACAGGGTGTCGATGTTATTTCCTATCTTCACCAGTGTAATGAGTTAGTCAAAACGGATAGAATAGAATGTGTTTAAGAAGACTGAGTTTGCTTGAAGAAGCTTTATTCGACAAAGATCTACGCAGGGGTCTAGTCTCTACGAGAAACAATGGCTGACTAAAAAAGAAAGAGTGATCAGGGAAGTAATTCATTTCCGAAGCATAGAAGGGGATTGAAGAGTTGTCTTTTTATCACATTCTCCGCCACCCAGTGAAGGATCAAGGCTGTGTGTTTTTGGGAAGAAGGGCTCTAAAGACTCTCAAGTGGGCATCTCTGATTAAACTGAAAAAGAGAAAATCAAACAAAAGTTCAAAGCTGATAGTTTTCAGTTAAATACTGAGGACTTCGACGGATTCTGGTAGAGCGTCGAAGATTCAGCACATCGGCATCTTCTAAAGATATCCTCGGGCCACCCTCAGAGTGTGGGGGTGAGGAGGAGTAGGAACTGAATTTTCGTGAGCTCTCGGCAAACGATGAATGGGAGAAATATTAGACTAGAGAGGTGCAGTCTGTATCTCTTGGTTTTTTGGCATAGGATCAATTTCTGTATCCGGACTGCCCATTCTATCACCCCATGGAGATATGTGGCGTAGGGACATCGTTGTTTCTCGTCCGTTATTGAAACGTACGTGAGCATAGCTGGGATTGGCTTCAAGTACGTGAACGGGTTCTACAAGGGGTTCGTATTTGCTTCCACGTACATGCCGCTTTAAGAGGACAGATGTCGCTTTCGTTAACCATGTAGGTATGGAATCTCCAGTAGCTGATTTCCTTTGGAAGTTGAAGAGACGTTCATGGGGAGAGCAATTAGTGGAGGTGGAGAGCAATGAGTGGATGCTGTGGAGGGCTACATCTAGTACTTTTCCCCAATTGATAATATGGAGATTTCTTCGACCGGAGAGCCAGACTTACTGTTTGCCAGATGATACCGTTGTACCTCTCCACTTGTCCGTTACCTTGAGGATTAAAGGCGGTTGTTCGACTCGTAGCAATGCCTTTGGAATGCAGGAATTCCTTTAGTTCGTCTGATATGAAAGCCGTACCACGATCAGAGTGTACAAAAGAAGGATTTCCGAAAACAGAAAATAGATTAGTTAGATGTTTCCGGACAGTTGCGGCTGAGACATCGGCACAAAAGAAAGCGAGAGTATTCATCAACCACTGTTAGTATGTAGCGGTTGCGAGTATTCGAAGGTAATGGTCCCTTGAAGTCTACGCTTAGTCTTTCAAATTGTTGACTCGCTTTTATGAGAGTCTGAGGTGCCGCATTAAGGAATCTCGGTTTTATCTCAGAACAAACTTTACAGGCCCTTATTACCACTCTTACATCATCCACGGAGTATGGCAGATTCTTGCTCCTGACAAAATGTAGCATTCGGGTGACACCCGGGTGACATAAGTCTGAGTGCAAAGTGTGTAACTTGTCGGCAAAGGTGGTAGTAGAGCAAATGCGAGACAAGACGTCTGCAGCGGCGTTTTGTTTCCTGCGGCGATATGCAATGTCGTTGTTAAAACAGGCAAGTTCCAACTTCAATCTTGTTATCTTCTCATTTTTTATTTTGCTTTTGCCTTTAGGGTTGAACATGAAAGAGACAGATTTTTTATCTGTGAGAAGCTTAAAATGCTTCTCGAGCAGTAGGTGTCGCTTCCTGACTTTGAGGGTTGAATGCCTGGTCTACATTGGGGGATTGCTGGCTTTTAGAAGGGACCACTGGAGTTTTTCCTTCTCTGGTTTCCCTCAAATCATTCATTTGCTGACGCACATCTCTCTTAAATCCGAAAGATGTCTGAAATAATTCGGCTAACTCTTCAGACTCTTCCTCGGCAGCCAGTTGTTCTTCCATTGAACATTACACTGCCTCTAGATCTTCCAGCCATCCTACTATATCCTTTTCAAAGGAAAAAACACTTTCATTGACATCTGTTCCTTCTCTAGACTTTTCATGGTTAACCTTATCTTCCGTCTCTCTATTTCCCTCATGCTGGCACGGTCGGCCATTTGGTTGGTAAAGGGAAAGGCAAGTTCGTGTCACAGCAACGTTCTTTCTCGTTGGTTGTAAATCCCAAACTAACCTTTCTTAGTCAAAACGTTTTCTTTTTTGCAATATGTAGGAAAAATCCAATTCTAAGTCAATACCCTGAAAGGGGCCGAGGCAGCAGTCGGGGTGGGTTGCAAAAAAACATTGCTCCCTTAGCAGCCCAACCAATAGATCTGGTAACAATATGTAATGGGGCAGAGAACGGATATCTGGAGTAACGATCCAGCGTCTGGTCTATAGTGAATCGAATAATGTACTAATTCTAGTCACCACCAATCTCTAGAACACAATAACACTTCTAACACTTAACTCTCCGGTGAGAGATAGAACCTCAATTTATAGGCTTGTAACAACCTGCGACACCCATTCTTAACATACATAAATATCACCTCTTTATCTCTGTTCATGTTTGTCTTATCTCCACCCCACCTGAAGGCCGGCACCAACAATCAGTATGTATCACTTTCTTTTTTTCCACACATCATCCATAAATGCTCTAAGTGGTGTATCCACTTGTGTGTTTATGCAATCGGTGTCTCCTCATATAATTTCTATAACAAGCACAAATAAGATGACAGAAATTGCGCAACCTGTAGCAATTCCCACTTCTAAACTTTGCCAATTTGTTGTAAACATTCCGGTTGTAAGTCTCATTTTTAGGAATCCAAAGGAAACCCATAGCTTTCTGTGTTATGATGTGTGGTACTTAGTCATATGCATTGGCAATATCTAATAATATCAGAAACACATCTCCTTCTCGTTTTTGCAATCTGTGTAATTTTCCATATTGTATAAGCATGTTCAATGCACCCGGGGATACCTGGGAGTCCAGCCTTCTGTACCGATTCATTGATAAATCCATTTTTCTGCACATAGGTAATTATCCTATTTGCTATGATACCAAACATTATCTTTCCATCAATATTAAGCCATGATATCGAATGGAATTCTCCTAGTTTTTCTGATCTTTCTTCTTTCGGCAGATAGATGCCTTCTGCAACACACCAACGATCTGCTACATCTTTACTTCGCCACATGTCTCTTATCAATAAAAAATGCCGGAAGCGGAGTCGTGGACAATATTTGTATACTTTGTAGCTAACCCCATAATTTCCAGGGGAACTCTTTATCTTATCTATCTTATATGGGTTTTTCACAAACTTCTCCGGCAACTGTCTCTCTTCTTCCGATGTAATCGTCTTTCTTTCCTCATTTTATCTTGTAACCTTCTCTTAATATCTTCATATGGCTGTTTTAATCGATATTTCTCTGCAACTACTGCACGTAACAATTTCTTCAAATCGGCAATTTTTCTTTCTCTTCTAGATTGTGTTTAGATTCTAATATCTTTCAATTCGTTTTTTTTCCAACCCAAATCTCTCTTTTCCTTTCTTGTAGATTGTCTCTGCTAACTTCTCCAATTTCCCTTCTGTACTTCCTTTATATTGAGATACTATATTGACTACGTCGCCATCAAACTTTTCATAAGTAGCAGTATCATTGATTTTTCGCCACTTTATCTTAGATTTGTTGTTAATATACTTTGTGCGGTAGAGTGTTTCCAACTGTGGTTAACGTCCTGGGGAAATACACTACACGTCTTATGGTCCATTAACCTACGCTGTTTAAACCTCTCCTCTTACAAAAGTAATTTAGAGAGTAAAAATTGTTCAAGTTCCCAAATTATCTCCCTAAGAAGTCGGTTTATACTTTGAGCTTATTTAAATATTACATTGTTTTAGCGTTCAAAATTCTCTTACTTGGCCGGGTTTTCATCCTACACTGTTTATTGAGACATAACAAAATTTCATCGTCCAAATTTTTTTCAGTAGTGAATCGATACTTTAATGCTTATATAAGAATTGCTTTGATTTTAGCGTCCCAAATCCTCTTTCTAAACGTCATTACTCCTATGATGTGTTCTTAAAAATTACAGTATAGTTACTTTAGCGTCCCAAATTCTCTTTCCAAACGTCAATCTTCCTATGATGTTGTTCTTATGAATTACATTTATTTTAACGTCCCTAATTCTCTTCGCAAACATCATTCTTATAATTGTGTTTTCTTACAAGTTACATTTATTTTAGCGTCCCAAATTTTCCTGCCAAACCTGATTATTCCTATGATGTTTTCTTCCAAATTACATTCATTTGTGCGTCCTAAATTCTCTTCCTAAACGTCATTCTTCTTATGATGTTTTCGTACAAAGTACAGTTACTTTAGCGTCCCAAATTCTCATTCCAAGTCATTCTTCCTTTGATGTTTTCTTATAAATTACATTAATTTAACGTCCGAAATTCTCTTCGCAAACGTCATTCTTCCTATGATGTGTTCTTATGAATTACATTTATTTTAGCGTCGTATATTCTCTTCCAAAACATTATTTTTCTCATGATGTTTTCTTACAAATTACAGTCACTTTAGCGTCCCAAAGTCTCTTTCCAAACGTCATTCTTCCTATGATGTGTTCTTATGAATTATATTTATTTTAGCGTCCCAAATTCTCTTCGCCAACGTCATTCTTATTATGATGTGTTCTTATAAATTACATTTATTTTAGCGTCCCAAATTCTCTTCGCAAACGTAATTCTTATTATGATATTTTCTTACAAATTAAAGTTACTTTAGCGTCCGAAATTCTTATTGCAAATGCCATTCTTCCTATGATGTTTTCATACAAATTACAGTTACTGTAGCGTCCCAAATTGTCTTTGCAAACGTCATTCTCTATATGATGTGTTCTTGTAAATTACTTATATTTTAGCGTCCTAAATTCTCTTCCCAAAGATCATCATTCTCATGATGTTTTCTGACAAATTACATTTATTTTAGCGTCCCAAATGCTCTTCGCAAACGTCATTCATATGATGATATTTTCTTACAAATTAAAGTTACTTCAGCGTCCAAAATTCTTTTAGAAAACGTCATTCCGTCTTATGATGTGTTCTGATGAATTACATTTATTTTAGCGTCCGAAATTCTCTTCGCAAACGTCATTCTTCCTATGATGTTTTCTGACAAATTACATTTATTTTAGTATCCCAAATTCTCTGCGCAAACATCATTCTTATTATGATGTTTACTCACAAATAACAGTTACTTTAGCGTCCCAAATTCTCTTCCTAAAAGTTATTCTTATTATGATGTTTTCTTACAAATTACAGTTACTTTAGTGTCTTAAATTCTCTTTCTAAATGTCATTCTTCCTATGATGTTTTCTTACAAATTACATTCATTTAAGCGTCCCAAATTCTATTTCCAAATGTCATTCTTCCTATGATGTTATCTGACAAATTACATTTATTGTATCGTCCCAAATTCTCTTCGCAAACATCATTCTTATTATGATGTTTACTCCCAAATTACAGTTACTTTAGCGTCCCAAATTCCCTTTTCCAAATGTCATTCTTCCTATGATGTTTTCTTACAAATTAAATTCATTTCAGCGTTCCAAATTCTATTTCCAAATGTCATTCTTCCTATGATGTTTTCTGACAAATTACATTTATTGTAGCGTCCCAAATTCTCTTCGCAAACATCATTCTTATTATGGTTGTTCTTACAAATTACAGTTACGTTAGCGTTCTAAATTATCTTAACAAACGTCATTCTTTTTGTGATGTGTTCTTATAAATTACATTTATTTTAGCGTCCAAAATTCTCTTCCTAAACGTCATTCTTATTATGATGTTTTCTTACATTTACTTTAGCGTTCTAAAGTCTCTTTCAAAACGCCATTCTTCTTAGATGCTTTCTGACAAATTATAGACTCTTTGCAAACGTCATTCCTTCTTACGATGTTTTCTTACAAATTTCAGTTACTTTAGCGTCCCAAATTCTCTTTGCAGACGTCATTCTTCCTATGATGTGCTCCTATGAATTACATTTATTTTAGCGTCTCAAATTCTCTTCCCAAACGTCATTCTTATTATGATTTTTCTTACAAATTACAGTTAATATAGCGTCCTAAATTCTCTTTGCAAACGTCATTCTTCCTATCATGTATTCTTATAAATACATTAATTTTAGCGTCTCCAATTCCCTTCGCAAATGTATTTCTTATTATGATGTTTTCTTACAAATTACAGTCACTTTAGCGTCCGAAATACGATTTGCAAACGTCATTCTTCCTATGATGTGTTCTTATAAATTACATTTATTTTAGCGTCCCAAATTCTCTTCCCAAACGTTATTCTTATTATCATGTTTTCTGACAAATTACATTTATTTTAGCGTCCCAAATTCTCTTCCCAAACGTCATTCTTATCATGATGTTTTCTTACAAATTACAGTTACTTTAGCGTCCCAAATTATCTTTGCAAACGTCATTCTTTCTTATGATGTGTTTGTATAAATTACATTTATTTTAGCGCCCCAAATTCTCTTCCCAAACATCATTCTTTTTATGATGTGTTCTTATAAATCCCATTTATTTTTGCGTTACTAATCTTCTTCCTAAATGTCATTCTTCTTATGATGTTTTTTTATGAATTACATTTATTTTAGCGTTCTAAATTCTCTTCCCAAACGTCATTCTTCTCATGTTTTCATGAGCCATTTTTTCTAATAATAATTGTTTTTTCCTCCATTTTTCAACGTTTCCATGTACTAATTTGTGAAAAAAAACAATTATATCATGTATGATTTGAGAAAAAATGGCAGTCATTCTTGAACCGGAAATGACATCAGAGGAAGGGAGTGACGGGAAGAAATTCACTTCCACTACACCCCTTTTTTTCATCCTTTCTTTTTTATCTTTCGCTACCACCCTTTCTACATTGTTTTCTTAAGTAATAGACGCTAATATTTCAGCTACGTCCGTCCATCTGTCGACCTATGTTCGTACGTCCGTCTGTCTGTCTGTCCAGCTATGTCCGTCTGTCCGTTTAGATACGTCCGTCTGTACGTCTTTTCGTCAATCCAGCTATGTACGTCCGTCCGTCCGTCAAGCTACGTTGGGGGGGGGGTTAAAAATATTTTTTAACTAAAAATATTTGAGGGGGAGTGTCGGCATTAGTCGATTGGTTCGCCTCAAGCCAAACTTAAAGGTGTGTCGGCATTAGCCGGTGAGTACGCCTCATGCCAAACTTGAAGGTAAAGTGTTGCTATTCGCCGGTGTGAGCGCCTCAGGTCAAAGTTGAGAGGAGAGGGTCGGCATTAGGCGGGTGGTGCGCCTCAGAACAAACTTGAGGGTGTCAGCTTCCGCTGGTAGGGGGAGCCTCATGCCCAACCTTAGGGGAGAGTGTCGGCATTAGCCGGTAGGAGTGACACATGCGAATGAAATAAAGCCTAGGAACGATCTAAAAAAATGAGGTAGTTGTTAATGTAATTAAGGAAGAAGGGAATAGAGGATATTGAATGATAGTCTGATTTTTTATTGCAGAGTGTAATATCTTCTATTTTATCAACAAACGGCGTGGACTCAAAAACAGAAACCAACCCGAATTAACTTCAACAACAAAAGCTAAAACTGGGGCCATAAAAATCAGCTTCAGAGACAGTCCAACAAAAAGGCGCAAAAAGTCAAAAATGTTGATCATGTGACGCGCTCTGTACTATGTCCGCTAAACCACTGGGAAACAATATAAAAGCAAACCATGCAACAAAATCTTCCTCTTCCCTTTTTTCTGTTCTCTCTCGCACAGAAAACAAGTTCGGCTTCCTCTCCGCCTTTGGGCGAAAAGGTGCAAACGCGTCGGCTGATTATTAAGCACACACCCACACAGACACACAAAGGCGTACACTCCTATCATTCTTCAACACATGCAACCTTACACTGCTGACAAAAACACATACACATACAAATGCCTAAACGAATTATCAACTCTCACGCATACACATTCGTACAACCACAAACAAAAGGCGACACTCACATTCACACACTTCGACAAATAGCTACACTACGCACATACATACACATTCATGAATCACAAGCAATGAACATTGTCGTTTCTATAACTGGACTCTTGAAATGAACACTTAATGCTCTGTAATTTATAAATATATGAATATTTTGTGTTACCTTAAAATTACGTTTTATTCTTCCCTCAACTTATGCATGCCTTATCTTTCATTTAACTTTCATTCATTGTTTTCATGTTTTATCCGTTCTCGGGGTCTTAAATCTCTTTACCAATTAAATGGTCGCTACATCTTTTCTTGAAGGCAAGTATTGTTAAATATAACAGACAACTTATGTCTGGATATCCTTTCGTAGATCCTTTCCATTATCCGAATCAGAATCTTAGTTTCAGGGGGAATTGGCCAATAAATCTGCCATAGTTTTGATTTGTGTCCCAAGTACTTTCAGACCCATCCGGGTCCATTTTCAGGGGAATGAGGATAATCAGACCATGTGTTAGTATTATAAGTGATTTTCGCGGGAATTATGTAATGAGTACTAAACTATAGTTAGCATTATAGACATTTTAGTATATTATTGCTGGTATTGGAGTTAATTCTGTTAATTACGTTTTTTTTATATAGCGCTTCTAATATATGGAGTTTTTGTATATCAGTTCAAATGTCCTTTGGGAGATTAACTAACGACCTAACCATGCCCCCGATCGTAATTCAGAAAACTCTTAGTAGAACATACCAAAATCTTAGTATATAGTACTAACAAACAAAAACTCCATATATTAGAAGCCCTACATATAAAAACAAAAAAACGTAATTAACAGAATTAACTTCAGTAAATTGTTGCTTATGTATACGCTAAACGGAATTTGGAAGAAATGAATACAGACTCGATTACTAGAATTTAGCTTCACATTAAGTCAGGTTCATTTTAGATTCCAATAACCATATTTTTATTTTTATTTTTATTTTTATTTTTCGCATTTCCAAAAAACATAACATTACTGTGCGATGTGTTTTACGGTCCGTTCCATTTACCGTGAGGCAAACATTTTTATGTCAATATCGTCTCCGCAACACTACCAAATCATCAGAAAAATTCACACAGAGTAAAAAGTTATTGGATTAAAATGTCTTCAAAAAAACCTACACTATACAGTAGTTTATTTTTTGGCAAAAACAAAATAAAAAAACAAATATATATATATATATATATATATATATATATATATATATATATATATATATATATATATATATATATATATATATTTGTATATATATATATATTTGTTATTGTTTATTATCTATGTACGTATACGTTTTGTCCTTTTTAAATCGGGACTCATCAGCATAGAGATACGACTATTCACTACCGGTCATGCGATTCGAAACCCCGGAGTACAAGTATTTTTCAACTCAAATCCGACGTCTTTAACCGCTCGGCCAATCTTAAACAGCGAATAAACGATGATAATTTCAACACTTTATCGGCGGCTTAACGTCTAAGCATTCTACTTCTTTTTTAAGGGAAGGAACGATGCATTATAAAACTCAATTCAATCTTATTTTTGTTCAATTCGGATTTAACGGACTCTCTAATTAACAAATGAACTTTGATTTGATTTGGGTTGCCCAGATCAAGACTTTGGAATTTTAAGTGAGTTTATTGAACTTTCTATATTATTTGATTTGATTTATTTATCGTTGTAATAATTAACATAAAAATTGGATACTTTTCACTTCATCGATTGTTGACGCATTTCGCGACTGGATAACTTTGTCAGCTCTTTCAATTTCTCGTATTTGGACTGGTACTCATCACCTGGATTAATCTTCAGTCAACCCTCTGGATGTCTTTCCTGGTTATGTTTTTCAAATTGTATTACTTGGATGGATTATATAGATTTAACAAAAAAGTATGTTTTTGGGTTGATATATTTGATGTTATATATTTTTATGTATTTTTGTATATATTTTTATATATTTTCAAAGTTTAATTTTATTACCTGTAGTGGTATAACTGCGGTAATGGTCCTCTGAAGAGAAGAATTATATTTGAAAACTACTGAGCTAAGGACTTTAAGATATTTTGCTTGAACTTTGAATTCTAATAAAATTTGATTGACACCTTATTTTATTACTTCAATGCGTGTAAGTTTGAAATCCGAGGCGGGAGCAATGTGAAATATATACCGGAAGGTGGAAAAGATGAACAAAAATAAATGAGAAGAGAAAATAAGAATGGAATCTCAAATCAATTTATTAATATTTCACGTAAAACAGATTAAATACCAGAATAGTAAATAAAAAAGTGGTTACTGTCAGGCAATTAAAAGTTCCGGAATAAGGTAAAATTAAATGTTCGAGAGCGTTCCTCTCATTATCAAAAGACCAAAAAATATGACCGAGTGGTCGAAAAAACAGGGTGGACTGATGGGATCAACTGTTGACGAAATACCGCAGCGAAATGAAAGTAGGTATGCAGAAAAAGAATTAAGATAAGTTGATTGGACATCAATATTAATTATTCATATCATAATTTAATTATATAATTATTCAGCTAAAGCTTATCATCTTATTAATATTTGTTTATTTATATATATAATTAATATTTGTTTATTTATATATAAAATTATAATAAATATATTATAATTTTATTATTTTATTTGATTAATTTTCTTTTTCTTCTTTAATTTTTTCTTCTGCAATTCAATTTTAATTTTAAATTTAAATTTGATAAATGTGAGCTGTTAAAGGAATACGAACAGTTTTATATATATATATATATATATATATATATGTTTGATAAAGTATAAAAATGCCACATCTTAGATCAACAGTGAGATTAAGTTCGATTGTTTTAATCACGAGAAAATGAGTTTGCAAAGCCAGATAAATATAAAAAATAAACCATATCTAAAATTAGTCGCTTTCTGACTTTTATATCTATCTCAATTTCCTTCTCTCTATTTCGCTTTCTTTTTCACTTTTCACACTTTAGCTATAGGTTAAATAGTAATACAATTTGTGGTGATATTACCTTTTGTTTATGATGAGTTATTCCAATCTTTTTATTCTTTCTTTTCTTTGTTTCCTCCAGATCATTATCATCTTCATCTTTTCATTTTCATCTTCATCTTTTATCTGACATGAGGAGCAAACATTTTATTAAAATTAAAGAATTTGTTAAATTTTGAAAAATTATAAATAAAGTCAATTTGTGTTTTGTGCATTAGTCGGACTACTATTCCCACCTTTGTTGATACTTTCACCACGTTTCGGCCGATGTAACCTTCAACCTTCTTCAGGGGCATATTTTCGAACTTTGAAATCTTCATCTCGAATTAGAGAATTTTGAACCGAGCTTTTTATTTAATAAACGGGGGTAGATTGTTCTCGTCCCGTCAGCCAGGAACGGTTAGAATTTTTAATTAATTATTGTATTCTTTTTATTTATTATCGGCTGTAGTTAGGATTGAACCTTCAACCCCCATAAGACTGTCACTTAGAACTGATTGTTAATCAACGTCATTGTCCGTTGTGCCACGTACCCAATAATCAAAATAATACAAATTATCAATCCTCATCTTATGAATTCGGAAAAATAAAAATAAAGTTGTTTTCTTTTAACAATCTTAATGGGACGTTTGAAAGGTTAATAAAGGGAGGGTGTTCTTACGACATTTCTTTTTCTTTAATATACGTTGCATTAATATTGGAAGAGCGAACGATGAGATGTTTAATTAAGAACGTTTCATGTTTACTTCTATAAATAGTCGACGTTTTCCTCTGAATAGAGGGATTTATAAAATTTCCATTTTAAATTATTATTTTATGTTTTATTATTATTATTTTTATTTTAGAAATCTGTTAATTACATGTTAAATAGAACAATTTTCTTCAAATACACTCCATTCACACAATATCATTTTTTTAATATTTCACGAATAAAGTATTCTATTGTTTTGTTTTTTTTGTTGTTTTTTTTTGTTTTTTTTTTAGATTCATAGCGGAAACAAAGGTTCTGTTGATAGAAGAAAAAAAGGAAATATCTTCAATCAATAAAAACCGATTTGAATACAAGCGGAACTACTTTTCTCTTTTTTGTTATTTTTTAACGATTTAAACTTAAATCAAAACTGAAAAATAAATTTAATGTCCCTTTTAAAATGTATTTTTAAAATGGCGCCTACAAGCCAGCCTATAGACGAATTCACACAATTCGATATGTTTCTCACATAGTTATTACTTACGGAACAAATTAAAAGTTAAATGTAGCATTATTCTAAGTAGAATTTGTCTGAAATAATTTAATAATAAAAAATTTTATTAATTCAGAAATAATGGTAAAAGACTAACAGTACACCGACATTTTTGGGGTCTTTCTGATGAAATATTTAATAGAATTTGATCTGTATATTTTTATTACAAAAAAAAAATTATGACATGAATGTTGTGTGAAGCGAAACCTACAAAGGGACTAAACTCATATTTCCTTACGGCAGAGTCATCTCACCAATCGACAAACAGAGTTATTTCCCTTTGAAAGATTCGAATTCCAGGATCACAAAAAGTGAGCGATTGTGTTTGCACAGAGACCGGCTCGAGACAGGCGTGTTCAGCAGTTCCAATTTCCATCCGAAATTATTCTGATGAATAAAATATTCTTCAACGTTCCCCCATTCTTCTTATCATCGGATTTTTCCATCACACCCATTTTCTCGGATTTATATCAGTCTCTCTATATTCTATAGAACTGAATATGGCGACACCAATTCGATTCAAATGTACTGAATCAGCTTTCAAATTACCCGAGCAATCTAAGTTTAAACACTATAGATAAACGGTTGCATGAATCGCAATTATTGAAGAAAAATTAACACGGATTTTCATTATTTTAATCAGAGTTTAATGACAGAAGATTGCTTTAGTTCTGAAAATCTGAACAAATGTCTATCATTTTTTTAAAAATCTGAACAAATGTCTATCATTTTTTTAAAAAACGAATGGTTTTTAATACCACAAAATTCATTTTCAACTCATTCGGTCCCAGAATTCACTCATTTCACTTCTATTTTCACTCAATCTTTTTTAGCAATAAAATGCATTGAAGTATTTGAGCGTCATTATCCACCGCCGCTATCAGCTAAAGTCTTATGAACACCTTGAAAATAGAATTAGGCTTGAAACTGATTGACTTTCACACGTGTTTAGCGTTCATATAAACAAATATTTGCGATGTCAACAACGAACAAATTTAAAGGAATAATCGTTATTTCAATCGGAACCAATGTATTTTCTTTCCCATAAAAGAACACAATTTACATTTATTTTAGAAATTCATCAATTTTAGAAATTCTTCAGTTAATTATTAAATAAACGATTTTCGTAAAATGAAACTTCTAATTTCATAATTTGTTTTTAAAAATATTGAAATGATTCAGTTTTTATATTACTAGAATAATTCCGAGCAGAAACAAACATTCAGTCAATAGAAATATCTCAAATCAGGTTGTTTACAAAGAAAATTACCTTTTCGATTTGTTATTATTGAATAATTAAAAATGAAATTAAAAATGTAAAATAATTTTTTTTTTTTATTTAAGTTTTAAAATATATTTCTAAAATTTTCTATATACTCATTTACTAAAAATACGACTTCCTTTTCTTTCTGAATATGAGCGAATCGGTTCTAACACAACCCTTTATCTTTTCTGTCATCTGTTAGTGGCCTAGAACTCCTTCTAGACTGAGGCAACTTTAATTTTTTCTCCCAATCTATGGCTGGAAACGGACGATATCAGCAATAACAGTTGTGTAGGTGAGCCATCAGCTTTTCCAAATTCCACAAGTATTTTCGTTATGGCTCCAGCTTAAAGAGAAACAATTGGATTTAACTCACATTTAAAAATTGACATTTTCTCAAACACTAACATGGTGGACATGTATTTCATACAACGTAAAAATTAAAATGTTCAATATTTTTAGACATTTTTAGACATCTTTAGTAAATCTCTATGCCCAGTGGAATCATCGGCAAGCTGAAACGATTGTAGTCACGTCCCGATAGGGAATGGCGTCATCAATGACAGAAAACGGTGTATCTCTGAAACAAATCCGGTGTGGGATAGTGATTAACTAAGTCTTAAAAGAGATCGATGTTAGTTCGTATTTGAAAGGCCTTCATGTTACTCCCTAGCAAGTTTTATTTATTTATTTATTTATTTATCTGTTCTTTTGTGGATTTGTAATATTATTGTTTTACCTAGTCTGAAAAAATACGAAAGGGGCGGCTATGAAGTTTGCCGTTTGCGTTTGGGAAATTAGAGTGCTTTTGTTGTCGTTTTTGGGAATAAATTTATGTATCGGATTAATTGTTCGATATAGTGCTGAAAATGATGATGCAATAATATTTTTATGGACTTAACGTGTTTGTTTATTTTTGTTTATTGAATTGGCGTTTTCGTATTTTTTTAATCTTAATGGGAGTAAAACCGTATACTAAAAAAGGTGGTTCGTTGATATGTCCCGTTTATAATCAGTAGTGTTTAAAACAAAAAAACGTTATAAACGAAATGATGGATGCTATCTGTTATTTGCATTTGAGGGGTATAAGTTTAGTCTCTGGGTGGGAGTTGTCAACTTCTATTTTATTGATGGTGTATTAATAATATTAATATTTCAGAAAATTTATTAAATTCTTTATCTTATTATTTTATTTTATTCCACTCGTACGCGTACTTCCCTCCATGCGCACCGGTAAATAAACTCATATACACATACGTGCATGAAACCACATGCATGTCTATATACAACATCTGCACGCATATGCGTATGCACGCACGTACACACATCTACACTCACATGTACAGGGGGGTTATTAATTTTATTTTTTATTTGTTGGGTTTTAATTTTTTTATTAATTTAATCTTTTATTTATTTTATTAATATTATTTAATATTTTCTATTTAATTATAATATGAACCTATACATACACACGCGCACCCGCACACACGTGCGTGTACATACACACGGACGTATACACACGCATGTACACTCATCTTCATTTATACAGGGGTGGGCTGGTGATTTGAGAATCTATTATATGGACTGTATGAAGCGGGGGAGGTCTAAAATTCTTTCGTTCTGTGGGGTATACGTATTCCTGGGAGTTTAAAGTGGTTTCATGTATTTACCGTGATAGGAGGGTCACGTGGAGATGGGGTATCTGCGGATAAATGTATAAACAGTGGTGGATGGGGTTAGTTTAGGTATGGATGATGTGATTATCTGTGGTGAAAGGGTGGGGTATTTATTGATGAATGTTTTATCTGTGGTTGGGACTAGGTTGTATCAGGGTAGGCGGGGTTTATGTAGTCGCGCCCGTGGTGTGTGTAACATATATCTAGGGGTGGGGTATTTTGTACGTAAATAGAAAGATAGGAATGTTGTTATGGGTTTAGGGAGGTCTTGGGGAGATTGGTTATTTTGTATGTTTTTAAGAAATACAATACTATCTTTTTAGAGGGGTATTTGGTTTAAAGGGATGATTGGTGGGTTATGTAATATTGTTATCAGACCATTGGGCTAGCAGGAATTTTCTTTTGTGGGGGAATTTTCTGAAGACCTCGGTTTTTATGTTCATGCAGTTTATGAAAGGGTTGTTGATAGCTTGTATAATTCTGAATTTCTCAGTGATGCATAAAGAAAGTGAATAAAATTTTCGGATTTTATTTTAGATGAGGATGGATAATTTGTATTATATGGATTATTCGGACTAGTGCTCTCATATTTGTTGTTGTTGTTGTTGTTGTTGTTGTTGTTGTTGTTGTTGTTGATGATGATGATGATGATGATGATGATGATGATGATGATGATGATGATGATGATGATAACAACAACATCCAAGATGGACACAATAGTTCAAATAATATATACGAAGAAAGGTATTTTTTTTTTTATATTGGATGCTATTATTATTTTTAGTTAATAAAACTGAAGCGTAAATCACTGTTCAGTTTTGATAAGTTATTATTAGTGAAGTATTGCATTTTAACTTGATGGTAAAACGACTTTCGTTATAAATGTGTGGCCCTTAAAAGGGCCGTTTTTTATTCATACAACTAATACTTTTACGAGCTGTCGCCTGTTGCCGCCATTTCTGAATCAGACGAAGTGACGACTCTTTCTTGTGTATTTTTCTTCATTTCTTCGTGTTGGCTTTTCATGGTCAGTTGACTTTGTTCGTTCTTCGCTTCGACGAGTAAGGCATATTTTTCTTGATATTCTGCGAATTCTTCCAGACATTTTTGGCGTTGAAGATGAATTTTTGTTCTGAGGGTTTCAATTTGTGGATTCCTCACTAACTTTTTACGCGTGACAGCTGTCCTTTGGAATTTTAAACTTGTCGTTAAAAGTCTCCTGTTGTCTTTAACGTAAGCGGAATACATGTTCGATTAGATGTGTTCTCTGCAAATGTGAAGTCGCGGAAAAACATATCGCCTTATATCGGAGTCAGCCGCGAGTTTATGATTGAAGGGCGGTGAGCGAAGTCGTTGCTGATTGGTCAAGAATGTTTTGTGCATGAATGATTTCATTGGATGAGAGGGGGAAGAGAAAGGGGAGAAGTAAGGGGGGGAGGTGTTCTGTTCTAATTAAATATGAATGAACAATTCTTTAATCTTAGTTTAACTGACTTTTACTGTTAATTAACAGCTCTGCAGGACTCTTGCCGTGTTGCAGAGGGGTGCTGCGATAATTTAGCAGTGCTATGTATGGGTCACTTGCTTTCTTCAATAAGTTTTTATTGTCTGGACTGCACGTTCAGACTCTCCGTTTCCTTGCAGATGATGGGGGCTACTTGTGAGGTGCAGGAAGTCAAAAACATTTGAAAAATTCCTGAATTCACTAGAACTGAATTGGGGACCGTTGTCAGATATGATTGTCTCTTGGATCCCATGCCTAGCGAATATTGATTTGCAATGCTCTATTACGCTGGCTGAGGTGGTTGTCCGTAAATGGACTATTTCAATCCACCTGGAAAAATAATCGACAATCATAAGATATCGGTGTCCCATGAATTCGAACAGATCCATTCCTATTTTCTGCCATGGATATGCAGGTAATTTGGTGGGTTGTAGTAGTTCTGGTGGATATTTTCGTTCTTTTTCACAGATACCACATTTCCCAACTTTGTCTGCAATTTGTTTAGAGAGGCCAGGCCACCACACACTTTCGCGAGCTAGTGCTCGGCATTTGACAATACCTTGGTGTCTCTCATGTAGACGCTCTATTATGTCTTTTTGAAATACATTAGGAATGACAAGTCGGTTCTGGTACATTAGAAGTCCCTGGTAAACTGTTAGGTCCTGGTTGACAAACCAGTACTGTTTTAGTTCAGGCTCCCGCCTTGCTCTTTCGGGCCAGTGGTCCATCTCATAATATTTTATTACCTGACTGCAGACCTGGTCAGTATTTTGTTTTAGTCGGATATCCTCCAATCGTTTATCGCTCGCCGAGATATTTCCTATGACTGAGCGGATAAATGTGTCGGTCTCTGTCTACTGCTGGATATCCTGTATAACGGGACTACTCCCAGGTGTTCGGGACAAAGCGTCTGCTGTTGTGAGGTCTTTTCTCGCTGTGTATATGATCTCATAGGAGAATCTCATTAACCTCATGCGGAAACGTTGAATTCTTTGAGTCAGTTCGTCGAGTCGCTTCGACTTCAACAGTGCCAACAGTGGTTTGTGGTCTGTTTCGACTGTGAATTTTGGCATTCCGACCGAGTAGTCCGCAAATTTTTCACAACACCAAGTGACTGCTAGTGTCTCCTTCTCAACCTGTGCATATCTCTGCTCTGTTTCTGTCAGAGATCGTGAAACATAAAATACCGGTCTCCAGTCATTTTTTTGCTTCTGCGGTACTACACCGCCTAGGCTATAGCTAGATGAATCTGCTGATACCCTTGTCGGCTTGTTGGAATTGTAATGAGTCAGTACTGGTGCAGAACTCAGTTGCTTCTTCAGGGTCTGGAATGCTGCTTTCTGAGGCTCATCCCAGATCCATTCTGACTCTTTCCTAAGAAGCTCTTGGAGTGGTTTGGTGGTTTCGGCTAGATTCCTAGCAAATTTTCCGACCTGGTTTGCCATGCCCAGTAAGCGTCGTAATTCGGACACATTCTCAGGTCTGGGCAAGTCCATAATTGCTTCTACTTTTTCGGGATCTATTTGTATTCCCTCTTTTGATATAATGGGACCCAGAAACTTTATGTTTCTGACAGAAAATACACATGTATCGTTGAGTGTAGCTCCTGCAGCCTTCGTTTTCTGCAGTACTGCTTTTAGTCGCTGGTCGTGCTCTTGCTGGTTTCTTCCACTTATTAGGACGTCATCTATATCACAGATGACTCCTGGTATTCCGGACAAAATGTGTGTCATCTCCCTATGAAAGATTTCTGGCCCAGAACTTATCCCGAATGGAAGTCGTTTGAAACAGTACCTCCCATAAGGTGTTATAAATGTGGTAAGGACCTGCGATTTTTCGTGTAGGACGATTTGGTAGAAACCGTTGTTGCAGTCGAGCTTGCTAAACACTGTGGCTCCATCGAGCTCGGCCAGTAATTGGTCTGTGGTGGGTAAAGGAAATTTTTCCCATTTCACGCTCTCGTTTAGCTTGGTAAAGTCGACGCATAACCTAACTTTACCGTTAGCTTTTTGGACGGCGACTATTGGGGCACACCAATCAGTTGATGATTTGACTGCACGGATTATGTCCTCGTTCTCCAGACCTTTCAGTTCTTCCTGAACCTTCTGTTTCATAGGCAACGGCAATCTTCTAGGGGTAGCAATGGAAAAGGGCTGAGCTCCTGCATCCAAACGTATCTGGTACACATGTTCCAGTTTCCCTAGGCCTGTGAACAGTTCTGGGAACTCTTTCTTATACTGGTGCCCTTCGCTTGTCACTCTGTTAACTGCTTTCAGCAGGTTGAGGACCTTGATTGCTGGTCCTCCCAGTAGAGGTTCTTGCAGACTCTCTATAATATAAAGGTCTTGTTTCGAGCTTACTTTTTCCGTGGCCAGTTTGACCTTCACACATCCTATGGGGTTTATCTCATGATGACCCGGTCCGTACAGTCTTTTGTTTGTGAGTTGGATGAGTGGGGAATTTTTCCTGAAGAACCGGTCCGGGATTACGGTCACATCTGCACCTGTATCCAGCCTAAAATTTATAATTTTGGTACAAGTCTTAGTGGTGACCTTGATTTTAGCCTGCCAATTTGTATTATCCTCAGTGGTAATTGTACCTATATTGTCGAGTGACAAAACCTAAAAAATGATTTTTTTTCTTCCTCTCTTATTTCTCTAACCTTCACTTTATCGGTTCTGCAAAATTTTGCATAATGCCCTTTCTGCGAACAAATTCTGCAGCGTGCATCTTTTGCTGGGCAGTCATTTCTATTGTGGAATGGAAATTTGCCGCAGCGTGTGCATTTGCTAGGCATTTTCGATTTCGGATGTGGTTGTTTGGTGAAGTTTGTCTTGTAGGTTCGCTTCGTAACCCGGTTGATTTGAGGATCCGCTGCATCGGCACCGGAGGAAATGGTCTGCGTCTGTTGTTTCGGAGTTTCGTAGGCTCTACCTATTTGTAGGCACTTGTCTAGAGTAAGCTGTTTATCAGACAGTAACTTTTCTCTGACGGTATCGCTTCGAACTCCGACAACGACTTGGTCTCGAATAAGCCTATCCTGTAGCTGTCCGAAATTGTAGTTCTTTGCAAGTTGTCGAAGAGCAGCTATATAGGTCTCGATACCTTCCGATACTTCTTGCTTGCGAAGATGGAATGTATAGGATTCGTAAGCTTCGTGCGTTTCGCCCACGAAAAAATCCTCAAACTTCTTCATCACCTTCTCTAGGTCCGTCTTTTCTTCCTCAGAGTTAAACTTCAACCCTTCATATATATCGTAACTATCCTCCCCGATAGTTGCCAAAAATACCGATGTCTGATATGAAGTATCGCGATCGAATAATTGAGAAAATTTTGTTTAAATTTTCGCCAGTTATTAGCAACATTTCCAACGAGAGTCATTCGTTCGGGGGGTGGTATATTAGCAGAATATTGCTTTATGTCTGTGTGAGGCATTTTTCAAAAGTATACGATATATATGAAAAAAAAAACAAATTTCTGTACTCACTGTTCTCTCTTTTCTTACTTTTTTGTTTTGTTTGTGGAACCGTTTTCCGTAAGTTGTTTGTCTATCGATAGTAGAATTTTCTTTCTCTTAGAAATCCTTTGTTTTTCTTACTACGATATCCGATCTTTTACTTTGTTTTTGGTCTCCACAAAGTGTATCCTTTATCTGACACCATGTAAGGTTATTGGCTGGGTTAAATCAGTAGTAAGACGGAGAGACGTATAGGATAAGTAACAAGGTTTATTGGCGGTCAAAATACATTCTAACTGAGTCATCGCCAGGGGCTGTAACTTGTCCCCTCACCGGTAAATCGTCAGTGCAGTAACACTACACTAATAATAATCATTAAGATGATTATTGCCACAAAAATAGCCTCACGGTGTAAGGCAAGACTGACACGATCTCGTCCGTATGATTCAATTATTTTTAGCGCTATTTTGTTTAGTTTTTATTGTTCGAATTACTTTCGCGCTTTGTTTTTAAAATTTATTTACTATTAAAATGCATAATTATAAGAATATAATTTCAGAAATATTAAAATATTGCAAGTTAACTTAACGAAGATCTACGTAACATTCAGAATTATAGCAAAAAAAGCTCAAATATGTTTTCACATAAATCGGCTAAAAGCAGAAATAGAGAAATATTTATTAAAAAAAAAAAAAAATAGTCACGTGATATTCTTTCAAGTATGTCCGCCGAATTAAAAGTCGTAACTACCCCTTCCAATGATTGACCTTTCACAAGTCTCAAGGAAGCGGATACCAAGTAATGTGGAAAATAGGAGGAGCGGTGACTTACCAGAGAGTGGCTGCTGGCGACTGAGGACGTTCTTCAAACATCTAAGAAGAAGGACGATTGTCGCAGAGAATTTATAGCAGTGGGGGTGGTGTTCAGTTGTTATAAAAACCTTCCTCACTGCTGAAGAGCGTCATTCGTCAATTCGTCACCTAAATACTGACGTTATTAGACCTAAGGAGAGGGTCGCGAAGGAAGTTTTTATTTTGCGAAAAAAATAAAAAAACGCGACACTACTTCCTGAAGGAAGAAAGTCTAACTTTACAACGGTTAGATATATTGAATCTTGTGTTCACCATCCCTGTTGAGATATGGAGGCTTCTAACACACCTACTGTGGCAGATTCCAGGGAGCAGCACCTTACAAG
Organism: Sepiola atlantica; assembly: GCA_963556195.1. Taxonomy (NCBI): domain Eukaryota; kingdom Metazoa; phylum Mollusca; class Cephalopoda; order Sepiida; family Sepiolidae; genus Sepiola; species Sepiola atlantica. Next base: position 112,142,157 of record OY744515.1, read on the forward strand.
GATCTCCATTCTGAGGATGAAAATTAAGGGAAGGCTGCGTTTGTCCCATGGATCGGAAATTACTTCTGCTATATTCTCAGTATTTCATCGGGAAATTTTGGAGTACATCAATGAAATAGAGATAGTCATCTGCAAACTCCAGATTTCCTGCACATCTGATGAGGAGAGAGAGCAAATGGAATCGGATTGGTTATATTCTCAAATGTCTATACGAAAGGAATTAGAAGATCTCTGTTCCTCTCTACATGTGCCAGAGGCCAGTGGATATTTGGACCAACAGTTCCTTCCATATACGTCGGAATCTACCCTGAATAGAACTCATTCATCGTTTTCAGTGAGACTCCCCCAGGTGCAGATCACGGGACCCACGTTTAGTGGTCGTGAAATGGAGAATGACCGAATGAGTTTCCACAACTTTTTATCCCGATTTGAAAATTGTGTCGTGGGCATGGCAAACGATGCGGAGAAATTAAATTTCTTAAAATGCTCCTTGTCTGAGAGACCTCTGCTGTTGATTAATCACTTGAGTTGTGTCAATGCAAATTATCAGCAGGCACTCTCTGTATTAAAAAAGGAATATTTAGATGTAAATGACATCATTGACAAGATTTTCCAAGATATCATCGATTTCTCTCCCAAAAGGGAGAGTTCTTATGCGGATCTTGGGGGTTTCATTAGCAGGACTGCTTCGATCTTGGAAGAGTTGGCCCACTCACTTACTTGCGACTTCTCTGAAGATGATTCGGCAGGAGCCCGACTAATGTCCAAACTTCTGTTCTTGAAATTTCCAAGAGAGTTGAAAGGAGAGTTGATTCTATTATGCGGAAGTAGAATTCCATCTCTGTCTGTCTTATTGCGAGACACCAGTGAGGCAATTAAACGCCTGCAAATTAAAGGCAGCGGCGTGCCTGGCCCTTCCCTAGGGATTAATCGAAGTAATCCACGTGTAACTTTTTCTAAATCCAGAGGATCCACTACACACCGAGATGCCTCTTTCCAGGTTGTCCAGGATTTCAAACCTCCCTCTGGGTATGCCAGTAAATTGCCTCCTGTCATTTGTGTTACCTTTGGTCGAGGAGGGAAGGCTATTTCAGTGAATTGTCTACTGGATACTGGCAGTGGCCGAACTTATTTGTCTGGTGACATCTTGCATTCCTTGGGATCTGTGGTTTCTGATGGATTGGATTGTCGCCTGAAGCTGACTACCCTTCTTGGAGAATGCGAGCGGAAGTTAAAGGAGGTGGTGCTGGAGGTTAATTTAGTGTCCAGCTATACTGGGCAATTTCCGGTGCTGGTTGCCGACACATTGGACTTGTCTCTTCGTCTGAAGGGTTGGAGCTTATTGTTGGAGGAGTTCAAGCGGAACGGATGTTCTTTGGCTGGGCAATTTGAATCTGGTACTGATTTGGTCTCTATAGAGGGAATTATGGGACTTGATCTAGTGCAGCATTTGAGTCCCTTGCAGTTGGTTCCTTGTCTGCAGGGTCGGGCTTTCTCTATCCCTGCTGGTCTCATCCCCTTTGGTGAGATAGACTCTTTTTTTTCCATAGACCATTCTTCGGTTCAAGGGGAGGCTCTTTTGTTCAACTCGGTAATGGAACATACACCCGAGGTGGAATCAACTCATGTTTGCTTTGTTCTACAGGCTGATTCAACTTATGTAGACCCCTTGGTAGATGTCTTTCCCTTCAGCAATGTGGAGAGAGGATTAGAGAGAATGTTCAGCATTGAGTCATTGGGGATTCATGATGGAGAAGAGATTTCAGGCTATGATCGTGATCAGATCCAGCAGTTCCAGAGGTCCATCACCTTCAGGGATGGAAAATATCATGTCGAGTTGCCCTGGTATTTGGACAAACTGGCTCAGGTTCCTTCAAATCATGCAATTGCTTTACACATTCTGGATCGTGTTGTCAGGAGCCTGGAGAAGAAGGGGTTGTACCAGGAGTATCTGAAGGTGTTCATCCAGCAGAAGGATGAGGGTATCATTGAGGAAATACACGTAGCCCCACAAAGATTTGGGGATTATATTTGGATACCTCATCGACCCATTTTTAAGGCGGATCCGGCAGCAACTACTAAGATCAGGCCGGTATTTAACTGTAGCCTGAAGGCGGGTGGCTCGACTTCGCTTAACGAGGCTGCTTACTCTGGGGTGAATATGACGGGGAATATGTTGGACTTATTGATGTCATTCAGATCGAATGATTTTGTTTTGCTCACGGATATCAGGAAGGCGTTCTTGATGGTTCGTCTTGCCCTTGAGGCAGACAGAAACAGGTTTTGTTTTTTTGTTAAGGATGGTGACCGTCTTCGATGTTTCCGCTACTCAACCCTGATATTTGGGTTCACCTCCAGCCCCTTTATACTGGGTAGTATCCTGAGGTTTCATGCGACCCAGTACCCCCTAGATGAATGTCGAGCAGCGATGGAGGACAAATTTTATGTTGACAATCTGGTGGTGACTGAGTCTGACCCTGTGAAGCTTGCAGGACTTTATTCACAGGTCAGGAAGCGTCTGAAAGAGGGCGGATTTGTAGTGCAGTCATGCAGCTCCAACTGTGACAGCCTTAGGGAGGAGATGAGAAACGACGGTACGTTGGGTGCTCCTGAGGCCATATGGGAGATGGTGCTCGGGTACAGATACGATCCTCTTTCAGAGAAGGTGTGCATTGCCCCCGTTAGATGCGATTCAAGTGCTTCGACCAAAAGACGAATCCTTTCCGAGTCAGCAAGGGTGTTTGATCCTTTGTCCCTTTGTCTACCTGTGACCATAAGAAGTCGGGTTTTGGTGGGAGAGTTATGGAAACAAGGGTTTGACTGGGATGATCAAGTCCCTCTTGAATTTCAATCATCGTGGAAAAGCCTTGCGGAGGATCTCTCTGGATTGAGTACTTTACATTTCAGCAGACAGGCCCGCAATGGGAGCCGATCTGGAGAATTATATATATTTTGTGATGCCTCAAAAGAAGCATATGGATTTGCTTCCTACTATGTGCAGGACCAGCGATCTGCCTTGATTTTTGCCAAGGCTAAGGTTGCACCGGTAAAAGATAAGACATTACCCACATTGGAATTGATGGCTGTTTTTCTTGCCCTGAAGTGTCTGCCAACCATCTTGAATGGATGCAAGGGCGTCCCTCCTTCCAGGGTGTGTGTAGCAACGGACGCCCAAGTAGTGCTGTCGTGGATTTTGTCACAAACCATGGCAAGCAAAAGTATTTTTGCGAGGAATAGGCTTAAGGATATTTTGCAGATGAGCCTTGCTTTAGATACCAGGTATGGCATCAAACCAACCTTCAGGTATGTCTCAACCACTGAGAATCCTGCAGACCTAGTCACTAGAGGATTAACCTTAAAGAAGTTCAGGTGCAACCTCGAATTTTGGTATCATGGTCCCTCTTGGTTACGTAGCGGTGTCTTCCCATGGCCAGAGCAGGACTTACCCTGCCTTGATGATCAGTGCCAGCAGATCGCCCGTTCCTTGGCGAATTTCACTGTGGTTACGACGGAAGAGTGTCCTTCTATAGTCTCTTTGCAGCGGTTCTCAACATTTACTCGCTTGTTGAAAGTAACCTCCTTGGTGTTCCAATTCATCGGCTTGACAAGGAAAAGGGAGGAAGATTATGACAAGAAAGCTGCACTTTATTTGGTAAAAATCTCCCAGCAGCAGGAATTTGCTAGAGAGTTGGATTACCTCCAGGATCCCATTGGAAAGTCTGCACCCAATCGTGTCCGTGCGCTTGATCTCTTTCTGGATCAGGAGGGGCTGATCCGCTCAAGTGGACGTCTGGACAGGTCGCCTCATTTTTCTTATGAAGTCAAAAATCCCCTGCTGCTGGGCAAAAACCATCATTTTACCCGACTTCTCATCTTGGACTGCCATAACAAGTGTTCCCATCTTGGTGTAGGGTCAACTTTGGCTGAGTTGATGCGTTGTGGCTATTGGGTTCCTCAGGGAAGGCAGGCAGTCAAGGGTGCCTTAACATCATGTACCAAGTGCAAGAAATATAATTCTAGACCTGTACTGCCAGATAATGTAGCCAGCTTACCACTCCCTCGTGTCGAATTCGAGGTGCCTTATAGGAATACTGGAGTTGACTTCACGGGACATTTTTGGGTGAAGGAAGGGAACACGGAGAGGAAAATGTACCTGTTACTGTTCACTTGCTTAAGTGTAAGGGCAGTACATATCGAAGTTGTTCCTGATATGAGCATCTTGTCTTTTTTTCAGGCCCTGGTCCGATTCACTAATGTGCATGGTGTTCCGGAATCTATTCTTAGTGATAATGCAAAGACCTTTCTGGGCAGTGGAAGACTGCTTAGCCGTGTTCGTCTCCTTCAGGACTATCAAGACAAGTTTGGGTCCTGTAATATTAAGTGGAAAACAATTCCTTTGTTTTCCCCTTGGGTTGGGGGAGCTTGGGAACGTAACATCAAGACTTTAAAAACCTGCCTCTACAAGGTTATTGGTAGGGGTAAGGTCGATTATTATACCTTCCTGACTATTGTCTCTGATATTCAGAGGGCAGTAAACAACCGACCCCTCACTCTTCAGCTAGCTTCACTCTTTGTTACCGATGTTTGTTTTTTCGACAGTAAAGAAGTATTTGTTCTGTTATTGCATGAATATTGGAAGAGAGTTAGGCGAGATATTTAATTAACAGCTTTTGATGTTTATTTTTACACAAAGTCGACGCTTTCTTCTGAATAGATAGATTTTTAAATTTCGGTTTGAAATTCTTATTTTATATCTTACAATTAGTATTATTTTATTTTTAGGAATCGGTTAATTACATGTCAAATTGAACAATTTCGTCAAATAAGACTCCATTGGTGCAATATGATTTATTTAAATATTTCACGAATAAAGTATTCTATTGTTTTGTTTTTTATGTTGTTAGATTCATAGCGGGAACGACATTTCTGTTAATCGATCTACAATCAATAAAAACGGTTTGAACACAGACAGAATTAATTTTCTTTTTTGTTGTTATTTGCTAACGATTGGAACTCAATTAAAAGCTGAAAAAAATGATTTCGACTTTTAAAATGTATTTTCAAAATGGCGCCTACAAACCAGCCTATAGACTAATCAACACAATTCGATGTGTTTTCTAACAGAGTAATATATTTACGGAACAAATAAAAAATAGAATTAATCTGAAATAATTTAATAATAACCTTTTTGGTGAATTCAGAAATAATGGTAAAAGAGTGACAGTACACCGACATTTTTGGGGTCTTTCTGATGAAATATTTAATAGAATTTGATCTGTATATTTTTATTACAAAATCTGTGAGATTGTTTATAAATTTATGACATGAATTTTGTGTGAAGGCGATACCTACAAAGGGACTTCACACATATTTCCTTACGGCAGAGTCATCTCACCGATCGGCAAACAGAGTTATTTCCCTTTGAAAGATTTGAATCCCATGATCGCGAGAAGTTAGCGGTTGTGTTTGCAAAAAGGAGACCGGTACGAGAGAGAGACAAATATACTCGCGAATTCAGCCATTCCAATTCCAATACGAAATTATTCCGATGAACGTTTCTCCTTTTTCTTCTTATCGGATTTTTCTATCTCACCCATTTTCTCGGATTGATATCAGCTTCTCTGTTTCCTATAAAACCGAATATGGCGACATCAAATCGATTCAAATGTACTGAATCAGCATTCAAATTACACGAGCAATCTAATAGCGCGAATCAAAGTTTAAAAGTTATAAGCAAATGGTCCGCGAGGTTGCATAAACCCCAACTATTTAAATCTTTTAAACACGGATTTTCATGATTTAAATCAGAGTTTAATGACACAAGATTACCTGAGGTCTGTAAAATCTGAATAATTTTCTATCATTTTCAGAAAACAAAATGAGGTTTAATACCAAAAAATTAACTCGTTTAATTTCTATTTTCACCCAACCTTTTACAAAAATTACATTAAAGTATTTGAGCGTCATTATAACCCCCTAAATGTCTTATGAACGCCGTGAAAAAAAGTTAGGTGGTAACTCATTGACATCTCACATGTGTCGAAAGCGCAGCTACCATATAAAGAAATATTTAGGATGTTAACTTGAAAACGAACAAACCTTTTGGATTTGACTAAAGAAATAATCGCCATTTTCTTCTGAATAAATGTATTTTCTTTTCAATAATTAAAAAAGACAAAAACAATCTAAATTTATTTCAGAAATCGCTCACTTAATTATTAAATAAAACGATTTTCCTCAAATGAAACTTCCAATTTCATAACTTGTTTTCAAAACAGATTTAATGATTCACTTTTTATCTTGAATCAAACGTATACTTTATCTTTAAAACTACATTTGTTTTTGTTTTCGACAACGACTATTGAATACGCTTATAGTTCCCCACCTCATCTCAGCTTTTTAAATAATAAAAAAAATAGATTATTATTTTTTTTAAACTTAATTTGTTTCTGTCTTTTAAATGAATAAATGCGAAAGTTTTTTTCTATTTATCTAACGTTAATATTTATTTCAAAACACCGATTAATTGGGGATGGGTATAGTTTAAACAATGTTTTTACTCAAGGACTTCCATAATTTTTACAACAAACTTTGATAAATTTGTAGATTAACATCCTCAGCTAAGTTAAAACAATGTGATTCTATCTTAAGCGTCATTCAAACTCATAAATAATATATTTTTGGACACTAACCCTAAGTCCGACTGGCAAGGTCGTAAAACCACACGTATTCGCCTAAAAGTGGACCCCTGCCCGAAAAAAATAACGCACAGAATTTATCTCCAATAGAAAAAAAAAATGGTTAACTGCCATAAACCCTAGAAAAAAAAATGGTTAACTGCCATAAAACCCTAGAATGACCCAGGATAATTTTAAATTAAATTTACATGCGATACTGATCCCCAACTCTAAGTTCTAAAATATTTTGTTGTTGTTTTCTATGGCTGCCAGGATTTTCTGGGTATCCATGCGTAATCGCCTAAAACATAGAATCGTATTTGGGGGGGGGGGGGGTAGCTGAGGGTGGTAATTTGTTTTATCCGTTCTCTGGGTTTTAAATCTCTTTACCAATTAAATAATCCCCCCCCCCACACACACACACACACATACATATATATATATATATATATATATATATATATATATATAGTCTCGGAAGTTTCTCAACCATTAAAACTATATAAAAAAAATAAAAAATAAAAAAAATAAATAAATAAAAACTTATAGTCTCAAGTCTTCCAGTGGAAAATCACTCATGTAAGTCAATTTATTTTTTACAGTTATTATATTAGTTAGTTTCTAACACTATTTTAAGGGATCATCAGTTGTTTACCATGAAAAACTGTTTCGGGAATTTAAAAACAAGACAGTATTTAATTTCATGGCTTCCCAGCAGAGTTGATCAGACCCCACTTCCCTTAAAAGACAAAACCATAAACGTTCCTTATACTAAATCTACGTTTTGTTCCATATAAATGTTTTGCTAACTTATATTAGTTATTTAAGACATAAAAAAAAAAATTAAAAAAAAAAAATTCTTTACCTGCGCTGTTCGTCTGTCTAATAAAATTTATCCGTTACTCACAAAAATGTTGCTGCATTTTAAAGTGTTTGGACGAATCCATGACACTATTATTTAAGTGATTAATGTATTATTTTTAGTTTTATATTATAAATATAAAAACATCAACACATCAAAAAATAAAAGATAAATAAATAAATATGTATATACATATATATATATATATATATATATATATATATATATATAGATACATACACACATACACATATATACCTTTAGTTTCTCCTTTTCTCCCTCGTCCTACTTTGTTGTCCATCTCCCCGTTGTTGTCAACCGCTAATAAATATTAATCTTCCTTGTTCACTATAGTTTTTCTAATCTGCGTTCACAACTGTCGACTTTTTTCTTTTCTCATTGTTTCAAATCTGCGTCTGTAAGTTAACCGTTAATTTGTTCTCTTTTTCTTCTTCTTCTTTGCCAACTCCCGGTGTTTAAAATGAGCGTTCATAACTGTCGGTTTTCTTCTTCTTCTTCTTCTTCTTTTTTAACATTTCTTTCTTTCTTTCTACTGTATTTTTATTGTTTTTCTTATTATAATTAGCAGATGTGTTATATATACGTTTATTCATATTATATAATTTCTATTTATATATACTATGATTTGTTCTATCAGTTTATTTTGATTAATTTGATAAGATTTAAAAGCATCAGGATGGCGAGTAATTGCCTTATTTAATTGTCCAAATATTTTATTTTGATCGCCACCTTGGTTAATCATTCTTATTATTAGATCAGAAATTGGGGGCATGAAATCTACTAATTTTAAGGTAACACGGGCAATTCTCAGAAATTCAGACATAATACTCCCGTAAAATATATACACAGGGCTAGTACTATTTTTATATGGCATTCGCACGATACGAAAAGGGAATGAATTTCTTTTATCAAACAGTTTATAGATAAATATTTTATCTTCAATTTTTATATCCAAATCAAGAAAAGTAGCTTGTGTTCCCTTATGTTCACAGTTTAATTTTAACTCTTTAGGATATATTAAATGTTTAGTATTTGCAAACTCTTCGCTATCATTAATGCAAACAAGGTCGTCAATATATCGCCTACATCCATGATACCTATACGCTCTAGATATATATATATATATATATATATATATATATATATATATATATGTGTGTGTGTGTGTGTGTGTGTGTGTATATCTAGACAGCAACTTTTCTTGAAGGCAAGTATTGTTAAATATAACAGACAACTTATATCTGGATATCCTTTCGTAGATCCTTTCAATTGTCCGAATCAGAATCTCAGTTTCAGGGGGAATTGGCCGATGAATCTACCATAGTTTTCATTTGTGTCCCAAATACTTTCAGATCCATCCGGGTCCATCTTCAGGAGAATGAGAATAATCAGGTACAGACCATGTGCTCGTATTATAGATGGTATTGGCGGGAATTACATAATAAGTACGAAACTATAGTTAGCATTATAGACATTTTAGTATATTATTGCTGGTATTGAAGTTAATTCAATTAATTACGTTTTTTTATATATAGGTAATTATATTTTCCCTTCGTTTTCATAGGATCGTATCACTTTTGAGACAGTTCCTTTCGATACGGCCACCATCTCAGCATCTTCCATTACAGTAGCACCTGCCATACAATCTTCCCTGTTTAGAAATCTGATAGATCTGTTATTCAAAGTTTTCTTACTAATATACACTATCTGAAATTTAAAAAAAAATGTTTAACCAATTGATTCAGGACAACAATAAACATAAACAAAAATAAAATAATTAAACTAATATGTTTTTTTTGGGGGGGGGGTCAATTTTTATGGATGTTTCAAAATTGATGCAAAATTCACAAAGTGTTTCCATTATTTGGTCAAATTCCTGTATATGCCTACAAATCAAATTATTATACAAATCAATCATATAAAAAAAACTTGTAGAGAGCGATTAACACCCCTCTTACTGTAAAAATGCATTTTGTTGAGTGATGCATACGAATGGTAGACGTTGCAAGTGTTAGATGCTCGGTAGGAAGAGAGAGGGACCACAAAATAAGGTAAAAATATCTTTGGTTTTATTTGGGCCACCAAACAAGAGTTTATTTTTCTTTGAAATGAATTAAGTATCTCGTAAAAGGCGGGACTCATGCTGGGATGTGCACGGATTGTCGCCATGATAATCCTGTTTGACATTTATCTCCGGGGATAACTTAAGTGGTCAGTGGCTGTGTGGTTTATGACCAGTGCAAAAGACTCGGCCAGGAAGAAAGAGATGGAAGGGGAGATCTGGACCACTGGACATGACAGGAAGTTGTTTTTTGGGGGAGAGCTGGCAATCAGAGTTGAAGCTGGGTACCGGTCTGAAGCCCTTAGGGAGTAGGATGCTGCTAGCATGACCGATATTGCCCGTGAGCAATTCGGACGTAGTCCGTCCGTCTCAAGAAATGCCTCCGACATCCAATGGAAATGTTAATTTTAAGGCCTTACAATACGATGGGTTGACGTAAATCGGGACCCTCCCTTCGCATATATCCGCCAACTTTTTGAAAGAGTGATGGCCTTCCTCCACCAATTTCAGGCTCGGAATTGCCCCCTTGGCGGCCTCGATAATTTTCCATAAGGCCTTTGTGCGCCCTACCCTCGTCTTCTTTACGAAGGTTATAATCAAAGGGGCATCTGAGAAGTTCTTACGGTCACGAACATTTAGCCCCTGAGGCTGAACTAGGAGCTAAAGCGGCCGAATGGTGTTGAGCTGTCTCGGGTTGAGGTCGGCAGCAACATGATGGATATTTGCAGCGCAGATAAGGTCACCTTGTAAGAAGGGGAGTTTTCGAGACTTTTCCTTCCTCACTGGGGAAGGAGACGCAGACCTTTTGCTTGTGGTGGACTCTTGACTGGACGACCAGGTTCCAGCCATCTTTTTAAGCTTCTGTGCCCTCTCCGGTCGTTGGTGGAGGATCTGCTGATGCCGCTGGTGTTGTTGTTTTTCTTCCCGGGCCTGCATCAGAAAGGGGTCTTCTTAGGAGGAAATTTCTTAGGGCATACTTTTGCCATATGCTGGACACTTGAGAAATCTGAGTGTGAGGGAGGAACGGCCACTCTTGAGGAGATGCCAAAGGATTGGACACCTTTGGAGTGGCCAACTTCATTCCACCTTCCCTTTTGCTGGCGGCACCAACTGCTCCAGACTTAGGTGCTGGTCCAGCGACCTCCATCTTCCTCAGTCTTGAAGGTCGACCGCCGGTTTTGACCGAACTTCTGGGTTGGAACCACATGCTATTGCTGTTGCTGCTGCTTCGGCTATTGCTGCCACTGACTGTGGCTCCAAATAGTTCGTATTCCAGCATGAGCATTCGTAGTTGAGCAGCTTCCCGATCACCCAGGCCTGGCGACTGATCTGGATCGGTGGCTCTCTTCAAAATAGGGTTATTCACTCTACTACCTAAGAGTCTTTGTTGAAGAGAGATTGAGGAGTGGGTTCCGTAAAACCCAGGACCACGTGTGCCATGCCTAATCAGGGAACACGTGCTCATACCTGGCGCCTCGACGGATAAACAAACTAGTGTCGTGCACCCACCTCCTATCGAACTCCGTGCGATGTAATCTCCTTCAATTGCATCTGATCTTCAGTTTGAACTGGTGCTTAAAGTGGACGACCAGATCCCAATAGGAAACAGATCCAACCCCATGGACATCGTCAAGACGTTAAACCCACGTCACCATTCTCGCTACGGCTAGGATGGCTAGAACCCCCATTCTTTTCTCACTAAGCCACGGCGGGACCACGTTGTGGACGACCAATGCTACATTCAGGGTCATCGGATGCTCGGCATCGATGCAAGCCGTTACCTCGCCGACATACTCCTAGAGTCGCCGAAGATTACTGCAAGCGAAAAAGGTGTGCTCGGCCGTTTCTCTTTCGCGATCGTCGCAGCGCTGGCAGTAAGGATCCGTCCTCACTCCGTCTCTGGTAAGCCTGTTGTAAAGGGGCAGCGCACCCCGGACCAGTCGCCAGGTCAGAGAGTACTCAGAGTTGTTCAGGTAACTTTGGCCTGGCGCCCAACTCCACTGAGAGCGGATCTCCTCCTCCGACCATCCCAGCCGCTTCCCAAGCGGATTCGAAGCGGACCTCGGCTGCGTAAGAGCCCTGGGCCCCAGTAACGCCTTAAGTTTTCGGTTCCTCCCTAGGTCTATGGCGGGATTCGATCTCGAGGCTAGTATGAGGTTGTGAAATGCCTTCTCAACCGCAGGGACCCAAAGAATATACTCTGTCAATGAGCGACCCAGAAAAGCCAATCTTTCGGCATGGCTATGACTTGCATGATCTGGCATTTCCAGCCCCCCCCCCTCGCTTTGACGTTGAGTACAGACCTGTCTGCGGACATATGGCTTCCTTCTCTTCCAAAGAACAGAGAAGGTGGGTGAAAACCAAAAGGTGATCTGCAGACAGGGGTAGTACAGCCAGTCGGTAAAGGATGAGAGGAAAGACGTAAGTGGCGCATGCCTCGGCTCTACCCTTTAAGGAAAGTTTCCTTCGAATCCAAATCACGACCGACGATTCGACCTTTGACTGTACCTCCGACCAATTTTTATCCAGCTTGAGGCCCGGTCCGAATCAAATGCTAAGGATCCGAACCGGGCAATCCGACCAGCTGAAAATAGCTGATAGTGCGGCTTCGCCGCTCCAGGCACCCAACCGAAGGCCGGTGGACTGGCTGCGATTGATTATGGCCCCTTGCCAAAATCTTTAACTCTGTGTTTAGCAGAGTTATGGGCCTATAGTCATCAAAGTCCTCCCCTCCATGCCGACCCCTCTTCTTCAGCAATGTGATCACTCCCTTGTTGACCTGTCCAGGGATGGAGCCCTGAGCAAACAAATGGTTTAACACATCCTTCAGAAGAGGAACAAACATGTTGTTTGGCACAAAACAAATGAAACGAACCGTTAAATATATCTCACAGAAATTTGGAATTTTTGGAAATGTGAAAAAAATAAAAATAAAAGTAATAAAACAAACCATGGTTATTGGAATATAATAAAATCTGTTCTATATTTTGCTCTGTTATTAATAATTGACAAACATTGAGCTGAATCTTCAAAGGAGACTACAAAGTAAAAGGATCTGATGATATATTATAATACATATATTGTCTTTAATAATTAATTATATATATATATATATATATATATATATATATATATATATATATATATATATATATATATATGTATAATATGTTTCCAGAATATTCACACAAAAAGGCCAAACGGAATTTTCGATGGCCAAAACACACCAAATTCGTTAAATTTGGCCATAAAAAAGGTCAATCTGGTGTTGCGCACGGCCCACTTGCCAGTCAGCGGGCCCGTATTCTGCGTTTTTACCAAATTCGCTTTTAAAGTTCAAAGGAAGTGCTTGCACCCTTTGGGAAAAAATGACGGCAAAAAAATTATGATTCGCCTGTGTTCACAGTAATTGCTATAAAATCATACAGTTAATTCCGTCAATAATTTAATTTTTCAGTGAAAGTGTAGACTAGTTAATCGTAAACATTAAAAAAAAAACAAATTAATGACTAAAATTTAATTATCAGTGCTGAAACTGTTTTTTAAGTTTTCTGTCATTAAGCCACAAAAAAATATGGCACTTCTCCATTTCAACCGTCACTTGGACTTAATTTGCTTTCCTCTTTTGAAGGAAGGGACAGACAACCAACCGGAAGTAACCGAATTAGATGTTTTTATTCAAAATGACAATATTAACAGCGAAGAATAATAACAGCGAACAATATATCGTTATTGGATATGAAAATATTTTATTTAATAATTTAAAAATTTATAAAAATAATAAAAATGTGGGGTTTTTTATTGTATGAATTAAAATTTTCTCAAAATAGTCAACAGTGATTTTTAAAATGAAAATTTATCATTAAAATGAATAGTCGGTGATTTTAGTCAGTGATTTTTTTAATTGTATGAATTAAAATTTTATCAAAATAGTCAACAATGATCTTTTAAAACGAAAAGTTATAATTTAAAACGAAAATCTAACAAGCAGTCAACATCGGTTGACTCGGTGGAATGACTGGAACTCTTCAATTATTAAGTCCAAGTTGTTGCATGAGGGACTGAATAAGAGTTTCACCGTCTGGAGTTACGCCCCTTTTACCGGGGCACTCGTGTTCTGCCTGATGTAAATAAAGGACGCCATTTTATGGAACCTGATATCTGTCGTTATGTTTTTATTCAATCCATTGACATCTTTTAAAATGACACATGGTGGCAGCAGGTGGGATGAAGATATGTCTAAGTAAGATGTACAAAAGGATAAGAAACAGATAAGTAACTTTACAATTCTTGTTTCAAATTGTAAATTCGTACGTACGTCACGTGGAGAAAAGAAAAAAAAATGTCGGAAGACACAAACAGACCAGTGGCTGGTATAAGACCACCAGCGCCCTTATGTATGGAAGATAATTTATCGGCGAACTGGAAGTTGTTTAAACTGAAATGGCATAACTACGCCATTATTACGTGTTTGACGAAACATTCATTGCAATATCAGACGGCACTTTTGCTTCACACGTTGGGAGATGACGCATTGAAAGTTTACTACGGATTTCAATTTCTAACACCTGAAGATGAAAGAACACCCACCGAAATTATTCAGGCATTTGATAAATACGCTATAGGGGAAACGAATGAAACCTACGAGCGTTACGTATTTCATTCTAGAAAGCAAGGAGGATCAGAGACTGTGGAATCCTTTATTACGGCACTTCGGACGTTAGTAAAAACGTGCAATTTTTGTGACAATTGCGTTTCATCAGTACTCAGAGATCAGGTAGTGCTGGGAATACACAACCCCCAGACACAAGCTGAATTATTGAAAATAAGACAGTTAGACTTACAAAAATGTATTGACATTTGTAAGCTATCTGAAAATGCCACGGTCCAGTCCAGAATCCTAAGGCCTGAAGGAGTGAATAAGGTTGATTTTAAACCCAGGAGAAAAACATCGGCACAAACTGACAGAGATTACCGGGCGTGTGCACTGCGGCACGGACCAAGAAAAGAGTTATGTCCTGCATTTGGCAAGACCTGTTATCAATGTAATGGGAAAAACCACTATGCCGTGAAATGCAAAGTACCAAGGAAAAAGAAGGTGCAGGCTGTCAAAACCCAATATGAGGACCAGGAAAACGACAGTAGTAGTTGTTCAGACTATGGACAGGTAGACAACATAACGATTAGGGAAAAAGTGAATGCTGTGAGTCAAGAGGTGATAAAGGCAGAAATGAGGGTCAAGGGAAAACCAATTGCTTTTCAGCTCGATAGTGGAGCGTCCGTGAATATATTGAATGTGAAACACGTGATTGGAAAAACACTGGAACATTCAAATAAGACCCTTGTCATGTGGAATGGAGCAGAAGTGAAGCCGTTGGGAGAATGTCGAGTTAAAATGATAAACCCCAAAACTGGACAAAAATATGCGGTTAAGTTTGTCATTGTGAAAGAGGATTTCTATCCCTTACTGGGAGCAAATGCAAACCAGAAAATGGAACTCGTCACAATCAATAACAACAAATTCAAAATGGTCGCCAAAGTTTCCCAGATGAATGAATCCAGCAGCCAGTACTCGGACAGAATTATCTATGACTTCAGAGATGTGTTCAGGGAAGAATTGGGTCAATTACCAGGAGAGGTATATTTGCAGGTGGATCCAGGAGTAACACCAAATGTTGCAGCAACACGGAGAATACCAGTGGCACTTAAAGACAGGCTAAAAGTCGAGTTGGAAAAACTGGTTAAGAAGAATGTTATTGAACCAGTGAGTGACCCAACACCATGGGTAAGTGCGTTAGCACTGGTAACTAAGAAAAATGGAAACCTGCGGATATGTATAGACCCAAGACCACTGAATAAAGCTCTAAAAAGGGAACATTTTCAGTTACCTACACTGGACGATTTACTGCCAGAACTGGCTGACAGCAAGGTATTTTCTACCCTGGATCTACGAGATGGATTCTGGCATGTAAAATTAGACGAAGCCAGCAGTCGCTTAACAACATTTGCTACACCATATGGTAGGTTCCGGTGGAAGGTTTTACCGTTCGGTATTTCTCCAGCTCCAGAGATATTTCAAAAGACCCTTTTTAACAATGTGTCCGATTTGGAGGGGGTGGTTAACAAAGCGGATGATCTTCTGGTGATTGGGAAGGGTAAAACGATGGAAGAAGCAACAATTGATCATGACCGAAAACTCAGGAAACTGTTGCAGAGATGTCGTGATCGCGGGATGCGATTGAATGCTGAAAAATTGAACCTACGACAAACGTCTATATCTTTCCTGGGACACGTAATAACCAGTGATGGTTTACTTCCTGATCCTGGGAAAGTAAGTGCCATAAAAGAGATGCCGTGTCAAACAGATGTGAAAGGAGTGCAACGATTGGTTGGATTCGTGAATTACCTGGCAAAATTTCTACCACACATATCTGATGTGATGGCCCCAATTCGAAATTTGGTGAAGGCAGATGTGCCATGGACATGGTCCCAAATTCATGAAGAGGCTTTTGGAAAAATTAAAGAGGTAGTCAGTGAGGCACCAGTATTGAGGTACTATGACCCCAACAAATCTTTGGTCATCCAATGCGATGCAAGTGAGAAGGGCATGGGGGCTGCACTACTACAAGAAGGTCAACCCCTAGCCTATATCAGCCGTGCACTGACCGACACAGAAACTCGGTATGCACAGATTGAAAAGGAACTACTAGCAGTAGTCTACGCATGTGAACGGTTTCATCAATATACGTTTGGTCGACAGATAACAGTACTAACCGATCATAAGCCACTGGAAGCGATTATGAAAAAAGAATTGGTGAAATGCCCGAAACGACTTCAAAACATGCTGATGCGACTACAGGCTTACGATGCTACAGTTCTGTACCATCCAGGTAAGAAAATATTCCTTGCAGACACGCTATCAAGAGCATACATCTATGGATTGGGCAGTGAAGATATGGACGATGAAGATGATGTCAAGGAAGCAGAATATATTCCTATAACAGAGAGAAGGCTGCTTGAACTGCGCTCAGCCACGAAGGAAGACAGAAGCTTGCAGCAGTTGCAGCAAGTAATTCTGGAAGGATGGCCAGAAGAAAAAATACATCTTGACCCAGAGGTGAGACCATATTTTAATATGCAGAATGAAATGACGGTGCAAGATGGCTTAATTTTCAGAGGAAACCGGGTAGTGGTTCCACTGACACAGCGAGCGGTGTTGAAAGAAAAACTGCATTCCACACACCTGGGAGTAGAAGGATGTTGCAGAAGAGCAAGAGAATGTTTGTATTGGCCAAATATGAACAGTGACATAAAAGACTATGTTTCAAAGTGCCCCATATGTAGAAAATATGAAGTGGCCAACCCGGCAGAACCATTAATGGTCCATGAAGTTCCTGACAGACCCTGGGCGAAAGTGGGAGTAGATCTCTTTAAGTTTGCAGATAGAGACTACCTGTGCACAGTTGATTACATGAGCAACTTCTGGGAAATCGATCATCTTCTCAATACACAAGCAAAGACAGTGATAACCAAACTTAAACACCATTTTGCACGTCATGGAATACCAGATCAGGTCGTAACTGATAATGGGCCTCAGTTTAGTAGCCAGGAATTTTCTGCCTTCGCAAAAAAGTGGTGTTTTGTCAGTCCATACAATAGCAAAGCAAATGGCAAAGTGGAATCTGCGATAAAGATGGCAAAGAACCTTTTCCGGAAAGCGATGGACGATAAGGCTGATCCATACCTAGCAATGTTGGATCACAGGAATACGCCAGCCAAAGGTCTCTTATCACCAGCTCAGAAGCTGATGTCAAGGAGAACAAAAACACTTCTCCCAACCAGGGAGGATTTACTCAAGCCAGCATTGCCCAAAAATCTGAGAAAATCAGTGAAGCAAGATTGCAGGAGGCAAGAACGTTCTTTCAACCACAAAGTAAAACCACTTAAACCATTGTATCCTGGAGATGTAGTACGGATGAAACCACACATAAATGGTCAAAAAGAGTGGAGGAAAGCTGTTGTATGGGAGAGACTGGATGAGCGATCATACCATGTAAAAGTGGGTGGGGACTTATATCGACGGAATCGGGTAGATTTGAAGAAAACTGCAGAGACACCCCCACTCACATCAGTAATACAACAGCCATATGAAGTGCAGAGCGAGTTACCCAAGAATACAGGGCAGAGTACAGAAGAGATATGTAACTCAGAACCACCTCAATATGAAGGTGAAATAAGAGAAAACCTCAACCCGACCCCATTCCCAACAAAACCAAGTCCGGAAAGGTTGCGGACAACACGGTCGGGAAGGATAATAAGAGATCCTATGAGATTCAAGGATTTCACAACATAAGTGAAAGGGAAGAATAATCCCTGTTAGGTAGGAGGGTAGTCAGCCCAATGAATGCCTAGATCACTGTGTTTTGTAGACTCTGTTTTTAATTCTTATCAGACTTTTTGTTTTGTTTTTTTTTGTTTGTCTTTATCTTCTGTTTTTATTTATTGAGAAAAGGGAAGATGTTGCATGAGGGACTGAATAAGAGTTTCACCGTCTGGAGTTACGCCCCTTTTACCGGGGCACTCGTGTTCTGCCTGATGTAAATAAAGGACGCCATTTTATGGAACCTGATATCTGTCGTTATGTTTTTATTCAATCCATTGACATCTTTTAAAATGACACACAAGTGACGGTTGAAATGCAGAAGTTCCAAAACTATGGCCAATATGTGTAGTTGGAGAAGAAATGGTATATATGCATATACTTTTTATTTCTACTCCAACTTCCGTTTCTTCGACGATTCCATTAGCGAAGCGTGTTTTTCTTAAGCTAAAAAAGCTCAAGCAACACAAAAAGAATATGGAAAATATGTGTCGTTGGGGAAGAAATGGTCTCCAACTTCCGTTTCTTCAACGTGTTCTTCTTAAGCTTACAGGCGTAAAACTAATTAGATTTTAACTCAAAATTGTTTAAAATTTACTAATATTTAACATAAACAACAAGAAAACAATATTTATCGCCTATACACAATTTTTTTTATCTTTTTAAGATCACCGCCACTAAATATAGCCCTGCTATTCAAGGGAGACAACTTTTCAGCCACTTTTGCTTAAAAAAATTAACAAAATAAGAATGTATAAGGCATTTTTTTTTATTGAGGTGGATAAAATTGTGTTAAATCAGTTATGATTTGCGCGAATATGTCAGTTCCCTGGTATCGTTGCCTCCACAGGAACTCGCAGAAGTAGCTGTCAACAAGCGTGCGATGGATGCCATTAAAACCATTTGATGGTCATTGTTGCAGAGACGTTGTGCAAAAAGAAACTACAGCAAACTCTTTGTCGTGGACCAGGGTTGTGAGTCTTAGAAAATTCATAAGGAAAGGTACACTCAAACACGTGTGAAAAGGGTTAACGCGTAAAGAAGTTGTCTCCCTTGGCAGCGAGGTTATTCTTAGAGGCCGACTAAGTTTAGCACTAGTGGTGGGGATATTCTTAAAAAGATCCCAATTTTTTATTGTATTTCGGCGCGAACAACTAAGGCCTAAAAAATGAACGAACACCGGTTTTGAGTAAAACAGAGTTATTTCCCTTGCGCTGATTTTTTTTAGTACGTTAAGATTATCTTACATTTTATCGCGTGTGAGTGAGAATTTAATTTTTTTTTTTTTTTAATTAAGTTTTTTTAATTTAAAATGTCAAAATCCTATTTCAGTCACGTAAACTCAGCATCCCAAACAACTTTTATTTCATTTAAGTCAAAAAAGAAAAGTTATAAGCCAGTTTCAATCGTGAAACGCCGAAATAAAATGTCGGGTAATTTAACAGAACAAAAAAGGGGTGAAAAAACAAATATGCAACAAATAAATTACCAAAATCAAGATAAGGTACTCTTCTACCTATCTGGATAAGTTTATTTGTGTTTTTAACTTATTTTAAAGCGGGTTTTTTTTGGGTTTTTTAAAACAAACTTAGTGTTCACTCTGTTAAGTTAGAACGGAATATAGGACCGTTGATAATGGCTCGAAATACGCAAATCCATCCAGTATTTATTAAATTAAAAATTTAACATCTCAGACGGTATCACGGTGCGAACCCCTGCCAGAAAATAAACCTAGACTCCGCAAGCAAAAGGATCATCATTAGGCCACGAGAAATCACCACGTCAATTAGGGAATTTAAGTTCTATTTATGCGGACGGCGTCATATCTAGAAAAACTGACTAAAGATTCTACAAACGTTGTCGGAATATGCCTTATAGCTACGTGTCAGTCTCTTTTTAACTTTCCCGAATAGGGCTCAACTACAGGGGCTTATAACAATATTAATTTTAAGTAAATAATATTAAATTATTTTTACATACGCAAGCATTTAAAATTTTAGCTCTCATCAGTGTACGGATGATAATCTAAGACGGTGGCACTGTTCGAACCCCTGCCGTAGAATGAATCTAGACTCCGCAAGCAAGTGTCATATAACCATTAGGCCAAGAGACATATATATATATATAAAATAAGTATTTGTTATTGTTTATTATCTATGTACGTATACGTTTCGTCCTTTATAATTGGGACTGATCAGCATAGAGATATGACTATTAGAAACCCCAGATTACGAGTATTTTGCAACTCAACTCCCGACTCCTGAATCACTCGGCCAATGTTGAACAGCGAATAAACGGTGATAATTTTAACATTTTATGTGGCGGCTTGACGTCATAAGAGCGTTCTACTTAATGAAAGGAACGATGCATTTATAGCTAGCGACATCATGCTGTGTTAATACTACACTTACAGTGCTCTTCTAAACGGGTTTTTCTAGGAGCTACAAATATATATATATATATATATATATATATATATATAGTCTTGTAGCCTAATGGTTATATGATGCTTGCTTGCAGAGTCTAGGTTGGCCGAGTGGATATAGCGACTGCTTGCAGATTCTAGACTGACTCTGTGAAACGGGTTTGCACCTTCCGACCGTCTGAAATTGTTGCTTTCCTGCACTGATGAGAGCAATAAGCTTGAAACGCTAGCGTCTGTAGGTATAAATAATTTAATATTTATTTATAAATATTATAATAAGCCCCTTTAAGAAATTAAAGTTGAACACTCTCGGGGATGTTAAAAATAGACTGTCAAAAAGCTCTAATGCAAAGTTCCGAATACGTTCGTCGAACACTCTAGACTAGTCTTCTATCTGTACCCGCTTCTAGGTACATATAGATATTTATTTCCCTAAATTACGTGACAGTTTCCGTTACCCAAGTGGATATGGCGACTGCTTGTAGATTCTAGGCTGACTCTCTGAAATGGGTTTGCGCCGCCTGACCGTCTGAAATTGTTACTTTCCTGCACTGATGAGAGCAATAAGCTTGAAACGCTAGCGTCTGTAGGTAGTAATAATTTAATACGTATTTATAAATATTATATATATATATATGTGCGGCTTTCGATCCTTGTTTCCACATGGATGGAGGCGATTTCAACATCGCTCGACTCTGCGCCAGAACTAGGAGAACCATGTGTTCAGTCCAGGAACTGCAGTATGCTGACAACGATGCCACCTCATGCAAGTGAATAAAGACAAGACCAAGACACTCGTCTAACATCCACCTGGCCTTTTAGCCCCGAACACTAACACCATTGTAAATGACCAACCACCAGACGAAGTGGATCAGTTTTCATACCTAGGGAGCATCTTAACATCTACTCCTACATGTAAAAAAGATCAGGATCAAGGTAGCCTATTTCGCCTTTGGTCGATTAAACTGCCGTGTATTCAACAACCACGCAGTGACGATGGCCACTAAAATCATGGTCTTCCGTGCGAAACGTGGACTTTTTAGCACTTCCATCAACAAAAACTGAGGCAAGTTCTAAAAATCCTTTGTGAGAGCAACACACCTAACACAGAAATGTTGTATCGAACCTCTGTGATCAGCGTTGAGGCCACCATCATCCACTATCGCCTCCACTGGGCAGGACACATAGACAGAATGGATCCATCCAACAGGACTATACGATGCGGAGCCCTGAAAATGCGCTATACATACCCTAACCAACATAGACGTGTCTTTGGACCGGAACACGTGGATAAAAACAACACGTCAAGGCATCACGGACTTTGAGGAGGGAAAATGAAGAGGCAAGACCAAGGAGAAGAGAGCGGCATGTAAAACCTCATCCGCCACCTACAACAGAACCTGATACTCGGACACGAGTGGTAGCCGACGACGCTATATATATATATAGCCGTTTAATATGAAATTTCCTTTGATTATCTAACCCTAACCCTAACCCTATATTCAAAGGAAATTTCATATTAAACAGCTATATATATATATATATATTATACCGTTCCCCTTCGATCCAGGACTGTACCCTGCTTAATTCTGTCTCTGAAAGCATAGATACAGCACGCTCACTTGACTTGGCATTATAATGCACACTACCGTGACTGGCTGGGATTCTCCAGATATACAGATGCAGCTGATAACTTCACGTAGAAGTTCTCTTTGGCGCACTCCCTCTCACAGATTGTCACTTTCCCGATCTGCCTCCCTCTATCGTGTGGACCAGCAAGCCTCAGTTCTCGATTTGTTATTGACCTCACTGCCCGAGGCTTGTGTGACGAATGCCCATACATAGCTTGCTCGGGAACGCTGATCACCTTTTGGTAATAGTTGATATCACCTTAAAATCTCGTCCCAAAGCTGATGAGCCGTTGCTAAAGACGACGAGATACTACGAGCAGGCTAATTTTGATTCCATCAGAGATCACATCGAGTGAAACTTTCTCACTCCCTGCTGATCAGTGCGCAAATGAGTTAATCGAATGGGTCAAAGCAGGCATTGAAGCATATGTCCCCAAATGTTACAGCAAGCTCCACTCTTCACAATTGTTCACCTCGGAATGTGCAGCTACTATTGCACTGAGGCAACAAGCAGTCTGACAATTCGTGAGCCATAAGTCAACTGCGAATAGAAAGAAAATTATAGAGTCAAGAAATAATTGTACGGCAGTGATAGGTGAAGCAAAGAGAAAGTATACAGATATGACTAGAAAAGGCATTCAGTCGCAGAAACTAGATACTCGTAATTCCTGAAAAATCTACAATAGTGTTGTGAACAATGGACAATCAACAATTCCCCTGCTACTAAACCACAATGGTGTTGTATACACGGCAACTGATAAGGCTGAATTACTGTCCCAGAGCGTTTCACCTTAAAATCCACTTTGCACTTAGAAAACCACTCCCGCCCTAAATTCCTATTGCAGACTGATGCCACACTTGAAAACTTGGTCATTACCCCTTCTCAGGTCAAGAACATCATTAAAAAAAACTTGACACCTCCGAAGCTTGTGGGCCTGATAAAGAAATGCTTTGCTGAACTAGCCCCTGTCTTGTTAAAAATCTGCAACAAATGCTTTGCTGAATCTTGCTTCCCTAAAAGCTGGAAAATTGCCTTTGTGGTACCAGTCTTCAAGAACTCTGGAGATAGAACTGACTCTCAGAATTATCGCCTGATCAGTCTACTCCCGATCTTTGCCAAAATCTTTGAAATTATAATTAGTCTAGTGATAGTCCAGCACTTTGTTAATGCTAAACTTCTTCCTGACCGCCAGTATGGATTTAGACAACCACGATTTACTGCGGATATCCCAACGGTCATCTCTGAATGCATATATACCATACACTGGACAAGATAGGTGAACGAAGACAGTAGCACTTGATATATCCAAACCCTTTTGGCAAGGTCTGGTATAAACGGCTTCTCCTAAAAATTCATTAATATGGTATTACTGGACGAATATTTAATATAATTAGATCCTTTCTAACCAAAAGAAAGATCCATGTCGTCCTCGATAGCTGTTCATCTGATCTATCCGTAAGAGAAAGTTTATAAAAAAAGATTTTACTGGCAATCCAATGTTCAACAGACTTCCAACTCCACCTCTTTCTCTCTGCACTTCACTCTGCTGTCTGAAGAACTCAACTCTTCAATCCAAAGAGTACAATTCTTATACTAATCAACCCATCACCTATGCAAATTGGCTACAAACCAGAGCCATCTATGTTTAGAGTCTCCAAACCGCCAATCTGCAAAGGGGAGATAACTCAATTGACGACTAAACCCCACATTCCCTTGATCTTCAAGATCAATAATTGGTTTCATCCACGCCGGACGTCTTTGTTTGCATTCCGACTTTCATACCGGTTCTTCTTGGGGAACTTCAACAACCGCTTCATCTTATGATAGGAAAACTAATACGTGAAACGGCACTCCGTTAACTAACACGTTGTTTTTAGATAGTACATCAGTTACTGTTCCTTTTCCCCATCTGGTTGTACATCTGAAATTGGGTGGTTTCACCAACACCTACTCACCTACCGGGATTTTAGCTGTTGGCATCTTCACCCAAAACCCCTTCCCCGATTTGGATTCTGGCTGGCCCTTGCTCTTCGATTTATGGGGATGTCCGACATTGGGGGCCATGTTGTACCAGAATGTGGCCTCCTCTTCTCTCAGCTATTGCTTTCACTGTCCGATTATGTCGTTCGACTATTCCATTTCTCCATGGCCTATTAGCTGCCCTGTAATAACTTCCATCTTTTTAGCATTGTATTGAGAAGTTCCGAGCGAAAAACGGTGCCATTGTCCATTATCACCTCCATCACCTTCTCCAATTCCTTTGTAACAGCAGCTGCCGTCTCCACATGTAACTCCCTCCACATTGCTAGTCTCCCAGGTCCACAGTCAATCATTGACAAGAATGCGCCTTACGATAGTGTGTCAATAGCTAATCTTGTCCAATTGTTTGCAGTCCCAATTTCACCAGGATCGTGTATATTTGGGGCAGGATTGATTGATTGACATCAAGCGCAGTTCCTGACTACTTTCTGAACTTCCTCCCGTTTTATGGTGCATGTCATGAAACTCTTCTAGTTCTCCGATTCCTAGACAGCATACCAGAACCTCTTCTTTCTCAACTAATCACTGTTTGTTTATTCAGTGATGCCTTTCAGAACAGCATCTAATTCGGCCATGTTAATGTGACTAAAATCATCCTTTTTCTCAGCCATGCTGCATCTTCCGCCACAAAACCACTAATCTCTACAACCATGCCTGTTGTAATATTGCTTGCATCGCATCAGACCACTCCTATTTTTGCTTCAGGTATGTGACAAGCTCCACTAACAGGGTCCTCCTTCTCTACATCAGCTAGAATCTCCTGTATTCCTTTGACAGTTTTGCCATCAACTCGGCCCTCCCAGTTTACTCCACTTGCTCTTCTTTTTACATAACTGCACACCAGTTGCAACCATGCAGCAACTGGATAGTTCCCCAACGATTTGCCGCAAATGGAGAACAACTTACGTCTACTCATTTTGGCCTTTTGGCTAAGATCAAAGTGTAGTATCTGTTCCGATGGATACTGCACTCCATAGACTGGCATTGTCTTGGCCTTTGGGGCTTGATTTACGCCGGTCTATGGGTCTATCCTGTGCAGTTCTAGGAGGTCCACCCTCCCAGGCTTCGCCTCCCCTCTTTGGGCAGGAGTAAGTTTATTGCTTACTGCCTGAGGCGCCCCTACCGGGGAATGCCGACAGGGATGCCCAGGCAATTTTTAAGCCCCACTTTCCCGACCCGACCTTGGGTCACATCTTACTTGTGGGAGTATGATAAAAACTGGCCTTGTGCCTAACTCCTGGAGAGGAGTAAATCAATACTCATTTCTTCTGAATGCTCACCCATATTCCCTTTCATCAGCTTAAGACTCAGCGCTACTCCGCCGCCCAAGGAATCTGGTGGCTTTGCTGTTAGCCCAAATCCTTTAAGATGTTCCACCACTTTCTTTTTCAATACCTTTGTCACATCTACGATTATGTCATCTTATTTCCTTTCATTAACACAGTTTTTAGAACGGCCACCATAATCTTTAGTGCAACGTTAAGCCCAAAATCTAACCGTGTCAGACAGTCGGTTCTTTCTTTCATAGCAAACCAGCTGGTACTGCCAAGGTTTCTTTGCCACATGTAGCCGTTTAGAAAATACTTATACAAATTAGGAATAAAATAAGTGTTGAAGTCTTTGAGTTTTACTATATATACAGTGTTTTGAAAGACTATGTTGTATTATTGATTTATGTAACAGTGCACCGTTTTCATGCTAATATACGTGTGATAAACAAAAAAATAACTTTCGACTTTATTCATTGAGGTTTAATTTATTTTTTTATGAACATCCGAAAGTTAAGTGTAAAATTGTTACCATAGATGAACATGGCTTATTAATTTTATGTGTTACTTCCTTTTCAGATGTGACATATATTTAAAAGGATGTACTAAATCACATGATGAATGGTGAACTTCCTAGTGTTCCGATCATACGATTGGCAGGAATAACAAGTCTTACAGATTGTAAGTGCACTGTTATTTTATCTTTTCTTTCCTTACAGTAGAAATAAAAATAAAAATGAAAATACAGGAAAAAAAGAAAAAAGAAAAAACATAGCGAAAGAGATGTTTCCACAAAAATCAAATCCTTATTTTTTCTTTCAGCTCAAGAAAAAGAAATTAGCAAAACAAGTTTTGTAATTTGGATTTACAAAGATGAAAAAACTGGATGATTAAAGTTTAAATCTATTCTAAGTATCAGATTCAGATGTATTTCCACAAATCAATAATACATTTCTTGTTTTGAATGTTCTAGGGATTAAAATATGATCATCATATTGATTGATCCAACCTTTTGCTGTTTGTATCTTGCAATCTTTCTTATTCAAACATATTTAAAGAATTCATATATAATATATATAATATATATTATATATATAATATATATATATATTATATATAATATATATAATATATATTATATATATAATATATATTATAATATATATATAATATATATTATATTATATATAATATATATCTATTAATAATGGAGATTATGTATCTGTCTGCCTGTCCGTCTTTCTGTCTGAAGCCGAAACTCCATCAGAGTAATATTACTATTTACTTAGTCTGCAAGCTTCTATATATAGTACTACAAAAACCGCCGTAAACATATAAATTAAGTAGAAAGAAATTTCAAGACGAGACTGCGATTCGAACAGAAAACGTGTCAAGAATCTTACTTAAACTAATACTTTTCAACTTCCTTATATACTGTTACAAAAGTCGCTCAGACACTAGACGAGTTTTGCCATTTACATAATTCATCCTTTTAAACTTCAATTAAATTCATATTTACAAATATACACTTATACCTATTATCAAATTTACATATGTATTTACAATATTTTCCGATAAGGTGATATTAATAAAAATTATTCATACAATTAATTAAACACATTTCATTACGAAACCAGCGTGTTTTTTAAACCATACTTTGAATGGCAAGTGCTGTTAAAATTACGTCATCCCTTCGGAAGTGACGTCATTTTGAGAGCATTTTTTTTCACATTATAATTCTTTATTTCCATCACGTTGTTAAGACAAGGTGTTTTGTTGCAAATTCAAGTTAAGCAAGGCATACCCCAGTCATTAGTAAATGGGTGACAATTTTGGAAAAATAAATTGCTGACGCATCCTTCCGGAAGTGACGTCATTGTGAGAGGATTTTTTCACATTATCATACTTTATTTTCATTACGTTGTTAAGAAAAGGTGTTTTGTTGTAAATTAAAGTTAAGCAATACATATTCCGGCATATACTAAATGGGTGTCCATTTTAGAAAAATAAATTGCTGACTCCCCTTCTGGTCCTTCCGGAAGTGACGTCATTGTGAGAAGATTTTTTTTACACATTATAATTCTTTATTTTTATTACGTTGTTAAGACAAGGTGTTCTGTTGTAAATTAAAGTTAAGCAATACATATCCCGGCATATACTAAATGGGTGACCATTTTGGAAGAATTAATTGCTAACTCATCCTTCCGGAAGTGACGTCATTGTGAGAGGATCTTTTCACATTATCATTCTTTATTTAAATTACGTTGTTAAGACAAGGTGTTTTGTTGTAAATTGAAGTTAAGTAACAAATATCTCGGCCATTACTGAATGGATAACCATTTCGGAAGAATAACAAAACTGGTTCTTTTCAATAGCATATTTAAACATGAGTTATTTGATATGACCGAGGCGCATCCTAATTTTTTTTTAACTATGTATGGGGAGAGTAAAACAATTTTTTTTATGGATGGAGTCAATTTTTTTTTTTAACTAAAAATATTCTTCTTTATGGGGTAAGGTAAATAAAAAATATTTTATGGGTGGGGTAAAAAAAATTTTTTTTTTTAACTGAAAAATATTACTATATATGGAGGAGGGTAAAATATATATATATATATATTGTATATATATGTTATATAATATATATGTATGTATTATATCTTTATATATTTATATAATGTATATATAATATATATTATATATATATGTATATCATATATATATTATATATATATTATATATAATATATATATTATATATAATATATATATTATATATAATATATATATATTACATATATTATATATTATATATAATATATATATATTACATATATTATATATTATATATAATATATATATTATATGTATATAATATATATATATTATATGTTTATAATATGTATACATATATATATATATGTTTATAATATATATAATATAAATATCATATATATATATTATATATAATATATATATACATTATATATATATAATATATATATACATTATATATTTATATGTATATAATATATATATATATATATATATATATATATATATTTATAATATCTCTTAATAATGGAGTTTATGTGTCTGTCAGTCTTTCTGTCTGTCTGAAGCCGAAACTCCATCAGAGTAGTATAACTATTTTCTAAGTCCGCCAGCTTCATTATATACTACTACAAAAACCGCTGTAAACACTATGCGCATTTCTCAATTTATATAATCAATTACTTTTAAACTTCTAATAAATTAGTATTCGCAAATATACACTCATGATTGTTTTCTTCAGTTTTCTCACATGTATTTACGCTATTTTGCCTGCTAATAATCTTACTTATAAATTATAATTATTTCTTTTATTATTTACATATACATATATATATATATATATATATATATATATATATATATATAATTAGTTACGTAGTTCTTTTATCTACGTCCACCTGATTGAACAGCGTGCGTTAATCCATTGAAACTGTTACCTCCATCCGTCAAATCAGTATGGACGCAAGACGGGCGCCTAATTTAAAATGTAAACAAAATGCTGGCATTTACCGTGTTACTTTAACTTACGCTGTTAAGCTTTTATTAACAAACTGTTCTTAGTATTCAATGTTTTATTTATTAAAATAAAAGATGTAATTTTTTTTTCTTTTCTCTCAACAAAAAAACAATATAACTGATTTTAGAATCAAATTGTTTAATTAAAAAAAGGTCATTAAACAAACACACACATTCTAACGAATTTAATTTAGGTAAACTTTCTTTCCGAGACCATTTACATAACTAATCGTGTTCACTGTATTGAATTGTTTAGTGCTTTTACACTATAGGACCCACCCTTATTTTGACTCCGTCGTTAGGGTTTGGGTCATGGTCAAATTCAGCACGGGTCCTACAGTAAAAGAGTATGGATTTTTTTATTGTTTTATTTTAGGTACAACTTTCTTCCGATTCGAAAAACACTGTTCGCTGTATTTAGTTTTTTAAATTGTTGATTTTAACAATTTTATTGAATCAAATTGTTTAATTAAAATAAAAATTGATTTAAAAATTACTACTTAAAAAAACACACACATTGTAATGAATTTAATTTACGTAAACTTCTTCTCGAGAGCATTTAACTAACTAATCATGTTCGCTGTATTTGACTTTTTTTACTATTTTTCTTTTTGTTTTTTCCTTTTTCATTAAAAATATTTATACGTATATGGGAGGATAAAAAAAAATTGGGGGGTCGGTCAAAATTTTTTTTTTCTTTCTTTGAACTAAAAATATTCCTATGTATGGAGGAGGGTAAATAAAATATTTGAGGTGGGAATCAAAAATAATTTTTTTCTATATTTTTTAAACTAAAAATATTTCTATTTATGGGGAAGGGTAATACAAAAATCGGGGTGGGGTCGAAATTTTTATTTATTTATTGTCATCTAAAAATATTCTTGGTCATAAACAAAAAATATCAACGTCTAACCACCAGAGAAATATGACTGAGACTCCATCGGTTTACACGTCAGCGTTCATTTCTGACGCGGCAGCATAGCAAAAATATGCGACCGGAGGGAGCATATATTTGCTAGTATATATAATATATATATATATATTATATTTATAATATATATATAATATATATACTATATTTATAATATATATAATATATATATACTATATTTATAATATATAATATATATATATACTATATTTATAATATATAATATATATATATACTATATTTATAATATATATATAATATATATTTATAATATATATATAATATATATTTATAATATATATATAATATATATATATACTATATTTATAATATATATATAATATATATTTATAATATATATATAATATATATATATATACTATATTTATAATATATATATAATATATATTTATAATATATATATAATATATATTTATAATATATATATATATATATACTATATTTATAATATATATATAATATATATTTATAATATATATATAATATATATTTATAATATATATATAATATATATATATATACTATATTTATAATATATATATAATATATATATATACTATATATATAAAATATGAAACTAAAAGTATAATTTTAGAGGATAGAACCTATAGGGAAATAGTTTAAGCTCAATATACAAGATAGAGCAATTATAAAGATAAATGAAAGAAGAGAGATAAAGATGTACGAATGACAAATCTATTTCAACTTCGATTGTTCAATGCAAGGTGTACTCGGTAAAAACATGTTTATTTTTCTTTCCTTAAGCCAAGGTTTTCAAAGATTAAAATCTTATCATCAGAGGAATTACATAGATGGATAAGTTGGCAGTGGAAAAGCCAAGGTTCAAAATTTGAAAAATATAAAGTAATGGAGAGTAAGAGTGTGCGTGTAAAAAAATATGGAGTCTATATAAATATATATATAATAGAAATTCTCGATTTGGCTTATTTATTTATTTTTAAGTTTTTAATAAATTATATTTTCGAATATACCTTACTACTTTCTATTGTAAAATTTTATTCTACATACACAATCGTTTAATCGATAGTATTATTATTATAATTATAAATAACATAAGATATAGAAATTTTATTTAAAAAATGATAGCGTTTAAAAACTTATTTAGAATTTCATTTTCAAGTGAGATAATTTACTTCCGGCTTTAGTAAGTTCTTAAATATCAGTGAGATGTCGAACAGATACTACACTTTTATCTTAGCCAAAAGGTCACGGAAACATTAAAAAATATTTTTTTGTTACTAGGCATTTCTAAATTAAAAAACAAAACAAAATAAAATTGATTAAATTGGAATGTTTTTTAAAAGATGTTTTAAAAGATGTTTTTAAAAGATGTTTTTTAAAGATTCACAAGACTCGATTTAGGCAGAATATCTATTAAGGGGGGAGGGTAGTGTCGTATCAGTTCTGTTCTCATAAGACCGTCCACGCAAGAATGACTTCCTCCTTTTTTGGTGGAGGGAAATCGTGTTCGTTCATCATATTATCGTCCTTCAGAGGGGGAGGACAGTGTAGTATATGTTCGTTCACCATAATACTAGCTAAGGAAGATCGATAACTCAAGTTTATAATAAACATGTCTTTTTAACTAGAAAATTATGAAAGTTATTGTTCTTCCTTAGCCAGCATATTTATCTTTGTTTATAAAAATGGCGACTATATTTTTCCAGCCAATTTTTATTTAGGTGTTTCACGTGGTCAATGAAACTTGCCATGATTTTTAATGTTATCTAAATAAATAAATGCAAATGTTTTTTCCACCTATTCTAACTATATTGACATTAAAACGGTTTATGCTTATTTAATTCTCTGTAGTATATTTTCATTCGTCATTTCTCCTAGGAATTACCTCCTCTTCGGGGAGCAGGCCGTACAATATACATTTGTTCCTCACGATACCATTTCCTCAGGATTACCACTTTTGTGTTTGTGTGTGTGTGTGTGGGGGGGGGGGTAGTGTACTATCTATTCTGTTGTCATGATATCATCCTCCCAGGCATTACCCCCTCTTTTGAGGAGGTGGGGGTCAGTGTATGTAGTTCGTTCATAATGATATCATCCTCTCAGCCTCTCATTTGCATATTTATTTATTTTTAAGTTTACAATAGATTAATATTTTCTAATCTGTTAATAATCAAATACATGCTTTAATTATTTTTTTAATAAATTTGTTGCTGTTGTTGTTGTGGTTGTTGTTTCTATTCCTATTTACTACCTCCAAAGAGAGCAAACTTATGCACAATGTCAATATTTAACGTGGGGGAGAATCCAACTCTCCCAAAATAGGCACTCTGAATTGGAACAAAAATTTGAATTGCCTCGGTCGAGAAGGATTTCTCCTTCACTGACAGAGAACATACAAACTATTCAGTACAGATATTACATTTTGCTCCTAGCCAAAAGGCCAAGGAGTTAACATGTTGGTAGTAATGATGATGATGATGATGATGATGATGATGATGAATTAAAAAGTCTGAGAAAAAGAAATAAACCTCCTCTAATTTTTCTAAATTACAAAGAAAACATTTTTAAATATTCTTTACGTATTTTTCTTTCATTTACAAAGTACCTGATTACTCAGTAATAAAAAAGAAGTATTTGATCAATCGACATTCCACTCTTATGTTTATTCATTTCATTATATAACCAGTTTTAATTGAGAATTCATTTTAATTTTTATGCTGAAACAAAATAAAATTTATCGACGTTGAATATCTTAAAGACCATACGAATTGACCTTTTTGTTGTTTTTTACTAAAAAACAAAATTTGACGATGTTTATGCACAGCATATTTCCCCCATATTAGAATATATCAAATAACACTACAACAACCATCATTTTTTAAATATTTCCTCTAAATTACCAAAATGTAAAATGAAAATTACTTCTTTGGTTTCTGTAAAGAAGACTACAGCATCAGTAATTGCCGTCCGGAGGGCGGGTAGTTTTTGCTAGTATATTATAATACTATATATTATATATAATATATATATTGTCATATATGATATACATATTATATAAATATAAAAAAATATAATATAATATATATATTATAAGATATGATAATATATATATTATATGATATATAATATATATATATATTATACAATATATATATAATATAATATACATATATTATAATATATATATTTAATAATATGTATATTTAATAATATACATATTATATAATATACATATATTATAATATATATTTAATATACATTATACAATTTATAATATATATTATATACATATATATATATATCATGTAATATATTATACTATATAATATAATATATATAATACTATATATATATTATTTAATATACAGGGTGTTTCAAAAGTCTTGGGAACATAACGATTTTTAATAACTCAAAAACTATTAGGAGTTGAAAAATGAAATTGGTACCGTTGGAAAGGTTAAAGTTTCAAGTTTTGTGGGAAATCTTCAAAGTTGCTCAATATGAGCACCATTCGTCACACGACAGACATCTAGTCGATAGTCCATTTCCTGCCAAACGCGTTCCAGCATCTTGACGTCAATGGTTCCCACAACTGCCGTTACTCGAGCCTTTAGTTCGTCAATATCTCTTGGAAGGGGCGGCACATAGACTTGTTGCTTGACAAAGCCCCAAAGGAAAAAGTCACACAGGGTAAGATCTGGAGACCTAGGAGGCCAGGGCATGAGAACGTCATCACCTCGCCCAGATCTCCCAATCCATCTACCAGGCAGCCTTGTGTTAAGAAACTGCCTTACTCTAAGACTCCAGTGTGGTGGTGCACCATCTTGTTGAAAAATGAAGTCATCAGATTCTGCTTGTTCCAACTGAGCCATTAACCAGTCTTCCAGCATGTTGAGATAGGATTCACCAGTAATAGTTGCCTCTTCAAAGAAGAACGGTCCATAGACACCTTTCTTGGAAATTGCACAAAACACGTTCACTTTTGGTGAATCTCGCTCGTGCTCAAGAAGTTCATGAGGATTCTCAGTACCCCATATGGGAGTGTTATGCTTGTTAACTTTGCCATTCAGATGGAAAGTCGCCTCATCGCTAAAAACAAACCGGTCATCAAAACCGTTATCTTCCAACTTCTCTTGCATTGCAATGCAAAAGTCACCACGAAGTGGCTTATCAGTGTCCTTCAACTTTTGGACCAACTTGAGCTTGTAAGGTACCATTTGCAGTCGTTTCCTTAAGACACGCCAGACAGTTGCTGGAGCAAGCTGAAGTTCCCTGCTGGCTCTTCTCACTGATTTACGGGGGCTCCGCTGAAAGGCTGTCCGAACTTGCTCAACTGCATCTTCTGAAGTTGAAGGGCGACCTGTTCGCTTACTTGGGCACAAACACCCATCTTTCACAAATTTAGCATGCCATCTGACAATGGATTTCCTTTCAGGGGCTTCTTTTTTAAATTTCCTGCGAAATGCACGCTGAACACATGTCCACGATTCAGTCTTTGCAAATTGGAGGACGCAAAATGCCTTGTCTTGTTTAGAGAACGCCATAACTGCACCTGGAAAGATAACACGAAAATCATTAGTATGACCAAAAACTTGATTAAGCAAGCTTTAAAATGGCACCAATTTCATTTTTCTACCTGGAATAGTTCATGAGATATACGCATTTGTAATGTTCCCAAGACTTTTGAAACACCCTGTATTATACTATATATATATAATATATTATACTATATATATTATATATATAATACTATATGTATATATATATATTATATATTATACTATATATATTATAGAATACATTATACTATATTATATAATATATTATCCTATGTATATATATATACTATATAAAATAATATATATATGCTATATAATATATTATACTATATATATTATATAATATATTATACTATATAATATATTATATTATATATATTATATAATATATTATACTATATAATATATTATATATATACTATATTATACTATATATATATTATACTACATATTATATAAAATACTATATATATATTATATACTATACTATATATATTATACTACATATATTATATAATATATTATACTATATATGTTATATAGTATATTATACTATATATGTTATATAATATACATACATATATATATATACATATATATACATATTATAATATATTATATGTACATATATATACATATATTATGATATATGATGTATACATATATATATATATTATAATTATGTATACATATATATATATTATAATACATTATGTATACATATATATTATAATTATGTATACATATATATATATATTATAAAATGTTATATATACATATATCATATATATATTATCAACTATTATATATACATATATAAATATTCTATGATATAATATATATATAGAATATAAGATGTTATATATATTATATAATACAATATAATATATATATCTTATAATTAAATATATAATATATAAATTATATAATAGTATATTACATATATATATATATTATAGAGTATATTATATATACATTATGTAATAGTTTATTACATATTCTATATAGATATATATATAATTTTATGAAACAATATTATATAGTTATATATCATATAACATTAGATATATAATATATTATATATATAATTTTATATAATATATATATATATTATATAATACTATGTAATAGATTATAATTTATAATATATATATTATATTTTATATATATTATATTATATGTTATATATAAATATATACATTTTATATCAAATATATATAATATATTATATATATTTCATATAAAATGATATATTATATAATATATAGAATAATACAATATATATTATATAATATATATACTATACAACATTATATATATATTATATAATATTATTTCTAACATATATATATATATGTATACATATACATTACATAATATATTATATATACTATATTATATAATATATATATTATACAATGTATATATATATAGTATTTTAATATATAGTATATATTAGATAGTATGTTATATAATATATATTATATAATATATATAGTATATAATATACATTGTATAATATATATATATTATATAATATATATTGTATAATATATATATTATATAATATATATTGTATTTTTCTATATCATATATAATATTATATGATTTTATATAATATATAATACATTATATCATATATAATATTATATGATTTTATATAATATATATAATACATTATATCATATATAATATTATATTATTTTATATAATATATATATAATACATTATATCATATAATGTTATATATATTTAATATATTATATTATAAAATGTATATATCATATATATATTATATATATATAATAAATATATATTATATTAAATATTATATTATATATATAATATATATATATATTATATTAAATATTATATGGATATATATAATATATTATATTAAATATTATATTATATATATATAATATATATATATTATATTAAATATTATATTATATATATATATAATATATATATATTATATTAAATATTATATTATATATATATAATATATATTATATTTGATATTATATTATATATATATATATAATATATATATATTATATTAAATATTATATTATATATATATAATATATATTATATTTGATATTATATTATATATGTATATATATATATATATATATATATTATACAATATAATATATATATATTTAATTAAATATTATATTATATATATATATAATATATATTATATTTGATATTATATTATATATATATGTATATATATATATTATACAATATAATATTATATATATATGTATATATATATATATATTATACAATATAATATTATATATATGTATATATATATATATATTATACAATATAATATTATATATATGTATATATATATATATTATACAATATAATATTATATATATGTATATATATATATATTATACAATATAATATTATATATATGTATATATATATATATTATACAATATAATATTATATATATGTATATATATATATATTATACAATATAATATTATATATATGTATATATATATATATTATACAATATAATATTATATATATATGTATATATATATATTATACAATATAACATTATATATATATGTATATATATATTATAAAATATAACATTATATATATATGTATATATATATTATACAATATAACATTATATATATATGTATATATATATTATACAATATAACATATATATGTATATATATATATATTATACAATATAACATATATATGTATATATATATATATTATACAATATAACATTATATATATATGTATATATATTATACAATATAACATTATATATATATGTATATATATTATACAATATAACATTATATATATATGTATATATATTATACAATATAACATTATATATGTATATATATTATACAATATAACATATATATATGTATATATATATATTATACAATATAACATATATATATGTATATATATATATTATACAATATAACATATATATATGTATATATATATATTATACAATATAACATTATATATATATGTATATATATTATACAATATAACATTATATATATATATGTATATATATATATATATTATACAATATAACATTATATATATGTATGTATATATGTATATATATATATATATTATACAATATAACATTATATATATGTATGTATATATATATTATACAATATAACATTATATATATATGTATATATATATATATATATTATACAATATAATATTATATATTATACAATATAAAATATTATATATATTTTAAAGACTTAATATGAGCACAACTTCTGATTTTAAAACTCAAATATTTCATATTTGCATTTATTTTATCTATTGTCATTAGACATCAATTAAGCACGCGTCCTGGAATTTCAATTTCTTTTTAAAACCCTATAAGCCTTAAATTTTAGATATTTTCTCGAATCAAAATCATGTCATGGATTTTTATGAAAATTGGAATAAGGATTCTAGACATCAGGTTTAGTATCATTACATCTGAAATTTAATCTGCATAAGGGGCATAAAAGTGGTGCAAAACTGTTTGGCTTTGGAAATTCTGTGACTATTTATAGATATTATTTATATATATACAATATATGAATTAAAAAGGAAAAGCAAAAGACCTAAAACTCAACGTTTCGTCTGATTTTAAAATTTTTGCACTTGAAAAAGCCCACGCAACAGTTGGATGAAACGTTGAGTTCCTTTTTAATCCATACTGTCGGATTATTGTATACTTTTATTTATCATATATATATATAGTCTGGTGACCGGTATGAATAATTTTCTCTACACTGACGATTCCCGAAAGGATGAAACGTATACGTATGTAGATAAAAACAAATATTTATAATCAATTTCGCCCCTAAAATCTAGGCTGGGCTCTGTAGTGAGTAGTATTAACACAACCGTTATCATGGCTTCAATGCATGTTCCTTTCAGTAGTGGAACACTTTGACGACGACTGACTTTAAATAGGATTAATCTATCGCTTATTTACCGGGTTGTTGACAACAGCCGTGTGGGTTAAGACATCGGAATTTGAGTTTGAAACACGACTCGTGTTCCAGGGTTTGAGTCCGGCATGAATAATCTTCTCTACACTGACGTTCCAGAAAGGATGAAACGTATACGTACGTAGATAAAAACAAATATATATATGTATAAACATTTTTTTGAAAAACCATAATGTAATTTGTTGAAATAAATAAATAACATTTATTTATTTTAAACTGAGCTTTCGAATATAAAATGTTCCTCGTCAGAGTTTTTTTTTTCTTCTTCATCGTCTGGTGGTATTGACTTGGTGAGAAAGAATGTCCGTGTCTTAGAGTGTGGTTAAGCCATTTTCTATTCAAATCTATATATATTATTTATAAAGTTTTTATTTTAAAGGACAGGAGCACTTCAACGTTTTCACCTTTCTTTTTTTTTTAATAAAATCTAAATTCAATTAAAGAAAAGATGAGAAATAAGAAAAACTGTCTAAACTAAAATCTATATAAATGAGTGTAGCAGAAGTGATGAACCCGAGCCAAAGTCTGGCAGCAAGTTAGGGATTGAGTGATTAGAACCTGAGCCTTGCATTAACATTCGGAGGATAAATTTAACTGGATATGTATGAAAATGAAACCTGGCCAGTGAGGATTGAAGACATGTGTTGCATGGAAAGAAATGATATGAGAATGATACAATGGATGTGTAATGTAAGTCTTAAATACAAGCTTAGTTATAATGAGCTCATAGGAAGATTAAATCTGGACAGTATAGGGAGATGTGCAGAACAGGAGACTTCGATGATATGGCCACGTTGAAAGAATGAATGAGAGTTCTTGGATTTGTAGATGTAGAGCAGTTGAGGTAGCAGGTTTAGTTCACAAGGTAAGGCCAAAGAAAACATGTGAGGAAGTGATAAGAATGAACTTGAGAGAAAGCGGGATAAATAAGGACCTTACCAGAGATCGGTTAGTTTAGAAGTCAAATAGTAACAGCCATCCAACACATGCCAGTGTTAAACGGAATATGACAATGAGCATGAAGGCCAACAACGTATTTGGCCAAGATGTTGACGTGGGGGTAGAGGAGAAATATAAAAGGAAAAGAACTTGTTTGGCAGGAGGAAAAAGAAAAGACAATATAAGCGTAGGTCATTGGTGGCGGCACTGTTCATTGCTCGTAACATTGTCAGTTGTGCTGATTATGTTCCTTTCTTTTTCTTGTAATGTTTCGAGTGAATTAACGCTGGTGGAATATTAAGTCTTCTTTTTTTAGTTTCATTAAGCGATGATCGTTTTTATTTTCAATCTACAATTACTCAATGATGACAAAGATTTTGATAAATATATATATATATTTTAGCCATTTTTACTTTAGGGTGGCAAATTGTCATATCAAGGGAGATAATTCACCTCAACTTATTTTTAGATTTTTTTTCAATTGATTGATTTTGAAGATTTTTTTTTCAACAATCCGACCGAAGCTGCAATATGTACTTCATTTTCCTTTAGTTTCGGTGCAAAAAAAAAAAAAAAAAAAGAAAAGAAAAAAAAGTACAATCTAAATCTTTAATTTCGACAGGAGTGAATATACAGTACACAATATATTCCTTAGTGGTAGAGGGACATTCATTTTTATTTATGAATTAAAAAGAAAATTGTATTTTAAAAATGAAATTGTATTTTTAGTGTTGTTTTTCTTAGTTTCTTCTAATGGAAAAATTGTTTTCTTTTAACGAGCCAATAAAAATATTTTCTTCATTTCCATTAAAAAAAAAAAAATTAAGTTCCAATGAAATTGTATTTTTAGTGTTGTTTTTCTTTGTTTCTTCTAATGGAAAAATTGTTTTCTTTTAACGAGCCAATAAAAATGCTTTCTTCATTTCCATTAAAAAAAAAATCGTATGTTAAAAAAAAAAAATCTAAAAATAAATTTAGACAAATTATCTCCCTTGATAAGAAAAGTTGTGACTCTAAAGCAAAAAAAGAGCCCATTTTTCCTTATGTCTTTTCTTTTTTCTTCTTGGAGTAATGAATTTGCTGGCTCCGACTCCACAAGTCTGGTCACAGAAGAAAATCGTACATTCATGCAAACAAATACACAAATAAAAGTTTGAAATTAAGAACAAAAAGAAAAGACCATTTCATCTACAATCTTTTTTTTTTTTTTTTTTTACTTATTTATTCGTGCTCTTCAAAGATAAATAATATATTATATATATATTATATAAATATATATATATACATACCGTAAAAGAAGAGAGGAAAAAAAATTGACAGACTTGTAGCATTTTTTTTTCTTTTTAAATATATGCATTGTCATTATGTGCATGGAACATATATACATATTCAGTTCAATAACTTTTCTTTTTTTTTTTTAAATTCTCCCTGGAGAGTTTTTTTTAATTTTATTTCATTTTTTTAATTTTTTATTTCATTTCCTTGGCCATTGAGGGCACAAAGTAGATTTGAAAGAGAAGTAGGCACCTGAACGAAGAACAAGAAACACTTAAGAACCATGCAGACATGCGTAATAGGCAGTGTGTGTGTGTGTGTGTGTGTGTGTGTGTGTGTGTGTGTGTAACAGTAACAAAAAGGTTTACCCCCCCTCCTCCTCCTCTTGGTTTGAAGTCATCTTTCAATAAATTCAGTTTATCTGCTGTACAGTATATCAACTCTTTTAGGGAGATATTTAATGCAAAAACTATTGTATACGATTCAATGAACACAAATTGCTATTTTACCCATATCTGGGGGGAGAACTGGGGGTTCATACATTTGTATGAGTACATGGTGGAATTCTTTGATCCCCCCAAATTTTTTTTCAGTGACAGAAACAGCTGTTGGTCTCTCTTGTTTACACGTAAGTAGTTGACTCATTAGCTAGTAATGTCTAGTTTTATGGTAGTCATAGTGGTCATGTAGCAGCCGAAGATTCTGTTTTCCTCTTTCTTCGTTATAACTGCAATACTCTAACTAAATAAACACGAAAAAAACATCAACAACAACATCGTCGCTCAATGAACCCTGTTTGTTGCTTTATTCTTTTACAACATTACGTTAGCATCCCCTCATCTGCTCCCTCAGAGTGGCAAGCGAAGACGGAACTTCCAAAAAACTTCTGAACAGTCAGCTCACAGGCGAAAAGAAGCAGATCTTTCTATTTCGCCACGTCTCATTTTGGACTTCATGTACACCGAACCTCTAACTTAACTTGTAATGGAATTTTCCACTTTCTTACCTAATTTTGACTTTAAGTGGAATAGTTTTACACCTTTTTTAACAGTTGGTGCGTAAGCAAACTTGCTCAATCCGTTAGGGTTTTAACCTAGCACGGCTGATTCCATTGTTCATCGTAGTATCCATGGAACCCAGCATTCTTTCGAATAACATGCTCGTTTCTTGTTTCCAAATTTTGTGTAGCGTATAACATGCACTCTTTATTTTGAAGATGACAGTTCAAACATGAAGGGAATAGTGCGGAAGGAGGTTGATGAAAAAAAAAAAGAAAAAAAATCTGTATGTGTGCGTCATACGAAGATGTTTTTTTTAATGTGAAGAGTTTGAAGGTGTAAAATTTTATACTTGTTTTCGTCACTTTATCAATTTCCTTACGCATTGAGAATATAAAGCAACAAACAAAAAAAACAAAAAGAGAAAAAAAAAGAAACTTAAAAAAAATGCAAGCAGAAAAAAAAGTCTTTCAAACCAAAAAAGAAATTTCAGTTTAAAGTGAAGACTTTTTTTTGGAGGGAAAAGAAAGAAAAAAAAATGCCAAGACTTGGATTTTGGCAAATTGTAACAACATTTTGCGCAATGCAGAATGTTTTATCGTTAAGGCTTTAGATATTTTTTTTTTTTTTTACAATGATGTACAAGACCAACTACA
This sequence comes from Sepiola atlantica, assembly GCA_963556195.1. NCBI lineage: Eukaryota > Metazoa > Mollusca > Cephalopoda > Sepiida > Sepiolidae > Sepiola > Sepiola atlantica. The sequence continues at coordinate 112,184,494 of OY744515.1, forward strand.
AAATGACTGCATCCATCACGTCAAACCAAAATGAAACTTTAAAAATTCTACGTACACGCGAGAAAACTTTAAATAAATATTTTTAACAACCGTAAAGTGGAGATTCTCATCATAAACAAATGATCTGGTTCGGTGGGTAGAGATTTTAACCTCAACTCGTAGTGTATTTTAATATATTTTGGATTTTTTACATTATTATTTACAGTCAAGCTTTTTTGGCGTCTTGGGTTAACAATTCTTTGTAAGCACAATACGATTTTAATTTCATCTTAGATGAAGACGCTTATATGGACTCCTTCCTCCTATCTTGCTAAGAGGGAGGAGGCTTCAGCTGGCTACATCCATATTTACTTACCTCCCCACGAGAGAAGAGTTAGACACAAGGTCGCTTTTTAATGTGGGGAATATCCAGCTCTCCAAAAAAAAAAAAAGGCATTCTGGATTGGGGGGAGTGGGGGGGGGGGGAACAATTGCCTCAGTCTACAAGGATTTCTCTTTTACTGACCGAGGACAGAAAAGATGAAGTGTAGTATCAGAACAGATACTACACTTTGTGAATTTTTATATTTTGTGCAAATAAATAGTTCATTAAATACAAATTAGGCACAAGGACATCAAAAGTGTGGAGAGATTGAGGGTCGTTGGTCTAAAGTGATAAAAGTGATTATCCTACTTTTAACTCGAATCATCTGTCACCACAATACCACATTTATACTAGGGTCCGTCCTATTAAAAAATATCCCCAACTGGTTTGAAATTTGTATTTTTCATCACTTTGATCTCAGCTTGTTAGGTCCCTTCTGGAGAAGTAAGTCGGAACTTGTTAATGACACTCTCTTATGGAATCCATTATGCAGCTCAAGATCGGTTGGAAGATCTCATCACACTTACATCGACCAACTTATAGGACTCTGGATGCCACCTGTCGATAGCGATGTCGGACAGAGATGGCGCGGGGAGGGGGATTAGTTAGGCGAATCCAAGAAGAATTCTGACCTGATATATACGCAGACATGTTATTGTGTAAAAAAAAAAGTAACATTTCAAGTTTTAGTAAGATTTTGAAATTGTCAAATTGAACGAGTCGGACTGTCTTTTTTAATAATAAGCTCCCAAGGACAATAACTCGATACATCTAAACCAATTTTTTTTTAGTCAGGTAGAGTTATTGTTCTCGGAAGTTTGTTAAAAATGATTGTTGGACTCATTTAATTAAAAGAAATGCGAAAATATAAAAAGAATACAACTGTCATGGTGATCTACCCTATTGCGTCACAAGATGGACTCTTCTCCGACACTACGAATAGCAACAATGGTCGTCACAGAGTCGCTATGACCAAGCCGGAAACAGTCTCTGACAACACATTATTTACCTTCTTGCCAGGTTAGACACAAGGTCAAGTGTAGTTTTGAGAAACCAGTGCACAAGGATAAGTGCATTTTGGCTTACAAAAAATACCTGAGCAGCCCCGTCGGCATTCCTAATTAGGAGTGCGTCAGACGATTAGCAATAAACTAACCCTTTCTGAGATTGAAGGCAAAGCTTCCTAGGACTGAACAGAACCATACTTCTGTAAATACACACTTTCGTTAACTCTACCTCCTTGTTGTCTTATTTCTTTTCAGTCTGTTAACAAAACAAAAATAATACCTGTTTTTTTTTGTTGTTTTTTTTTTTACTAAAACTTTAAATATTACTTTTCTACTCAATAAAAAGTCTTCATAAAATTAGAATCGAATTCACTGAAGTTACTGAGGACTGTTCCTATTTAGACATAAGGTCAGTTTTTAATGTGGTGAAAATCCAGCTCCCCAAAAGGGCACTCTGGATTGGAACAAAAATTTTAATTGCCTCAGTCTGGAAGGACTTCTTATTCACTGACCGAAGACAAAATAGACTAAGTGTAACATCAGAACAGATACTACACTTTTTTCCTAGCTAAAAGGTTAAGAAAATTACTGAGGACTGTTATCTCAAGCAAATTTTATAAAAATAAAAAATTAAAAAGTTAAAAAAAAAAACAAAAAAAAATACTTTATTTCCCCACCATATAAACTTTTTTTTTTTCTGAATAAAAATTAAAGAAAAAATAAAAATAAATGTCTCATGACGTGAAGGTTTGCACAAAAAAACAACGAAAGTTTGAGAGTTTAGCTAAACGTGTACGCTGCCCTTAAATCTCTGGGTTTTTTTTACAAACGTCTCCGCATCTTACATGGCTGAAATTATGGTAGAAATGTTATCAAACACTAACAATAATAAATCAAACTTTCTTTGTACAATATTTTATGTCAGGTTTGTATGTTGATGTTTGTATCGATAGAAAATATTGGTTGAACAGCGAAATGCAATCAGCAGTCGTACGATAACGACAAAGAGAAACTGCGAAAAGAAAAACGCACGCTTTACAAAAAACAAAAATGTGTACAACAAACTACGGACAGTTGTAGCATCGCAATCAGATCGACCACGTGTGTGAGCAGGTCATTCACTCGGTGACTGGTATCCGATTACACTCCGGCCACCCAGGCGAGATTCACTTTGAGCCGCTTCTGATATATTGCTACGTAGGTTACGCCTTTCTCACAAACAACTTTGAGATTTTAAAATTTTGCAATTCAGTTATGGTAATATTAAGTTACTATTATTAATATTAAAAAAAATCAACTTTTGACAGCAAGAAAGAATTGTGGTGGCAAGTGTTACGTGTAAAAGAGCCAATATTAACATTTTCTGGATTAAAAAATTGCTTTTAGATGTTCTGAGATATATTTATTCATTCTTTTGTTTAAAAAAAAATAACAATTAACTTGAACAAGATAAATAATTGAAAATCTTGAGGAGAGAGGAGCTTCCAGGGAGGGAAGGTTTTCCATGAATTTGTAGACATTTTTAATGGGTTTTTTTTTTTTAGGAAAATTGGGTGGGATGTGCTTTGGAAGAAAAGATATGTTTATTTTTTTTTTATTTTTAAGAAAATCTATAACGTCATCAGCCATATTTCGGTAATGTCTTTAAATAGGCGGCTGGAAATCATTCATACCAAAACTCAATTGGCATCGGAAGGAAGTTTCTAATTAATAAAAAAAAAAATTTTTTTTTTAAACCTTCCAACGCATAAAGATGTTTTTGTAGAGCTTAACATTTTTTCAATCTTCGAAAGTGTCAAATAAAAAAACTTTTATTTAAAATTAAAAAAAAAAATATAAATAAATAGATAACATGATTGTATTGGCAAAATGGCAAAACACATCCTCACAAATTTATTGCAACAATTAATTAAATATGGCACAAATATGAAAAAAGAAAAAAAAATCTCAACTGAATCCTGTAACCATTTTAAAGGACCCAGAATCTGCAATCATTTTTTTTTTAAATCAATTTTCAAGACAAAGCTACCCCAAAGTTGTCAACTGATTTCTTCTTGATTTGTTTTTCAAATTTCTTGCAAAGTAAAAAAAAAAATATATAAATAAACTAATAAGCCCAGATTTTTCTTCTCCAATTTTCTTGTATGGCATCACAGCCATCTCTTCTTCCATTTACCAAGAATCATTCTTCAACCCTCCACCCCCAGAGCAAAGGGGAGGAGGAAGCGGAAGAGGTAGTCAGATGGTTCTACAAAAACAAGACAACTGATTTACAGAGTTTAACCCATTAGCGCCCATGGTCCCTTTTTTTTAGTACCAGAAAAATAATTAACAATAATTCGGTAACATCTGTATTTTTCAGAGATTTCTATAGTTAGTCATGAAGATTCGAGTGTCTTTCAAATATTACACCTACTGTCTGATGTATATTAGCAACACTGATGTTTTCAGTATACTGTGAAAATTTAGAGTGAAAGGGTACAATCAGTTTTATCTATTATTGAATCAAATTTTTTCGATAAGTTATCCTTATAACTAACCGACATATTTATACCATTCATTAAATTCAAGTAAATCTTTGAAAGTAATTTTCGTATCAAATAACATTGTATTTGCAAAAGATTTTTGGTAATAAATTAAAGAAAACAAATTTTGGCACTAATGAAAAGCATTCAAAATCCACTTATCGAAATATAAAAAATCCTGATCTCGCTCCTCTGTCTGACTTCTGTCAAAAATAAGATCCCTCCCCCCATCTTCATGAAAGGGATAAACGTATAAATAAATGGATAAAACGCACATATTAATTTCAATTGTTTTTTTTAATAATTTCCACAATTCTTACCATAAACAAAGATTGTTAATTTTGTTTAAAATAAAATTTAAAAATCGGTTGAAGTATTTGCATCGTAAGAATGAAAATTACTGACTTTGTTTCTCTAAATTTTTTAAACTCTCAAAACCGACTTGAGAAAGGGGGGCACTTTGTGGGTGGATGTAAAGGGAACATCTGAAGATGAAAATTGAAGAGAATTTCTTCCTTTTCTGTTTATTTCAAACACGAAATCACAAACAAGGTTTCTTCGGATGTCTCTATAATAGTTTTTTTTGTTTAATTTTATTTATAGAGATTCATTTTTCCTTTGGTACAAAAACTATTCACAATATTATATTCTATAGATTTTTTTTTTCTTCCTTAAGTTTGAAGATTTTTTTAAATGCGACAATCGTATAATTTTAGAAAGACAAAATAAAAAATAATGTAAAAATAATAAATAAATAAAAAATAATGTAAAAAAAAAAGAAATTCATGGGTAAAAATTATACAAAAACATCCGTCTTTGTATTTATTATTTTTTTTTTTTTAAACTTTTGTGGCAGTTTAAGTGAATACCCAATTTTATTAAGACACCTTAAAATGTTTAAGATAAATAATTTTTCAACTATCTTAACCATAAAGGTTTGTTTGAGTAACCCCTCCCCTTCAACATATCGATATAATAAAATTGTCAGAATTGTCTTTTTTGACAATTCACGTTAAAATGCAACTTTTTAAATCAACTTATTTCTAAACAATTTCATTGAATTGAGGATAAAGGGGTTTGCGGAGGGGTTTAATACCTTTCCGAGTTGGCCTTCAAGAGTATCCTCGACTGATCACTATGTGATGCGCAAAATGTAGCCTCTGCATAGTGAATGACCGTTCGTGTGTGGTGAGGAGCCATATCCTTCTCAAGATTATCCTGTTAATATGTACACACGGCTGATCAAGAGGAATAAACCTTGACAAAAATCCTGCTATTCCACCGATAGGTGTAATTCCAGTTGCACCCATCAATAAACTGATGATCTGGTTCTGAGAACAGTATGGCTTTGCAGATAATCATATATATTTGACAATGGGAAGGCATAACTGACTCAGTTAGTTGAGTACAATAGACTATATGCATGTACATAAACTTTGTGAAGGTCTACCTGTCAATTAATGGATGACTCAAGTCTTCAATTAATGCAATGACCAAACAATATTGTAATTCAATTAAATTACACAAAATCCAATAAAAAAAAAACCGGAAAATGGACCAGCATGAAACAGTTGTTTCTTACATCTATTTCGTCGTTAAATAAAAACACCACAATAAACTCTAACATATTTA
>OY744515.1:112192521-112275021 GCA_963556195.1 Sepiola atlantica
AAAAAACAACAAAAAAATTTTTTTTTTTTTAAAAAGAGAAAAATCAAATTTTATAAAAAGATTAAAAGGCAGATTGAAAGGCGGGCAGAAGAATTCAAAGGTTGAGAGAAAATTTACAAATTCATACAAGTTAGAATTTCCAGTAAAACTGTAGACCTGCACCCTTTGAAATTCTACTTTTTTAGGCGATTACATGTAAACAGCTGGAAAAGTTGGCAGTAGAAAGAAAGAAAAAAATGCAAACATTTGAAATTATGGGGAATCACTTTCGCATATAAATTTACTGTAAAAATGACCCCCACTTTCAGGTTAGATAGTGTTTTTAAGGACATGCAATCAATTATTTTTTATAGGAGTGTTTGGAGAAGAAAAGTAACAAATCATTTATGCTAAAAACAAAAAGGCATGGCTCATAGAGACTAGCACAGAGATGAGGGGCAATCCTGCTACATGGAAGTTCACAAATGAATAGATGGGCTGGATGGACAGTAATTTTGACAGAGCGTCATGGGTAGGAGTAGAAGTGTAGCCACTATTCATTCATAATATGAGTCCATAAGAAAAAACACACAAAAACGTAATCATTTTATTTTTAACGTTGGAGAGAATGAACTCTTCTGTTCAGAAGTAAATTAAAAAAAAATCTTATTCCACCCATATCGTGAATTTAAAACGAAATATTATCCTCTTTCTGGGTGGGCCTTCAAAGCCATTGGATGTATTCCGATCAGCTGGCCATCTCTGCGTGGCTTTCATAAATTCTGGTGCCATATCCATCAAATTCAATTGATTTAGACAGCCGCAATCATCACAAATCTAAGTCATATTTACTTATCCATAGTTCATGCATATTCTCTATCTCTGGCCCTGGCAACACATGTCTTTCTTATTATATTGAGACATTAAGGTATTCTTTCACTTAATGATTATATCTGTTTATTTCTTAGTATATCATATCATTAAGTACATCTTAGATGTTTTGTATACACCATTTTACATTTGTCTCCTAACAAACTGTTTGTGTGAGACTAAATATGTAAATCCAAACGTTCTCTTTATTGTTGTCATTTTTCTCCTCTATGTGCTGACCCTCCTCATGTATGCACCCAAGAAATAACACACAAAATGTCAGCCTTGTGTTCGAAAAAGATATAGCCGAACACGTGTGTTGCTAAAAACGTTAAAGCTAGACTATCAAATACATTATCTATGTTAAAAAGAAATTGATCTGTGTGCAAAGCCCCAAAAAATAATCATTTTCTTTTTTAAATAAACGTTATTGAGCAGATGAACTGTCCTTTTTCAGGGAGCTTTGCAACACTACAACAACTGATCATCACTTTGGCCTTGGTAACATTCACTCTTAGACATTTACTTTCCATAGAATTCCTCAAAGTTTTTAACTTAACAAGTCTTTTATTGTTTCACAGGCAAGTACTAACTCATCAATATATAGCATCTCTTATGGACAACTCATGCAAAACTCCATAAACAATGCTTCTAAGACGTTGACGTACTCCTACTTTGTCACTAAATGTGCTGTTAATTCCAACGCAACTTTAAGCATTTCTGTACATTGCTTGAACAATCCTAACCCGAACTACTCATTTGCCCCTAATTTATGCAAACCCTAACACCAGACAACATTTTTGGGACTCTGTCAAAAGCTTTTCCCAGATCCGCAAAAGCAAAAAACAGGTTAGTGAAATTTTCCATTTAGAATTACTTAAAAATGCAGGTTTAATGATAATGTCTACTAACTAGGCAGCTTCAGAAAGAATTTAAATAGATTTATTTTAATTAAAATAAAAACGATGTCAACTAAAAGATGGTCCGTCTTTGCAGCACAGGTTTGAAATCCGTACAGTCTCATTTTTTGCTTAATAAATTTCTCATGTTCCCAAGCCCGTAGAATAACCCTTCATTTGAGACGAGTATTACTTACACAAACAAAAGTGTCAACCAAAACGCAACTTTATACAAAAACATAAAATTAAAATAGCATCTAAAATTCTTAGATTTCAACAAATTTAAGGTGCAAGTCCATAACTCTGTGAACATGAAAAAAAAAAAAAAAATATCTTTATGATGTATGTACCAGTGACGGAAAGCATATATCGTACAAAAAAATCACGTAAATTGATCAAACAGTTTTGTTTTTTTTACAAAAGAAAATCAAATTTTATGAATAAAAGACAAGCATCGATCTATCGACGCCATGTTTGAAAACTAAGGGAGATAAATCCAAAATTCCAACTTTTGCAAACTCTTCAGAAATAGAGTTTAGAATCAACCTTGCACATAATAGCAATTCCTATGAATTCCCATTAAATCGCTTAAAAATTATTTTCTTTAGTAAAAAAAAAAAAAAAACCACTGCTTGGTCAATTTACGTGATTGTTTTTGTACGATATATGCTTTCTGTCACGGGTACGTACATGATAAAGATATTTCTTAATTTTTTATTTTTTCATGTCGTCAGAGTTATTGATATGCACCAAATTTCATTCTAATCAATGAAAGCAACTGTGGTCCTGTTAGTAGAAATAATGATACAACAATTTCTACAATAAAATTTCATTGAATTTGGACGGATTTTTTTCATTATGTAACAGATTTAAAAAAAAAAAAGAAGAACCATCTAGTTTTATTGATGAGAAAAACCGATTGAAGTAAAATTTCAGTCATTTTAGTTCGAGAAAAATCAAGCAAGAAGGTTTTTAGTTTTTTTTTTTTTATTTTAGTCCGTGTGAAATAAATAAAAACTTACAAGTTATTGAATGTTCGAACAGCTGAAAAAGTAATAAAGAAAATTACATTTTCAGCAGAAAATTCAGATCTGGAGAGAAATAGTATTTTTTCAGCCTTGCTACTCTGAATTTTGAAAGGAAAATTATATTAAAATATAATAATTTCATTGAAATTTTATGAAAATTTAGAAATCGATTTTTATGTATTTTTTATCTTGTGAATTTCATTAATTGAATCTTTTCCACCTGTTTTAGAAAAGGATGGCAACAAAGTAAATGTCTACATTAAACCTTTAACATATTTAAAATTGAACTTTAAAATTTTAATCTCATAACAATATTTTGTCAAATGTTGACTCATTGAATAAATTTTGTAATCTTTAAAATATATCAAAAGTGTTAAATACTAGATTATTATTTTATTTTTTATACTTTTATCCAAAATAAAATTTTAAATTCGATAATAAATATCTACAGATTGAAAAAAACGAATGGGAGTTCTAAATTGATTATTTATGAAAAATTATGTGTTTTAAAATAAACAAAACTTTTTGAATAGTTGTATTTATGGTCTTCCATGTTTGATTTTAGGTGTTATCTTAAAAGTAGGCGACAAAATAGTGAGAGTTGTTTCCCTTGATTGTACAAATAATGCAAATAAATGAACTTTCAACGTTTTTTTTCAAGTTTTTTCTGTTTTACAAAATCCAATTAATTGATTCTTGAATTTATGTAAATGAAATTTCTATGGCCGAAATTGGATTTTTAAGAGAGTTTGTTTTTTATAAAGCTCTAGAGATGATTCTAAACTGTGTCAATGTTGAAAAAATAAGTTAAATTATTTTTCTTTTTATTACGGAATAGATTTAGGCCATTTTCTTTCAAATAAAAAGATTTTCTAAGAAGAAAATGATGTGAATTACATCTTTTAGGGTTTCATGCTAAGATTTGGCAGTAACAATATAAAAATTTTGTAAAAAGGAAGGAATAAGGAAGGAAAAGAAAGGAATAAGGAAAAGAAAGGAAGAAGGAAAAGAAAGGAAGGAAAAAAGGAAAGAAAAATGAAAAGGGGAAAGGAAAAAATGGAAGAAAAGAAAAAGGAAAGAAAACAGGAAAAAGAAAAGAAAACAAGAAAAAGAAAAGGAAAAAAAAAAAAGGAAAAGAAAAAAATGGAAAAGGGAAAGAAAAGGCAAAGAAAAAGAAAAAAAAACGGAAAAAGAAAAGGAAAAGAAAAGAAAAGAAAAGGAGGAAACGAAAGGAAAATATGAAGGAAATAAACGTTTTGTTTACCTGGTGAGATCCTCAATATCAACCAACATAGAGTCTTGTTCCATGTGAAGGTCATCTCGGTCCAATAACATCTGAACCAAATCTTCATTAAGGCCTGTCGAGAGGGACACAAACAACATGTGACAATAAGTAAACAAAAAAAATAATGACTTTCATCTCAGGAATTGGGGGGGGGGGGGGGGGGGTTGAGTAAAATAATTTTTTTTTTAGAAAAGAATTGTGAATTTATTAATGATTCCATGGGTGGCATTTTCTTTTCTGCTCACCCTATGTTTCAAACATAAGTGTGACAGACCAACCAACATCTCTTATCGAGATGTGTGGATGCATGTACATAAAAAAAAGGGAGATGAGATCGATTTTTCTGACTTACTTTTAATCTGTGAAAGAAGGTCATTAACGATGACTTGTAATTGAGCCACATTCATGTCTAACAGGATTTTTTGATGAAGTCTCTTCTGGCGGCCATCACCAAAACCAGGAATTCCAACCTGGAATAAAAAATTTAAAAAAATAATTTAAAAAAATTAAAAATGCGACAGAAAATATATTTAAATTATAAAGTCATATGAGAAAGAAATACCATGAAAAATATCCAAGACCAGAAAAGCTTGTTGAAGCATTACCAGCCTTCTTACCTGACTTCGTATCAACAACACACGGATTCCCAACTTTCAGCAAACGTGACTATTTTATTTTATCAAAAATGTTACTTAAAAAAAAGACAAAAAAGTTAGAAATGTCTTTAAATTTTCGAAGAGGGAGTTATAATTGCCGAAAAATTTAAAGTTAAAAAACAAAACAAAAACATTATTGCATTGCTTTTTGGCTTTCTATAACCGTCATTTATTAAAATAATTAGTTTTAAAAATAAATAAAATATTGTGAAGGTATAGAATAGCTAAGAGAATGTTAAAAATGGGTTTCTAAATAATAACATTCTTTAGAAAACCATTCTTGACATGAGGACGGTGGGGAGGGTTCTGTTAACTATTCTGTATCATCAACCTATTTTATTTATTTTTTAATATTGCAACTTAGATATTTTATATTTTATTTTTTAAATATTGGAATGGGATGTTGCATTTCTTTTTCTTTCACGCAGTGTTTTTATGGACATGCCGACAAAGGGGCAGCAGAAATAAAAAACATATTTTGTTGTCTTTCGATGAAAAACTGTCTGTAGAGTATGGAAGATGTCCCTTCCAACGCCTGTCACTGTTTACTACTCAAAAACAAGATGGCCGCTTTTCCAGCTTGTTTTATACCATACTAAGGGGGGGGGGGGGTAACTCCCGTTTACTCTTTCAACACAGGAGTAGATAACTCATTTACCTAGACACTCTGATTCTGAAACGAAGATAATTTGATTCCTATTGACCGCATTTAATTGACATTTGCATGCACTGATAAATAAACTTAGTATTAGCGATGGGACATTTCCAATATTTTCCCGACTCCGATACAATTACAGATTCTTTTAAAATCTCTAAATATTTAGCTATAGAGTTGTTGTTTTGTTTTTTTTCACTTTGAGGATTACTGTAAAACCCCATGTAATATGTGCAAATGTAAAAACCACACAGGGTGGATGGGGGGGGGGGGGGCGTTTGTAAGCCCGTTGAGGGTGATCTATAGATTTTAGTTTTACTGTTAGTGTGAACTGGTATGCTCGTGTTCCCAGCTTGAATGACAGACTTGCAAAATGAGATTTTTCCCGACCCCCAAAAAGATAAGTCCAATCCGCGCAATCCTTTAGCTAAGAGCCCTAGTGGGCCCATCTTGCCTGGAGAGGCACACAGCTCCAACTGTCGCCAGCCCTCTGAGAACCAAACTTTCTGTCATGCCCAGAGGACCAGGTTTCCCCCTACCATCTCCTGGAATCCTTTTCTTCTGACTGGAAATCTTGGATTCCAGTCTTTCTCACTGGTCACCATTCGACCACCCAAAAGCTGACCACTGGAGATATCCATTAGAGATAACTTACCAGTCTACTCAAAGGGTTAGGATTAAAATCGATAAATATTTACCATTTTATTATTAGTACCAGCAATGGAAAATTAAGTTTTAAACAAAAAAAAACAATTAAAAGAATCGTTTTTGCATCAGAAAATAAGCAGAAATTTTTCTGATTCCCATACCCCAAAAAGTTCTGACTTTTCCGATTCCGATTAATTGTTCAAACAATAGTCATTATCAATATAGAAGATTACAGTTTTGAGCAAGACCATTCTTGACAACGCAAAGGTGCAACGCTCCAATGAGTTAAGAACATTAAAAGTGAAAAGTGTACACGTTTTGGTTTGGTTATGTTTTACAACAGGTACACACTTTTCGGGTCGTTTAATGCCGAGCATGGTCATTTTGGTAAAAATTTTGATGCTTCACGTTCTATATATCTTCAAATATTTATTCATCGTTTGGTTGTTTTGTAGAAGAAAATTGTTGTTTTTGGCTTTGCAGAACATGATTAAGTTTTGCAAAAGGAAGGAAAAAACAATAACATCAATGTTTGGTGCTTCGGAATTTTGTAGTCAAGCACGTGGTGAAGCTCTCTCTGGAGTATACCCATGGATTATGAATAAAGAGTTTTTTTTGTGTAAAATAATTGCTTACCATTTCAGCAATTGGTGATTTTTTCTTCATTTGTTTTTCGACTTCCAATTGCATGTGAGCCATTGTGCTGGCCTGAAAGAGAAAAAAAAGAAAAACCTTATATAAAAAGAACAGAATTTATTTATAAGAATTGCGCTGAATAGCACACGATTATATTACAAATTTGCTTCAATACAAAAAAATATTGACACAAATAAGTTAATATACTAAAAAATGGGCAGACATTTTATTCAAAGAAATTTTGAAAAAAATATTTATAAATCAAAGATTACAGTTTTACTTTCATCCGTTTTATTTTCATCTGTTAAGCCTGATAAATAATTAAAACTAGAAAAAAAAAGTAATGAACATTTTTATTTTGAGTAAAAAGTTTATCCTACAAGAAGAATCCTAATTCAGCAATATTTGGACGAGGATGTGTTATAAATCGAATTTTCCACTTGAAGGTTATATTAAGTCGAAAATCTGAAAATTCCACTAGAAATCTAAGTGCAGAAATTTGAGCTAATGTGTTCAGGAAATGATGTCACATAAAGGAAATCTTAAGTCGACATGGCAAAAATGCGAGTGAAATCTTTCTTTTGTTTCTTAACTGCGACAGAAAAAGGACGTGTTTGGGATAGCTTCCCCATTCCCTTATAGGGGATGGGTTGAAAGATGATCCACGAGGCCTTATATAGCACCAATATATACTGGAAAGAAAAGTAAAAAAACCCAAATGATTTTGTGCTGTCATTATTAATTTTAATTTTCATAACTTGTGATTAAAAAGTGGCGACTAAAATCGCAGACATACAACAAAAAGGAGGGGGGGGGGACAAACTACTGTTAACTGTCACAAACAAAAATATTGACTCCACTGTAATGACCCAGACTACTATGAAGACGAACCATGTCAAGAGGGCGTCAACTGTTTATGTGACGAATTGCCGTCCAGATAATCTGCCAGAGAATGATAAAAATAAAGTCGCCCATTTCGCTACCAGAAGTCGACATATTCATATCTTGGTCAGAGAAAAGGAGAGCATTTCTTTATTTGGATTTTTATTTTCGATTTGGTTGTTATTTTCACATTTCGACCAATGTAACCTCCGACGACCTTCAGCAGGTGCATCTTTTCAAACTTGGGAACCTTCTAGTCAAACTTGGGAATCTTTATGTTGAATTTGGGAATGTATATGGAATTTTGAACTGAAATTTTTATTTAATCCAGTGGGGTAGATCGTTCTCATCCCATCAGCCATGACAGGGTGAAAATTTTATGTTTATTATCGCCCGTAGTAAGCATTCAGTATAGGTTTCTTGCGTTTGACACAAAGATTCCCAAGTTTAAGAAGATTCACCTGAAGAAGGTTGTAGGCTACATCAGCCGAAACGTCGTGAAAATAACAACCAAGATGAGAATAGTAGTCAGAGTAATCTAACTTATCAATCCTCATCTAAAAAAATTCTGAAATATAACATTTCTTAAGTACGAAAGAATAAAGAAGAGGAAGAGAAACGTGAAATTGGAAAAGTAGAGAAAAGAGGGGGGGGGGGGCGTCATTAAATCCCAGCATGTAAATGGAAACTGAACCGCAGAGAAAACATGCTTGAAGATGACAGTTTCCACCAGAGATACAAGCACCAAAAAAAAAAAAAAAAAAGAAAAAAAAAAGGGTACTTCTGCAGTTTACAGACTGTGCTATTTCTTAGATAATATTTTCCAGTTGAATTCAATTTTTACAATATCTTTTGTTTATTAAATTGTTAGGTGAAAGTACAGAATAGTTACCCCCCCCCATTAAGAATGGGTTTCTAAATAATAACGTTATTATTTCAGCACGATCCTTAAACTGCAGAAGTACCAAACAATGTATAACAGACAAAAACAAAAGGGGGGAGATTGGAATAAAAACTTTGCTAAAACAAATAATGGAAAACTGAGTACTTGTCAACAACTGTGGTCTCTATTTTCACTTTTTGATTCTCAATCTATATAATAATAATACGTTAACGCATTTCATGTTCGTACGTAGATTATCACCTTTCACCCATTAAAAAAATGAGATCGTCTAATCAGCAATTAATTTGATGGTGTTAAAGTAAATTATTAATTGAGAAAAATTGTTTTAAATTAAAACCGATTTTAAATACTTTACCCATTTTAAAATGAATTGTCCCAAAATCAAATCACGTTGTCCTATCGACTAAAAAGTACAATTTTAAATAAATATATTTCAAAAAGTGACATTCGTTTTATTGATTGGAAGAATATTTTACTGACAATTATTTTTACGGTAGAATATTTATTGTTTTAAAAAGAATTAAATTGTTACAATTTTGAACAAATATAGAAGAGAATTGTCCATTTTATTTATTTAAAGAAAATTTAGCTGACATTGACAATTATTTTTCCGGAAGAAGAAAGAGATATTTCTTCTTAATATTATATTGAACCTGACAGACATTTATTATCTCAAAAGAAATATTATTTTTAACAGTAAATTATACAGATTGATGTAGAAAGCACCGTGGAATTTCCACAGGGTCCTGCGAGTATGAAGGTAATCAGGTTTACAAAGTTAGGTGTATGGGGGACTATTGCAGCAGAAATGCATGTAAATGAAAGATGAACAAAAGAGAAAACATGCTTGCTTGAAGATGACAGTTTCCACCAGAGATTTGAATGAGGCAGAGATGCTGATAGCTACACGTCCGGCATCAGAGATGCATAAAAATCTAAAAAGAATGCTGTAAAGTCTTATCCATGCGTCCCAGGGTCAATTTTTTCGTTAAAAAAAACAAAACAATACATTCAAATGCACACAGAAAATTCGTTAGGGGTGCAGGTTTTCTGTTAACTGATGAAAGTAACTTTGTTTTTGTTCATTTTTTTTTATAGGAAATTTCCACGAGTGAATATACCCCTTGCTTTTTTTCTTTCTTTCTTTCTGCCCCCCTTCAAGCTAACTGTAAAGACACTCGACCCAACCCGACCAATCGACCATTTAATTTAAAGATTGGTAAAATAAATTTCAACATTTTTCGAGTACCCATTAAAATCAAATTCATGGATCCCAGGACTCACTAAATTAAAAAGCTATCAGCATCAAAAAGAAAATCAAAGATGGATTCCATTAAAGATTTTGTAAAGATTTTTAGTAAAAAGTTGACCAAAAATTATTTTAGAGCCAAGAGAACCTGGTTGAGGGTTTCTTTTTAGATTTAAAATGTTACCTTCTTTGTTTTAAATCGACACACCCACCCACTTACTTTGAGGTTTTTAGGGGTGTTTTTGTTTTCTTGTGAGGTGGCGAGTGATCAAAGTGGTTTTATTGGAACTGAATCAGATGATGATGGTGATGCCTACAAGTTAAGAAAGAAGGCAACAACAACAACAAGGGTAAACAAAATAAAATTGAATTCAAAATGCCTTCATATGCAAGAGTTAAAAACGGAAATAGTTTTAAGTTAAAATAAAAATTAAAATAAAATGTATTTTTCAATAGTAATTTTCACCTGACAACTTCTGAAAGAAATATATCTGGTAAATTTGGAAAAATAAAATTGAAAAGAAACTGGAAATATTCAAGAGAGATCGAAGAGTTTAACTAAACCAACATGTCAGTTAAATAGCTTTGTTGACTTAGAATAATTAGGAGTTATTTCCCTTGGACCAGATCAAAGTTATCTCCCTTAAATCATTTGCCTACATGAGAATGCACTCTTCTTATCCAAAAGCACAGAAAAACTCGCTACACGCCATGCGTGAGATTCAGAACTAGTTTTTCCTCTTTCTGCCTAGTTTTGACCAGGAACTTAAGACAGACTTGGTTGTTTTATCAGTTTGGTTATTTCAACTTGGGATCCAACACAGAAATATTTCATAGCATCAGACTTAACGTTACAAAACGACTAACAAGAAATTTTGACCTGACAAATCACATCTTACAACCGCTTCAAAAAGAAGAAAATCTTGTTTTGACCTACTTGAGCAAGGGCCAGCTTGGCTTCCTCCTGAAGTCGTGCCTGTTTCCGGAAGAAATCCTCCTCTTCATTGTCACCGTCTCCTTTCTTTCGGGGAGGTTTGTTTGGTGGATGATGCAAGGAATGATCACAAAGATATTTCGGTTTCAGCTGAAAAGGGAAAACAAACATTTATATAAAGGAATGATAATGATAATGATAAGGAATACAAGAACAGACACGACTGTGTGGGGAAAGTAGTACAATTAGAACTACGCAAACGACTGCATTTCAAACACGTGGAGACAGTACTCGAAAACGAAAATCACAAAATCCTCTGGGACATGGAGGTGAAAACAGATAAACTCATACTAGGAGACCGGATGTCATAATAGTCAACAAGAAGGTAAAATCCTGCCAAATCGTAGATTTTGCCGTTCCAACAGTTCACAGAGTGAAGATCAAGGAGACGAAAAAACAAAGCAAATACACAGAACTTGTCCGAGAATTGAAAGAGATATGGAGCATGAAGAAAGTCAATATAATATCAATAATCGTAGGAGCTCTAGGAACAATCCCAAAAAAACATGGGAAAAAAACTAGGAGAAATTGGAATCAAAAGGATCACTGAGACCATACAAAGGACAGCAATGATGAAAACAGCCGCTATCTTAAGGAAAATCCTTGAATGAGGAAACCAACCAGTATAACTAAGAAGGTAACCAATCACATGGAATTTACAATAGGAAGAAAACAAAACCACAGGTGGAACACCAGGACATGAACCCAAGGAACAGAAACTGCAAGAAATTTTATAAACTGCTCCCCTCACCCAAAAATAGTGATGGAACCAGCCTCGGCTAATATCACACAAAATAGTCATGAAGGGTCAAGGAGAATGAGAAGACTGAGGAGGAAGAGCACTAACCAGACCTCCACAGAGTACTGGGACCTTGGGGAAGCTTATTGCCACCCAAATCTCAGAAGACACCAATGGTCGTTACCAGCGAGAAATGTTGTTATACCGCAAAGTCATTTGCAATGGTTATCAAAAAGAGGTGGAGAGTACTGGAAATCTGGAGAGACTTGTTGTCACTCAGACTACATAGAACACAACCGGTTACCAGTGAGAAATCACTGACGATGACTTGTGAGAACTCTTAGTGAGTACAAATAATAATAGACGCCAGTTTTACGTGCTGGTATGTGTTGGACGGCTTTTAGAAATTGACTTCCAAACTAACCTATCTCTGACCAGGTCTTTATTTATCCATCTTTCTCTCAAGTCCATATTTATCACTTCCTCCTATGTTTTCCCTGACCTTCCTCTGCCAATTGACCCTGCTACCTCAACTGTTCTACATCTACTAACCCAAGAACTCTCATCCATTCTTTCAACATGACTATACCATCGAAGTCTACTCTCCTGCACACATTTCCCTATACTGTCCAGATTTAATCTTCCTCTGAGGTCATCAGATCTAAGCCTGTCTTTAAACCTCACATTAGACATCTATTGTATCATTCTCATATCATTTCTCTTCATGCAATACGTCTTCAAACTTCACAGACCAGATTTCACTTCCATACATCATCACACTGCGTACACATGCCTGATAGATTCTTCCTTAGGTATAAAAAATAAGTCATCTATTTTAAATCACACTCACAGGTGATCGTTTTAATAATTTCCTAACTGGCCTTTTTCTCTCTCAAGAAACAATGGACACGCTCTGAATGGTTGCCAGTGTGATGAGGAGTTTATTAATATACAGATTCTTTGAACTAATATTCCTTATGCTGAGGACACCATGTTCATCGCTGCCTGTTTTTGATAAGTTGAATCTCTCTACTTCTAAGATTGAAGCCTCTTTCGAGAAATGAGGGATGAAAGTGAACCCAGGCAAATGCAAGATTTTGTTTCTTGGTTCAGTGGTTCCAGAATTCTCACCTGACATTAGCAGAATAATAGGAATAGCAACTTCTGCATTTGAACGTGTAAAAGAATAGATCTGGAGAAGGAAGGAGATATCAATACCTCCGAAGACTTTACAATGCAGTGATAGTTCCTATTGTTGTATATGCAACTGAAACACGGATTATACTGGTAGAATGTGAGGGAGGCTCATTGTCTTTGAAATTAAATGTTTAAGAACTATCTTTGGAGTAACTTTGCGAGATAGACAAAGAAATGCATATATCAGAAAGAGGCTTAATATTAACCAATCCATCAAGAATGTTATTCGAAAAAAAAGACATTAACATGGTTTAGACATGTTTCACGGCTACCAGACTCCAGCTATGTAAAGAAATCATATCAAGAAAATTTCGTTCAAGAGGAAGACCACCAAAAAGATGGGCCGACCAGATAAGGTTGAGACTGGCATGCTGCTTCTGACAGCTGAAAGACTGGCCCAAGACCGTGATAAGTGTCGGAAGTTTGTTGTCAAGCATGTGGCGAAGCTCTCCCGAGTATGCGCAAAAGGCAAATCTTTGAAGAAAAAGAGAAAATCTAAAAAAATAAAGACGCAAAAGGCAAATCTTTGAAGAAAAAGAGAAAATCTAAAAAAATAAAGACGCAAAAGTCAAATCTTTGAAGAAAAAGAGAAAATCTAAAAAATAAAGGCACAAGATTGAAAATGATAAAAGCTGTTTTCTAACCACTGATAGATGAGATAATAGATTGGTCTTCGGTGGGGGTGGAGGAGGAGGTGGAGGCCTTGATGCAGACTCATGGTCCGACCCGCTACTGTCGCTGCTCTGAGGAATGGCTGCTGCATCATTCATGAAACACAATTGCAGGTTCAAATCGCCATGGTGTCGCGACTGCATATTTGACTTTTTGAAAAGCCGGTCGGATGTGTAACACTCCTCGTCTCCTCCCATTGCCAGTTTTCGGCGGATTTCTTCGCGGTCGTTAAAATGTGACTGAAACAAACAAAAGATAATTACAGAAAAACTATCATAAAAAAATAAATCACATAACGTACAAACAATCATTACATCTCAAATAAACAATCATTACATCTCAAACAATCATTACATCTCATAAATAAACAATCATTACAATCATAAACAATCACATAACGTACAAACAATCATTACATCTCATAAATAAACAATCATATAACGTACAATCATTACATCTCAAACAAACAATCATTACATCTTAAAAACAATCACATAACGTACAATCATTACATCTCAAATAAACGATCATTACATCTCATAAACAATCATTACATCTTAAAAACAATCACATAACGTACAATCATTACATCTCATAAATAAACAATCAATCAACACATCTCATAAATAAACAATCATCGCAATTTAAATAATTGTAACTCAAACAATCTGCAAATCTCATAAGCAATCATTACATCTCATAATCACCACATATAACAATTAACACATTTCATAAACAAGCAATCATTACATCTCATAATCACCACATATAACAATTAACACATTTCATAAACAAGCAATCATTACATCTCATAATCACCACATATAACAATTAACACATTTCATAAACAAGCAATCATTACATCTCATAATCACCACATATAACAATTAACACATTTCATAAACAAGCAATCATTACATCTCATAATCACCACATATAACAATTAACACATTTCATAAACAAGCAATCATTACATCTCATAATCACCACATATAACAATTAACACATTTCATAAACAAGCAATCATTACATCTCATAATCACCACATATAACAATTAACACATTTCATAAACAAGCAATCATTACATCTCATAATCACCACATATAACAATTAACACATTTGATAAACAAGCAATCATTACATCTCATAATCACCACATATAACAATTAACACATTTCATAAACAAGCAATCATTACATCTCATAATCACCACATATAACAATTAACACATTTCATAAACAAACAATCATTACATCTCATAAGTAAAAATCATCGCAACTCAATCACCACATATCAAACAATCATCAGATATCATATAAATAATCATCAGATATCATATAAATAAACAATCATCAGATATCATATAAATAAACAATCATCAGATATCATATAAATAAACAATCATCAGATATATAAATAAACACTCATCAGATATCATATAAACAAACAATCATCAGATATCATATAAACAATCATCAGATATCATATAAATAAACAATCATCACATCTCGTAATCACATTCTGTGTACACATCTTCTAACTGTCCTTTTACATGGCTTGTTGCACTTTGCTATTGTTTGCCAATAAATTGCAATAACCTTGCATCTCATAACAATCATTACATATCTTAATCACATCATCAATAAACAATCATCGAAACAATCATAAAAATCCTAATCAACCTCACCTTGGTCATATCTTTCTAGAAAAAAAAATTCACCAAGAGTATTTTTTCCGCCAATAGTTTCCCAAATTAGTCAATGCATAGGAATCTTAAACTGCAAACAATTTCGAAAGAAAGTGAAATTAAAATAGTTTTGCCGTTACAATTACACTCCGCCCACAGAGTCGGAGCTTCAACAAATATCAACATTTCCTTTTTGCTCTTTGCATAAAAAATCTCTTTTAAAAAACAACAGCAGCAGCAGCAGCCTAATATTTCCTGATAGCAAATTAGAAAGTTGAGCATTTCTGAAGCCATTTGATGCAAATCTGAGGAGTTGTAAATTGTATGCAGTCACTGTATATGAAAAGATAAGATTGCATATACAGCGATTGTTATTCTCCAAAATTCTTAGGAAAAGGTTTTCAGATATTCATTGGTAATAATCTTACCCCCCCCCCCCATAACACAAAAAAATAATAAATCGTGGGTCATACACTGTATTAATACCTTCTTCATGAAACGTATATTGAGGATTTAGTCTCATCTGTGATTTTCACACAGACTAAAAAGGTGAAGACTATTTAACTATGGCAAATTGAATAGCAGTTACCAAATGAAAATTAAAAATGTCTTTGGATTGTTCAGCTAAAAAGGAACACCCTTTTTTCTTCTTAAAAAACAAAGAAAAAAAAACATGCATACACAAGAATCGCACGTTTTCATCACTGATCTTGAAATAGAAAAATCAAATATTCTGAAAAGTTTCCCTTCAATCTGAAGGTTTAGCGATGAAAATTCTGTTTCAAACATAAGTTTGTCAGATTAACGGACAGAAACTCTTAGAATAAATTTTAAGGGTGCGGCGGCAGGGGGTCCACCTTTAGTGCTTCGATCGATAGTATCTGAACAAATTTTTAAAAATCAATAAAAAAAAATTTAGAACTAAGGTAGGGAAAGTGTTTTTGTACATGTCTGCTATGGTATGTTTTCGAAAAATAATACTAATTTCAATGTGTTATTTTTTCTCGAAGATTTCTGCGTAGAAAAATTAAATGAAAAAACTAAAATATAATCTATAGATAGAAGAATATTTTTGAAAGCCAAAACAACATGTGATTTGTTTCAAATAAATTATTCATTCATTTTACAGTCTTGAGATTTTTCGCCGTGTAAGAACGTCTTTGTAAAAAGTATATTGCACTTAATTCCTTTTTTCCTTTTTAATCAAAGCATATTGTCACTGTTAAGATAGGAGTCTGTTTTGATGTTTCAATGATTGAGATTTTAATGCTGCGTGTTATGGAATAATGAAAGAAAATCACACTTTTTCATGTGGCAACGTGTTATGGAATAATGAAGAAAATCACTTTTTCATGTGGCTGCATGTTATGGTGTAATGAAGAAAATCACACTTTTTCATGTGGCAATGTGTTATGGAGTGATGAAGAAAATCACACTTTTTCATGTGGCAACGTGTTATGAAATAATGAAAAAAATCACTTTTTCATGTGGCTGCATGTTATGGTTTAATGAAGAAAATCACTTTTTCATGTGGCTGCATGTTATGGAGTAATGAAGAAAATCACTTTTTCATGTGGCAACGTGTTATGGTGTAATGAAGAAAATCACTTTTTCATGTGGCAACGTGTTATGAAGAAAATCACTTTTTCATGTGGCTGCATGTTATGGAATAATGAAGAAATCACTTTTTCATGTGGCTGCATGTTATAGAGTAATGAAGAAAATCACACTTTTTCATGTGGCAACGTGTTATGGAGTAATGAAGAAAATCACACTTTTTCATGTGGCAACGTGTTATGGAATAATGAAGAAAATTACACTTTTTCATGTGGTAACGTGTTATGGATCAATGAAGAAAATCACACTTGAAACGGTGATATAAAAAAACAAATTTATTTGGATATTTTTGAAAGCTAAAACAATGTTATTTTTTCTTTAAGAAATTATTTACGTTATTTCAAGATCTTGATATCTTTCGATATATTTTTAAATGAAACAATTGGATTTAATAAATATGCTTTTGGCACAGCTTAAATACGATGCCTCCATTTAATGAGCAATGGACGTGCAATTTTAAACTTTTGCCTCACAGACTGACGGACAGAGTCCTTTAAAAGCAAACAAATTATTTCTCCAATGCACAATTTTTTTTTTTAATTTTAGTTTCAAAGTTCCATTTGGTAACTTGATAAACTGCGAAAAAAGTGTATAATTTTGGTTTAAATAAGACTTTTGGGTGTGGTTATTAATATTTATAATTTCCACTGATTAGGGAGTGCATGGAGAGGTATTTCACCTTTGAGATTTCTATATTTAAAAAAGTTATATATAAAATGAAAGTTTCTCAGAGAAACTGAATTGGAAATGTGGTTCTTCACAAGTTTTTTTTAATGGAAATCGCTCCAGACAAGATATGACACCACTTAATGTAAGGAGCTACCAAGAACGAAAGATGATTATTGCAAAGACAGGAGATGCCTATTGGCTTTAGTCTTGAAAAGACCAAAGCTATAGGTAGAAGGAAAACAGTCAGCAGGAAGAGAGTTCCACAAGCCTGTAGTCCTTGAAAAGAAACTACTAGAATAGGAAGCTGTATTACAATGAGGTATCAAAACAGCAATCGTCGACTAAAGTATACAACCTGAAAAGGTATAAGTATTTTCAATCACAAATAAATCTGCTCCCTTTGGTTTCATTTTTGCGAAGTAGATGCAATTTATCCTTACTTTAAATGAATGAAAAAAAAAATATATATATATATTTATTTATTTATAAAATTAAGAAAATCAAACTAAAAGACATTCTTAAACATAAATAGGTTTGGTTTATGGCATATTTGTGAGTTTTTTACTGTTAATAAAGCTATCAAATATAATTCTGTAAGTAGGATAATTATTTTATATTCCATGAATACATTGCTCCCAGAATACATTGTATTATTCTTGGAAAACATTACTCTTTGAAAATATTATGCTTGGCAGTAGTAATCTTCTTTGTTCTCAATACAATTGACCCTCAACCACCACCTTCTAGTATCTATTTAGGAAGAAAATAAAAAGGAGAAATAAGTTTGGAGATGAACTTATAGATACTAGGGTATGACGTGACCAGCCGATTGATCGGATTGGGTCTCTCCGATCTCCTGTCTAGCCGAAGTAAGGGCCGAAGTGGAGTGTTGCAAGTCACCAAACCACGGACTGCTCAGTCACCAGGATCCCATCGTACGGCATCACAGGTTGTCACCCATGGTGCCCCCCCCCTTTTTTTTTAATCCTCTGCATGGGGTTGCATTCGGTGAATTCGTGGCCCTGCCGACAGGGTGGCAAACATAAATAATTGATGAGATGTTATTTTTAAAATTAAACAATTTGATTAAATAAATAGAATACGTGGAAATAAAATATTAAAAAAATACAAGAAATAAGAATCTTATTTGTGAAATTGCTTAGATGTCTGGTGTCCCACTTCTCCCTCAGGTTATGAGTTCGATCCTCACCAGGGGAATAAGTATTTCTACTCTGATTTTGTCCTCAAATAAACTTAAACTTAATTCAAATTTCAATATTACGCAGATTGTTCTTCTTTTGTTTTCCTTCCACTTTTATTCACCCCAAACAAGGGGGCATATTGCTACCAAGACGTAACGGGCTACCGTGATAGGAGCCAGATTCAAGAAAAGGCAACCTAAGTGGGGAGTTGGGCAACAAGATGTTTGTTCACATTACATTTAAATTTCTGCATGTTGATACGGTCGGGAAGCAGGGAGGAAATTTCAAAGGCAAAGGTTCCGAGTAAAGAAACTATAGAATAGAAAGTTTTCCAGCATCTCGGGACCTCTACAGTGAACGGGTGTGGCTTTGCTGCTAGTTGAGTGGGTTGCGGGTATTTGAATTGAGGAGATATAAGTGCAGTAAGTTACTCGGAGCACATTCCATGGAAGTACTTGTAAAACAGGTACAGAGATGCAACACTGCGGTGATGTGACAGGGACTGGAGCTCCGTAGACAGTGTGAGACTTATTTGGTTAGAAACTCTATTTTTGCACCCTGTCCAAGAGAGATAGGCTAGTGGTCGTTGCATCAGCCCAAATGTGGCAAGAATACTTCATGCATGGGTGAATGGTGGCTTTATGATACTGGCAAGTGTGAAGTGTTCTAGCCCGGTAGAGGGAGCCTACGTTCTTTGCAGCAGACTTGGAAGTATATTCGATGTATTTATTCCGATTCATGTTGTCTGTGAATGTTAGACCGACGAGTTTAAACATTAGAATCTCGAGAAGAATGGCAATCGGTGGTTGAAAAAGTTTCTTATAATTGTTTAAAGAAAATAAGTTTTGATTTGGTAGCATTAAATGTAACCATGTTTTACTTTTATTTTGTAACCTATATACTTTATGGAAATTAAGATGCAGGAGACACCAGGTAGGCCTGCTAGTTAATAATTATAATAAATCTCCGGATATCTTATGTAAATTTGTCCTGAAACAAATATAATTCCCAAGGACAAAAGCATAAAAAAGTAAAGTTAGTGAGGATATAAAGTTGAGAGATATCTACTTTCATTACTATAAATGAACAATTATCGGAAAGTTTGAAGATACCGAAAACTACTTTTGGTTCTCTACATATTATTAGCTAGAATGTCACTGGGGGAGGAGAGGGTTTGGAAACTGAGAGGGGGGGGGGGCAAATGATGAGACGGGCAGACACCCTGCAGAAAGATCTCTAGAAAACCGGCCTTCACCCGAACCAAGCTGGTGACTGTGTCAGATGGAGGCAAAAATCCATTATTGCGGACCCCGACGCATAAGAAAAAGAAGACGACATATTATTCGATAATTATTTGAGTTTTCCACATTTAAATAGAAAATAACTTCAACTAAAAATTTCTTTAATCTATCTTTAAAATAAAAGATTTTGAAGTTTATGTTAAATATTTATCTCCCTCCCTCCCTCCGTCACACCGGGGGGGATGTGACCCGAAGGTTAAGAAAGAAAGATTTGAATTCTAGCGCCCTAGAGGAAGAGCACTCTGGATGAACAAAAAATTGCCTGGGTGGCCTCGTCGGCATTCTCCCCCTCCCGGTAGGGGCGCCTCAGGCGATTAGCAATAAACTAACCCCTTTCTTAAAGGGCAAGTGGGTTTATCAAAATTAACATTAAAATTTGAAATGTTAACAATTAGGTTTATTACCTTTCATAAAACCGAAATAAAAAATAGAAAAAAGATAATTCTTAGTTTAGCCGTAAAATGACTAATTGCTGTCAGCAAAATTACAACTAATACGACTTGGTGTAGTCAGTAAAGATGAGCGGGTTTTACTGAAAAAACAGTTTACTAGTTTGACGTGTACACCAAAAACTACTTTTTTCTTTTTTTTACAACCAGCAGCTAACAAAGTTCTGCCCCTAGAGGATCACCAAATCATCATTCAATCTGTTGCCATTATTGCGTTATTCATTTGTGTGTTCAGGGCCAAACCTTTCCCAACTTCGCATGCAACCGTTGAACTCTGCTGCTCTCTGTGGCAGAGGTAAAACCCTGCAATTTTCCATGTCAACGAATAGCTGCGACAAACGAGGACTTCATGCAGACCATACAATCCTGAAGCATGATTTTTGTGAGATCTATGCAGAAGTATGACTCGGAGATTGACAGGTGCTGACTGGAGACTTTGATATCTTCTGAGTAGGGGTGTCTCCTTGCTTGTGAAAATCACTGTCTGTGATGATGAATAGTGTCTCTACAAATGTGGAAGGCATAGTGCTCATGGCCGATGCTGCCATAAAAGATTGTGAGTTTCAGGTGATCGTGATTCATGTGCCTAACTTAGTTTCAGAAGAGGTGGTCCTTTTTTCAGCGGTTAGCACTGTTCATCGCAGGTACGAAGCACGTGATTGGATAGAATTCCCTAACCATAGATTTGCAATACAAGGCTAGTGAGTGTTATAATGGCCAAGTATTTAAGACTAGGCTACAACTTGTGTGATTTTGGGAGAACTTCCAGGAGTGCTTCACCCAACTGCCCAGATTAACCATCCAAGAGTCTGGTAACTATTTAGCTGACTCTGCCCATCTTGATACGGTTAGAGCAGCTAGTTGCGAAGACAGAGTTAAAGTACGAGGTGTTGACTGAATTGAAGCAGGTTCGTCGCAACAAATCGCCAGGACCTGATGGTCTGCTGAGTAATTGTTTTTGAGGCTGTTACACATATTTATACCACTTCCGCCGAATATGTTTCATCATTGGTTTAATCAAGGAACTTTCTCTGGTCGGGTGACCAAGGGTGTAATCACAATGCTGAAGAAATGGAACAGGCATTGTGGAGAGGAACTAGATGATTACACACCCAAAGACAGATTTACAGATTTGGGTTCGGATCCTATCGAACAAGTTGCAGGTTACCATTGGGGAATTGATCGAGCCTGAGCAGAACTACATTATGAAGGTGAGATCAATTCAAAACAATTTGCATCTGATTCGTACGATCTGAGGGGGATAGAAGACAACATAGATGCAGTGCTGTTCAATTTGGATCAATCCAAAGCTTTCGATAAGGTTAACAATCATTCCTTGACTGCCGTTTTTAATCCGGACTTCCGCAAATGGATCTCCATTTTGTTGTAGCTTGCCAATGGCAATGGTGCATATCAATGGAGAACGTTTGGAGTCATTTTCTGTATCTTGGTCAGTATGACATGGTTCTGTTGTCGCCCCTACTTTATGTCCTTGCATTGGAGCTGTTACTTTGCAGGATGGGATGACAGGTTCGGTCTTGCCAGGGTTTCAGCATTTGCCGATGATATTATTGTCCTTGTGTCATGTTTTAGAGATGTCAAAGCAGTGACGGAGGCGCTTGCACGTTATGAAATGATTACGGAGACAAAATCAACCAGAGCATATGTCTTCATCCTGCGATTGGATGCCTAGAGCGGTAACGTTTTGCTTCCAGGTTCTTTCCGCTAGATCACTAGTTCTCAACTTTTTTTAGCCCGTGAACCCTTTCATTATTTATCAGAATTATATTTCCCCCTCCCCCTTTCAAAAATGTCTGACTCAAAATGTGCATTCATAATAACTAATACTAACAATAATAACTAATACTAACAATAATAACTAATATTAACAATAATAACTAATACTAACAATAATAACTAATACTAACATAATAGATTTTAATACAAACGTTCTAGAAAGAAAATCCAACATGACCTTTCAGTAGCGATGGGTGATGCACACTGTGATTTTTTGTGGCCCTGGATCCAGTTTTTGTCTGCCGATCTGTGCTGCCAATTCATCACTGCTCCCGAAACCCGGAAATCCCCCCCTGGTTGAAAACCACTACACTGGATGGATGGATGGTTGGTTCAACCGCTTGGCATGTGGTTCGAACCTTCACCTTGAGAGGAATTGTCCGAAAGTACAATCAAAGGTCGAAGCAACAGTTCAGACTTGGTTTCAAAACAATCTTTCTATGCACTATGTTCTGTCTTTCCTCTCATCCTTTACAGACTGGCTGTATTTCCTTTTCCCGCAAGTCGCTTCCGTCTTCCAGTGCCTTCTCTTCCCACTTCTTTGGACAAGATAAAGGCTGTGGGTTTGCAGTATTCAAAGTATGTGTGATGCCTGACATAGCAAGTCATCAGCATGAGTAAATACTGGCTTTCCAGAGTCAATCATGACAGGAGTCTGGTGGGGTCCTGCAGTTAAGAAGGCCTTTCCCAATCTTATCCTCAGCCTTTTGGCCGAGAGCTATCGTAAACCGAGGGGTAAATTGCAGTTTATTGCTGAGTGTCAAGTCGCACCCAGAAATCTTTCTTCAGTTCAATGATCTTTCACGGCCTAGAAAAATAACATATAGGAATTTAGTGCAGGGTTCTGCTTCAGAAGTAACCAGGATGGTCGATGAAGGAGATCCATTCTCAATGGAGTTGGGGTCAGGTTCAAGATATCTCAGCAACTTTGAGTACTCTCTGGAAAATGCCCGATTGTCTGCACTGCAACACTGCTGAAGAAGAAACAGTTGAGCATACCTACTTCCACTGTAACAAACTCCAACTGGAGGTATTCCAATGAGGTGACGGCTTGCACCATTCCAAGCAGTTGGTACTGGTGGATATTGTATACATGAAAGAAAATGTTGACGCGCTGTGGGCTAGGAAAAACAAATGGTGTTTCTCATTATCCTGGTCGTAGCGAGAATAGTGGTGTGGATGATGCAACTGAGAGGGTTGTATAGGGTAGATCTTTATTTCATCAGGATCAGATTGTATTCTTCAAGCATCAGCTTAAAGTTAAAATTAGATATGAAAAAGTTGCGAACTTGTGCATACAAGAGGGAGTCTGGTATTTGTATCTGTTCCCTGCTTAAGCATGACACATGTGATTCTTGGCCCTTTTGGGCCTCAGCCTAGTTAAGGTTGTTTCTTAGCTAGTTAAGTTAGTACCTGTCTCCCTTTTTAATTTTTTGGTAATAGAAATCCTCCAAAATGCCCACTTTCGACTTTTATTTTGCCCGTGGCCTTCCCAAATTGTATTTATCTTGGAAGGACATTATCCACTTCCAAACTGCACCTCTATTTCATTTCCTCCCACTTAAGTCCCACTCCCATTTAGAGATCTACCTGTTTATTTTTGGTTTTAAATAAACTAGAAAACAGTGGGAAGTTTACTCTTAGAAAGGGTTGGGTGGGTCTTACCTGCCTTTGATTTTTTTCTTCTTTCTTTTTGAGTGCATTTTTTATTGTCAACCTCTCCATCATTGTTCACAAATTGTAAATATTTTTGTAAATTAAATTAATTTTAAACCATTTGGGATATTTTAAGTAAGGTAGTCCATAGAGTAAATGTGGTATTGTGGTGACAGCTGAAGTGAAAGTGATTAAAAAATGATTAAAAAGAGAAAGGAACAGTGCTTTGACGAATGGGTCAAAATGCATCTAGTTAAAAGTAAGATAGACAGAGGATGACTATCGACGCCCCCTCCCTGTTCCCACACTTTAAATGGCCTTGTGCCTAACTTCTAAAATTTATCAATTTTTGCAAATAATTTTTTCAAAGTGCAGTATCAGTTTTGTCCTCAGTCAAAGAAGGAGAAATCCTTGTCGACTGAGGTAATTTTTATTATTGTTCCATCCAGAGTACCCATTATGGGGAAACTGAATATCTGCGACATTAAAAAACTGACCTTGTGTCTAACTTTTCCCTCACGGGGAGGTAAATAAATAGGAGCTACTAATTTCTCGGCAAGATCACGCTAACCCTTCTTTTTAGTGGAAAATGTGCATTTTCATCTTGGTTAAATAAAGACGCGTTTCTTCATGTGAGAAAACGAATTGTTACTCATTTGAAAGTCATCTCTGATGAGATAACAAAAAAAACCCCCCCGAAAATATCACTTGACTATTTCATTGCATACATCAGCAGCACGTGAATAATAAGATAACATTTTTTAGATTGAAACGCAGTTTTCCAATTCAATAACATGGCTATAAAATATCTCAATAGAAACATTACACTTTCTGGAAATTTAACATTTCAAGTTTTGTTTTGGAATATTTGAGATGAAGATTGATGACTTGGATTATTCAGTCTACTGTTCTCATTCTGCATGTTATTAGGGGATGGGACGTAATAGGTGAAAATTTCAGATTCATGCAAGTAGTATTTTTTTGTGCTCATTTATACATAAATAACACTAAACAATCAAACATTTTGAAAATTTTGCAAAATTCGAAAGGTGCAGGCCAAAAATAGCCGTTAGGGCTCCACGGGACTCAAAATCCATCATTTTTCGGTGAAAAAGTGGTTTCATGCGACATTGCAGGTCCTAAAACATCCTCAAAAGCTATGAATGGATATAGATGGTTAAATCTGATATAGTACTTTAATTTAGGACCATTTTCAGGCTGTGAACGGGTTTTCATGAATGTAAAATAGCCAAAAACTAATGGCCTGCACCTTCTGAATCTTGCAAAATTTTCAAAATGTTTGATTGTTTAGTGTTATTTATGTATAAATGAACACAAAAAAATACTACTCGCATGAATCTGAAATTTTCACCCATTACGTCCCGCCCCTAATTTCACCCATTACGTCCCGCCCTCTAATTTCATCCATTACGTCCCGCCCCTAATTTCATCCATTACGTCCCGCCCCCTAATTTCACCCATTACGTCCCGCCCCCTAATTTCACCCATTACGTCCCGCCCCCTAATTTCACCCATTACGTCCCGCCCCCTAATTTCACCCATTACGTCCCGCCCCCTAATTTCAGCCATTACGCCCTGCCCCTAATTTCACCCATTACGTCCCACCCCTAATGTTATTTTCACGATGTTTCAGCCGAGTTAACCTCCGACATTCTTCAGGTACACATGGACCTAATCAGTTCTCAGTGACAGTCTTCCGAAAGTTGAATTGAAGGTTCAATCCTCAGTATAGGCGATACTGAGAATATAATTAAGAATTATTTCTACATGGTCATGACTGACGGAACGAGAACAATCTACCCCTGAGGATTAAATAAAGGGGTCAGTTCAAAATTTCATGCAGATTCCGAAGTTAGCTTCTTTCTATTCGAACTGCTAGCCTTTGGAATTCCCTCCCTGCTCCCATGACTGTACCAACATGCAGACATTTAAATGTAATGTGAACAAACATCTCGCTGCACAACTCCCCACTTGGGATGCTCCTGTAGGTATGGCTCTTAATTCAAAGTAGCCCCTTATGTCTCAGTGGAAATGTGCCTTGTTAGGGGTGAATTAAAGTTAAAAAAATGCTTTTTTAAAAAAGACAAGACAAAACGCACCTGAAGAAGGTCGGCGGTTATATCGGCCGAAACGTTGTGAGAATAACATCTTAGATGAGAACCTTACTTCGAATAAAGTATTTCAAGTTTTATTTTTAGTAGTTTGGAACCTGCGTTC
This sequence comes from Sepiola atlantica, assembly GCA_963556195.1. Taxonomy (NCBI): domain Eukaryota; kingdom Metazoa; phylum Mollusca; class Cephalopoda; order Sepiida; family Sepiolidae; genus Sepiola; species Sepiola atlantica. Next base: position 112,218,432 of record OY744515.1, read on the forward strand.
TTTACACAAACTTCTCATCTGTGGAACTAGCAATACACATGAAAAAATGTTAATTGCTTAAAATATCTCAATAATGGCATATATAGAAAGAGCTTGATCATCTAAGAAAGAATCTTTTTAAATTTTTAAAATTTTTTAAATCTGACTAAAAATAAAGAAGTTATGACTATTTTTGTGCCTCGCACGATTGGATATTTTCCCTTCTTTAAGACCATATGCGTTTCGTCACATTTTTTACACTAATTTTTCAGTAAAAATGTTATATCTTTGTTAAAACACAAGATTAAGCAATGAAATTTACCATATAAATGTATTTTTGTACAAGGAATCAAAATGTGCCACTGAAAATCTTCAGAAATTAATGGTTTCCAAGTAAACTGCACTAAGTGCACATAAATATGCTGCAATACCTTAAAAATACCATGTATCCATTAAAAGAAAGAAGTTAGAAAACTCAAAGTTGAATTGTAATACATTTTATGTACAAGAAACTAAAATCTAATACTAGGATTGTTTAAAAATGAATATATTGCAAGATTTATTTGGCGTTATTGTAGATTAACACCTTCCGCTAACTCACCCCCTTACCCCCCCAAAATATGAGATTCTACTTTTTTTATTTAGGCAATTACATGTTAACACCCTGAAAAACTTGGTAGAAAGAAAGAAACAAAAACAATTATTTTAGAATTTAGAGTGGGGATCAGTTTCACATAAATTAAATATAAAATAATCTCCCATTTCAAGGCCATTCTAGCGGGGGGGTTTTCTATGGGAGATAAATCCTGTGCGTTTTTCTTGTTTTGTTAGTTTTTTTTTTGTTTTGTTTTTTTTAGACGATTATGAGGGTCTTTGTGGGAGGAGGGGGGGGGGGCTTACCACTTGAACTTCAGGTTAGTGGTATGGCTAGGGGCAATTAAGTGTGAAACCCCTGAAAACTTAGCAGAAAGAAAGAAAAAAAACAATTTAGAATTTCGAGTGGGGGATTAGTTTCACATATATTTAATGTAGAATAATTCACCATTTCCGGGCCATTCTAGCGTTTTAGGGTATTAATCAATTTTTTTCTATGGGAAATAAATCCTATGCGTTTTTTTTTATGGGCATCTGTTTTTTTTGTTGTTTTTTTAGACGATTATGTGTGGTTTTAATGGGCTTTTTTGTAGGATTAGGGCTTGCCACTCGGACTTAGGGTTAGTGATAAGGTTAAGGAAGGGGTTTTGTTTTGGACGGAGGTTGCCATTCGGACTTAGTGTTAGGGTTAAGGGAGTTTTTTAGGGGTGGCTTGCCACTCATATTTAAGGTTAATGGTGCGATACGTTCAAGAAGGCATTTTTAGGAGGTGAGCTTGTTAGTCATACCTAGAGTTAATGGTAGAGTAATTATTTATTTCATAAATCTCACTAAAAGGCAAGAATGGCCGGGAAATCGGAGATCATTTTACATTAAATTTATATGCGAAACTGATCCCCCACTCTAAATTCTAAATTATTTGTTGTTTTGTTTTTTCTTTTTTTCGCCAAGACTTTAAGGGTGTTCACACGTAATCGCCTAAAAAAGTAGAATCTTAAATTTTTTTTAAATTGGCGACTAGAAAGTCATTACTACTAGAAGTTCGAAAGTTGAGTGAAAACCAGTATTTCTTGAAGTATTTTTTATAAAAGAACCAAATAGGATTAACTTTTTTAAGCACAAAAAGTATTTTAGTCTTATTTTCAAAAGTTCGTAAACAAATTTTACAAAGCTTTACAGGACTAGGTTGCTGCTGATTGATTGTTATATCAGCAATACAGCCATTGTTGACTTTCACTCAAAAAAAGGACAATATTTTTTTCGGATAAGGTAATTTAAAATTACTACTACGGAAAGACAAAACAACATACAATTATAATTTTAATGCATAAAAAAAGATAAAAGATTAATTTATTTACTAGTTGGGTACGAAAAATGTAAGAACATTTTCTATATTCATATTTTCAAATTTTTTAAATTCGTTCTAGAATGAAAATAAACAAAAATCGCCTCGTGTTTATAGCTGCTAACTATTACTGCTACTACTACAGTCAGTTTTTCAAACTATAAATAGAAAACTTTTCTTTTTTTTCGGATAGGATAATGAAATATTATTACTACCAAAAGAGAACACATATATACAATTATAATTTTAATGCATAAAAAAGTAAAAAGATTGATTTACTTACTAATTGGGCGACGAAAATGTATTTTTCAAAAATGTTCAACCTACGTCATATTAAAGGATTATTTTTAAAATTTCAAAAAAATGAATAAGCCGATTTACTTTGTATACTAACAAACATTAAAAGTGATGTTTCTCCTGATTGGTTTCCAAATTTCAGGACAAAATTCCGCACAGAGGCATGGTACGAGAGTTTTAAACGAGGGGGGGGGGGGAATAAAGTGACGTAAATTGCTGAAAATAGCGTTAACATTGTTTTGCCTTTATTTGCTCAAAACTCTTAAAAATATATAATGTATATTATTATTCATGAATGCACCTGAAAGGATATTCATTTCCTAACAAAATGATGGTATTTTGAGCACTTAAAGTGCTTTAGTTTTTAAGATATGACTATTTTAATAGAACTACCCTGAAATCTGTGATTATCCAAACAGTTTTCTGGTCGATGTGTATTGCTAGTGGAACTCATTACCATGGGATTGCTTCGCTGCAGACTACAACATTGTCGTCTTCAAATCCAATGTGTTCAAATTTGTTCCATATCCTTCATCATTTTCAATCTTCTCATAATATTCTTCATCATTCAACTGACAATCCATCCATATCATTAGCCCTTATCCTTGAGTGGCTTTTGGCCTGATAAATGGTAACATATCATACAAACCGGGAATCGAGGTTCTTTTGAGGGCAGTCTTATTTCATGACGCAATCTGGTTTTCATGATGAACTATCAGGGGAACATGGTTTGTAGCCCCATTTACTTACCTCCCTCACGAGGGCAGAGTTAAGATACAAGGTCGGTTTTAATATGGGGAAAATCCAGCTCCCCCAAAAAGGGGCACTCTGGATTGGTACAAAAATCAAAATTGCCTTAGTCTTGAAGGATATCTCCTTCACTTAGTTAGGACAGAAAAGATGAAGTGTAGTACCAAAACAGATACTACACTTTACTTTTAACCAAAAAGCCAAGAACATGGTTTGTAGTCAAAATCCAGTAAATCACTACAAAATATAGTAGCGATTTAGTCTTAAAGAGAGATGCTTGTTATTCAAAATTCTAATTTGTGATATTTATTTCAATGAATGAACACAACAATTTTGAAATGCTTCTTTTTTTTAAATCAAACAAAACAGTAAGCATCTAAATGAATAAATCAACAAAGTTTGTTTTTTTTAATTTATCACATCTATATCACCATCAAAACGGCTCACTGTTATTTAAATCAATAATACAACATAGTCTTTTGAAATACTGTATATATATATAGTAGAGAGCAAAGATCCAAAGCTATTTGTATGACTAATTTGCATAACTTCTTTTAGACAGTTTATAATAACTAATGTTTGGTGTTATTCATTCGTAATTTTATTATCCTATTTTCATATATATATGCGTAATCATTTTGTCGATATTAACAGTAGTTAATTAAAGTGATTTAGTTCTAATAAATATAATGCAATAGCTTCTTTTCTTTTTTCGCTATTAACAATAATTAAAGTGATTTAATTTTAAAAAAAGAAGAAAAAAAGGATAAATTACCAAAACATTCAAAATATGTCTATTTTTAGAAGGGAGATGGTAATTTAAATGAAAATTAGTTTTAAAAATTAGAATAGATTTATATCAAACTTGCAAAGCTATCCGGCGTTACCTGGAACAAAAGTGTAACATATTTCCATTAAATCTTCTATCTCTCTACCCTTATTTGTCTCTCTATCTTGCTTTCTATCCCCTCCCACGTTTTTTCCTCTCATTCTCCCCACCAAACTCTTTCTCCTCCACCCATACACACAGACAACTCTCCCTGATATAGGTTCCCTGAGGAATGAATCGGCATAAGGGAATTAACTCCTTGATAAAAAAATCAGAGTTACTTCCCTTTAGTACATAAATGGCTGAAAAATCACCCCCACCACCCACCTCTGACGAAATTCACACCAGTTTAGGGTCAAAGATTGAAAAAAAAATTTTACTTTTAGATATTATTCTTTTAGGTCAACACTCATCAAATATATACTAAGTTTGTGGCTGTTTGTTTTTTACTTGTTTAGTTGGACATACAAACGCAACAGGTAACTGCTCTTTATATAATAGAAGATATGTAATGTAAGTTATACATTTAAAAAGAATACTTATAGTTAGATTAATAGCTGCCGGATGGCAAGTAATTTTTTGCTTGTAAACTATAAGACAAAAGAAGCACAAAAAAACAAAAGAAAACAACAAAAAGAAAAAGAAAAAAAGAAAGAAAAAGAAAAAAAAAGAAAAAAAAGAAAAAAAAACTTACCAATCTCTCTTTCTCTTCTGCTGCCATTGCCAATTGTAATTCCAAAGTTTCCCAATCCATTTTTGGTAAAGTATTTTCAATGTCATAGATCTCACATTCTTGCTCGTCATCGTTAAGTTCACTATTTGCCGAATTATATTTGGGCTTATTTTCCCAAAGAGGCAAGTTTGGCTTCCCTCTCCTGGGACTCAACTTTGATGAATCCGTCATTGTCAGATCTTTGGGCTTCAAAGAGGAACGGATCTCTTTATCGTCGCTTATTATTGTCTCTGGATCGCAACAGTCGACACTATCTAATTCATTGCTATTTTCATCCTTAACATACTCGTAGGGACACAGTAACTCTTTGCCAGGTTCGATAGGTGTGGTCATAGCAGATTCAGCCAAGGAACTCTCTTCGCTCATCGGACTGTAATCGCATAAGTTAGTCTTGTGGAGATCAAATGGCAAGACATCGGCGTCAATTTTCTTCAGTTCAGCAAATTCCTGGGCCAAACTCAGAAAGTTCACCTTTTTCACTCGTTTCTTGAACTCCTCATCCGTTTCGTCGGGCTGCTGCTTCAGCGTTTTGTTGCCGATCGAGTACGTGTTGCATTTTTCCGCAAGATTCTCTTTCTGTAGATCTTCCGCTTGAAAGATGTCTATGTCATTGTCGGCAAGGTCGCGCAGCGGGCCGACAACTTCAGAGTAGTCAGAGTGAACGGACTCGCATTCGACGTCGAGAACGTGTTTAAAAGGTAACAAGGGTTTATCAGAGAGGTGTAAAGTGGAAAGGTCGTACTTCAGATCGCCGCCAGGCTGGTTTTCTGGCAGATATAACGGCAATCCGCATGAACTATCTTTACCTGCTGCTTCCGTAATGACGTCTGGTTGATTTGGAGGCATATTATTATAGTTATTGTTGTTGTTGTTGTTGTTCACATGTTTCTTGAAGTCGGTAATTTCATGCGCATCTTGCAGGGAGTCGACTTCACTAAAAGACAAAAAAAGAGGCAACAAACTTAAAGTCTTGGCAGTTTGAACATGCGCGGATTTATAACCACGGATTGAGTAAATGGCTCACACGAGAGGGAAAAGCATAAAAAAAGAAAATCTATGTTATTGGTTACATCAAAAGCTTATAATAGGTATAAACATACAAAACTCTGCATGTTTAGTGGGGTGCATAGATGCATGCTACAGACGGCTGGCCTGCAATGGGAAAATATTTAGCTAAGAGAAAAGACCACACATAAAATAGTAATGTCCTCTTGGATAGAAAGTTCCATGCTGTGCTTGCAAGCCACTTGAGATTTTACAAAAGTAATGTCTATAGCAGATGGTGGGCCCCATAGACAGTCAGTTTTTATGTCCATGGATTACCAGCTGATAAATCTTTAGTGGTCTTGTGGTGTTGTCCAAGTAAAATTTGTATATATATTCCAGCAAGAGGGGAATCAGTTTGGTTTCTGTGAGTTTCAGAGACAGATTGGCCTTAAGTTGATGGACTGTATTCGGTTGGAAGATATGTTTGTCTTGATTTGTAGGCCTGTCATTCAGTAGAAGAAAACAAGTATCATTGTAAGTTCTCAAACTAAAACATTGTAACTTGTTTTTAAACTTGAGTTGCGGTTTTGTTTCGAGCGAGAATCCTTTTGTTACAGCAGTGACAGAGACCACATGATTGACCACACTGCGACCGGTATCGGAATCAAATACTGAATTTGGACGAAGACAACGAGCGGACAATCATGACCTGTGCAGGTAAAGCACACAGAGGTAGGTTCACATAGGTATACCAAACCAAAATTTTATTTTCTTTGTATCTAATAACTTTTAATATGGGCACATAGATGTACAGCATAATTGCGTTGATACACCGGTTCTCGTTAGACTGAAAAAGTTAAGTGATGTGGAACCTGGCCAGCACCAGATGGGTGGCCATTGGGAATGCTAGGCGCTGTATATCATCTTTCCATGACCTAGATATACATGCGGCTGAGGACCGCTTGTGAATTTGATATTCCCCTGTAAACTTCCTCCTTTGGAGGAAGCTGGCATAGCCCACCCAGAGCTAATACCACATCACACAGTCAATTCTTAAAAACGGTTTAACACATGCCAGCATGTAAAATGGATGTTAAACCGAATATGATGATATGATGACATAAATTTTTGCAAAACATAAATAATGGTACCAAAGTTATTTTGGTCGCACAATTAGCCACTAAATTATAACCGTTCAAAGTTTGGTGGAAATTAAAAAAATTGCCGTCTTGTGTGCTATTGGTTCAGAAGACAAATTTCACAGTGTATAAAATGTAGGCTTTGAACAAGAGAAAAATCTTTACAAATGTACCGTCATCCTGTGATAAATGAAAATTAATCATAATGGAAACAATAATTATTAGATCAAGACAGTCTAAATATTATGCAAAAACACATTACCTCCGAAAAAAAACGTACAAAAATGATACAGAAGCGCAACTTTGACTATTCATATAAGATTCATTTCAACAGCTAACAGATTGCATCTTCATAATATGATTCATAGCACAGAAGAGATCAAGCTAGATTTTTTTTTAATACTAAATCAATAAAAAAAACCCTCAGATTTGGATCATGTAAAAATAGACGGAAACAATTTGATAAAGGGCAAATATATAATTCACTAAAGTTTTCAATTTGGATTTTCTTTTGTGAAAAACGACTTAAAAATCATATATTAAGCCCACCATGTTGATAAGTGGCCTTTTTTCTTTAAGATGGGACTATTTTCATATGCATGTAGACATACGATATCGTCCGCACTAAGTTGAAAAACATGAACATAAAAAAATAAATCACTTGTAACTGAAAATAGTAACCTAACTTGAAATAACCTGGAAAAAAAGAATCTATTAATGTCACAAGAGAAAAGATGAAATTTTGTTTGCATCCAAATTTTATCAAAATAAATGAGATGAAATTTTGTTTGCATCCAAATTTTATCAAAATAGCCCCCGAAATAAATGAGATGAAATTTTGTCTGCATCCAAATTTTATCAAAGTAAATGCATGAAATTTTGTTTGCATCCAAATTTTATCAAAGTAAATGCATGAAATTTTGTTTGCATCCAAATTTTATCAAAATAAATGAGATGAAATTTTGTTTGCATCCAAATTTTATCAAAATAGTCCCCAAAATAAATGAGATGAAATTTTGTCTGCATCCAAATTTTATCAAAATAGCCCCCAAAATAAATAAGATGAAATTTTGTCTGCATCCAAATTTTATCAAAATAGCCCCCAAAATAAATGAGATGAAATTTTGTCTGCATCCAAATTTTATCAAAATCCCCCCCCCCCCCCCCCCCCAATAAATGAGATATCACAAGTTGATATTGAAGAGAATTTCACGCTATTTACTCATTTCCATAAACCAAACTGGTCGGTTTGTGACACCTATTATTATACACTCAGATGCTTTTTAATGTCCTTTATAGATGTGTACTCTTACATCTCTGTTGCGGTTCAGTTGGAAGTAGTATTCACATCAATAAACACACGGATCAAATGGATGCACATTATTTTAGACTAGCTGCACATACCTGCAGTGAAATCATTTTTGTTTGCACAACATTCAAACTCCTTGGCCTAACCTTCACAGGTAACATGAATTGGAACAAATACATTGAAGACATTGCCAAGGCTGCAGCAAAGAAGGTGAGCTCCCTCTATCGTGCTAGTAAACTCCTCTCACCTGACATTATCCTGTATCTCTACAAAGCCACCATCCGCCCATGGTCCAAAAAAGAGTTGTCAACTTGATAGGTCCCTCACTATCCACCAAGCTCCAGCCCCTGTCACATCGTCGCTTCCTTGTGCCTGTTTTACAAGTACTTCAATGGATTGTGCTCTGATGAGCTTGCTGCTCTGGTACCCCCACAATGTAAATTAACTAGACCAACCCGACAATCTGCCAAATCCCATCCATTCACTGTGGAGGTCCCCAGATGCCGAAGAATTTTCTACTCCAAAAGCTTCTTTTCTCGTGCTGATGGACTTTGGAACTTCCTCCCTGCTCCCTGTTTTCCTGATGGTACTGACATGCAAAAATTTAAAACTAATGTAAACAGACATCTCGCTGCGCAACTCCCAATTTAGGTTGACCCCCCCCCCCCCAGCAGAAAACAATACCATTTTGGGGAGTGGAGTGGGGGTATTTTTTTCTTTAGCATACATGATGCATATCTTGATGTTACATAATACCTCATGCGCCTTTCCCCAACGGGGGAGGAAGCAACTGTCATAAAACACGTTCACTCTTTCACGGTTCAAAAACAAGATAAAGATTTTGTCAACTTATCCGCTACGTATCACTCGACTTCCTGTCTCTGACATAAGATCTTGACACATAGCCCTAATTCTAATCTCTTAACTTCTAAAGGAATTTTCCACTTTTAATCTAACCTTATGTGGACAATTCCGCTTTTAACACTATTTTTACACCGACACATCCAACCTTGCTGCATTTGTTGATGTGATGTTTTTTTTTCTAAAATCCTGACTTATTTCCCATATCATGTTGGAGTTATCATGAAAGACATCCTTTTCAGATTGAGTGATTGCATCTGATATCAATCTATATAATAATTGTGGATGTGCAAAAAATGTTAAAAACGGTATTTTCTGTATATGGTTAGAATAAGCAGTGAAGTGGAAAATTCCATAAGAAGTTAAGATAGAGTTAGAGCTGCGTATCAGGATATGATGTCACGGACAGGAAGTCCAGAATGACATGTAGCAATGAAGCTAGCAAAATCTTTCTCTTTGGTAGGTAAGCTGATTGGGTTCGGACGCCTTTTTTCAAAGCTTTGTCTTCGTTTGACCCTCCAAGGAGCAGGCGATGGAAATATATAACTTTAGAAGCAAACATCAAACAGCATAAAATGTTGTTGCTGTTTTTTTTGATTTGTTACCTTATTACAGAATCAAAGGAAAATTAGAACAAATACATAGAAGACATTGCCAAGGCTGCCGCAAAGAAAGTGGGCTCCCTCTACTATGCTAGAAAACTTATTACAGAACCAAAGGAAAAGGCATGAGAAACTTTTGCTGTTATTTCTATGTTGTTATTAACAACAACGTAAGAGAAAGAAAGCCTAGGATTTTGTGATTGCTTTCCTTTTTCTTCCCCTTCAACATCGTCATTGAATGTAGATTCAATTCTTACCGAGAGATCGGGTTGTTATAGCAAGATTCTATGTGATTAAAACGGAATTTTCCACATACAGAAATACAAATCCCCAATTGACAATAACAATAAAATTAGACAAATTAAAATCCAAAATCTTGTAGTAAAAAACAACTCCTTCCCAACTCCAAAACCACTTGAAAGAACCAATGTTATTTATAAGTTTAAATGTCCTTTAGGAGAATGTAACTCCCATAATAATAATAAAGCTAATAGCTACATTAGTTTTACAACCATTACCCTATCTCCACCGTCTCACCATGCATCTTGTAAACTCTAGCTCAATTTACCAACATCTACAAAAACATAACTGCCCTCCCTCTGATTTAAGACAAATTCTAGTTAATAACACTAAAATTATACATCCCGAAACCAATTTTTAAAAAAATTAAAAATACTGGAAGCTTTCTACATAAAAACACAAAAACCTAAAATTAATAACATCACATATGAAACCAGTGGCAACATTTTATAATGCTTAATGTAATGCGATTTTATTCTGTGATGCCACTCTGGCGTCGCTGAATTTAAATCGGTAACGACTTTCTGGAACAATGCGAAAACGTTCTCTGCACATTTCTCTGCTGTCTTAAAAATTCTCTTCTTTCTCCAGCTTTTTTGTTCATTTGCTTTTGACACCTGAGGATGATTCGACGAAGAATCCAAAAAACGTTTGTGAAACCTATGGAATATTTATTAATTTTTTTGATTTTAATACAAAAAAGACCATCAGAAAAATTGAAAAAATAGAAAAAGGTATAATTAAACGGACGAATTCTGTTATTTTTAACAATATTTACATACACACACACACACATATATACACATACATACATATTTGTATATCTAAGCAGCAATTTCACGTATGCAAACTTCATTAAACAGGAAATGTTATCTTCTGGTTGATTTATTGGCATTGTTCTAGCGATCTGATTAATGGTTGAGTTGTAGATTCAAATAGACTAATGAATTGACCAAAGGTCAGTGTACAATTAAAGGTCAAAGTACTTTAGCCAAGGGAATAAACAATTGCACAAGAAATGCAGTAGCACGTTTGTGCACGTGTTTCAATAGCAAAACTAATGTGAGAGGATGTTTATGGAGGAATAATTGTTAAGTGAGGTTATCGAGTTTGCTTTAGAAATAATCATTTTCTTATTAACAGGTGTTAGTGGGTTCGAGTTAGGGTGGGAGTAGAGTGATTAAGTTAGGCATTTTACCTGTTAACAAAACCAATTATTCCTACATAAACACCCCCTCAAATTATAAACAGGACTATAAACACACACACACATACACACACTACGACATTCATGTATTCATTTATTCTATTGATGATGCCCTTCGCTGATGCTGAAAATATTTACAGCGTTAATTCTAGACTGACATTTGGTCAATTCATTAGAGCTGCGTACAATCCAGAATACAGTGATTGTGAAATAAATGGCATGACTTCTGCAATTACTAACCAGCAGAGCATTACCACTGTCAACCAAAGGAAGAGTCTATCAGGCATATGTATGCAGTTTGATGATGTATGGAAGTGAAATCTGTCCAGTGAGGGTTGAGGACATGCGTTGCATGGAGAGAAATGATATGAGAATAATATGATGGATGTGTAATGTGAGTCGTAAAGAGGAAGATTAAATCTGAACAGTATTGTTAACTATGCTCTGCTACCAATGTTAAATATCCTAATACCATCCACTGGTAATCTAATTCCTTTAACAGTCCTTCTGGTCAAATTGTTACTAACTTCTGAACCCATCCAACACGGCTACCAGACTCTTATAGATCCTAGCCCTGGTGGCCATTCCTTAAACCAAGGGCACTAACCCATATGACATTAACAAGTATAGGGAGATGTGTGCAGAAGAGTAGATTACGATGGTATAGTCATGTTGAAAAAATGGAGGAGAGTTTTTGGGTTAGTAGATGTAGAACAGTTGAGGTAGCAGGTTCAGTTCACAAGGGAAGGCCAAGGAAAACATGAGAGGAAGTGATAAAAATGGATTTGAGGAAAAAAGGGATAAATAAAGAAGCCGTCCAACACATGCCTGCATGTAAAATGGATGCTAAACTGAATGTAATAATGATGATGTTCACCTGCTGATGTACATAAGGAGGGTTTGCGGTAAGGTTTATAATGCTATTATAAGCCACATGCCGTTATGAATAGTAATGCCAGGAATAATAAATTGTTGAATGAAAAGAAAACGAAAAAACACATGTCCTTCATTAACCTTAATCCTAGCCATAAGTTCGAGTGGCAAAATAGACGTTAAACCGAATATGATGATGATGTAAAAAAATTTTTAAATACAAATTATTCTCTCTCTTGAGTTAAAAAAAAAAATTAATCAAAAGAAGTCTTTATTTTGTGATGCAATATTATTTATTCCAAACTTAAAAATCGAAGGCAACTTATTGTTGAAAAATATTACAGACATTAGAAAAAAGACACCGTCTTTATAAGTCGTGTAACCTGAATCGCTTATTTAGAATATAAAATGTTTGCTTTTTTTTAACGTTGAAATTAGGAATTTCAGTTTCATTGACTATAACATCAGTGTCCATTTTACGATGAAGGCATAATAGCAAAGTGATCCTGGTACATAAAAAGTTTTTTTTTCTTCTAGCATGGCTACCCAGTGTTGCCCAGGAACATGGACAACGAAATAGAATTAAAAGTGTGTCTTACATTTTTCTTTCAAAACTTCTTTCTCTTTCTCCCTATCGCAAAAGTCAATGGAAAAAAAATAGAAATAAAAATCGCTCTAAATGCCCCCCTCCCCCGACTAATTTTGTTCCTGTTGACCCCCAAAAGAATGAATATTGCAAAAATAAAAATGTATCTATATTCTGTCAGACGCAGTGCAGAAAAGTAATATATCAAACAAGGTAATTAACAATGATTTACATTTTTGGAGGAATTTATTTTCAAGTTTTTTTTTTTAAATAGCCAAAAGACCAGGCGGTCTCTATTTCGAACCTCAGCCATAATTTCTTTTAACAAGAATTTTATTCTATCTTGACGAAATGTTTTTAAATGTATCCAAAAATCTCTTCAAGAGGGTTTTTTCCATCCATTTAAAATACTTTTTAGAATCTTGTCGTTTCTTTTTTTTGCTTTTATTTTTCCAAGTATACATTTTTAAATACACTTGTACAATCTTGTCCTGCAATGGGTAAATTAATTTCAAACACAATTTTTTTGTTTTTGTGTTAGGAGTAAGGTCAGCGAACTCCCGCCATTACTAACCAGCAGAGCGTTACCGCTGCCGAGCAAGAGAAGTGTTCACAGTGTGGTGATGTACGAAAGTGAAAATTAACCAGTGAGGGTTGAGGATATCCGTTGCATGGAGAAACTGATATTAGAATGATACGATGGATGTGTAATGTGAGTCTTAAAAACAGGTTTAGATCTGATGACATCAGAGGAAGATTAAATATAGACAGTATCAAGATATGTGTGCAGAACAACAGAAAGAATTAATGAGAGTTCTTGGGTTAGTAGATGTAGATCAGTTGAGGTAGCAGAGTCAATTGGCAGGAGGAAGGAAAACATGGGAGGAAGTGATAAGGATGGACTTGAGAGGAAGAGGGACAGAGACTTGGCCAGAGATAGGTTATTTTGGATGTTAATTTCTAAAAGCCGTCTAACATGTGCCAGCATATAAAACAGATGTTAAACCGATGATGATGATGATTTCTAAGTTTTAATTTTCAACCTATCAGAGCTTAAAGGTGAGAACGACCCCCCCCCCCAATCCAAGGACCCAAAACTATTGAGTATCATAAACATATATAAAATGCCCCCCCCCCACACACACTGGAAAAGAAGAAATGTGAAGCGCAAGGTAGAGATGTGACCAGAATCGACTCAATCACAATTAAGTAGATAAGTAGTGCAAGTTTAATCTCATCAAATCCGTGACCGACAAGATCAAATTTCAACAATAAACAGACGTAAAATATACACACTTTTGAATATAGAACTAAAAAATATAAATATTATGATCTTTGTTTTGTAAATGTTAATGAATTTTAAACGATTAAAATCAACAAAAAAGTTTAAATATTTAAAACTTAATTTAAAAATGTAAGAATTATTTTAACAAGTCATTTGAATCTCTTCTATTTCCTAAAATGTCAAAAAAACAAAAAACAAAAACTGAATTGCATAATTTACTCCAAAGCTTCACTCCATGATTGAGAACAGAACTTTCGTTCCGTCCAGGGGTCAGTTGTTCTGTCGGGTCATCAGATAAAGATTAGCAGATTATACTGAAGTTCTTGCTAAAAATATATCCAGGGAGCAATTTTGTTTTTTTTCTTTTGCAGGAAGGTTTTGCCGTCCTCCCATAGACAACGCCTGGTATTCCAAAAATGGTCACCCATTTCATACTGGCCAGGCTCAACATCGCCTAACTTTGGTGATCTAACGAGAACTGATGTGGCAACGTGATTATGCCATACGTATGATGGTAATGAAGTACATATTCTTCTGATGGGAAACGAAATTAAAATAAACTGATTTCAATCAATTTCATTCTTCCGTTCAACCTCAAAAATTAATATCAGAAATATTTTTATTTCTTTCACTATACGTGTCTTTAACATACGTTCTTTTTTTTTATAATCCGTATTTTAGTTTAAAAACTAAAATACGGATTATAAAAAAAACAAAAAAAAACGAAGTTAATTTCTTTATTTACAAATATCGCCATTTAGTTTTACTTAACAAAAACTAAGTTTGTATTGGTTAGTTTATTCGGACTACAGTTTTCATCTTGGATATTATTCTCACAACATTTCGGCCGATGTAACTTCCGACCTTCTTCAGGTGCAATGTTTTGTCAAACTTGGGAATCTATACGGAATTTCGAACGAAACTCTTTATTTAATCCACAGAGTTAGCTTGCTCTCGTTCCGTCAGCCATGACCAGATAGAAGTCTTAAGTAATTTGTAATTGTATTCTTATAATTGCCCGCACTGAGGATTGAACCTTAAACCTTCAGAAGACTGTGACTTAACACTTTTAACCATTGCGCAACATAAAATAAAAAAAGTAAATCAATGTTCTGTAGTTACTGTCCAATCTTATTGTATTAATATTTTAAGTTTTTGCCCAGAGGAAAAATTTATTACAGTTATGTTATTTTTAGAGTCTTTTCATAGTAATTCAACTGAGCACATCACCACAAAGTGGCATCATTAGTGCCGCCACCAATTCCAAAATTTCTTTAATCCTTTTCTTCTCAATTTTAACTTTGCATCAAGTTAGAAGATAACATATTTAATTTGAACTGAGAAAGAGTTAAAATGTGAAAATTTAATGTTTTGTCAGACACCACAACATTGTTAAGAAGTTATAATAAAAAAAATGTTTTTTAAAACTTGAAAAGGATTCAAAGAGTTTGGGGTTTATTGAAGCAAACAAGTTTGGAAGCAATTCTCATATGCACACAATTGTTTCACCCAAAAGACACCATTGATATGCAGCTTCGTTTTTAAAGATATACTAGAAAAAACTGTGACTTGATGGGTCACCCATTGTGCTCAGGTTAGATTGTTTGAATCAGGAAAAAGTGTGTTTGCAAAGCCAGTTAAATCTTTTTAAATAAATAAAAAGACAAAATCGAAAGTTAGTCTCTTACTGTCCGCTATACCTCCCTCTTTCTCTCCAGCTATGGGTTAAATATTATTAATACTTGTGGTGATATTCCCTATTTTTTATAGTAAACTATTCCAATCTTCTATGTTATAGTTAGTTTTATTATCTTGGTTAATAAACGGGGAGAGAGAGAATGATGGCGAATAAGTAATAGACACTGTATGAAATAAAAGCGGATGACAGAGGTCAAACAACAGAGTGAGAGAGGCTGGGAGTCATAGACAGAAACTTAGTAAAAGATGATTGACTTGGTGAGTTAATTGCAAATTATGGCTAATTATAACACTAAAAATGGATTTCTTTTTCAAACATAACTTAATCCCAATACTAAGGAATATTTTAATATTTATTTTGTGTGATTAAAATATATAAGAAAAAAGCCTTATGGAAACAAACGTTGATTAAGTCAGCTTTAGTATTATAATAATAATAATCATCGAGAAGAGAGAGCACTAACCAGACCTCCGCTGGAAGAGTGCGGAGAGTACTGGGACCTTGGTTGGGGAGGCTTATTGCCACCTTAATCCGAGAGAAGACCAATGGTCGTTACCAGCGAGAAATCAATGGTTAGATGGTGTTGCGATACCGCAAAGTCATTTGCAATGGTTATCAAAAAGAGGCGGAGTACTGGAAATCTGGGGAAGCTTGTTGTCACTCAGACTCTAGGGACACCATCGGTTATTATCAGTGAGCAATCACTGATGATGACTTGTGTGAGAACTCCTAGTGAGTAAAAATGATAATAATAATAATTACTAGCATACTAATAAAATATGCATCCAGTCTGAAAGTTGAATGAAAAATCTGTAATATTTTCAAAGTTACAATATAAAAAAAAAAGATGTTTTGTGACATCATTAAAAGAACGGTTTCAAGGTTAAGAGCAACTTCAAGAGGAGCAACTTCAAGAGGAGCAACTTCAAGAGGAGCAACTTCAAGAGGAGCAACTTCAAGAGGAGCAACTTCAAGAGGAGCAACTTCAAGAGGAGCAACTTCAAGAGGAGCAACTTCAAGAGGAGCAACTGGCAAACAGCTTAGAGAGGTGTGTATCTACATCTAAAAATAGTCTATTTGTGGAGAGAAATGCTAAATTAATAAAATTGTATTAAAATGTTTAATAATTAAATTATATAAAAACATTTTTTATGTTTAGAAAAATAGACCCCCCCACCCCCACCACCAAAAAAAAACTGGTTCACAAATATGCTTATCAGTCAGGTATTTTATTTTTGTACAATAGATTACAGGTCATCGTCAACTTACAATCACGATTAGCTACCATCAACAAGTCAAAAAGTGATTTGGACGTAAATCCCTCCATGTTAAATTACCTTACAGAATATTAGATTGTAATGATATTGTCCATCATCTAAAAATCATAATTTATCAACATTTTTTTAGCTCATTATTTTTCAAATCAAATTTGAGACATATTTTATTACTATATTCTCTTCATTACCTTTAAAACCTTTTCGACCTGGGAGGCATTTTGGGGGTATTTTGAAGGAAATAAATTCAGAATGCAAGATACAAACAGACGCAGAGGCTGTTCGCTAACAACTACTGAATGACTGAGTGAGCAGCATCACCACGGCACTAAAGTTCAACCCCTCCTCAATGTGGCAAGACTGTGGCTCCAGGTAGTGTCAGAACTCTGCAGTTGGGAACTTTAGAACGGCCACCCAAGGCTGATTGGTCTTGCACCCAGCGGTATTAGGGCCGTAACCCGGCTACAGGGGCTCTGGTGAAATCTGCATCGGGATCCGACGGCTTCTGGTTATTTTTGCCAATGCGTCTGGACAATCTCTAACAAACAAGGATGTTCAATCACCTATCATAATGCGGAGTGAAGATAACAATATTGCGTTGACGCATGTGAAACCACCACTCAATGCCTACAGATGACGACCTTCCTTGATGACTTGGAGCAATTGCTGGTCTCTGTTGACCTCAATGTCGAGGGTAACTCGAAATCCTTCAGGAATATGAAGTGCTCCAAATCTACGAAAATTGGCTCGATCAAAAGCAGATGATATTAACATCTCCATGTTCGACGCTGCGTGATACTATGGACTGCCTTCCCACACACACACATGCAACCGAGATCGCCAAGAAATGATGAGAAAGTGAGATAAGTAGACAGGCAATAAGGAGACCAGCGAATCTATTGAACGCCGAGATGGGATGGCATCCACGATCATCAGTAGTCAGTTTCTGGATGGTCAGATAGTGATAAGCTGAGAAAAAGGACGGATGCAGTCAGTTCCGGTGACCAGCTGAGAGTGACTGGGGAAAAAGACCGGACATCTAGGATTTCCGGTCGAAAGTAGATATATTGAGCAGACGAGTGTCAGTCAGAGTTCGGCTTGCGGGAGATCGCCGAGAGTCAACAACTCGCCGTTAGACAAGGAAGATTGTCACTGAGACGACTGGACAACGATCAGTGACTACGGAGGCGATCATTGGGCTACAGTTGCATTCGGGTTCAATTTGCTCAACAACACAACAGCATTGCCAGTATGTGTGAAGAAGCTGAGATGAAAATGTGTTATGCTTGTAAAGTCTGTCGTAAGTTGAATAGATTGTGAGTGAATGATGACGTGTATTTGTAATTTCTAAGAGGAAATCACCAACAGCAAATGGAAAAAATTCAGCTTCGAATGAGTACAGATTGAAAGTTTACAAATACCGAATTTAAAGATTGTTTAGCTTTTATTTTATCTTTTTTTTTTTAATAAACAAATTGAAGAATTTGCTGGAAATCAATGGACTTGTTTTTTTGTTTTTTTGATGGAAATCGCTACAGACAAGGCATGAAACCACTTGCTGTAAGGAGCTAAAAATAAAATACTACTCCAAGGTCAAAAACTAGCCAATGATAAGTGTTATGGATAGATTCCGACCAAGAAAACAGCAATTCTTCCCCCTTTGTCAGAAACATCGCTCATGGAATGTTAGGACTAAAGGACAAATTAAGGGAAGCGAGAGTTACGAGGCTGCAGAAAGTAAACTCAAGGTCCACTTTATACTCTTCTATTTAGTTTTATTTTGTTTTATTTAGACTACTGTTCTCATCTTGGATTTTATTCTCACAACGTTTCGGCCGATGTAACCTCCAACCTTCTTCAGGTGACACAGTTGATAAAAGTGCTAAGTTTAATCAGTTCTTAGTGACAATCTTCTGGAGGTTGAAATTTCAATCCTCTGTACGGGCGATACTAAGAATACAATTACGAATTACTTAAGACTTCTACCTGGTCATGGCTGACTAAACGATAGCAAGCTACTCTGTTGGAGTAAATAAAGGGCTCCTTTCGAAATTCTGTACAGATTCAAGAGTTCAACAAGACGCACCTGAAGAAAGTCGGAGGTTACATCGTCCGAAAAGTTGTGAGAATAACATCCAAGATGAGATCAGTAGTCCAAATAATCTGAATACAATTTATCAATCCTCAGCTAAAAAATTCCAAAACGGAATTGTTTTAATCTCAAAGAAAGTTTAACATTGTGAAGAAATTTATTTACTTATATCACCAAGTGGGCGTCTTCTTTAAACCTTTTAAACACTTTTTCGGCGCTGCATTTTATCTTTAAGTCTTCTGAACTACAACTGAAAATTTGACCATAACAATTAAGCTAATACAATAGTATGTGTACATATATATATAATTTAAGTGTTATAAAATAATTATTTTATATTGGATCCTAGCTGGATAGAAATATGCTCAATATTGGGGATAGAGCATTATTATAGGAAAGAATGGAATAATAAAACAAAAGTAAAGTTACACACTTTACAAGTTTATTATAATCAAATGTTTCAACAAGGAGTAAATTATGAAAAAGTCCTTTAAACCCATGGATTTTCAAAGAAATAGATCTTTTCCTCAGAATTTGTAGTTGAAACATTTGATTATAATAAATTTGTAAAGTATGTAACTTTATTTTTGTTTTATTATTTCATACTTTCCTATAAATAAATAAATATATATTCGAAAGATTCTCATGGCTATTTATGCTAATTAAGCGCAATTGTCTGATTTGAGTCAAATAATGAACATCGTTTTCCTTCCGTAAATCACAAATTAATTCTTTCAATGAGGGGGCCAACGTGAGATTGTTAGTCGCTGAAAAGATAACCGTTAAATAGTGAAGCATTGTTAGTCGCCAGAATGTTCGAGACAATGAAGTACGTCTGGATTTAGTAGACATGCGGAGGACAGAAGACAAAACCAGGGAAAATTGCGATTGGTTAAAAAGGGAGAAAAAAAATGTTAAAGAGTTAAGGTCATGTGAGAAGTCAAGGCAAGGAATCGGATCGAGAATGAAAAGTTTCTTTGTTTTGGCTCAGCATATTTACAAGGGAAATTATGACAAAATATAATGGGCAGATAATTTGGGGTGGTAATCTACGATGAAAAAAAAAGCTTAAATAGCTGATTATTCATTTCATTTTAATTTATATAAAAAGTAGAGCCAGTCAAAGTGGTCATATGTAAAGGTTTAATAGCTTTTGTCATATATTGTATATACTTAATTCTGTTTTGCCAGTCATTTATGGCAAATATCAGACCGTGTTCTTTAAAAAATGTATTTCTAATCAATTTCATATTTAATCTTATTGATACTTTCATTTTGCTTAGTGATATTTCAAAAGAGGGAGGAGGAAATTTTCCCTTTGTCACTCATTAACAACTGAATTTCATTTAATAAAGACATTTTTTGTATGCACTGAATCTTGCTTGGGTTTTCTCTTAGACGATTGGTTAATCAAGATAATTTGTTATAGTTTTGACCAATCGCTGTTTGTTTGTTCCAAGCCTAAAACAAAAAATGCATTTAAATTACTGTAAACAATTTAACTTTATTGACTAAAAGTTATTTCTTAAAATTAATGAATTTCTTAAAATTAATGAATTTCTCAAAATTAATGAATTTCTTAAAATTAATGAATTCCTTAAAATTAATGAATTCCTTAAAATTAATGAATTCCTTAAAATAAATGAATTCCTTAAAATAAATGAATTTCTCAAAATTAATGAATTCCTTAAAATTAAGTTCAAATTTTTTTTTGATTATTTAATACAAATGGTTCATTGCAAACATAAATAAACGAACTTCGAGGATTTTTAAGGAACCCAAATAAATTAAATTTATTGTCAGCTTCCAATGAAAGGTAAGTAATGACTTCTAAATCCATCAGTTTAAAAACATTACAGGTTAATTCATATTTACGTAACCTAAATTATTTAAGAGTGAAATGGGTATCGGCTTTTTTGTTATTTCATTCATTTGGAGTGTGTGTGTGTGTGTGTGTTGCGGTGATGGAGGTGGGAATGGAACAAATCATTGTTTATAAAAGCCAAAATAAATATTCTAAGTCACAATGCGGGCAATGCCGAGCAGATACAGCTTGTACAAGTTTGAATAAAATTCAACAAAATGTAGAGATGGATGGAAAAAAGCAGATAAACCAAAAACAATGCAATCAAAATGATTCATATATTGAGATTTTTGAGATTTTGTCTTTAGTAATATATATATATATATATATATATATATATATTAATGTTATACGTACATAAAAGTAATCCATGGACACGTGTTTCTGGCTCACAGCCGTCATCAGCATGGCTAACTTAGACAAGGATCGAACCTTTGATGTTGATGTCAATAGTCTAGCGTTTTATCCCTGGACTATGGCGCCTAGCCTAGAAATATGTACAGTTTTTATCACCTAAATATTTAATGTATTTTTATATAATTGTTTTTTTTTTTGTCGGTGATTGTAGGGTTCGTTGCTTTGCTTTTGGTTTGTTAATTAGTTGTTCACTTCCTAAGTGATACAGATTAATGCAGAAGATTGCATTATTAATCGCCCTTAACTTTATAGGACGTATTTTTCGTTAATATATATATTTTTTAATTTTATATGTACATAAAAGTAATCCATATAATTTAATGGATTACTTTTATGTATGTATACAATTAATAAAAATATATATATATATATAAACGAAAAATACGTCCTATAAAAATTAAGGGCGTCTAATAATGCAATCTTCGGCATTAATCTGTATCACTTAGGAAGTGAACAACTAGTTAATAAAGCAAATGTAAAAAGTAACAACCGCTGCAATCACCGACAAAAAAAAAAAAACATTACATAAAAAAAAAATATATATATATATATATTAATAGTAGTAAATAGTAATCTATGGGGATAAGTAGTAAGACTACATGTCTAAAACAAGAATAGGTTTACGGCTCCTAAAATTCATACTAGAATCGTCCGCAATGTTCCTGTGTCGTAACGGATATAAGTGCTAAGTAATAATCTGTTCAATCCTCAGTGTGGGCGATACTATTACAACTATGAATAACTTAAGATTTTTACCCGGTCATGGCTGACGGAACGTGGATTAAATAAAGAGTTCTGTGAAAAATTGCGTACAGATTCCCAAGTTCGACAAGATGCACCTGAAGAAGGTCGGAAGTTACATCAGCCGAAATGTTGTAAGAATAACATCCAAGATAAGAACAGTAGTCAGGATCATCCAAATAATAGAAACTTGTCTTTATTATAAAAAATAATAAAAACAAAAGTTTTGATAATAAAGATGAAATATAAAAACAATTTCACCATATTTGATTGTATTGTTTTGGTCTATCCGCTTTTTCCATTCATCTCTACAATTTGTGAAGTCTAAATAAGTTTTAGTCATTAGACAGACTTAGTATATCCTGACTACTATTCCCATCTTGATTATTTTCACAACTTTTTGGTCGATGTAACCCCCAAACTTCTTCAGGTGCATTTTTTCAACTCATGAACCTATACAGAATTTTATAATTTAACCCTATATTTAATCCACGGGGGTAGCTAGCTCTTATTCCGTCAGCCATGGCCGAATAGAAGTGTTCATTATTATGTTATCCTTAATTATTATTATCGCCTAGAGTAAGGATTGAACCTTCAACCTCCAGAATTGATTATTAATCAACATCTTTAACCATTGCACCTAGAATAACTAATAACAACATAATTATTAACAGTTCTACCAGAGCGTAATGGTTAAAGACATTTATTAACAATCAGTTCTGAGTGACAGTCTTTGGGAGGTTGAAGGTTCAATCCTTACTATAGGTGATGATAACTAAGAATAAAAATTAAAATTAACACTTTTACCCAATCGTGGCTGACGGAATGAGAACAATCTATCCCCGTGGATTAAATAAAGAGTCAAGTTCGAAATTCTGTATCGATTCATGAGGTTCCTATTGCAATTTTCAGTTTCAAATGTTGTACTTTCGACATTCTTTGTTGGTCAATAATTATTCCAGAGTAAATCAGACCTAGAGGTTGAGATTTCAATCCCTGGTGAAGGAAGGTAAAAATAAAACTGATACAGCGACATATCTAAAAATCGCATGGAACATGTGAAAGAAGAGCACTCTACCAAAGTGGATATGGTTCAGTTCAAATTCCTAGAAACTGAATAACCATGAGAAAGCAAGAAAATAAAATGAACGAAGCGTGACTTCCTGGCCTCCGTACTCGAATGAAAGTGTAGTATCTGTTTTGTTCTTAGTCAGAAGAGAAACCCTTTTTGACTGGGGGAATTTTTATTCAGAGTGCCCTTTTTTGGGGGAGTTAGATATCCCACATAACAAAAAACAACCTTGTGTCTAACTTTGCTCACATGGGGAGGCAAGTAAATAGGGGCAGCAACCAAGATGAAGAAAACCGTCTGAAAGATGTAAACAATGTTAAGTGTTGAACTAGTTTTTCCGACATTATGTAAGTGGCAGTCATTAAAAATCAGTTTTTTTTAGTGGCCTCTTCTGAATTGAAGGTCTGTGGCAATCCATGCCTCGCCAAGCAATTCTGTTAATTTTCATAACATTGTTTTTCAGGGAGGCTGACAGAAGTGATAAGACCATAGAACTACCACAACTGTTGATATTTCAGAGTTTTCCTTCTCCAAGACAAGTTGCCTTACTAAGGCTTGAGAGACCAGTCTACCCTACTATTTCACCCATGGAGGGAGGACGGATGGATTCATACCTTTGGGTTTTGTTTTAATCAAAAAAATAAAAAAATAACTAATTAGTCATTACTTATCAAGGCTAAAAGCCACTTACGGATAAGGTTTAATGAAATGGATGGATGTTCAGTTGTGAATGCTGAAGAATATTATGAGAGGATTGAATATGATGAATGGAATGAATAAAATTTGATGACTTATTAGGAAGATTTATGACAAGTGTTTATTGACATCAGATTTGAAGATGACTATTTTGTAGCCCTCCTCTATATATGGCATAATCATGTTGACACACCGGTTCTCATTAGATCACCGAAGTTAAGCAACATTGAGCCTGGCCAGTATGAGATTGGTGACCATTTAGAAAAACTAGACGCTGTATGTCATCTCTCCATACCAGGATATACATGCTGACTGGGGTTTGCATGTGAATTTGTATTCCTCATAAACTTCTACTTTCAATGGAAGGCGGAATGCCCGACGCTAGACGAATAGCACAAAAAAGTGGTTTTACCGGTTATTTGATTCGATATTGTAGCTCTCAGGGTAACATGTTCCACAGATGAGTAGTTCTTGGGGGAAAAAAAAACCTCTTTTCATGGGAATTCTGTTTAAGTTTTTTGCAGTTGTGGCAAAAGACGAGTTTTTGCTAATGTCTTACGAGGAACCAGAGATTATAGCTCAGTTGAGCACAATCTGTCCTCGTATTTCTTTGAAGTTTAAAATTGCATTTTCATCAGTCAGTTACACTTAAGTTTGAAGGACGAATATTTAATATAATCAGATCCTTCGTAGCCAAAAGAAAGATCCACATTGTCATCTAAACAATATGACATTAATGCGGGTGTGTCCCAGGGGGTCCATCCTTGGACCGTTATTATTTGATTTTTATAAACGACCTCCCTGATGCAATTGTGCCCAAGATGGGTATATTTGCTGACAACACCATGCTCTATTCGAGACATGTGGGAAAAACAGATGTGCAGATATCCAATGCAATGGCTGAATCCTTAGAAAATGACCTAGAGTTGAATGGAGACATAAATTGATGGTAACATTTAATGCTACTAAGATACAGCTCCTTTCCTTTAACGACTACAAGAAACCTCTTCCACAACCGATTACCATGGCTAATAGCACCCTATCTAAGAGCCCATCATTGAAACTCTTTGGCCTAACATTCACAGGTAACATGAATTGGAAAAAATACACAGAAGACATTGCCAAGGCTGCTGCAAAGAAAGTGGGCTCTCTCTACCGAGCTAGAAACCCTATCACACCTGACATTATCCTATATCTTTACAAAGCCACCATTTGTCTCATGAATGGAGTATTGTTGTCACATCTGGGCTGGTGCACCAACCACTAGTATCGCCATCTTAGACAGAGTCTAAAAAACAGTCTTTAATCTAATACGTCCCACACTATCTACCAAGCTCCAGATCCTATCCAATCGCCACAATGTTGCATCCCTGTGCTTCCGTTACAAATACTTGAATAGAATGTGCTCCGATGAACTTGCTGCACTGATGCCCCCCTCGACACAAATACTCCCGACTGACCTGTCAGCAAAATCCCACCCCTTTATTGTAGAGGTCCCCAGATGCCGGAGGGCTTCTTACTCTAATAGCTTCTTTCACTGAACCGCTTGCCTTTGGAATTCACTTTCTGCTCTTTGTTTCCCTGACTGTACACACATGCAGAAATTTAAATGTAATGTGAACAAACATCTCGCTGCACAACTCCCCACTTAAGATGTCTCTAATTCACAGTAGTCTCTTACGTCTCACTGGCAATGTGTCTTATTTGAAGTGAACGATAGTAAAGAAAACATTTTTCTTCAGTCTGTTACACCTAAGTTTAAAATAGTATTTTCATGGATTTGTTAGAGTTTGAAATAAGTTTGAAATAGTATTTTCGTCAGTCTGTTACGCTTAAATTTTAAATTACATTTTTGCCAGTCTGAAATAGCATTTTCTTCAGTCTGTTATGCTTAAATTTGAAATTACATTTTTGCCAGTCTGAAATAGCATTTTCTTCAGTCTGTTATGTTTAAATTTGAAATTACATTTTTGCCAGTTCGAAATAGCATTTTCTTCAGTCTGTTACGCTTAAATTTTAAATTACATTTTCGTCAGTCTGAAATAGCATTTTCTTCAGTCTGTTACGCTTAAATTTGAAATGACATTTTTGCCAGTCTGAAATAGCATTTTCATCAGTCTATTATGCTTAAATTTGAAATTACATTTTTGCCAGTTCGAAATAGCATTTTCTTCATTCTGTTACGCTTAAATTTGAAATGACATATTTGCCAGTCTGAAATAGCATTTTCGTCAGTCTGTTACGCTTAAATTTGAAATGACATTTTTGCCAGTCTGAAATAGCATTTTCATCAGTCTATTATGCTTAAATTTGAAATTACATTTTTGCCAGTTCGAAATAGCATTTTCTTCATTCTGTTACGCTTAAATTTGAAATGACATATTTGCCAGTCTGAAATAGCATTTTCATCAGTCTATTATGCTTAAATTTGAAATTACATTTTTGCCAGTTCGAAATAGCATTTTCTTCAGTCTGTTATGCTTAAATTTGAAATTACATTTTTGCCAGTTCGAAATAGCATTTTCTTCAGTCTGTTACGCTTAAATTTGAAATTACATTTTTGCCAGTCTGAAATAGCATTTTCGTCAGTCTGTTACGATTAAATTTTAAATTACATTTTCGTCAGTCTGAAATAGTATTTTCTTCAGTCTGTTACGCCTAAGTTTAAAATAACATTTATGTGGATCTGTTACACCCAAGTTTTTAAGAACATTTTTTTATATTGCTAAATGCAGATTGAATCGTCACATTTTTAGAATATCCGTTGTGGATTTTATGTTAAATCTGGCCAAAACAAAGAATTGTTTCAAACTCAATTATTTTTTACAATGAAAATTGGCAACTAATTATAAATAAAAAAATAAATAAAAAGAAAGAAAAGAAACCTTAAAAAAGTAGATCGTAAGATGTTATTGCGCGCCGGATGGAATGTCGATTAAATTGTTACAAGTCGATGGGAAAACGAAAACTGAAATAAAGAAATTCGTGTCATGAGCAAAAATATTTTTTTAAGCAATGGGGAAAAAAACAAAAAAGAAACAAAATGCATTCTTTGTTATCAAGGGAAATGGATTTGGATTTGATTAATAAAAAAGTATCAAAACATCTATACAATAATAGCCTTACAACATTGTTAGTGCGACTGTTATTACCTATTGAGAAACATGGACTCGACCACATGCAAAGAAATTTGATAGTTACTTGATATTGGTAAAGTTTTTAGCTAAAACTTCAGGGAACTAATATTAAATGTTTAAAAAGCGTTTATTTTTTAATTTTTCTATTACAAAATCAATTATGCTAAATATACCTTGTAAAAATGAAATATATTAAGAAAAATATCTTTAATTTTTTCATAAATTACAGCAATGTCCACGGCAGGTGAAGATATCTATCTAATATATAAAGTAAAGTCAGTTTCCTTATTGTTTCTTTGTCATCAATAGTTTACTTGTTACAAAATCAATATTTGATTCTAGTTTATCAGTTTTTCTTGTGTATGGTTGCAGCATGTTTTTAAGAAGAATAAAATCTAATTCGATTTAATCCCTTCCAAAAAATACTTTGTCCAGGTCAGAATTATTTTCAAATGACCACTATCCTTAAAAAAGGAGCATAACTCTGTATTTGTCCATGCAGAGTTACTTGCTTTTGATTGGAACAAAAAATAATTTTTGTGAGAAAAAAAAAAAACAACAAAAAAAACAAAAAAACGGCAAAACAAATTGCAAATAAACACTTTAACGGGCAATGCCGGATCGGGGCAGCTAGTTATTATTAAGTTGGCGATGAACAAAAAAAAAATTAACTCAGACACAGATGAAAGGGAAATAATGATCTTGAATAATTTCCAAGGGTCCAGCTAATAAAATTAATATTAAAGTTAATGTTGAAAAATTTCAATTTAGTGCCTCCCCTTACTCAAAGTCAAAAACCTAAACATCAAGAATTGTTTAAATCTTAAAAATTGTTTGCTGCAAACAATCTTGACAAGTTGTTTTATAATAAAATAATTCTCTCCTCTTAACCTGAAGACGTCTTCAACATCTTAAAATGATGGTGGGATCATTTGGTTTCAAACTGTTACCATTCATTAATTGTTATTCATTTTACTCAGTTAGATGGTAGGTTTGTTGTATCTTACGGCACACCAAACCTTGTGGGGTCATTTTATCCAAGATGGTTTGTAGGTTAGTTTGTAAGGAAATGATCTGTGGATAATCTTGTTTTTTATTGACATATTACTATTTTGTAGATATTATAGAGTATTATTGTTGTTTTAAGAAAATGCTATAATTGTGAACCTGCATGAGTGTGTCCACTGCATTGGTCGCGATCGTCGCACACGTTGGGCTGGTTGTTGTTCAACTTAGTCGGTGCTTAGTCAGTGCTGCAACAAAGAATTCGCACACCTCAGCTTCAACTGCCTCGTAGCTCTAAAGAAAACCCACTCACTGTCATCCCCAAAAGCTAGGTCTCCCCCTCTCATCTCTTGGAGTCCTATCCTCCTGACCAGAAACCTTGGATTCCAATCTTTCTCAGTGATCACCATTCGACCACCCAAGCACTGGCTACTTGAAATATCCACTGGAGATAATGATCAGACAGGGGGTTATCATGGAGACAATCTACAAACATTATTTTTTGGTCTCAACATGACTCTCTTTTTTTACGAGGCACTTACTTTATTTCAAAGAGAAATAAGATTTGATGTGGTCCTTTTTCCTTTGGCCAAGTATTTATCATCTGCACTGTCTGCCATTCGCATGCACCACTAAAAAAATGCAGCCTATTGCATTTTTACATTATATTACTGGCTTTTTAAAAATTATTTTAAAAAGTTCTGTCAAATTGCATGCATTAGAATCTGCATTTTAGCAGTGCATTTTTTTTTTAGCGCTGCATGACGACAATATGCACCTCACCCTTTTTTCTTAGTGTGTGTGTGGGTAGACTTTACATAAAAAACCTCACTTGATACAGATACAAGAAACTTGATAGAGGAATATCAACACCACACTATAGAAAGAACTAATCAAATAATTATGACCTTGTGACCTTGACTGCTTGCATCTGGTATTGAACCAATCATAGATGATGCCCTGATAGGTACTACCACTCCGGATCAGTTTGTTGTATACACCGTCTTAACGATGGGTGTATAAACTGTTATACACCTGTGTCCAAGTTGTGAACCAAAGTTCTTAATCGACTGTAGATAAAACGCTTGGGCCCGATGTTAGTTTATAAGAAAGATGTATTTAAAAAGAAAGACAGTCACATAAAACATCAGAACGACAAGCTACTTGTGTACGCGTGAGACAAAGAGAGAGAGAGAGAAACAGACGGGCAGATAGATTGTTTGTCTACATATACTTAGCTACATTGTATGCAACCACTCTCATCCTCACTGGGGCTCATCGAGAAATGGACACATTTTGCCTCAGCTTGCTTAAGTTGTTAGTCACATACCCCCCCCCCCCCCGGCCTAAAATCACGTGATTTCATCAATTTCCACTTTGAGGTTACCTTCGCCATTACCTTGACTCTTCCATCCAAACACGGCCTTAGCTATGTAACAAGTTTTCCTATTACATAGTTTTCTCATTTTCGTAAACTAATTGACACGATCTTAACAAATGAGCCATTTGGATCCATTCTTTTCATGTATAATAATCAACGTTTAAAGATACATTAATAATTCATCACTGCAGATACCCAGCTTTATAACAAAATGACAGAGTTCATGTTTTCAATTTAAAGATGAAGAATCATTAAATTCATTTCACAGTTTAAGAACTGAAAGGAACTGCATGTGTCATGGCATGTTTAAAGTGGGATAAATTGGTGATCCCAGTTGTGTCTGTGGCGCCGACAGTCAAATAACCAAACAATCTTAAAGACTGAACTCTCCACATTTGTGGTTTCGGTAGTGCAAACGCTAGATTCTGACCAAAGAAATCTTTATCTGCTCGTAATAATTTATATATACTACATATTTATAACATTTTGGTTTTAAACAGGATCGGCATATTTTTCAAAACACATGTTAGTTCAGAATAATCAAGAATGATCTCCCTTGAACCATATCCAATTTATCTCCCTTCAATTATACTGTCCAATGAAGAATGCACTTTCCTATTGCCAAAAATCAAAAATATATAATTCCATTCCACATTTGGGGAATATAGAATCCGTATTCAGTCTCTTTCTGGCTTGGATGCCTAAACGATTGTGTGTGGCGCTGATTGTCTAGGAATCTCAGCACAGCTTTCACAATTCCTGGTTGCAGTCGTTTTCAGACTCCCTCTTGTCTGGTCTTTTCAAATTTTGCACAGTGACTACAATAAACAATTTTTTTATTATCTATAACAATTAGAAAAAGATGTGTAAAATCAATGTTTTCGTCATAGCTTTCGACATTTGAAAATCATTTTTAACCATTTAAATTGGTAGATAGATGGCCGATTCAAATTGATATAACTTGGTAGAAGTTATAATAACAAAATAACCAGAGTGTAAGGTCTTTAAAAGAGGATGGTTATATCTTGTACAAAACAATAGCACTACCAGTAATTCAATAGGATATACAGTTGAATACACATACTACTGTTTGTAGTATATACATTCTACAGACTAATTCACTTATATAGTGACTGAGGGGAGTCCGGTCTCCCATCACAACACAACTTAAAAAGTATAGGTCAACATCAACTGTTATGGTGATTTCTTTTGTGTGTGTTCCTAACTCAAAGAAAAAAGAGCATGTTTATCCAAGAAAGACCTATTCTATAAACCATCTAATCTTTAAATGACATGTTAGCTAAGAAATTTCTTTTGAGAACAGAAATAGAATTTTATTAAAAAGGAATCATGAGGTCAACTTTGAAACTCGATTAAAGACTTGTCAGTAAAACTAGAAAAAGAAAACACAAACGGGGACATTTTATTATTTTTAAATGGATGTAAAAGACAGAATTGGGTTAAATGACTGTTTTAGGGGAATTCATAGTGGAGAAGAGTTCATCACGATCAAAGTATGGCCGGACTTCCTTCCCATACAAGTGATAATCAGAGACAACCCCAAATGGGTATTAAGCTTTCTTTCGAACACCTGACATTTTTTTCTTCTAATTAAAACAACAAAACAAGCATCATTAATGTGTGAGAGAGGCATATTTAGAGAAATAAGGGAAAAAATGAAAAAGACTAATATAAACAAAAAGATTAACACAGAGTCATGGTTTGATTCAATATTTCACTCAGTTTCATTCTTGATCAAGCCCCATACTACGGGTGAAATATCAAATCAAACCACAACTATGTTAATCTCTTTTTCTTCAAACTAGTCTGTCATTGTTTGCTTATTCCATTTGTTATCTAACATTACAAAGTAGATGTGGTATTCTGGCAGAATCGAAGTGACAACTATAAGAGAAGCCATTTTGATCGTCACTTCGACTATGCCGAATCTATTTAGAAGTTCTGTTTGATGTTGAGTTTTTTTGGGTTTTTTATTATACATAAAAATTTATTTTAATAGTTTGTTTTTTTGCTTGGAGAAAGTGATAATTTTCTTGTTCTTTTTCAGCTTTCAAAGAGCAAAAGATGGCGTTAGTGTTGGTGTTTCCCCTGGGAAATTCTCTGGAGCAGTCATTCACATTTTGTATATATCCCATTCGAAATGGAAGCCCTCCAACAAAGGTCGTACAGAAATTCAATTGTTCTTGGTTTAAGTCTCAACGAACACTGGTTAGATAGTCAAAACTTTTAAGACATAAAAGTATATTCATACGTTTATTAAATCAGTTGAGACTCAGGTAAGATTTCATTTTGATTGAAATTGAAATTTAAAGAAACTCAAACCAAAAATGCATGAATATTAAATTATTCTATTTCCTTCTGTGATTTGAATATTTGTTATATTTTTTTTTTTCAAATCACTGACAAATATGATTTTAAAAAATAAATATAAAATAATCCTCACCTTTTTTGACTAAAACCATTTATGGTATCCAGCAAGTTTAAATTTTGACTGAAACAGACAAACAGAAAATCAAATACATATAAAGTGAAATTTAAAAAAAAAATTTTTTTTAAACCTGGCAGATTGAAATAAACAAAAACATAATCCTATGATTTTAATTCTTTTTGTTTTTTTTTTTAATAAAATGTATGAAAAAATAATTACAAATGAAAATCATTTCAGATTTTGAATCTTATAATATTAAAAATATGTTTCTTCTCTATTGATTGGAATAAATACGGTTTGATCTTAAAAATAATCTCTTAATTTCCTAAACCTGACATTTTGGGATGGGAGAACAAAAAAACTGTTCTAATAAAATAATAATATATCCATCTTTTATTCAAAGTAGGAAGATTAAACGGATACATTTTTTACAGAATTTTTTATGAATTATATTTGATGTATTTTTGTGTTTAATCACATTGGATATGAAAAAAATAATCGAAGATATTGCATTAGAAAACTTTTATCAAAACCTTCATTTTTATTTTGTTTTGTTTCTTTGTATGCAAAACACATTGAAGAATCCCTTATAGCAGCAAGTTTGAGTCAAAGATGAAGACAAGAGTAGACCAGTTGTTTTTTGTTTTTTTTAATATGGGACAATGCATAATTGTTTTTATTAAAAGACATTAACAATTTCATTCTTACTGAAAGAATAAAATGTTAACATCCTTTGACACTAACTAATAAATATTGAGGATGATTTGGTTGGCATCATTCCATGTCAAATGAACACAAAGTCAAATCAAAAGTGACAAGCCTTTTGTTTTTCAAATTTGGTACTCTTACAGATGTGAAAAATTTAATGATGCCAATTTTATACCTCTAGGTCAAAGGTGGAATGTTATAAGTTATCTCCCTTGCAGTCATATAAGTTATCTCCCTTTATTGTAAAACTCTTCAATGACAGCATGCAAGAGATAAGAAAGAGCCTTTTCTCTCTTTTAACCACAGCTAGGTTCGGATGTGTAAACACAGTTAATAAAAGCATGAGGCGAACCCACATTCTGTCTCTTAATTTCTGACTTCAGCTTTTGTCCAATATATTAAAAAAAAGGGTTTTATGGATTTTTGAAGATAGTAACAATTTCAAAATCAATCATCTTTTGACCTAGAGATGTCAAATCGGACCCATTCAATCAAGTGGACTAAATGGGGAAAAAAATCTTCTTCAGTCTTAAGTTGACCATTGTTCGATTGACATAGAATGACTATGGCAATCTATGAATTTTGGTTGGATAAATAAGCTGTGCTGGAATAAGGATTGAAAAGAATAAAGTTCCATTGAAACAGAATTGATTTAAGCCAATAATTGCAATGAAACAAAAAAAAGAAAAAAAGGAGTATTTCTGAAACAAAATCTAAACAGAAAACAAAGCGCCACCAATTCAAAAATGCGTACAAAACTGACATGCCACAAGAATATTGTATTACAAAAGAAAATAATGTTCCAAAGTCATCATAACCATTTTTGAAATGAAAATCATAAGAGATAGGAAAATTGTATTTAAGTAAGGGAAATTCTTCATATCAGAAATGGGAACTCTGAGTCAGGAATTTTTCTAAGAGTTGGAGTCTTTTTTTTTTTTTTCGTTCAAAACGATTTAGGAATCAGATGTATTTTTCAGGAGATTCCCTAACTCTCACATGAGATTGAGGGTAGGGGTAAAACAGATTCAAGAGTCAGATTTTTAAAGCAGATTCTTCATATCTGATTTACAAACAGAAAGAACTTTTTTGATTTTGATAGTTCAAAAATAGATTCATAAATTCAACATAAAAAAATGTACATTATTTGACTTTGGACCATTTTTTCCTTCGGGTTGTTTTTTTGTTTTTTTTGCCGAGGCTTAAATACTAAATCTATTTTGTAAAACAAAGTACAATTCTTACAAGCATAAAAAATAAGAAATATTTTGGACAATAAAATACTTCAATATTGTGTTTGGATTGATATTAACAAGTTTATGATGTATTTGATAAACACTACCTTTCAAACCTTTATATTTCCTTATTGCAAATAGGTTTGAAACAATTTATTTTTAAATACACCAACTTAAATATTTAAACCCAATTTTTTTTTTTTTTTTTTTAAATATTTTTAAAAAATTATTACGTTATCTTTTCCTACTCAGAATTTGAGCAGATTTGTATTTGCAACAATTGGTTTGAAATTAAGTTTGATTGAAAAAATTTTTTAGATTAATTTTGATTTTAATTTTTAAAAGGACAGATTGTGACAAATTTATTCAAAAACTGTAACTTGTACGATGCAATCGGAGAACAATGAAAGGTCCGTAGATAAGTAAAAGCTGTTTAACCGGCATTTGTCTTAGCATTGCAATTATGCTGAATAGGTATAATCAACTTGTCACAGGGGGTTGAACAAGAATATAACTAAGTTCTGTAAAAAGAGCTTAAAATAAAAGGTTCAGAAGACAAAAAAATGAAGATTTGTTTTTTTGGTGCTGTTATAGATGAGGCGCCTGATTTCCGTGACTTCGCGTCGGCAACGATCGGGCAGGTCGCAGAAGCGCCCGAGAGTTGTTGAGACAAAAACGCCAAGCGTTAATGAAAGACTTGCAGGCGATAATATAAGACGAATAAATTCAAAGAAAAAATACATAGATAAAAAGATAAAAACCGAACCATCTGTAGGGTGGGGAAGGTGTCAAATAAACCATTTTCAATCAAATGTGTAGAAAGAAAAAATTTTTTGGGGTGGGGGGTTGTCAATGTTTTCTTCTTCATTTGTTTCGCTGTTTTTCTTCTTTCTTTTTCTTGCGAACATAAAACAAAGAAAGAAAGAAAAATGGGTTAGGTTTAGGGTTAAGAGTTAGGGGTCAGAGTTAGGGCTCCCATTCTTAGCGATAGCCAAGCCCTGCATTCAAACTGCCAAGCTCTAACTGGAAGACTGGCAGACGCTAATATAAGATGAATAAATTCAAAGAAAAAATACATAGATTAAAATCATTTTTTTTTTGTGAAAATAATGGGGGGGGGGGGTAAAATTTTGTCAATGTCTTTATAAAATAAAAGAAAGAAAAAATGATATTATTCCGTCAGTGCTCGGACACGAAGTCACGGAAATCAAGCGCGTCATCTATAACAGTACCGTTTATTTTTATATAGAAGTTTGAGACTTCTTTTCTATTTCCAAGTGAAAATACGGCCATAAAGAGAAGGCAATTTTTAATATCTTGAAAAACAATAGAAATACAGTTGAAATGCCTTCATCAAAAACGACCCTTTCCGTCATCGGGTAGCGTTTTGTGTCCTGTATTGTCAACATTTCAAAATGTTTCCTTCTTCCTATTCTGACGTTGGAAAGGAGATCAGAAGAAATACTTACTGGTCAAGTGTCTTTTCTCTATGGCTATTATGCAAATGTAAATCCTCCTGAAAGAGATTTTAAAAAAAGATAAAAAAATGAATATAATAAAAAGAAAAAAATCATTGCTTGTGTGTGTGCATGGGTGTTTTTTAAAATTATATTCTCTTATGAAAAGAGAAGCTTTAGAGTAGCCAGATTTGTAGTAGTAGTAGTAGTAGTAAGGGTGGTTTTAATTGTTACCATTTAAAAAATAAATAGCTTAACTGGAATAGAATAACTGGTAGGAGATATAATCGATTATAATAATTATACGCTAAGACAATTTCATATTCGTAAGTACGTTATCACTCTCCACCCTTTTTTTTTTCTAAAGATTGGATTGCCCAATCATCGAAGATGCAATGGAAAAAAAGTAACTTTTATAATTTCATCTGATGCAGCTGTTGTGTGAAACGTGAAACTCAAACTAAAATACACTTTCTTGGCTTTCCGGTTTGATCAAAGTGTAGTATATGTTTATATTTATGAACTATAATATTTCCAATCAATTTGGGGATATCTTAGGTAAGCCGGCCCCTAGTGTAAATGTGGTATTGTGGTGACTGAGATGATTCTAGTGAAGAGTAGGATAGACATTGTTATCACTATAGACCAAGGATGACCAACGAAACTCATTTTCCCCTACACTTTTGATGACCTTGTGTCGGATTTGTTTTAAATTTAAATTTTTAATATTTTCTGCAAATAAATAATTCAAAGTGTAGTATCTGTTCTGTCCAAAGATGGTACAACAATATATCGTGTGGTCTGTGTGTGCACCGGGCGTCCATAGAATGGAAATATGTCATTCTTTTAAGCATGGCAGCAATATAGAACAGATGAAGGATACAATTGCAGAAGTTCCACGAGTCACGTGAGTAATCTATTATTTTACTAAAACTGCGTCAATCAACGTTAGTTTTCCTAAAGCTTTTTTCCCCCTATATACTTTAATAACACTAAATGAATGCTAGAATATACCTTAGTTCTGGGATTGAGTTAAGTTTTTTTTTTTTTTAATTCATTTTAATTGTTTTAATTAGCCGTAATTGGTAATTAAATGAATATGTAACCTACCCCTCCCTTAGCTATCAATGTATTTCTCTCACCCCCTCTCACTATGTTAATTCAACCACTTTCTAATATTTCTTAATATCTCTGTGAGTAATTAGAGAAATAGTGACTCACTTTTTTCTGCATTGCTATCTAATTAAGATAGTGTTTGTACACACCACAAACCCGTATGTAAATTAGATAGCAAAATATTATCCTTATGGATTTCGGAGGCGAGGACGAAGTAGGTACTCATACTGCAGAAGGAGTGAAAATACACAGACATTTATTGAAATAATTTTCGGTAAATTTATCGTCTTTAACCTCCTCGAGACATACAGAATAAATTAGGAGCCCTGTGTACTCTTGCTCCAAGCCCTGGACCCCATCCTCCATTAGATTAAGCCGATTTTGTACTCTGTCAAGGAAAGAAAGAGTACTCGGAGCGGCACCTCCCCAGATGTGGCAGCAGTACTCCAGCTTAGGACGTATCTAACGTTTATACAGGTAAAGGATAGCTTCAGGAGTCAGGGACTTACATAAAATTAAAAAAAACTTTCTGTGCTCCAATATAAAGTTTTGTGCTCTATACTTAAATGACATGTCACTCATATTATAATGAATTAAAAAATATATGAATTGTCTCTCCAAAAAGGAGGGGAAGTTCAGCTGGTATAACTTTGAGACATGAATGCCATTTCATGGCAACATTTTTGTTTTAGTACTATAAGTTTGCTTTTATGGAGACAGATAGCAACTAAACAATTTCTTTGCACTTTTCTCTTCACAGAAAGAAACGGGTTGGGGAGAATGGTTAAGTTGAATTAGGCATTTATTAGCCGGAAGTTTAAGCAGTTAAAAAATAGAAACAGCTGTTTCAGAATTATTTAATGAATAAGCAGAAAATGGGGTTGCTCCTCTCATCCAACCCTTTCAACCAAAAATAATTCAAGATTTTCTTCTTTTAAAAAAATAAAAAAATAAATTAGATTAATTATCTGCATGGCATTTTCTCAGCAATTGCCAATTGTTTATCGTACGATGAAAAAGAGATTAAAGTTTTGGCACAAACTCCATAACAGATCAAAAAACTTGGCCTCAAATCTTTTAAGAAATTATATTTTCCATAAAGGGAAGATAAAACATTCTTGACTGAGCAGGAAATTACAGAATTGAACTCCGAAAGAAATATTGGTGTCCTTTACATCATGGAAAAAGCATCAAATTCGTTAAAAAGGATAATTTTGTATGTGAATATTCTGTGACACAAAAAGTGTGCTTGTGCAATTTAAATTAATCGATTTAAATTAATAATGAAATAATTAAAAGAAATTAGGAGTCCCCACATTTTGAGGAGACAAAAATATGTCAAATTTTATTAAACAAACGATTTAATTCAAAAGGTCATCTTCCTTGTATTTGAGTAAACAAGCATCACAAGGACACCTGCAAGATTTAAGTGCATCATTTTCAAGACAACAGTTTTGAAGAATCATTTTCACTCAACAGGTCAGGTGATTCAAAACAACTGTTTTGAACTAACGCAACTGACAAAATTAAAAAGGTCACAAGAGGGTATCTGTCACACTAATCTTGAACCGACAGATGAATAAAAAAAATAAATAAATAAATAAAAATTAAAAAAAAAAAAAAAAATCAAACTTTTGTTATATTTCAAATCATAAATTTTCAAATAAAAAATTGTGTTATGTCTCTGAATTTTTGAGATGACTATTGATAATTTGTATAATTTGGATTATTCAGACTACTGTTCTCATCTTGAGTGTTATTCTTACAACGTTTTGGCCGATCTAACCTCTGACCTTCTTCAGGTGTATCTTGTTGAACTCAAGAATCTGCACGGAATTTTGAACGGAATCCTTTATTTAATTCACGGGGATAGCATGCTCTCGTTGCGTCACCCATGACCGAATAGAAGTCTTCAGTAATTCGCAATTCCTTGTATCGCCCTCACTGAGGATTGAACCTTCAACTTTTAGAAGACTGCACCTAGAACTGAATTTTACTTAGTACTTTATCCGTTACGCCATAGGTCAGTACAGATTTCCGAGTTCGACAAGATACACCTGAAGAAGGTCAGAGTTTACATAAGCGGAAACGTTGTGAGAATCACACTCAAAATGAGAGCAGCAGACTAAATAATACAAATTGTATGTTTTGATTTTAACGGAATTGTCAGAGGATAATTTTCAGGTTCGAGGGATTAATAACAAAACAAATTAGGTCACACTTATCATATCTTATAAATATAATCACCTGTCAATAAATACTAAAAAATGCAAATTTTGAAATGAGACCCAGCCCACATAGCGTGGTTCAGATTTTAAGGTACACTTTTTGGGGGTGAAACAAGGGCTTTCATTGCTCGACAAATCATAATAGAGGAGAAAATGCAACACGGTTTGTGATATCGAATCATAAAACTTGTCTTGAGTAAAAAGTTCTTGATAAAATGAGAGAGAGAGAGAGAGAGATCGAAAAGAGAAACTTAAAGACTAAGAATTCCTTCCTAAATTCAATATTCTCTGAAAGACAAAACACTAAGTAAATTTGGTACTTCTGCAGTTTACAGACAGCGCTATTTTTTAGATAGGATCTTCAAATTAAATTCAATTTTTACAGAACTGACCATTTACCCAAGTTCTCGCATCAAAGTTCTGCGGATCTTTTAAACACAGCGTGGGCGTAGAATGATTGACAGAGCAACCAGTTGGAACACATGCGATCCTCGTCGCATCGAACTACATTTTGTGCCGTGAGAGGTTTGTTTTGGTTATTTTGTTTTATGGCATATCAACCCTTTTCAGGTTATTTAATGGCGAATCCGGTCATTTTGGTAAAAGTTCTTTACATCTTTAAATATGTATTCATGGTGTTTGGTTTGGTTGTTTTGTAGAGGAAAACCGTTGTTTTTGTTTTTAGCTTTGCAAAACATGATTGAGTTTTGCAAAGGGAAAAGTAAAAAAAAAAACAATAACATCAATGTTTGGTGCATTTTAAGTCAGGAAGCCGGTATCTTCAGACAGCCTGATCTGGTATCACCAGTTAGTGCCGTGAGAGCCAGGCTATAAGACTGAGTAACTTCCATGGCACATCAGACCACAATTCCTATTGTCATAAACTTAAAAAATATTGGTGTATTTCAATAATAAGCATTTTTTCTTGTATTTTTGGTCCTTGCCTTTAATTGGAAATATTGCCCATGTCTGTTAGTCTTCAGCTTTTCTCAAAATTGGTTCATTCGTTCTTCACCAAATTCTGCATCAAGTTATCGGATGATCATGAACACCAAAAAAAAAAATGTCAGAACCAGATTTTCTTTTTCTTTTTTTTAGGGGGGGGGGGGGTCGGGGTCAGGTTTATCTTCTGGGAGAACTTTTTCAGAAATATCTAAAATTACACTCATTTTTCTTCTGCAAATCCACAAAAAGTTGTGAGTACTGGCTGTTTATACGATTCGAGTTCTGTTCCTATTTACTTTGCCTCCCCACGAGGGCAGAGTTGGACTTGGAGAAAATCCAGCTCCACAAAAAGCATTCTGGATTGGAACAAAAATAATTGCCTCAGTCTAGAAAGATCCCTCCTTCTCCTACCAAGAACAGAAAAGATGAAGTGTAGTATCAGAACAGATCCTACACTTTGCTCCTAACCAAAAGGCTAAGAGGATTAACAAAAATTATTAGAAATTATGTTTTTAAGCAAAAATAATTCGATTTGAACTAATGCTGAATACCCTTGTTTTTGCGGATTATCAAAAAAAAAGGGAGAAAAAAAAAGAAAAAAGGTCACTTCATTTAAAAAAAAATATTTATATAATGTTTTTTTTTTTGGTGTTATGTTAATTTCTTTAAATTTAGAAAACGTATCCAGCTTAAAAAATCATTTAGACTTACGTGGGATTCAAAGCCCAGATGCTGACATCGTAAAAACTACTGCCTTAATAATGTGTACTCTGCCTATTCCTTTTT
Source organism: Sepiola atlantica (assembly GCA_963556195.1). NCBI lineage: Eukaryota > Metazoa > Mollusca > Cephalopoda > Sepiida > Sepiolidae > Sepiola > Sepiola atlantica. The sequence goes on from OY744515.1 coordinate 112,258,410, forward strand.
TATCAACGAATCACGTTTCTATGTGCATACGAACAGACACTCCCCAAAACACCATAACTTGTTAATAGATTATGTAAAAATACTGAAATTCTTTTATAAATAACAAGATTATTTTATATCTTAATCTAATATATAAAGTAATGGATCTGCAAATCCGTTACAGACACGTTTATCGAGGCTCAATTAACATTTCAGTTTCATTATTAAGACTTGCCGTACTATTGAGATTGTTCTTATCTCAACAATAATCTATAATAGCGAAAAGTATTTAATCCGGCCCTTCTTGAAACGTAAATACATTTTTCGTATTAATACAAAGAGATAGGAGGAGGTACTGTTCGGCAACACAAAGAGAGAGAGAGTACTCCCACTGTTCGTCTTTCAAAATATGTTCACACATAAATTCTTAGATTTGCCGCCATCTTTAGAAAGAGAGGGGGGGGGGGGAAGAAACACAACTACTGCTGCTACTGCCACCATTTCTATGCACTTCTCTCTTTACTACGATGTTATTATGACTACTAATCTGTACATCGGTCGTCAGCTTTTTTCTTTGTTTATTTACATTTGACATCTTTGTTTTGATTTTCCCTTTTTTAATGTTTGATTTTAATAAACATTAATAGTAAGTAAAAATATAATTGAATATGTATTTATCAAAGTTAACGTTTTCTTAACGCAGACATATTCATAGACATGTCCGATCCATGGGAAATTAAACTGTGATTTTGAAGCCTTTTAACAAGTCAATTTGAAAATAATTTCTATACCAAAACTAAATAGTCGTGCCCTTAAACCAAACATAATGCGATTTTCAAACATTTGAACAAACAGCAAAGACGAAGTTTTATTTTATTTTATTTATAACTTGAAAACTGATAATTATAGAATTTAAAAAAATAATAAAAATTCTAACATTGGTTCAGGGCTGGTAGCAGGAGTTTCTTGAGTGTAATTCAATTTTCCGAGCAATGCTAAGTATTCCTCGGGTCCCGTTAGTAAAACGGAAATGAATAAAATAAATATTAATTCATAAAATTGAGAAAAAGAAAAGATTATTTTGTATTTCATTGTGTTTACAGTTTGAAAGTAATGTACTCATTATTATCGTTAAATCTCATTGATGCCGGTTATATCGGAGCAAACAATTTAATATTAAACTTTTTGTTGTTTTTATGATGCTAGTAATTGTAGTTTAATTTCAGATTTAGGTTTCATAAAGTTTAAGTAAATTTTCATTTTTTTGTTATTTTTGCATCAAAAATCAATTTAATAAAAAGAATTTTTTTTTTTAATTCATAAATTTGTTTTATTTATTTCTTAGAATAAATGAAAACGGAAATAAGAGACAAAAAAATCGAAAAAAAAATGTTAATTGGCGACATATACCAGCAAGTGAATATCATCTGTACGAGAGATTTAAAAAAAAAAATAAATAAATAAAATTTGGCATAAAATGCAGTGATTGCTTATGTATAAAAAAAGAGACATTCTATGTTGTGGCATCGTTAAATCTATCGATTATTGATGTTCAACGAAAAAAAAAAAAAAAAAAAAAAAAAAAGGTGCAGTTTCCAGAAAGTTCTTTTGCGCTTCCTGATTTTTTCTACACTTATTGATTTCTACTAATTTCGATCACAAAATAAGTGTGTGTGTGTGGGGAGGGGGGGTGCTTTACGGTCTTTTGTCAGTAAGATTCTGTGACGTCAGAAAATACTGTTGTGTCTGTCACAAAACAAATCAATAGGTTTAAAGATATATCCGTGTTCATAATTAACAAACAAAAACATACCGTTAGGAATTATCCATTCAATCTGCGTGTTAAGAGCTTAAAATGTTATGTCAAAATTAAACATGACAGACGAACGGATAGACCAAACCTCTTATAGAGATATGTGGATGCATCATTATATATATATATATATATATATATATATATATATATATATATATATATATATATATATATAAAGTGGAGAACTAAAAGCAAACTTTTAGGAAAGGTAAAAACTATTGTGAAAAGTATACAGCTGAATATACTGGATAATCGGACACTTGCTTGCATTCGGGCAACTTATCTATCCCAGCAATTTCCTCTGATAAGATTTTGATCTTTGAAAAGCCTGGCTTAAGGAAAAAAAATAATTGAATAAATTGCTTTTTGCGGAATATACTTTGCATTGAACAACTGAATTGAAAAAAGATCTGCCTCCGTCACTTTACTAATTCCTTTTCATCCTTCTACATATATATACATAATTATAAGCTCCTTCCAAGTAAAATTGAAAGTTGAGCACTGTCGGAAAGATTAAAACTAAACATTCACTTAAAAGCTTCAGTGCAATGCTCCGACTCTGTCGTTGATTACTATCGAATGTTTAGATGTCTATGCTTGCCACTTTCAGTGTAAATATCACTTAATTTTTTCTTTATTACGTGACAATCTCTCATGGCCTAATAGGACTAGGTGAATGTCTACAGATTCAAGGTGTATCTGTGAACCGGATTCGCGCCCTATGAACGTCTGAGATTGTTATCTCCTTACGCTGATGAGAGCCATAAGCCTGAAACGACATCGTACATAAATAAAAATATAATATTAAAAATAATTTATTATATATAATAAAATATTTAAAATTATTATATATATATATATATATATATATATATATATAATAAAATATTAAAAATAATTTATATATAATAAAATATTAAAATTATTATATATATATATATATATATATAATAAAATATTTAAAATAATTTATTATATAATAAAATATTAAAAATTATATATATATATAATAAAATATTAAAAATTATATATATATATATAATAAAATATTAAAAATTATATATATATATATAATAAAATATTAAAAATTATATATATATATAATAAAATATTAAAAATTATATATATATATAATAAAATATTAAAAATTATATATATATATATATATATATATAATAAATTATTTAAAATAATTTATTATATATATATATAATAAATTATTTAAAATAATTTATTATATATATATATAATAAAATATTAAAAATAATTTATTATATATATATAATAAAATATTAAAAATAATTTATATAATAAAATATTAAAAATAATTTATATTATATATATATAATAAAATATTAAAAATAATTTATTATATAATAACATATTAAAAATAATTTATATTATATATATATAAAATATTAAAAATAATTTATTATATAATAACATATTAAAAATAATTTATTATATAATAACATATTAAAAATAATTTATTATATAATAACATATTAAAAATAATTTATTATATAATAACATATTAAAAATAATTTATTATATAATAACATATTAAAAATAATTTATTATATAATAACATATTAAAAATAATTTATTATATAATAACATATTAAAAATAATTTATATTATATATATATATATATATATATATATATATATATAATAAAATATTAACAATAATTTATTATATAATAAAATATTAAAAATAATTTATTATATATATATATGTATATATATATATATATATTTACACACACACACTAGATGTACCTACCCAGAGTTTCCTGGTAGTGTTTTTACTTTTAATTTGTTTGTTTTTTAACGATACATTTGTTTCCTCCCCCCAAAAATAGTTTACATTTTTTTTAAAAAGGGAAGTAACTCTGTATTGACGAATACAGAGTTACTTCCCTTTTTTAAAGATGGTGTCCATATGAAAATAATTCCGACCTGGTCAAAGTATTTTCTGGAAGGAATTAAATCGAATTATAGTGTATTGTTCTTGACAACATGCTGCAACGATCCACAAAAAGAACTGACGAACCAGAATCAAATATTTATTTTGTAGGAAGAAAGATACTGATGGTAAAAAGAAAGATTAACTTTACTTTATATATATATATTAGATATATACGCACCCACACATACAAGCAGTAAGACCTCACGTTGTCCTGAATTGAATAAGGAACCTATGTCCTTTTGCACCAAGTCGATAACACCATATCTTTTTTCTTATTTCATGCATTTTATATAACATTCAATTTTAAGGGTGGGGCCAAGGATTGATTAGGTGAGATCGGGTGTAAATAAAAGTACATTAATTTTGGTAAATTTATACTCTTTAAGTCTCTTGAGATACACCTGACATTTCCCAGGAATCACTGTGCACTCCTTCTCGAAGCCGTTTACCACTTATTAACATTTATATTATTATTCTTGAATTTTTATAATTTTAAAATTATAAATAAAATAAAGTAAAAAGTTGTATTTCCTTTTTATGGATGTCAAGCACAAAAGCAGACCTCATGAAAATGTAACCTTTTTGATCAAAATAAAATATACTTATCAAAGTACTTTGGACAAGAACTACAATTTGATATATCTCTCTATCTATAAAGTTAAATATGTGTACATGTTTAAATATTTGTAGTATACGATTCACTCCTACACTAATTAACCAAATATTATGAATTTTGGACCACAGCTGCTAGGAGTAAGGGGTGGTAATGTGGGCAATACTTAATTTAATTTAGTTTTATGCAAAAGGGAATGAAGCCTTTGTGAAAATTCAGATACCTCCAGTTTTTGTATAATTTTATTAACGATATATATTAGACATCAATTAATAAATATTCCCCAATTCTTTTTTTTCTTTGGAGTATTTAAAAGGGTTTTTAGGGAGCATAAAATGGGCACAACTTCATATTTTAAAATTCAAATATTTCAGATTTGCATTGAATTTTATCCATAAATCATTAGATACCAATTAAGTAAGATTCCCTGAATTTCAATGTCTACTTAAGCCCACTTAAGTTTTAGCCTTAAACTTTAGACATTTACTAGAATCAAAATCATGTAATGGATTTTGATCAAAATTGGAATAAGGATTCTAGACATAAACTTTAGTAGCATTATATGTTGATTTTCATCTTCATAAGGGAACATAAAAGTGGGTCAAAACTATAATATATATCTCGCATATATATATATATATATATAAGAGAGAGAAAGAGAGAGAGAGAGATAAAAAAAAGATGCTCAACTTGGTTCAAAGGTTGAAGGAAATATGTTTACTACATAAGCAGGCCATGTTTTACGGCATATCAACCCTTTTTAGGTTATCTAATGCCGAAGCACAATACCCGTTTTCAACAATTCATTGAAACACAAATTTCTATTTTACCCAAAACTGGGTGACGAATTGAGAAGGGTTCATACCTTTCCTCCCCAACGGTATTAATGCATAAATGACCACAATAGATCTGCATGGATGATTCCATAATCCTCTAGCATATCCATTAGACCAATGACATACTCAACTCAATGTTTCTAAGAAAAAAAGGTGCATCATGATGAATAGAGTATTAGTTCCGTGAGGAATACTCTCATCACCCATCCCACCCGGCCATGTTTTTATTCATTGTGAGGCCACGTAACATGTATAACGGATACAATCATTCAGTACTGTTTATTATTATTATTATTATACTAAAGCTGAGTTAATCAACGTTTGTTTCCCTAAGGATTTTTCCCCTTTTATGTTTTAATCATGCAAAATACATGCTAAAATATTCCTCGGTTTTGGGGTTGAGTTGTGTTTCAACAAAATTCCATTTTAATTGGTCTAAGTCATAATTTGTAATTTACTAAGTCAATCATCTCTTAATAAATGCCTGTATATTACTCTCACCCTCTCTCACTCGATGGTGTTTTACCACCCCCACCCCCCGTTCTTATTTTATACAGTGTTTATCATTCTCTCTCTCTTTTTATTAACAGCCAAAGATAATAAAACTAACGAGAAAACAGAAGATTTGAATAGTCCATTACAAACGATAGGGAATATCACCACAAGTATTGATACTATTTAACCTATAGAGAGATACAGAGAGAAAAAGATATAGCAAAGAGAAAAAAATTATTTAGGATTTTATCCTTTTATTTAAAAAAATGTAACTGTCCTTGCAAACTCACTCACTCCCCCCACCCCCCGATTCAAACAATCTAACCCGAGCTCAAGGGGTGACCCAACTGGTCATTTTTTTCTTTCTAGTTTCATAATAATTCAAACAAGAGAACAATCAAAATCTCAGCTGGCGAAAAAAGAATTGGGTCAACTAAAAAAAATGGGGGCATATTTACTGATGTATGAACAAGAAACAATGGATATTTAAGAGAGATCTCTAGTCAATCTGCGTGTCAAACTTGAGTGCGACACAGCAAAAGAAAATGCTATTTCAAACTTACCTACATTAGCCATGTTACATCCATGGAAATTTCACAGGCACAGTTTTCCGTTTTCATAATCTGCAAACATTTACTTAAATATTGCCCATGCAATACAAGTATTCGTTTGAGTTTGGTAGATTTTTTTATGTTTCCTTAAAGCAACATTTGTCTGCCGATGCAATTAAGAAAGCCAAAGTCATTTTTCTGCTGACATAAATGGAGTAACAACAACAACAACTGCGGAGGCTGACTCATTTTGAAAATCTGCTGCCGTGGTCATTTAAAAAATCCAACAAGTCAAATACTACGCCTTCCTTCCTTGGCGGAATAAGTTCATACATTTTTTTTTTAACAATTAATGAGTCACCATTTATTAAAGGCTAAAAAAAAAGAAAAAAAACAAAAAAAAACACTTGTGGATAAGGGTATACGAGATGGATAGATTGTCAGTTGAATGACGACGAATACTATGAGAGGATTGAAAATCTCCACATATCACCCATTCAAAACAACCCAAATTCTTTCCACTTTGTCAGAAACAGTAGATTCACTTCCTACTTTCCACATCAAATGAATTCAGTTCACTTCTTCACATGTGAATATTATTTTTGATTCCTTAAGTTGCAGTCACAATTTGAAAAAAGATTTTATTTCGTTTCTTTGTTTTACGGCATATCAACCTTTTTCGGGGCTGTTTAATGCCGGATCCAATCATTTCGGTAAAGTGTTTACGCTTTGAATCTTTAATATCTTGAAATATTTATTCATGGTGTAAATTCCAGTTTAGTTTGATATTTTAATTAGTCTAAAAATATTATATTATTATTTTCTACGGCACATCTAACCTTTCTAGGTTATTTTATGTCAAATTCAGTCATTTTCGTAAAAGTCTTTATGCTTCAAGTTTTTAATATCTTAAAACGGATTAGTTTTTTTAATAAAATAATTGATTCTATTTAATCCAAGATGAGACGTTATTTCCATGGAAGGTGCTCGACTCAGCTTCAATCTATGGTTCTTCATTGTAAAACTTTTGCAGCAAAAACTCGTCCTCTACCACAACTGCAAAAAACAAAAAAACTTTCCTTTCTTCCTCCATGTACTTAACATTAAAGAGAATTTCCATGAACAGTGTTTCTTTCCAAAGACATATCTGTGGAACATGCCGCCGCAAAATTGCTTCTCTGAAGGTTACAATATGACCATCTTCAAATTCAATTGTCAAATTTTCTCGATAAGTCATCAAATTTTATTCATTCCATCCATAATATTCTTTATCATTCAACTGACAATCTATCCATCTCATTAATCTTTATCCTTGAGTAGCTTTTAGCCCTGATAAATAGTTACTCAATCGTAAACTAAAAAGTTTTTTCCTGAAACTACCACTCTGGATTAGAATGGATCTCGGAGGAATAACAACTGAGCAGTGACTCCACACTTTCCCAAACTCCCAAATTGGGACGTCACCATGACAGAATCTATATATTAATACATCTACCTACCTGTATCCCCCTCTGACACACATTTTTAAGAAGATGGGATCGCCCGATCGCTGGAGATTTATTTTTTTTTTTTTTTTTTTAACGGTGAGCTTAATATACATCGAGGGGGGGGGGGCAGAGTTAGTACTTACTTTTGCTCCGGGCAACGGGAGAAGAGGGAGGGGTGGGGATGAGAGTTTGAGTGGAAAGACAGTCGAGGTCGAGCGAGTGAGGGGGGGGGGGGCAGAGTAAGAGGGCGACCGGAGTGAGAGGGTGACCACGGAAGACACAGCTTTTGTCCCGGGCAACCAGATAAAATAAATAAATATATATACTTCCATCCTGTCACGCAAAAGTGTGCATATTTCTGCCACCGGAATATTATTAACAGTAAATTGTACAGACTGATGGAGAAAACACTGTAGAATTTCCACGGGGTCTCGCTAGTAATAAATCTTTCCATTCACAGTAAATGCTTTTTTTTTTAACATTGTTCAAGGAAATATTTTTGTTTAAATGTGAGGTCAATTTTAGTTTATCGGTAAAGATTACCTACATGTTCAGATAGGAACCATAGTCTGAGAATTGAATGATTTTACTTTTAAAAAAAAAAAAAATAATAAAAATATAAACACTATCAATTTGTAGTGTGTCCATCCTTCTATTTGTCTGAGGATGCAATTGAAAACAAAGTTCTACACCATAGTAAAACAAGTTTTAGTAAAATGTTACGATCAACGCAAAAGTGGTATTAATTTTGTATTTGGAGGTTGTACAATAATTTTGTGGGGTCTTCGTTCACACCTGACATCCATACACAGCAAAGAAAATGCTTTCCTTTATTTTATTTATAACTTGAAAATTATAGAAATAAATTGGTAATATAGGGTTGGGGTTAAAGGCTGGGAGCAGGTGTACACAAGGGTTGTTAATTCTGGGAATGCCTATTAGTTTATAATAAAAAATAAATTCTTAGTTCTTAAAAATTTCATAAGTTCAATAAACCAAACTTCTCTAGGAAAAATTAATCAATTGCAGACAGTTTACTCAAGAAATTTACACATAAAGAAATTCATCCAAATCTGTTGAACAAAATAAAGACCGACTTTTTATTGAAAACACGTCTTTAATATATCTGAAGATAAGTGTGACAGTTGCGAAAAAAAAACACAGATTTGCACAAAATGTAAACCAAAAATAAAGCTTTCTTTTTGTATTTTGTGAACAACTGCTGTGTGCATATATATATATATATATATATATATATATATATATATATATATTTGTCTGAAGCAGTGGAGTCTAGTACCTAGACTCCACTTCTTCAGACACCCTCTCATTGGGTGTAGAGCTCAACAAAAGGATTTGTAAGGCATCCACAACTCTCTCTAAACTAACTAAAAGGGTCTGGGAAAACAGCAACCCTACCACTTCTACCAAGATAGCCGTCTACAGAGTGTGTGTGCTCAATATCCTACTGTATGGGAGTGAGGCATGGATCACATACTCAACACAGGATAGAAAACTCCAGGTCTTCCATATGAGGTGTCTACGTAAGATACTTGGTATCACATAGCAGAAGAGAGTGAGTAACAATGACGTTCTGCAAAAAGCAGGCATTCCATCCATCTACTCTCTATTCTTGGCCTTTTGGCTAAGATCAAAGTGTAGTATCTGTTCCGATGGATATTGCACCTTATAGACTGGTATTGTCTTGGCCTTCGGGGCTTGATTTACGCCAGTCTATGGGTCTGTCCTGTGCAGTCCTAGGAGGTCCACCCTCCCAGGCTTCGCTTCTCCTCTTTGGGGAGGAGTAAGTTTATTGCTTACTGCCTGAGGCGCCCCTACCGGGGAATGCCGACGGGGCTGCCCAGGCAATTTTTAAACCCCACTTTCCCGACGCGACCCGACCTTGGGTCACATCTTACTTGTGGGAGTAAGATAAAAACTGGCCTTGTGCCTAACTTCTGGAGAGGAGTAAATCAATACTCTCTACTTTGTGAGGATGTCTGCAAGCAGGATATGAAGGCTTGCTCAATGGGCATCAATACATGGGAAGCCTCTGCAGCTGACAGACTAACCTGGAGGAAACAGGTACGCCAAGGAATGATCATCAGTGAGAAGACCGTTCACGATGAAAACGCTGGCATGGCATCCATTTTGGTGAATTCTCTACACAGACGGATTTTTCCTTTGAAAATTTTCCCGAAATATTAAATAAATGATTTTTAATAATCATCCGGACAACACACAAACAGCCAACACCACACTTGCTGTTATGTAAGATTTTAAGAAAAAATAAATAGTAAGTCCCACTTAGATTTATTATTTTTGTTCCCTCCAGCTTACAACCTACCCGGCACTCTGCATTGCCCTCAGCCTTCTTAAACATACTACTAATTATATATATATATATATATATATACATACATATACAGTATATGATTCCCACTATATCTCTTCTTCAGTGTCTTATACTTAATACACATTAATATATTTATATCAATAAATATAATTGTATCATAAAGGAGAGTGCTTATATAGATCTAATTCGAACAGTCACCAACGCATGGTGATTGACAGTTTTTCACCTTTGCGTTCTTCAGAACACTTTAAAATCGAACACGGACACACAAGATGGCCTCTCCAAGAATTATTTAATGAATAAATGTCTTACACTAATTAATCTTTAGACTAGTAAATTAGCCTCCCTACGGTCGTATATTTTTGCTAGGCTGTCAGGTCACCCTCTTCTCTCTCGCTGTCTGCGAGAAGGTGTTCCTATTTACATGCCTAAAATGATATAATTGCAACAACAAAAAAACTACACACAATGCATTGTTAAAGCTAAATAAAGTGTTGGGACTATTAGAATTATTTCCAACGCTATTGCTAATGTTTACCCATTCATTTATTTTGTTTTTATCATCACTTATGTTTGCAGTAAGGGTAGAGCAGATAAACATGGTAGAGAAGGTAGAGGAGGAGGAGGTCAACCTAGGAGTCGATAAGGTCAACAAATGTGAAGATCCTTTTACATAATAATTACAACTCAATTACCACGAAGGGGGGAGGAGAGAGACACCCTGTCCCCTCCTTTAACCGGCACCCCTTCCATTCCCGTCGTCACTTGTGACACTATCATCGTGCTTATCTAGGTCCATTAGTCAGAACTGATAATTCAATACTATTACAAACAGCTGGAGTAGCACACAAGCAGACGCGAGTCATTCTACCCCCCCCCCCGCACACGCGATACGAGATGGTAAATACAACCAACACACAGAGCAGTGTTTACGCGTGCACACACACACACACACACACACACACCCACACACACAGCTCTGAATTCACTTCACAAACCTTGATTAAATTTAGAACCACGTATATGTCAGTCACCCTTAACCTAAAAAGTCAAGCCGATCAGGTTAAGCTGCTGCTGATTAAAAAAGAATTAGGACAGACAGATACTAATTACGTGCGGTGTCACTTTAATGAATGAAATTAGTTTTCTTAATGAACATTAATTACTACTATTACTACTTACTAAGTGCTGAGATAAATTTAATATTAAAAATATGTTGTTTTTTCTCATTGAACTTTTTGGTGCTTTTTAGGAATAGGTATCCAGAGATTTTCAGTCGTGACGTAAGCAGTTCCGACCGAAATCTGAATAAAGTTCCGATGCTTCTACACAATACGAACGAACTAAACCGATTTTTGTCGAAGTAAATATAAAACATAGTTTAGGGTTATGCTAGGTTTAGGTTGGGGTAAAAAAATAAAAAAATTGGTTTGTATTGTGTAGAAGTACTGAAACAACATTACAAAATACACTTACATACAAGATAAAAATCAACAGTTTCTTTCGTTAAATAACTTCTTTGCAAAAAAGAAAAAACATTAATAATACATTCAGTTTGTTCGGTGAAGTTCGTTATGGTTCGCCGAAACTCGGAATTGATGACATAAGTACTGAAATTTTCTTGGATACCTATTCCTAAAAAGTACCAACTGGACAGATTTTTTATTAGTGTTATGACTTTGTTAGTACTATTACTAAGTATTGGACTTAATTTAAATATATTTTGGAATTTTTCAGATGAGAACTGATTATTTGTATCATCTTGGTTGTTTTGTTAAACATTGGTTAGTATGGTTGCTCGTATAAATATTAGCTAAAATATATTTGCTCAGATAAGAAAATGTGGCAATGCAAATTACAAATATTACAGAATAATAATTTATTAGAAACGGTTTAAAAAATAAATATTCAAATCAGGAATAGCTCAAACAGCCCATATATATATATATATATATATATATATATATATATATATGGTATTACAAAATGTTATGTTGTATCATAGAATTAAATAAGCACAACCCATTTTGATGTTAATATAGTTAGAATAGGTGGAAAAAACTGATGTTATGGTGTTAACAGGAAACCCAAAAGGGTCAATAGATTGACCTTGCAGAGTTTTGTGAGCCGAAAGCCGATGAAGAGAGTGGACATGACGTTACCTGTTCTCAGTCTAACAGAATTTCTGAGAGAAGATAGATGAGTTGAAACAAGACGTATTGAAAATGGTCTGGTAATGTGATAATAATTAAGCCATGCGCTTATAAAGTAACAACTCTCTCTCTCTCTCTATCCTTTTGATCTTGCAGTCTATTCAACACGATGGTGAATAAATCATTCATCTTCTAAGATCCTGTTGCTGAATTAATTAATTGAATGATAATTAACGTACAAAGATGCTGGCAATCTTTTATTACAGCTACTGAAATTGTCATAGGTCAGCAAAATAACACACATTATGACGTCAGAGGAAGATTAAATCTGGACAGTATCGGGAAATGTGCGCAGAACAGGAGACTTTGATGGTATGGCCATGCTGAAAGAATGGGTGAGAGTTCTTGGGTTAGTAGATGGGAAACAGTTGAGGTAGCGAGATCAATTTTCAGGGGAAGGCCAAGGAAGAAATAGGAGGAATTGATAAAAAATTTTTGAGAGAAAGAGAGATAAATAAAGACCTGTCCAGAGATAGGTAAGATTGGAAGTTGATTCCTAAAAGCCATTCAACACATACCAGCATGTAAAATGAACGTCAAACCGAATAAGACGACAATGATAGCTCACTACTTGAGAAATGCAGATATGTTTCCAGGTTGTTTACTTTTATTTATTTTTTGCCATCTCGACCTGCTAAGTGTATTTGTAACTTTGCCATTTGAAATAGGGTTAGGGTTTTTAAGCTGAGTAAACATTGTTGAAAACGTATTTTCATATAATACGACCCCCCCCCCCTCCCCAACACACACACTTTCACCTTTTATTTTTGTTCAGAATTAGTTGTATTAAGCCAAGAAAAATATGGCGGTAATTCCTACGAGAAAGATGGAAATTATGGAATGTCTGCAGAGATGTCTGATGTTCGGATCCCAAACTTTTATAGGATAACCATTTGCTCATCTGGAGAAGGTTTCAGACGGAATCAGCTGAAAATGTAAACAAAACTGATGGGCATATATCTACTCAACTTCCTGGAGAAAAAAGGATGATCCTTGCCGATCGTTAGGCATGAATCACCTACAAATTGTAAATGGACAAATGTAGCGTGCAAAATAGTAAAAACGGAATTTTTTCACATAAGGTTAGAGTAAAGAGAAAAACGGAAAATTCCATTAAAAATTTAAAGTTAGAACTAGAGCTACATGTCAGGATATGACGTCATGGACAGGAGATCCGAAGTGAGACGTGACACAGAAGATAGCAAAATCTTTCTCTTTGGCAGATGAGCTGAAAAGATTCGGACGTTTTTTTCAAAACTCTGAATATACCCCTCCTCACCCTAGGGAGTGAGTGAGGAAAAGCTTATGTAATATGTAAAATTGCAATACTATAGAAGAATAAAACAAAAGAACATGACGTCATAGAGAAAGAATGTTGGTGGGTTTTGCTTAGTCGCTACCTATTACGGAATCAAAGGAAAGAGGAAAATAGAGAAACTCCTGCAATTATATATCCACTATGACAACCACCACTGCAACTACCCATTGAGCTGACTACCTACAACATGTCAACAAGACTACAGCTGTTTTCTGTCAACGAGACGACGACGGGTCATCTGGTGGGTTTGAAAGAATTGCCCACGAAACATTACAAATGGTTTATTAGTGCCATGTAACGTTACTAAATAAGAAAATCCCAAAGCAAAAGAATAACACATTGAAGATAAAACATTTAAGGTTTTTGAAATTGCGATGCCGAAATAGTTTATTAATATGGAGTTTGTTATTAAAGGCCTCATCATGATTCAATCGGTGCATTTCTGTCGGCTACAAACAGACTTGTTGGCAAAAATTCTCAAATCTATTTTCAAAACGCATTTAAAAAAATAAAATGAATAAATGCACAAATCTTTTTTTCTACAAAACATCAATATTATAACAATCTTTATCAAAAATGGGTTAAGCAATGAAATGAATAACTTTTTAAAACTAATTATAACTAAATTATAACTAAACCCAAAATCATGGAATAAAAAGTCTCTGAAAGAAATGTCAAACAATTTAACCTAACGATGTTAACTTTATTTACAGAAAATTCTTAATAAACAACATTTTTATTTGCCCTACCCCCGTTAAAAACAAAAAAGAACTATGCCAAAAAATTCAAATTTCAAAGTTAGTGTATTTGCTAAATATTAAAATCTATTTAATACTTTTTCCATTAAAAATGGTAACTAAAATAAATATTATCACTTGCAGTAAGGATCAAACCGTCAACCCCCAGAAGACTGTCACTTAGAACTGATTGTTAATCCACATCTATAACCGTTGTGCCTCGGCTACGTGTGGCGATAATAACTAAGAATAACATAAAAATTAACACCTCTACTTAATCGTGGTTGATGGAATGAGAACAATCTTTCAAAATTCTGTATAGGTTTCTGAGTTCGACATAAAGACTCCCAAGTTCGAAAAGATGCACCTGAAGAAGGCCGGAAGTTACATCGGCCGAAACGTTGTGAAAATAACAGCAAAGATGAGAATAGTAGTCCGAAAAATACAAATGAAAGCCTATTTAATATTTAAAAAGAAATGAAAACGGGTAAATAAATTTTCAAGTACAATTAGATTTCTTGATAGTAAATTCCAAACAAAATAATATAGCAATTCCGAAGTAGATAAAAATCAATAAATCCTTTACTTACGTCAATTGAATGAGGTAAAAGTTATTCCATGTTTATAAGAAAACATTTCTTTGAATTTCTTTAACAGACTACAGAAGCGAACCAAAATGAGTCGCTTGGAACCAGCCTCCAGCTGTGACCGACTGACACTTTCATGAAGAGTGCAATGGTTATTGATTGTAGTTGATGTAATTTCTTGTTGATAGCAGAGGTTAGTAGTCGGGTGGAAAAAATCTAACTGCACACTTGGACTTGAAAACCTGACACTTGAAAAAAATAGCCGACTCCCCCACCCCAGATGTGGGGGAGTCAGTTTAAAAAATATCCTCTTCAAATGCTGGAGTAAGTTTTAAAATCCTGATGGATGATTCTCGATTTCTGGTTGATCTGATAGATTTTAATAATAATAATAATAATAATAATAATGATGATGATAATCATCATCATCATCATCATCATGATCAGCTTTTAGAAATCAACTTCCAAACTAACTTACCTCTGGCCAGGTCTTAATTTATGCCTTTCTCTCAAGTCCATTTTTATCACTTCCTCCTTTTTCTTCCTTGGCCTTCCCCTGCAAATTGATCTTGCTACCTCAACTGTTTTCCATCTACTAACCCAAGAATTCCCATCCATTCTTTCAACGTGGCCATACCATTGTTCTGCACACATCTCCCTATACTGTCCAGATTTGATATTCCTCTGAGGTCATCAGAACTAAGCCTGTCTTTAAGACACACATCACACATCCATCATATCATTCCCATATCATTTCTCTCCATGCAACACATGTCCTCAACCCTAACTGTCAACCTTTCACTTCCATACATCATCACACTGAGTACACATGCCTTGATCGACAGTGGTAACGCTCTACTGGTTAGTAAAGGCAGAAATTCCCTGAACTTACTCCATCTACTCCTAATTCTTGCAATCACTAGAACCTGCTCCTCCCTGTGCTTCAATGTTATCACTAAACAAATAACTACCGAGACAATGTGTATAATGAGGTGTGTGTAGAACAGGAGATTTCATTGGTATGGTCACATTGAAAGAATCGATAAGAGCTCTTCAGTGAGTAGATGTAGAACAGTTGAGGTAGCAGGTCAGGGAAAACAGAGGAGGAAGTGACAAGGATGGACTTGAGATAGGTTTTTTTGAAAGTCAGTTTCTCGAAGCCATTTAACACATGCCAGCATGTAAAACAGACGTTGAACTGAATATGATGACGATAAAAGAATGGATGAGAGTTCTGTGGTTAGGAGATGTAGAATAGTTGAGGTAGCAAGTTCAGTTAGCAGAGGAAGGCCAAGGAAAACAGGGGAGGAAATGATAAGATGGACTTGAGAGAACGAGGGATAAATAAAGGCTTGGGCGGAGATGGGTTGGTTTGTAATGTAAAACGTACGTTAAATGGAATATGATAATGATGATGATGATTCAGAAAATTAAATAGTGTATTCGTAAAATGAAAAACGAGGCATCTTTCCGTTAGATTCTGAACAACATGTTTAACATTATTTGCTACATGAGAAAGTCATTGAAGGTGCCCTAATAACTTATTGGATAAAACAAATCTCATGAATACAGTCATTCATCGTGAAAAAAAAAGTTGGCTCAGATTCCAGTTGCAATTATTAAACAAAAAAAAAGAAAAGAAATGACTCGTT
>OY744515.1:112280021-112500021 GCA_963556195.1 Sepiola atlantica
AATACGCGTTTAAATCATGGGCATCATCTGCCACAGATTATATTTAGAAGGGTTAGGTTATGGTCATCTATAAATACCAATTTCACTACCAACTTTACTACCTATATAGACTATTAGGATATCTTGTCAATGGAATTTTCTACACTGCTGTTAGTAAAAGAAATCTATTGCTTTTAAGTGTATTTTATTTCATGACTAGCAGGGCACACCACCGTTGCCTAAGGGAAAAAAAAAAACTTCTATCTCTTTACCCTTCTCTATCGTTCTCTCTTTGCCCCTCCCCCTCTCTATGGACAGACAGACAGACAGACACAACTCTCCGTTATATAGATTCCTCGAAGAATGAGTCGGCATAAGGGAATGAACTCGTTGATAAAAATCAGAGTTACTTCCTTTTAGTTGGTTCATAAAAATGACTGGACCCCCCCCCCCCCCCATCCCCGACGAAATCTGTGCCAGTTTAAGGTCGAATAATGAATAATTTTTTCTAAATTTAAAATATTATTCCTTCCGGACAATGCTAATCAAGAATATACCAACTTTGTGAGTCTTTGTTTTGTATTTTTCTACTTTTAGGTGAATAGACATACACACCTGTCCTTTATATAATAGATACCACACAATAAAATTGGAATTGTTTACCTTAGCGACATCAAATCAATCACCATCTTTTTTTTTATGTGTATGAAAGATGATAACGTACATACGAATATGAAATGCTTTAGCGTATCATTATCTAAATGAATAAATTTGAAAGTTGTTTTCATTTATCATACCTATATTACCATCAAAACAGCTGTTATTTAAATCAATTATACGACATAGAACTTTGAAATACTCTATATATAGAGACGAACGCTCTAACGAGAGTCATTGCAATGGCTAATTGGCATATCTATTTTTTTTAATTAATAATAATAGATAAACACGAAAGTTATTTTCATTTATCACATCTATATTACCATCAAAACGGATCACTGTTAGTTAAATCAATAATACAAGAATCTTTTGAAATAATGTTTATATAGTAGATAGCAAATACCCAAACACAGCTATTTGTATACCTAATTTGCATAACTTTTTTTATTAAACAGTTTATAATATAGTAATGTTTGATGTTATTAATTTGTAATTTTTTATCCTATTCTATATATATGCAATAGTTTTGTTGATATAAACAGTAATTAATTAAAGTGATTTAATAAAAAATGAATAAATTACCAAAACCTTACTTAAAATATTGTTCATTAATTTTCAAGGGAGGTAATTTAAATGAAAACTATTAGTTTTTTAAAAATTACGATACATTTATATTAAAGATATGTAATGTAAATTATATATTTAAAGAGAATAATAGCAAAATTAATAGCCATGGAACGGCGGATAGTTTTTTTGCTTGCATAGATAATACCAACAACAACAACAACAACGCAAATCCAATGGAACTGAAACTGACAGAGTGGATATGTAAGAGAAATATGGCGTAATCTTGTTGACACATAGAAGTTCTTATTAGGTCACCAAAGTTAAGTGACACTCAACCTGGTCAATTGTGGCAAGGAGTGACCATTTGGGAATAGCAAACGCTGTATGCGGGAGTATGACGACACCTTCCTGCAAAAACTGACATTCATCTCTGCGGGCTGGGGTATACATGTGATTGGAGACCATTTGTGAATAATATTCCTTAGAAACTTCCTTCTTAGGAGTAAGCCGGCTCAACCCAATCAAGGTGAATGCCAGGTATGTAAGAAAAATCCCATAATCTGAGTTGATAGCACACAAAATGGCCGCGGAGGTTCAAGGAGGATGGACAGCATCATCTGCATCTCCACTGGAGAATACTGGAATCCTGAGGAGGCTTATTGTGACTTAAATTCCAGAGAAAGCTAACCATCATCATTAGTGAGAAATAATGGTAAATGGCTGTTGCGATAACACAAACTGGTTATCAAAAGAGGCAGATAGTATTGAAAATCAGGGTATACTTGTCATCACTCAGACTCTAGAGAACACCACCTGTTGCTGCCAGTAACCACTAATAATAACTTGCGTGAGAACTCCTAGTGAGTAACTCTCGCTTCCCTTATTTTGTCCTGTAATCCTCACATTCCATGAGCGATGTTTCTGACAAAGGGGGAAGAATTGCTGTTTTCTGGGTTGGAATCTATCCACCCAACAGTTATCGTTGGCTAGTTTTTAACCTTGAAGTATTTTTTTTTTTTAGCTCCTTACATCAAGTGGCTTCATGCCTTGTCTGGAGCGATTTCCACAAAAAAAAAAAAAATAATAATAATAGTTAATACTCGGTTTAATAGAGTTAAATAAGGAAATTTACATGAAGTGCTTTTACAAAAACAAAGGTTGTACAGATGATAGTTATTGAACATGAAAGGTGTCTGAGGAGAGAAAATAAAAATTTATTATATAGAAATTAAGTTTTTTTTTCAGTACTGAACAATAGATAAAAGTATCCAATCTCTAAAAAAAAATTATTTTATAGATTTCTTTTGATTTATTTTCTAAATTCTTCAAAATAAGTAAGCATATGTAAGTTTTAATCTAAAAAAAAAAAAAGGAAAATGTTACATTTTTGGGGGTGGGGGAGGGGGATGGTGCTTCGTAAGTTTAACCTCAAATGCCCCCCCCCCCTTACAATCTCATTTACAAATGCTTTTTCAGAATGTTGAGCAGAGGCAGGATTATTTTACATTAACTTAAATCTCAAAACCGATTTTTAATTTAGAATTAAGATCATAGACACCTTTTTCTTTTTAATTACTTCTTCAATTATTAGAAAATAATAAAGTAGGTTTTAATGTGGAGAAAATCTAGCTTCCTCAAAAAGGGGCACTCTGGATTGGGACAAAAATAAAAATTGTCTCAGTGTAGACAGAAAAGATGAAGTGTAGTATCAGAACAGAAACTACACCTTGATCTTAGCCAAATTACCGAGTAATATTCTTAATTGTAAAATAAGTAAAAAAAAGTATTTTTTTTTTTTTAGAAAAAGGAGGAGGGAGTGAGATATATGTGTGCCAAACAATACAATCTCGTCTGGCCAAAGAAAAGTACCAATTGATTGGGTGGACCGAACACCAACTGCCCGTCTTGCATGTGTCTCCTTATTTCCGACATGTCAAGTGTTAAAAGACGTTTATTTATAGAACATCTAGTTGCTCATCTCCCCTGCCTTGGCCTTGTGTCAGACTTTAAAACAAGCAACAAAAAAGAAATAAAGAAACTTAGAGCTTGTCAGCTACTGACTAAACATTAGCAAAAAAGAAAAAAAAAAAGTTATGAAAACAAAACAAAAATAATAATCCTGAAATTGATATCCATTTTTAGGTCAGCCAAGATTGCTTTTATCAAAAAAAAAAAAACCTGACTTTGTTAGGACACAAAAAAGAGAAAAGGGATGAGGACGCGGGTGAGGTGTATAAACAATGTTATTTAATCTTTTTTTTTTTTTTGATCTAAAATAGAATTATAACAAAGGGCAGATTTGTTATACTTTGCTATTCATCATGTAAGGAAGGGTCAGCCATCATGGTATTGTTTTGGGTTACGACATATCAACCTTTTTCAGATTATTACCTCCGCTACGGAGGTGACGTTTTCGGTCAAGTTTGTAACTATGTTTGTATACAAGCTAGCGTCCACATTGCTTGACCAATCCTAACCAAACTTGTTCAAAATATCGGTCACAGTCTGACTTGGAACTGATTTAATTTTGGGATATCTAGGTCAATGGTCAAGGTCAAATAAAAAGTGAATGTCACACTTTGGGCGATAACTTCAGTTCCGTTGATCGTAGAGACTCACTACTTGGTCCATATTGTAACCAATGAAGTCCACATCTTATATTACCTTAACCACAATTTTTTTTGGGGGGAAGTCGCTTTAGACAAGACACGAAGCCACTTTATGTAAGGAGCTAAAAAAAGAACGAAAGATGATTATCGCAAAGACAGGAGATGCCTATTGACCTTAGTCTTAAAAAGACCAAGTTTATAAGGTAGGATGAAAACAGTCAGCGGGAAGACAGTTCTACAAGCTTGCAGTTCTTGGAAAGAAGCTACTGGAATAGGAAGATGTATTATAATGAGGTACCTGAACAGTGAATTCATGAAGACCACTAGACCAACGAATCAAACAAGCTGAAAAAAAGGAAGCAGGGAATAAATCAGACAATTCTGAAAAACATATGCCATAATAGTGCTTATAGAAGAGACTGAGACTAGCAACATCGCGTCTGTGAGAAAGAGGGTGCAGAGAAATTTTGACAGAATTTCAACTTCTGAATTTTCAAATTTGATCTGTGGATCTGATGATCTTTGATAACAGTATTGATTTACTCCTCTCCAGGAGTTAGGCACAAGGCCAGTTTTTATCTTACTCCCACAAGTAAGATCTGACCCAAGGTCGGGTCGGGAAAGTGGGGTTTAAAAATTGCCTGGCAGCCCCGTTGGCATTCCCCGGTAGGGGCGCCTCAGGCAGTAAGCAATAAACTTACTCCTCCCCAAAGAGGGGAGGCGAAGCCTGGGAGGGTGGACCTCCTAGAACTGCACAGTACAGACCCATAGACCGGCGTAAATCAAGCCCCGAAGGACAAAACACCAGTTTATGGGGTGCAGTATCCATCGGAACAGATACTACATTTTGATCTTAGCCAAAATGAAAAAAATTCCAGCCTGGTCAGATAAATACTTTTTTGAGTTATCAACGTTTCCATTGTATAACTTTGAAAATACTTCATACAATATAGAGAAGTAAGGCGCAGATAAGACTTTGGCCCATCCTTACGTTGTCAGATGGAGGTATGCAGTCTCACGGTTGACTTATGTTCCTGTTTAATTTTGAATCCAGTCATTTTGGTAAAAGTATTTATTATGCTTCAAGTTCTTAATACCTTCAAATGTTTATTCATGGTGATTGCTTTAACGAGTTATTTATGATGGCCATTTATGTGTATACGAGTGAAGGCAGTTTTATATCATCATCATCAGTTTATGTTGGACGGTTTTTAGAAATTGACTTCCAAACTAACCTATCTCACGTAAGGTCTTCATCACTCTTTCTTTCAAATCCAGTCTTATCACTTCCTTACATGTTTTCCTTGGCCTTCCCCAATCAACTGAACCTGCTACCTCAACTGTTGTATATCTACTAACCCAATAACTCTCATCCATGACATCAAAGTCTCCTGTTTTGCACACATCTTGCTATACTGTCCAGATTTAATCTTCTTCTGAGGTCATCAGATCTAAACCCGTCTTTAAGATTCACATTACATGCCCATCATATCATTCTCATATCATTTCTCTCCATGCAACACATGACCTCAACCCTCACTGGCCAGGTTAGCATGGGTTTATTTAATCCATAGATGGGACCCTGACAGGTACTAACAGTCTGAACCTCAAAATTAGAGTGGATATGAGAGTATGAATGTAATCTGTGTGTGTGTACATTGCATAGGCCATAATCGTCCACTCATTATACCGGTTCAAAGTCATTGTTTGATTACGACACCGGTCATGGTGTCAATTGGGTGGTCTCTCCTCTCAGTGCTGCAACACAAGAATTCTCCCTCTAAATAAAGTTACAACTCCAGTTTAAAACAAGTAAAAAAAGTTTGATTTTTTGGGGGAGATTAATGATTTTTCTTCTACTGAACAACAGACCTGTAAATGAGAAATCTTAGTCGGGCAGATACTCTATCTGCCCTAACTTTTCTGTGAGCACGATAGAACCGGGTAGTGCCTATATTCTCTCCAGGCCACATACAGCACCTGGTGTTCCAAAATGGTCACCCATTTAGTACTGGCCAGGCTCAACGTTGCTTAACTTCGGTGATCTAATGGGAACCGGTTTGTCTGTGTGATCATGCTGTATGCATGAGAATAGTAGTCCGAATAATCCAAATATATATTATCAATCCTCATCTCAATATTCCGAAATAGAAGCGAAAATCTTTTTCACATAAATGACACAATCCTTAAAATAATAAAGTCACACAAATCAAATTCATGTTTAATCTTTAATACACTCAATTCTGTGCTCAATTTGAGGACTTGTTTTTAAAAAGATTTTCCTTTTTATCCCTAACCCAGCAGATGCCCTAATAAACCTTGCCCTTCCCGTAAGAGATGCTGAGAATCGTGTCTTCATCATCATCAAAAAAAAGAGAGAGAGAGGAGAAGAAACTTGTCCTTTTATGACGTTGATTCTTTCAGCAGTTGTAATCACTTTCTGGGATTCAAGTTTTAAAACTTGACACCCTAAAATACAAAGTTGTGCTAAGAATCACACGACTGAACCATTGTTACTATCAATTAAGGATGACTATAAAATTAGTTCAGGTTTTTTTAAGTCCGGTTACTTTGAATCAAAGAAAAACTTGGAAGAATGTGCATTTTTTAGGGTTTCACATCCAAAATTCACTTGCAGGCCGTTTTAAATCTTCCAACATATAAAGTTATCTTGTCGGATTTTCAAAGTCATCATCATCATCCTATTCTGTTTAACATCCGTATTACACACGTTGGACAACCTTAAGAAATTGATCTACGAACTAACCTATCTCAGGTCTTTATTTATCCCCTAGGTACATTTTTATCACTTCCATGTTTTATTTGGCCTTCCCCTGTGAACCTAACCTGCTACCTCAACTGTTCTACATCTAATAACTCAAGAACTCATCTATTCTTTCAATGTGGCCATACCATCAAAGTCTACTCTTTTGCATGCATCTCCCTATACTGAACAGATTTAATCTTCCTCTGAGGTCATCAAATCTAAGCCTGTCTTTAAGACTCACGTTACATATCTATCGTTGCAATGCATGTCCTCAACCCTCACTGGCCAGGTTTTACTTCCATACATCATCACACTGCTTAGACATGCTTGATTAAACTATTCCCTTGGTTGCCAGTGGTAATGCTTTGCTGGTTAGTAAGGGCAGAAGTTCCCTGAACTTACTCCATAATTCTTGTAAATCACACTAGCACCTGCTCCACCCTGTGCTCCAATGGTATCATTAAGGCAACAAAACTTCGACAACCTCAATCAAATAGCTTTTAAAGTAACAAATCAAACTTTTAATCTGACAAGCCAGTTTTCATTTGTTATTGTTGTACTGTGTTATTGACAACATAAGGCACTTTGCTAGTTTATTTTAAAAATTACTTTGTTTGTTCCAGATAGTTTTAGAATATGAAACATTAACTAATCACCAAAAAATAAAATTCAACAAGAGGAATAACTTCAATTATATTCTTCAATAAAAATATGAGTTGTCTCCCTTATAACAAAATTTTTATTTCTTTTTCTAAAGAAGCTTAAAAAAAGTGCAAACAAATAAAGCTTAAAAACTGATATGACTTTGTCGCATCCCGGGCAACGCCGGCTAGGTACAGTTAGTAATCACTAAACACAAAACCTTAAATTGTAGATTATTTAATAGGAGAAAGAAAGAAAGAGAAATTAATTTCTGCTGACCTCCCAGCAACAGTTAAAGAATAGGAAGTTTTCAACCCTGCTGGGAGGTCAACAAAAATCAATTTCTTTTTCCTTTCCCCATATTCCTTTTCTTATTTATACTCGAAGTTTTTTGTTTTATTTTATTTATTGTGTTTTATTTTATTTTTAGTATTTATACACGGCCTTTATACTGTAGTTGGGAGTTCCGCGCCAAGTTTCATAAGCTAAAAGAAATATAAAAATGCTTTAACCAATAAAAGGTGTTCATTACGGAGAAAAATATTTCAAACCGATCGCAGATGCAAAATTGTGCATTTTGTGCATTTTCGTTTCTTAAGTGATCAGTCATCATGCAATATGGATTGGGTGCTTATTTATATTGATGCACATGTAAAATATGGCAGTTCAAAATAAATTAACACGAAAACTTATGTATAACTTTTCAGCGAAAATAAATTAGTGTCCAATAAGGATTACAAAAAATACGCTAGTAGAATTTTAATAAAAAAAAAAGATAATTTAGTATTCAAAATCAACAAACTCCGAACGACAAGACCGCATGGCGTCTTCATATTAGAAGAAGGGAGATAATTTTCTACATCATGTTGGCTTGACGCGAATGTCATTAGGAGTTTGTGGACTACGAATAGTAAATTAATGTTATTTTTTATTAAAATTCTACTCGATAATTTTTCGTAATTTTTGGTGTACACAAATATTTTTCACTGATAAGTAAGTATATTCGTAAGTTTTCCTGTTATTTGATTTTTAACTGCCATATTTCACATGTATCTCAATAAAAATAAGCACCATGGATTGTAATAAGTCTAAAAAAATATATAAAACAGTAGTGAAGAGAGTGCCAGTAGTGATGAGAGTACCAGTAGTCAGTGCTCAGGTTTTAGGATGCAGATTTTCAAGGCCAAAAGGAAAGTCATTCTCATGAAGATGATCATCGTAGAGCGAAGGAAACAACTCTCATGAGTGTTAACGATGAAGAATGGTCCCTTACACCTGTCCACCGATAGTTTTTTTTAGTAAAGAATGTGCACTGTTTCAAGGACTACCTATCAACATGACCCCCACCCCCTCCTTACTAGTTTATTTTTTTAGATCCACTAATAACTGTGCAACATTCCCTCTTCTCATCATCTCTTTTAAGCCATACCGAATGGCTCGTTTTATTCAACCATTTCTTGTATGACTTTATAGAGCTCTCATGCTGAACAATCGATAATAATCTTTTCATTGTGTGATCAATGAATCGTCTATAAGATCCAACATCTTCGTAATCATTAACCAAACTTTTAACTCGTTTATTCTTTTGTAACTGCGCAATATATCTACAGGGTTTTCATGCTGGCAATTCTATTTTGTCCATGATATTCCTCTCTTCGAACAATATTCAGAGAACTGAGAAAGTCCAAGAGTAAAAATATACAAAAATGATCGGGTGGCCAACAGTCAGATAGAAAGACAAGACTTAAATAAAAAAAATAATTTAAAAAAAAATAAATAAATAAATTAATTTTTTTTTTAAAAAGCTTTGACAAATGAGGTTGTCACAATTTCAAACGCAAATCCAATCATTCCCTTCCATCAGGTAATTGTAGATGGGGCCGACATGGCGATAAATATTGATCAATGCATCAAATAGCAGGACCTGTGCAAATTCCACAGTTAATTAAAGAATATGTTTTAATTTTATCTACTTTTTATTAAACATAACAAACTAACTTTTCCCACTCCTGTATATATCAACACGTGTGAATTACATTCTCTCTCTTCCATCCTCCATCTGTATGCATCTTTATAACCACGCAATTCACCACCACCCTCAGTTTCCTTTATCAGTGGATAAACATCGAGCATGAGACTTTTCTGACAGCGTACATACTAACATTGGTAAGTACTAATATATAGATAACTAGTTGTACCGATCCGGCATTGCTCGGGACGCAGTGAAGTTATTTTAGGTTTTCATTTTTATTTATTTGCACATTTTTTTTTAACTTATACAAAAAAGAAATAAAATTTTATTTTATTTTTTATTTTTAGGTGATTATTCAAAATGTTTCATATTAGCAGTCATCTGGACCGAGCTAAGTAATATTTTTAAATAAATTGTAGCTAAATATGTTATTATATTGCAAATAACATGGTACAATGATAACAAATGAAAATTGGTTTGATTTTTCAGCCTAAATACTATTTGAGTTGGACAACAATATAACTTTATAGATACAGATAAAGTAAGTTTTTTTCTTTTTGGTGTTCTCTTCACAGTTGACGGTTAGAACACATGCATCTCCAACAATTATATTGCTTTTCAAGAGAGTTCAGACTACCCTACTATTTCATCTGTAGTTGGAGGCACGAGAGATAGATTAATACCTTTCCCCAACAGTTTTAGTGGAAGTGATCTAATAAGTTCATATCAATAAAAGAAAACAAAAATTTTTTATCCAGGACTAAAAATATAACAAAAATGATTTGGTTGACTGTCGTTAGAAGAAGCGGCAGTCGACTCGCAAACGTTTAAAGAGAAATGAGGTTTTGTCTCAATTACAGATTAAAATCATGAATTCTTTCTGTGAGGCAACATTAGATTCTCCATACTTTAGTTTGTTTGTCTCAGTGCACAATGCATGACGTCACAAATGCATGATGTCATCTGCTTAAACAAAGTTGGAAGTCAGACGGAATGCAATTATGCTGGTAGAAGGGCATGGGTAGAAATTGGCTTGCTGGACCCCCTAAAAATGAGGGAATATCGTCACTAATCCAAGACAGTAGGCTTTTTTTCTTTTAGAATTCTGCAAAATGTGTTTTCTTTTCTTTTTAATTTTAAATCTTACACATTAAAAAAATATTTTTAAAGCTTTAAAATGAAATTTCTATTTAATAAAAACCAATAATTTGATTTTTGATAGATTTTACAGACAAATGTGTTTTAAGAAACTTCCCTATTCCACAAAATATCTCCGATCTGATAAAAAAACAAAAACAAAGATTTTTGTATCAAAAGTTCCTCTGATCACTCATTTAACGCAAAAAAGTTTTGGTGGGAAAATATTTTCCTTTTTATTTAAATTGCAGCCATTCTTAAAGCACCTGTTGTTGATCTGGGTTTAAAAAGGTCTTTTATCGTAAAAAAATCGATTGAAGGGTGATCAACAAAACTACATTTCTGATATGTCAGCCCTTCTTTTGGTGTCACATCTCGATTGCCATTTACCAATCACTACAGCAGGTTCAAAGTCGGTCTTATCACATTTCGCTGATGCTGAATGGTTTCAAATCATGACCGTTCTTATGACAGGCCGAGTGAGCTAACATTTGGAGTCTCTCACCAAAGACAAGTTTTACAATAAGTCAGCAGAGATCTTTTTAGCTGCTAACACTTCACTGTTATTGCTCCGAGAATATTTCATTCTGAAAGGATTCTCATCATGGCTATGATTAAGTACAAATTCTCTAAAAAAGAAATCCCACATTGAAATAAAGATCCCACATTGAAATAGGCATCTTCCTTTGTTTATTCAAAGAGACCCGTCTCTTCTTTTATAGAAATTTCTCAATAATTGTCAAATTTAACAATTAGCTCATCGTGGTTCTTATTATTTGGTATGTAAGAAAAAGGCTGAGGGCGATCCGAATGCTCCCTTTTTCATTAGCAACTACACGGAGATGTAGGGGAGGACGCCACTCCTTTCCCAGGATTACTCCACTTACCCTTGATCTTCCTCACCTTATAATGCTGAGTGGTTAGTAAGGGGGCTTCAAGTACCATTTTTTGAGTCTTTGGTATGATCCGACCGAGGATTAAACCCCGATCTCCCAGCCCATCAGCGAACACTCTAGCCATTATGCTAAATGGTTCGGTATATAAAACATAAAAAAACATCAAACTAATCTGACAGGAGAATTTTCCCTCTCCTT
The DNA here is from genome assembly GCA_963556195.1 of Sepiola atlantica. Lineage (NCBI taxonomy): Eukaryota > Metazoa > Mollusca > Cephalopoda > Sepiida > Sepiolidae > Sepiola > Sepiola atlantica. The sequence continues at coordinate 112,291,449 of OY744515.1, forward strand.
TTAACTGCTATATTGATCATCTTAAAAAATTCACATCGTCTTCAGTAAAAAACTCCAGTTGCACAGTCGCCTGGCCTGTTATAGGAATGGCCATGTTTCATATCCAATTACAGTTTTACGATTATAAATAAAAAAAAAATTTTTTAAGTTTTTTTTCTCTCTATTTCTACTATGTAACCATGATGATAAAATTTCCTTTTGATATGGCTTGTTTTTTTTTAAGGGCACTTCAGCAATGAACATAGGCACCGCAGCATTTTGCCCTTTGCCGCAGTCTAAATCCATCCCTGCAGATTGAATTTGTGTAATGCAGCCGGTAAGAATGTACGGATTAATAGTCTCAATAATAATGAAAATAAAACCTCATTAAAATATACATCATAAACCGTTTTGTGTGCTATGGGTTAAACAGATACAGTGTACAACAAACCTTTGACATTTTTTTTTTTTACACCATTTTATTTTAAAAGAAAAACAACTTCTGTACGAATATGTAACAACAGTACAAAATGACACGTACACTTCACAGTGCAATTTCCACTTTAAGTATTCATTATTCGATTCAATGCATCATCATCATCAAATGTGCCTGTACAATGTTGACACCATAACACACACACGTTACCAAATGTAAAACATCACTTGTGTAGATAAGGACAAAAGTGTCAGAAAACTTGAACAGAAATGAACAATCAAGGCTGGCAGCAGCAGCAGCAGAAATGTTTTTTTTTTTCATTAAAAAAACAAAAACAAAAAATTACGACTGAAACCATTTACTTGCCATTTAATTGCCCATGCCCATGCAGAAAGAAAAAAAATCACTTTTTTTTTCATGAACGGGAAAAAGCAGCAAAGCTAAATAGAACTTTTTTTTAAATACAGTGTGTGTGTGTGTGTGTGTGTGTGTGTGTGTGTGTTTGTGTGTAGACACTAGAAGAATACCCGTCCCAGGACAGATAAAATGTAATCCCCCCCCATACAGAACAGTTTTGCACCTCTTTTACGCCACTAAAATAAACATATAAATGATACTAAACCTTATGTCTAGAATCCTCACTCCAATTTTGATCAAAACTTATGACATGATTTTGATTCTAGAAAATGTCTAACATTTAAGGCTTAAAGGGTCTAAGAAATTGAAATTCCAGAAATCATGTTTTTTTGTGTCTAATGACTATGGATCAAATTCATGCAAATCTGATATATTTGAATAGGAGGTTGTGCTCATATGATGACCCCCTAAAAACCCTTTAAAATAGTCTGAAATTTGGGGGATATTTATTAATTGATGTCTAATACATACTGTTAAAATTTCACAAAAGCTTGGAGGTATCTGGATTTCTACTAAGAGATTCCACCTCTTCCCCCCCCCCTTTGCATAAAACTAAAACTAAATATAGCCCACATTACGACCCCATTACGCCTAGCAGCTGTGTTAAAAAATTCATTATGATCAGTTCATTAGTTTAGGAGTGAATCCTGTACATGCAAATATATAAACATCTACACATACATAACTCTATATAGACAGATATATATGTGTGTGTGTGCACGCGTTTGTTATACACATTTATATGATTGGACTTTCATACCTTTAAGTTTCTTGGTCTATAACAATTGAGAAACGGAGAACCTTGGCCAAAATATGTACTACTCATTCGTCAAGTGAAATCCAGATTGGATCTCAATTGCTACAGCCCAAGAAACCTAAACTTATGAAAGTCCAATCATACAAATTTTTATAATATTGAATATCTTTATTGAGCACTGTCTTAATTCCTTCATAGTACATACACACACACACACACACATATATATATATTGGTTGTGTCGTCAAGATTAAGTGTTTAAGCTTAATGAATATTAGACGATCTTAGAGTTATAATATGTAACTCCAGAGGAATTATAATTTAAAAGTTTCAAACAAAACCAAACTCTTGTATCAAGTAAATCGGTTTTAATTTTCAAATAACAGCTGTTTCTTCATCGCTACACACTCAGAGCATTGGTCATTACAAAGTCTGAATCTTATAGGCAAATAAATGAGTCTTCAGAAATGCAGAAAAAACTGACTTACTATTGTACATCTTCACCAAAACATCTGTATCCTTTGATACACGTGCTAAAAAATCTTCTACAATCCACCATCACGACGAACTGTGGAGATTTATTTCCGATTGTGTAGCGATGAAGAAACAGCTGTTATTTTTTAATTAAAACTGATTTGCTCGTTACAAGATTTTTTTTTGCTGGAAACTGCTTCAATGTATATATATACATTATATATATATATATACACACACACAGTTAAATTGTGCTTGATTACTCGATTTTTATAATAGTGTACATAGAACTACATATAAGAATTAGGGTATCAACTTCTTTATGTAAAAAGCTCCATTATCTTCATTGATAAGAGCTTAAATATTTATTCTTATTGTTTCAAAAATTCATTCACAGCACAAAATTTCCAGAATAACAAATCATTTTAATGCTGGATTTTTTTGTGCTGTGAATAAATTTTTGAATCAATATAAATAATAAATAAATAAATACACACACGAATTATACAGAGTGCTTGGAAAGTAATTCCTTATTATTAAGTGCTCCTAAATTATTATTGAAATATATAATTCTTACAAGAAATGAACATGATAAGAAAGTGTATAGCATGGGGCTTTTATTTAGAATTCAATATGGGCACCAGGATTCGCTACCAGCTTCTCAAGTCTGGGAACTGCATTAACTGATTGCAAACTACCGTTCTCATCTTGGATGTTGTTCTCACAACGTTTCGGCCGATGTAACCTCCAACCTTTTTCAGGGGCATCTCGTCAAACTCTGGAATCCATATAGAATTTCGAACGGAACTCTTTATTTAATCCACGGGGGTAGCTTGTTCTCCGTTCTGTTTGAAATTCCTTACAGATTCCCAAGTTCAACATATCGATTCCAGAGTTTGACGAAACACACCTGAAGAAGGTCAGAGGTTACATCAGTCGAAACGTTGTGAGAATAACATCCAAGATGAGAACAGTAATTTGAATAATCAAAATAATACAAATTATGTTTCAGTTTTAACGAAAGTGGTACAATAATATCGTGGGGTCTACGTTCGCGCAGGGCGTCCATAGAATGGAAATATTTTTAAGCACGGCAGTAATATACAACAGATAAAGGATACATCTGTGGAATTTCCACGGGTCACGATAGTGTTTTATAATTTTGTAGTTTAGTTCTTAAGAATTGGGAAGGGGGTATTCGTAAACAAATTTAATGCTAAAATTAATTTTTAACTAGCATTTAAATAGATTAACATTCTAGCTTTTAAATATTTACACAGCGAGTTCTTCTCCTTCTTCTCATGTCAATATACAAAGCTATCCAGCTTATATAACGTCCAGCCAGTGCTTGGTACATTGCTGTCCTATGATGTTGTAGAGTGCTAGATCCTTCGCTGTGCAGGGTTCGCCCAACAGAGGGCATTGAAGGAGATGCTCCATGGTCTGGGGTTCTGTGCCATAGTCGCATGTGGTTGGGCCACTAAGATAGCCCCATCTGCTGAGGGACTCCCTGGAACGGCCGACACCTGAGAGGAGTCGGTTCAGGCACTTCCATTTTGCCCAGTTGTTATATCCTGATGGGGCCATGGTAGAAGCGTTCTTGTCGCAGCCCCGTTTAAACTAATTCTACCACCACCATATACGCAAACTAAAGGGTCTATCTCAGCGTAAAACGTCTGACACAGGGAGGTGATGGTGACTAAGTGGTTAATGACACGGACTGACAAACTGGGTGTGCCAAGTTCGAATCCAGTTCGTTCCACAGAAACACTTTCACTTAAGATGTTGGCAACCTTCACGTGGTCCCTTCTGTAGGTACCGGATGTCTTGCTAGAAACGATTCTAACTAGAAAGATATCAGAGAAACCAATGCCAACAATGGAATCATCCGATTCATACGAAATGAATGAATGAATGAATGAATGTTTACACAGATAACATTTGAAAAACCTTTTTTGTTTAAATGCGTACGAATAAAAACAAAATTTAAATGTAAAAAAAAATGTAATTCTAATGGGGGGAGGAGGGGGGCTCATCTAATGTGGGTTAATACATTTCCTAAATGGCATTAGTCTCTAACTAAACACAATAGATCAAATAGGATTTGAATTCGGCATAGCCGATTCCATAGCTTGTGACCGTATCCATTAGACCGATTACGCACTCCCGCCAAGATATAAGTTTTAAACAAATCTAGTTCCCTCAAATAGAAATCAGACGCAGAACATTACACACATTGAATTGATTATTTTTCAGCAGCTCAATTAACTTTTTCTTTTTTTTTTTTTACTTTTCTCTTTTTAATTTTGGTAAGTCCGCAGAAATCAAGCGGGTTGGCCCTCCTTGGACCTAACACTTGATTTCTTCCCAAGATACACAGATATTTGTGTGTTTATTTAAGGTTCTTCTCTATTTCTCAACCATTGAGTAAGAAAAGCAGTTAAGAAAAATAATTTTCCTTTCGCCAATGCACCAATTAACTATGTTATAGCTTATTTTATGTCATCTCTACTTGGTTTTGATGGAGAAGAATTCATCTGGTCTGGTGGAGTATCCAGCTTGATGCTGTTATTTGTGGTAGAATCACTAGGAGAAAGTGCACCATTCCTCTTATGAACCCGTGTGTAGCCATACGGAGGAAATCTTATTAGGGCGTCGAGTTCTATTTTGAATATTTGGTCAGGGTTTACTTATAGAGCAAAGTATCCTTAGTTTTGCGGCATATCAAACCTTTTCGGGTCATTTTATGGGGAATCCAGTCATATTTTAGTAAAAGATTTTATGCTTAAAGTTCTTAATATCTTTAAATATGTATTCACGGTGTATATAGTGGTCGAACACGTGTTGGTATGCCTACCAAAAAAATAATGTGGGAACAAGTAATACAAAACATGTTCTGAATTCAGTTTATTCACTTTCATCGACACTGTATGAAGACCATCATGTTCATGACATAAAATAATGCAGCATGTGATGATGTGTGCGATATTTTATGAAGATGTGCCTTTTTTCGGTGATTGTCCTAAATTGTTGTTGCTTTATGGTCGGATTAAAAGTGCTCAGGTAGCAGCACAGTACCAAATTGAATTTATTTTTAAGAAGATTAATTTTTATTGATTTAAAAAAATAAAACATAAAATTTAACATAAAAACTGTCTTAAAAATTAATTCAATTTTTTAATCAATGAAAATGAAACATAAAAATTGTCTTCTTAAAAATTAATTCAATTTGTGGAAAACAACTTTTGTTTTAGTGATTGTTTAACTCCTTAACATTAGACTCAAGTTAACGGTGATTATATATGAAAGAAAAGATCGAACATGGATTTGAGACGATTAAATTATTTCAAATGACATTTAAACTCGACTAATCTTCTTTTTTTTTACAGATCTGTGCATTGTAGTAATTAATTTCATTGTAAACAAAATTAATTTTAATTAATAATTAATGTTAATGAAAAAAAGAAACGGTTAACGGTTGATTTGAGACCATTTTTCGATTGTGTAGGTTTTAGCGTCTCAAATTCTGATGCTAATCTTCTTAGTCTATTCTGTCCTAGGTCAGTGAAAGAGAAGTCCTTCTAGACTGAGGCAATTTTAATTTTTTGTTCCAATCCAGATTGCTCCTTTTTGCTGGATTTTCTTTACATTAAAGACCGACCTTCTGTCTAACTTTGCCCTTGTGGGGAAACAAGTAAACAGGAACTACCCTTTTGGACAATCTTGTAGATATGTGTAAACTACCGTTTCAGGTTCTATCTTGCCTATGGACCCTGACCTGAGAGTAATACCAACTAAGAAGTGACCCCCTCTCCACACACCCTAAAGCTCTCAAAACTGGGGCTTTACCATTGGATACAGTTTTGAGTAATTGATAGGGTTGAGTAGTATGATAGACAAATGAAAATTATAGAAAAAAAAACAGGATAGAAAGAACTAGGAAAGATGGGGTGGGGCAGCAAACACCTTGCCCAAGGGTGCCTTACTCAGGACTCATTTTAAATGTTAACGTTCGTAATAAAAAGTTTTGCAAAATTTTAACAAAATTATTTTAGACTTATAATATTTTTTTAAATAACACTTAAAACTCTTTTTACAAGAATAATTTAATGAAAACTCTTTCCAAAAGATAAGAACAATTGGTGCTTCTTGAGATAAAAATCCTCAGTAACTGCAGTAAATATGATTCTAATTTTATATTATGCAGACTTGTTATTGTATAGAAAAGTAATCATTAATATGTACTAGCCAACCTACCCATATCAATAAATCCTGTTATTGAAAAAGGCTGCAAAAGATCCTGTTGCTTCTTGAGATAACAATCCTCAGTAACTACAGTAAATACGATTCTAATTTTATTGTCACGTATAAAAGTAATATTTCAAGTTTTAGTAATTTAAGATTTTTAAATTTTACAAACTTTCGAAAAGAGTTCACAAAATGATTACTATTTTAAATATTTGTTTGAGGCAAAAACACATTTAAGTAGTAATTGTCATGAAAAGATTTTGATTCAACTAAATCCTAATTTAATATACAAAATTGCTTTCAGACTCCTTTGGTCCAAAAAGTAAAATTTTTTTAAAAATCTTAAATATAAAAAAATATGTGTCTGTTCTAAAACTTGAAATATTACTTTTCTACACAGACAAAGTATATCTGCCACATGGAGACAATTCTACAAAATGCAGAGTGGCAGCATACAACACACATGTCTGACGTGTACTCATGTACGGCTGTGCGCCAGGGTTGACAATGAAATTTTAAAACACGATCCTGATCGCAGAACATTGAATGGAGAAAATTGCTGGTCTCACTGTAAAGGCCTCCATGAGAAACTGTGTCACACAACGTCTCAACTGATACGGCCACGTCATCTGCCACCAGTCATCCGAAATATTCAAGTGTGTCTCACATTGAAATTGATGGCCAAAAGCCAAGTGTAAGCCACTTAAGACATGGAGGGGATCAGTTGATGGCAAAGTGGACAGCACAAGAGACATGGCAACAGACAGAAGAAGTTAGAAGTTAATCACGAAAGCGTCTAACCTCAATATGAGACAAAACGACGAAAAATGAAAATAATAAATCTGCATAACAAATTCGAACCAACTGTCGTCGAGGATTGTTATCTCAAGCATCGTAAAATGTTGCAAAAACAAAATATACAAGTAAAAGTAAGAAAACGAGAAAGATTAAAACTAAATTTATAAACAGAAAATAGGGCAAAGAAAAAGAAATTTGAAAAAAAGAAATTAAAAAAAAGAAAGAAATTTTTTTTTAATTTTTAAATCAATTATGAAGAAATTTTTAAAAAGAAATTTTTAAAAATTTTTAAAAAGAAATTAAAAAAATTTTTTTTTTTTAATTTAAAGTCAGAAATTAAAAAAAATTTTAATTTTAAAAAAGAAATTTTAAAAAGAAAAGAAATCAAATAAAAAAAGGAAGGAAAAGAAAAAAGAAAAAGAAAAAAGAGTGATTAACAAAGAGAGGAATTTAAAAAAAGAGGAAGGTAATTAGAAAAAAAAAAAAGAGAAAATTGTTTTAAATTCTTTAAAAATTCTAACCACACGTTTTATTTGTAATATTCAACTATAATAATGAAACACTTTATAAACATTTAAATATTCAAGAAAAATATTTTGAGAACTTACAGGCAAATGATGATTGTTAGTCCAGTCTAGGCATTCTAAGCCAGCTGTCTCCATATTAAAATATTGATTACAATCAACCCAATATTTCCAATTAATGGGTAAAGTGAATCCGCTTCCTCGGAATATTCTGTATCCAATTTTAATAAATCAGCTGAAATAGAAGAAAAAGATTTTTTTTAAACATCAAATAAAATTTGGATTAGAGAGAAGAAACAATTTTCTGCTATCATGGAATTGCAGAATAACGAATCCAAAATGGAACTTGACTTTTTTTCAATTTTATTTTTCTAATTCTTTCAAAACTTAAATCGGTGTCCCTGCAAGTTTTTGTTGTTAAACATTTTAATAAGCATACAAACACAACGTAATTAGTTTCTTTAAAATTGGTTTTTCTTTTTAAGACATGAAAAAAGAAGTAAGTTTTTACATTAAAAAGAAAAAAGTCATTGATTTTTCTGAGAAAAATCAAGAATGTATAATTTTTTTCTGAAACTAACAAACAATGTTTTCTCAGGCCAGACTCCATCTGGAGTCTGGCCTGAGAAAACATTGCTAAATTGAAAATGGGAGGAAAGACAAATCGTGTTAATGTAGAAATTGGTAGAAGGGGGATAAGATCAAAGCAAGAAATATTTGCTATTTCTCGTGATGTAATAAAAAATTTAACAAGAAATTATTTCAGCTTTTCGATTTTCAAAAAATAGTCGATGTTTCTGTAGAAGTAACAACATTTTGATCAAATGAATAGTCAAAATTATGAGAAAATAACTACAAGGTATCTCCTTAGTGAGAGGTTCTCAAAGAGTATAAATAACAACAGGCTTATTTATATACAAATCTATAATGCCCTCAAAGCTAGGGCCACTGGGAGAGATTAGCTAGGAAATAAATGACAATATAAAACCGACTGATCCATTGAACTTTACAGACAAAGTGACGCCATGGACAGTTAGTCAGTAACAGCCAGACACTGAAGATGTATAATTCGGAAGGATGAAAAAGAAAGCAGCTATCTCCAGTGGACACTGATTGTTGAGGAGAGAAATGATAACAGAGCCCAGCAGTGAAGGGTTGCAATGTGACGCCAGAGTCAGTCTTAGCTGAAATCCTGAATTTGAGAGATAGGAAGCTTAACTCAGATGTAGAGACTAGCAACGGGCCCCAACAACACACCCACACAGTCGCTTGTATACAATGCCTGTATCTCTGTTGTTTTTATTATGTACGCACATTGTTAACTACGGCTTTGCGCCTGGCGACTGCAAACACCAGAATTCTCACACAGCCAATAAGACGAAGATGGTGAAGAAGAAGAACAAGGACACATGCGTTTGGGGTAAAGGGGTCAGTCGGAGGCACAGGTATGGCCTAAAGCCAACACCACAAAATAAAAATAATTCGAAGTTCATAACCTCCGGTGTGTAATATCTTCACACTTTTTACCAATCCACGTTTGTTTATGGTTGTTTTGAATATTTTCAGGTTGCATTTCTTATTATCATATTACTCGCTATCGCTTCGCAATTCCTATTTTCCTATTCACTACTTGAAATCATTGAAACAAAAGTAATTCATAAGAAAAGACAAAATTAATGCTATTGCTACACAAACTTAAGCTCTCAATACCGTGAAGCGTGCAGTACGTTCACTTTTATTAGATAGACAAGCAAGAAATTACCTGCCATCCAGCGGCTAGTAATCTAGCTTTAAGTATTTTCTTTAAATGTATAATTTACATTACATATCTTTAGTTTTCATTTAAATTACCTTTCTTGAAAATTAAAATATTTTAAGAAGGATTTTGGTCATTTCCCTTCTTTTTTTATCAAATCACTTGAATTAATTACTGTTAATATCAACAACACTATTGCATATATATAGGAAAATAGGAGAATAAAATTACAAATAAATAACATCAATTTATTATAAACTGTTTAAAAAATAGTCATGCAAATTAGGCATACAAATAGATGTGCTTGGGTCTTTTCTCTCTCTCTCTCTCTCTCATATATTTTGTGCACCAAAAAATTAATTTGTAAATGAATTATAAAAATCTGTATACAACAAAATTGGTTTATAAATTAATTAATTAATATATATATATATATATATATATATATATATAATCAGTATACCAATATCATTACTCCCATAAGCCTTTATTATACCTAAGTCAAAAATGTTAAATACCGAGCACAGAATCATTAAACACCTTGTAGAGTTACTCCCCTTAGACCAACTGATGGCTACGAACACCGGAATAGAGTTAAATCTTAATTTAAATTCCTTTTGGATTGATTTAAAGTCTTTTAATGCAGGCCTCGAAAATTAAAATTGATGGGTTTTTAACCTTTTTGTTCTCTCAAAAGTTTAACCCTTAAACCCACATCCTCTCCTTAGAACTTTCTACACGACACCAAGTAAACTCTTCTATACATTAACGGCCTAATATACGCTCCCAATAAACGTTGAATCACGGGACTTGTTTTGAGATTTTGTAAAAAAATTTTTCCTATTTTAAATCTTAACTGTTACATTCCACCCCCCCCCCCCGTTTTTTTTTCGAACTTTATTAAACTTTATAGTCTCACTCCCCTCCCCCAACACAAATTTTAAACAAATATACATGACACTTTAAAGCAAAAACGTATCCAAACGAGAGTGATACGTGGATTCACATTTCTAAAACAGGTGACAACATAAGCTGAAGAGAGCCGGAGCTTGACACCGACAGTACTAATGTTGTACTAATTTTTCTGTACCAAAAAATAAATAAATATATATATATATATATATATATATACAGTATTTCAAAAGACTATGTTGTATTACTGATTTAAATAACAGTGAGCCGTTTTGATGGTAATATAGGTGTTGATAAGCGAAAAAAAAGTTGTATTTATCTATTTAGATTATCAGCTATAAGGATTAAGCCTCCTCTTCTTTGTTCATTAAAATAAAATTTGCATACGTGATTATTGAAGTGAGACGAACAAACATCCACTTTTATTATATAGATTATTTTCATTTATCGGCTTCTTATCTCATGCTGAGGTTAGACGTTTCGTGAATGATTTCTAACTTGTCTTGCCATTTTGTTTGTGCCACCCGCTAGGGTTAGGTCGTTGGGGCATAGACATTGATGTGGGACATACTTTGGAGCATTTTGGACGACTGATGGCGGGTGACGTGAACGTACCTGTTGAGATGTCATTGTGAAACCCAATTACTTATGAAAGCCTTTACAGTGAGACCGGTAATTTTCTCCAGCCGATGTACTGCAACCAGGATCGTGTCATCGACCATGTCTCTCAGCCATACGAGAGTACAGGTCGGACATGTGTGCTATATGCTGTCACACTCGCATATGATGGGATCCCTGTGTTTTGTAAAATCTTGCATTTCTTAAAATGTATCAAGTGTTTCTCATTATTTTATCATTATGTAACCATCTAAGTACGGATATCCAAGCGAGCAAATTATTTGGTTTCCTGTCTCATTCATTAGAATTGTCCAAGTGCCGTGATTTATTTCCCCCCCCCCCGCTTCTACTTAAGATGCAATGAATCATACAAAGCAGTTGCCATAGCAACAGAAGAAAGTTCAAGCATCAAATGTCAAGTAGCAAAGTTCGTTTTGTATACAAAGAATGAGAAAGAAACACAGAAAGATTTGCCCAGATGAAAACCACATTGTAACACAATTTAAACTTTCTGATGTTTTGGAAGTTTTCAGATGATGACTTTGATGAATATTGCCACCCGGACTTAGGGTTAGTATTAATGAAGGGTAAGTTTTGAGATGATGATTGATAATTTGTATTATTCGGACTACTATTCTCATCTAGGATGTTATTCCCACAGCATTTTGGTCGATGTAACCTCCAACCTTCTTCAGGTGCATATGGTCAGACTCAGGAACCTATATAGAATTTTGAACTGAACCCTGAACAGGGGATAGATTGTTCTTGTTCTGTCAGCCATGACTAGGTAGTGAAAATTGAACCTTCAACCTCCAGAAAATTGTCGCTTAGAACTGATTATTATTTAACAATTTTATCAATTGCGCCATGTTTCCTGAGTCTGACAAAACACACCTGAAGAAGGTTGGAGGTTACATCGGCTGAAATGTTTTAAGAATAACATTGAAGAGTAATCCAAATAATTCAAACTTTCATTTTACTTATCATAGATGTATGCAGTCCATTACTCTCCAAGTCAAGGGATGCATTTGAAAACAAAGACCTATACTAAGATCTAACCTTTTGTAAGTTAAATTTCATGAGAAATCCGATTCATTTTATATCATGAGTTTATTGTGATGTCTGAGTTTGCACAGACATCCATTAGAACAGCAAAGACTAGGTAAAATTGACTTTTTAGCAGTCCCTGGCACTATAAATCGACTTTTGAGCGGTCCCTGACACTATAAATCGACTTTTTAGTGGTCCCTGACACTATAAATCGACTTTTTAGTGGTCCCTGACACTATAAATCGACTTTTTAGCGGTCCCTGACACTATAAATCGACTTTTTAGCGGTCCCTGGAACTATAAATCGACTTTTTAGCAGTCCCTGACACTATAAATTGACTGTTTAGCAATCCATGACACTATAAATTGACTGTTTAGCAATCCATGACACTATAAATTGACTGTTTAGCAATCCATGACACTATAAATTGACTTTTTAGCAGTTCATGGCTATAAATTGACTTTTTAGCTGTCGCTGACACTATAAATTGACTTTTTAGCAGTCCCTGACACCAGAAATTGACTTTTTAGCAGTCTCTGACACTATAAATTGACTGTTTAGCAATCCATGACACTATAAATTGACTGTTTAGCAATCCATGACACTATAAATTGACTTTTTAGCGGTCCCTGACACTATAAATTGACTTTTTAGCAGTCCCTGACACTATAAATTGACTTTTTAGCGGTCCCTGACACTATAAATTGACTTTTTAGCGGTCCCTGACACTATAAATTGACTTTTTAGCGGTCCCTGACACTATAAATTTACTTTTTAGCAGTCCCTGACACTATAAATTTACTTTTTAGCAGTCCCTGACACTATAAATCGACTTTTTAGCAGTCCCTGACACTATAAATCGACTTTTTAGCAGTCCCTGACACTATAAATCGACTTTTTAGCAGTCCCTGACACTATAAATTGTAGTCTCTTATAGAGATGTGGGAACACATCCATTAAAAAAGACATCACTTTCTAAATTTATATTATAATACGCTCAGGTAATTTCATGTTCAAACGTACGTTATCCTCTTCCACCACTTTTTTTTTTTTAAAGGATGGGATTGCCTGATCACAAAAGATGCAAAAAAAGTAATTCAAAAAATTTAATCTGATGCCGCTGTTGTGTCGAACATGTAACTTTCTTCGCCTTTGAGCTAGGATCAAAGTATAGTATATGTTCTGCCCAAAGATGGTAAAATAATATCATGGGGGAACGGGGGGGGGGGGGTTGCTGTGCATTCATAAAATGGAAATGTGTCACAAACTCTGACAGGATTTTGGAGATTTACCCCCATAACCAGATATATTCTAAAACTTCAATAACCAGAGTAGTTAGATTAGTATGTTGCAGTTTGAACAATGGTGGTACAATAATATCGTTTGTGCAAGAGGTCCATAGAATAAAAATATTTTTAAGCATATACAACATATGAAGGAGACAACCGTAGAATTTTCATGTGTTTCGCTATTATGTATAATTGTAGCAAAAATAAATACAGTGAAAAATGGAAAATTTTGTGTAAGATTCGTTATGCAAGAAAATGGAATTTTCCATTAGAGGTCAAGTTAGAAGTTAAGCTGCCGTAGGAAGTTGCATCATGGTAGGAAGCAACATGGCAAAGAAGCCTGATACATCCTGCCTTTTGGGTGTTCAATGTCAAAGCAAACAAACATATTTTTCAAGGCTCTCCCCACCCCCTATGGGGGTTGTCAAGGCCACCCACTCCCTCCCATGGTGGCGCCTATAATGTTATCATGTAATAAATTAAATTTTAAAAGAAAAAATACAGAAAAAAAAACTTGCGTTCTCGAAATGTATCAAGAGATTCTAAGAGTTTATCATTATTGGAATAATCGGCAAGAAAATTAGCCGAATTAAAAAATTAGATTATTTTCATGTCATGTAATTGTAAAGTACCAAGTTTTCTTTGGATTAACAGACTAAGATTAACCGATTAGGATTAAAAGAATTAATTGGATTAAAATAATTTTGTTTTTTTTCTTAAGTTCAAGATTTTTTCATAAGAGAAATCTTTATCTTTAAATAACGGAATGGACAGCCTGAACGATCTCCATGACAGGATGCCAGTCTGTCGCCAATTACGTTCTCAACAATTTATACACCTGGATGGAGTGTTTGCTTACAAACAATTATAAAAACAAAAACATGACTGAAATATTGAGAAAGGAAAATGTCTTTGATATACAACCTCACAAAATTAATTCATACATGTTGAAAGTTCCCACTTCCTTCGTCAATCGCCAGCACTCGGAGCCGTACAAAGCAGCCATAAAAGTTTGAAAAATCGATATTTTATACTAATTGAACATTTTTATGTTTCAGATATCGATATACCTATCATCTGGGGATATCTAAATAGGTCAGCCCAGAGAGTGAATGCGATATTTTGGATATTGAAACTAGTTTAGAGAATAGACCAACCAGACAACTTTCGAACCCCATCTCACCCGTTTTCGACCCTGTGTCACATCTTGTTTGTTTTTTTTTATGAAAAAATAATTTTGTAAAAATTAAAAATAAATAAAATTTATCATATATCACCTTTTAAGTATGACACGGACCAGAGAAACATTATAATTCTCAGTGTTTCAGAGTAGCCACATTATAGGTTAATATGAAGGTGGACAAGAGATTCAATTCTCTGCAAACCTCGGGATTCCATTTTCCACTGTTAACCAAGTTATTGTCTAATTCATCAGAGAGGGAAAGTAATCAATATCACTTCACCTAGGTCGATCAGGACCCTCTGACAGCAGTCTTCATTATTAATGATAAACAAGGCTGTCTATTTACTTTTGCCATGTCTTTAATATATCTTTATTCTGGGCGGTCTTCATCTTGATAGATAAACTCTTTCACCTGGCGAAATGACAAACGGCAATTGATAAAATCTTTGGCATCCTGATTCACTCGATTTATACTCGTGTCAGAGGTTGAACTTGGAGGTCGCTTGATGCCATCAGAGGTCAAACAAAATTCATATATAATAATTGGAAACAATTTTTTTTTTTCTAATGTTTTTAACAAAAATTATTTTTTAGGCAAGTTTTTTTTTAAAATCAATTATAAGTCATACAATTGGTTGGAATTTTTTTTTTTGGGGGGGGGGGGTGTCTGCACTGTACTTTTTATATTTATTACTTCTAATTAAAAACGACAAAATAATTCTTTCCCACTCCAGTCTATAAAAACACATGTAAATTACTCCTCTCTCTCTTCCTTCCCACATCTGTACACATCTCTCGACTCCTCCAGGGAGTTAACATCCGGTGAGTGTGAAGCCCATTCAGAATTACACCAACTAACTACTGATAATAAGATCACCAGTGTGGGTCTCATATCATTGAACAGCGATAACACAAAGACTGCTGGACATTCATGACTGAAACTTGGTGGCCAAGTCAAGGATAGACTACGATTGGATAACAGATTGGATTGTGAGTTTTATTAACAATTCAATGAGTGACATTTTTTTAGGGGGGGGAGGTACCTTGTACTTGTTATATTTATTGCTTCTCTGACAAAATAATGCTTTCCCCACTCCCATCTATATCAACCCGTATGAATTACCTCCTCCCTCCCTCTCTCTTCCTTATCTTATATGTACACATCCCTCTTGCTGTGTACTTTAATCCTTGCAGATGGCTGCTGCTGAACGCCAAGCATGACAAAACTTGCAAAAGCAGACGACAGCAAATATTTATAGATGGTAGCAGTTACGCTTATTAAATCGAGAGGGACTAGCGTGAAATAACGTTAGAAAAGTAATATCAATCGAACAATTCCCTTTCTCCACAGATTCTATTTCGTTCATTGTTGATTCGAAGTAGCCGAGTCAAGAAAAGCGCAAGACGCAAAAGATTACAACATCTGCTTATCATTGTCCATTATAAAAATGGTGCGCTAAGCTGTTGTATTTACTGACCACTTAGAAGACGGAGAAGACGCATTTCTCTGTTGTCTTGCCTCTTCAAAAGGACAATAGGATGAAGAATGGCAGACAAGGTAGACAGGAACAGAAAATGGATTAAGACATTTCTGGAAAATGATCTTCATCCGATATATTTTTAAACAGGTCTTTGATTAGTCCTCTATAAGAGGGTGGGGCCTGCCTGTCAGTCTTGATCAAAGTCTTCCACTCCAGGCTCGGCGGTCGCGAGGATCTAAGTTTGTAATCCCCAGAGCTGCACGGTCACGTTTACACAGCTTATCCAAAAAAAGCTTTGGTCTTCCAGTCTGCTGACTTGTTGCGATGGACATGTTTCTGACCTGGGAGATCCAGCTGGAGCTTTGCTCGACATGGCCAAGCGATCTCGTCCTGCCCAACTTAAGGACATCAGTTATTTTCCGTATAGCAAGCCTAGCGAGAAGAGTTTCAAAGAGAGAGTGTCGTCTTCCAACCTGACTAATCCATCTAATCATGGCTCTTTCGTTACGCTGCAGTCTCTTGATAGTGCTCGCCGATGCAGCCCATGTTTCAGAGCCATAAATCATAACACTCCTCACACAGCTGGTGTACACCTGTCCTCTACTTGTGATCGCCAGATGCTTATTTGTCAAGATGTGAAGGAGTTCTCTAAAGCCCCTCCAGGCAGACTTGCATCGGGCAATAGCAGCAGTCTCACAACCACCATCAGCTGAAATGGAGTCGTCCAGATAGTAGAACTCAGCTACAGCTTCCAGTTTGCTATCCCAAACCACGACCCTAACTTTTTTGTTGTCCATGAGTCTTCGGAATTTCTAAAAAATTAGTTTTTCACAAAATTTTGCATGAAATATGACAGACAAAACGGACTTTGACAGATTTTTCGGAAAAACTCTGCTTTGTACAATATTTTGGCCAATGTAAAATAAAATATATATACATATATATTTATAAAGATTTAAAAAAAAATATATATTTATAAAGATTTAAAAAAATATATATATTTATAAAGATTTTAAAAAATATATATATTTATAAAGATTTTTAAAAATATATATATTTATAAAGATTTTTAAAAAAAAATATATATATATATATATATATATATATATATATGTATATATATATATGTATATATATATATATATGTAGGATGAGACAGTCAAATGGATAGACTTAAGTAAAGTATTAATGGTCAATTATTAACCCAACCTTAAAGATTTGGGCGGTCAAGTCAAATTTATAACATTCTATACTCAAAATACTGCAGGTATCAAATCAGCTCAATTTAAGATCTTGCATGTCAAACAGAGCTACTGTAGAGTAAATTGAAATAAATTTATAACACATTATATCAGTTCCATGAATTCAACATCAACAAAATCTTGACTGACAATCGTTTTTAAGACGAAAGTAATTTTTTTTATTAATTTCAATATGTCTTATTCAGCACTGATTCCACGACATAACAAATAGAAGTCGAAAAAAACATCAACATTATTCATCCTTAAGAAACAGTTATTATAGAAAAAATACATATACAATTATTAATAATAATTAAAAATATAATAAGGAAATATATACAGGGTGGACCAAAATGATCTGCCACATTTGGAGGCTTAATAAAAGCACAAAACAAGAAATAATGAAAAAAAAATTCTATTTTCTGAATATACATAAAACGCCATTTTATTTCAGTAAGTTTAAAAAATTAAATCAGCTAAATGCTTCCCATAATGATGGGAAGCATTTAGCTGATTTAATACATTTGTTGGAGACGTTCATGAAACATCGATAATTCGATGGATCATTTCTTGTGGAATTATTGCCATTTCAACACAAATTGCACATTTTAATTCATCAAAAGATCAAAGGCGATGATTGAATCTTTTTGATTTTAAATATCCCCACCAGAAGAAATCACACGGGTTCAAATCAGGAGATCTTGCAGGCCAATCAAGATCACTGTGTAAAGAAATCACATGATCAGGAAACTTCCAGATGTTGATTAGGAATTTTAAGAGAGTTGTTCTTTGATCATTTGATTTCTTTGCACTGTGATCTTGATTGGCCCACAAGATCTCCCGATTTGAACCCGTGTGATTTCTTCTTGTGGGGATATTTAAAACGTGATATATTAGGTACAAGGTTTAGTCATAACTGTGCCAAAACCAATAGCAGGAACTTATCTTTAGAATAGGGGCTTATCAAAAAGAAGGGGGTTTTGGGGTTAATATATCTTATTATGCAATCGGGTCTTCAAGGTATGAATTCAAATGGTTCAATGTTAAACCAAAAGTAGTCTTCTTACAAAGTTCATAAAAAAAGCATACCATCAATTAAAACAAGTCCATATTTTAAACATTCATGGAACTGATATAAATAATATGTTATACATCTATTCATTTCAATTTACTTATATATATATATACCCATTATTTTTGCATTGGACCTCTTCTGCATTTTTTTTCTTTTTTTTTTGCATTTATCTTAATATTTTATTTTTTTAAATTGTGACTTTGGTAATTCTATTACCAACTTATCTCTCTGTATTCCTCTGATGATAATTCCATTATTTGAAAAGCCATGGTTTTAGGAAGGAAAAATAAATCTCTTGTTTTGAACAACTGAAGACGTAATAGATTTTGTATTTTTGCAATTTTTACTCTCATCTTTTAATTGTCTATATAATTGCTCTATCTCGTATATCGAGCATCAATTCTTTCACGATAGGTTATAATTTGAAGGTATATATTGTATTTGGTTTGACGGCTGTTTTACATGCTGGCATGTGTTGGACAGCTTTTAGAAAATGCCTTCCAAAGTAACCTATCTCTGGTCAGGTCTTTATTTGTCTTTCTTTCAAATCCATCCTTATTACTTCCTCCCATGTTTTCCTTGGTCTTCCTCTGCCAACTGACCTTGCTAACTTAACTTTTCTACATCTACTAACCCAAGAACTCTCACACATTCTTTCAATATGAGCAAACCAATGAAGTCTCCTATTCTGCACACACCTCTCTATATTGTCAAGATTTAATCTTCCTTCGGAGGTCATCAGATCTAAACCTGTCTTTAATATTCACATCACACATCCATAGTATAATTCTCATATCATTTCTTGCCATGCAACACATATCCTATCCTCAACCCTAACTAGAAAATGTTCACCTCCATACATCATCACACTGCATACACATGCCTGATAGACTCTTCTCTTCGGCCTGTATCAAAGTGTAGTATTCGTTCTGTCTTCGTTTAGTTGAAAAAAAAATCCTTCTAGACTTAGGTAATTTTTATTTTTGTACAATTCAGAGTGCACCTTTTTGGGGAGCTGGATATCTCCCACAAAAAACCCGACCCTGTGTCTAACTTTATCCTTGTGGGGAAGCAAATAAATAGGAAATCTTCCCTTGGTCAACAGTGGTAATGCTTTGCTGGTTAGTAATGGCAGAAGTTCCCTGAACTTACTCCATCCACTTCTAACTCTTGCAATTACACTAGCACCAGCTCCTCCCTGTGCTCCAATGGTATCATCACCAAGGTAACAAAACTTCTTACTACCTCAATAGCTTCGCCATCCAGATATACTTTCTCCACATCTGAGTTCTTATTAATCTCCATTGTCTTACACTTCTTGCACACAGACTAGTTATCCTCTCTCAACATACCTTTAATTCTTGTGTACCCAATGCATTCAATTACCAGAAGAAGAAAACAAAAATGGAGTTGCACCCGATTCCGTAAACTGAGTAGGGGAATTTTCCTCTTTCTGGAGGTTTTCCAACACTACAACCACCGATCATCAATTTAGTCTTGAAAACATTAATTCTTAGGCATTTACTTTGCATTTACTTTGCTCCAAGTCTTTAACTTCTTAACAAGTAGACCTTCAATTGCTTTACAGACAAGCTCTAAAATCATCCGCATAAAGCATCTCTTCCGGACAACCCGTACGAAACTCCCTGGACAACACTTCTAATACACAAATGAAAAGCAACGGACTCAATACAGAACCCTGATGTACTCCTACTTTAACATTAAAGTTGTCACTAAATGTCCGGTTAATACTAACACGACTATAGAATTTCTGTACATTGCTTGAAAAACCTTCACTAATTACTCACTTGTGCAAAGCCAACCAGACAACATCTTTTGGCACTCTATCAAAAGCTTTCTCCAAATCCACAAAAGCAAAATACAGGTTCTCCTTTTACCAAGATACTTCTCCTGCATTTGTCTCAGCAGAGAGTACTTTGTCCAGACATAAAACTAAACTGCCATTTCATCTATGTTTATCTAACTTCTTATTTGCTGCACAATTATTTTCTCAATCATTTTCAGGAGTTGATCCATCAACCTCAAGCCTTACCTCGATCCAGATCTCCCCTTTTCTCGATCCAGAGCTCCCCTTTTCTCGATCCAGAGCTCCCCTTTTCTCGATCCAGATCTCCCCTTTTCTCGATTGTAACAGGTCACAGTCTTTTGGAACAACCCCTTCTTTTATGATCTGATTTTTCAAGTCTGTGATCATTCTAATGCATATTTCACCCGCATCCGTCAACATTTCTGCAACAACATCTGACGCTCCTGCAACCTTACCCTTCTACATCTTACACACAGCTTTCCATGCCATTTCGTTCTTAATTCTTATGGCTATAACAGATACGACTTTTAGATTTTCTTCATCTTCGGTTTCATACAGACAGATACCAAATCTCCATCAGTAATACATATATCTATCTATATATATATATATATATAAGATTAAGACAACATCAGTAGCGTCGGTTTCAAATCCAAACAAAGGGGACCTATAGTTTCCTGGCCATTTTCTATGATGATGGAGTGAGTTTTGTTTTTTTTAGTCCTTCAAGGAGATTCGTATTCCAGAATCTCTCATACTGCATTTCCAAGCATCCCTCTTGTTCTGTGCATTTGCTACTAGCACTACATTGCCACTTCGAATGCACTTCTCTTCAACAATAATTGCCTACCCACGAGGGCACAGTTTGACACAAGGTAGGTTTTTAATGTGAGGAAAATCCAGTTCCCCCCCCCCCAAAAAAAAGGGGTGCCCTAGATTGGAAGAAAAATTTAAATTGCCTCAGTCTACGTAGTGTCTTTACTTCACAATGAAAAAATAAAAACACATTTTAAATGAATTAAAAAAAAAAAACAATAACAAAAAAAGATTTTTTTTTGTTTAAATAAAACACTAGAAAACAATAATTACCAAAAACAAAATTAAAAGCAACAAATATACAATGCAATAATGTATAAATATGTCGGTAAAAAAATGTTTTTCGTTTTTCTGTTGAAGGAACCCGAGTTTAATGTTGTGTGATTACTAGTTAAGGTATTTTACCGAGTCAGTATTGGCAGCCATGGGGGATGATCTATATAAGCACCAAAATTATTCTAACCTGAAATAAAACGAAACATTTGACATTCTTTAAATTCCTGGCCATTTTCTATGATGATGGAGTGACTTTCGCTTTTTTTTTTTTAGTCCTACAAGGAGATTCGTTGTAAACTATAAATGCACTTTTACCGGAGATTCCCGATCTAAATTGTAATACACAAAAAGTCAGCAAAAAGAAAACATTATTTCCGACAAAAAAGAATTTATTTTTATTAAAAAAATATATATCTTGTTTTCCGGGTTATGTTTTTCATAAGCAATTACGAAAGTCGACCCTTAAAGAGACAAGTCGTTTTATTATGGGATATCCATTCATTTTGATTAATTAAATCTCGACATAATTATCAACAGAAAAAAATATATATAATTTAGTTAGATTACCCTCTTTAAATCTCTATTGTGTGACCATTTCTGGTATGTCTGTGTGTGTGTGTGTGTGTGTGTTTGTTTCTCGCCTCTACGTGACTTTTTTTTTCTTTTTTTTTTTACTATTAATCGAATATTTACTGAAATAAAAAATGTCATTGCATAAAATAAAACGAACTTAAAAAATCCTGCTTCAAAATATTTTAATTACGAAATTAAATCCACCAGAATACATTTCGCTTTATTCATAAATAAGTCATCTGTTAATAATTGGAAAAAAAAATGAATGAATTACTTCGTGAACCATTAAGTGATTTGAAAGCCGTTAAATTTTCGAATAGAAAGTTCCTATATAATTGTTTCCCCATGAGGGAAAAGTTAGACACAAGGTCAATTTTTAAGGCAGTGAAATCTAGCTTCCCAAAATCGGGCACTATGGATTGGGACAAAAATTTAGATTACCTCAGTCTAGAAAGATTTCAGCTTCAATGGCAAAGGACAAAAAAAAAATGAAGTGTTACATCAGAACACTAACAGACAGTACACTTTGCTCCTAGCCAAAATGGCAAGGCATTATCAAATCATTTAAACTGGCTTTAAAATTCCTAGCAAATCCTCATTTAATACCGTAATAATTAAATTTTAGTGTCAAAATTTAATATTTTAGAAATAGTTTGGTAAAATAACAACAAAAACGAAACAAAATTGAATATAATATGACTCCCGAGCAACGCCGGATAGTAAATTATAATTATATTAGCAATAATATGACTCAGGTCGCATATTTTGCTATTATATATATAATATATATATATATATATATATATATCTCATGGACGGCGGCACCAGGGGGGGGGGGGGGGGGGGCTCAAGCCCCTCATTTTTTTTACTTGGGACCCCCCCCCCACTTTACGGTCATCAATAATTAAGTTGATATGCATGTGTTTAACCGCCCCCCCCCCACTTTTTAGGAGAACCCCCACACACACACTTTTATAACTGTCCCGCCGGCCCTGTATATATATATGACGAATGCCTATATACTACATACCCCTCCCCTAAAAGGAGGAGGTAATGCCTGGAAGAATGGTATCATGACAACAGAACAGATATCACACTACCACCCACCCCACCTTCGAATTGAGCATTGAAGGATAGTAGTAGTATAGTTTCGGTTTCAGACAGACAGATAACATTATATATATATATATATATATATATATATATATATATATATATATATATATAAAGTGGTGAACTTTTAACTTGAATAAATTGCCTTTTTGCGGAATATACCTTGCTATGAGCAACTGAATTGAAAAAAGATTTGACTTGCTTTTCTAATTCATTTTCATCCTTCTACATATATATATATATATATATATATATATATATATATATATATGTATATATATATATATATATATATATATATATATATATATATATGTATATATACACGTATTAAAATTATTTTCTTTTGGGGTTAATTTTTGTCGACAACAACAAAAGCAGAAACATGTCATCTTTGCTGCTTGATTTTCCGAACTTTGAATAATGTATTGTCTTCATAGGCAACGTGAAGGAAGGGGGGGGGGGGGGGGCAGTTTCAAACATGTCGATTTATCGATTATGTAAATTAATGAATTTGTCAAAATAGAATGGTTATCGGTTTTTATTTCAAACATTTTTTTATTATTATTATTATTATTAGTGAGAAAAAATTAAACTATAAAGGAAAGCCGCATTCCCTTAAGAAGGTCTATTCGTTTTTTTTTTTTTTAGAGTAACATCTAGGTTGGCATAGTTCGGATGAAATGGCGACACGTGAAGCAATCGAATAAATTTAAAATTCGATCTGGTCACACAACTGGAATGGTGGTTCTGGTTGTTTATTCGTGAAAAGTGCGAAGAAGGCCAAAGAACGATCGGAAGAGGGAAGATGGAAAAGAAAGTAAAAGCCGACTACTACTAATGTAAAACAATCGATATCGTACCGAGTTAATTTGATTATTTCATCATCGAACATTAACATATGATGAAATTGTTTTCATTATTGATCATCAGTAGTAGCCGTAGTAGTAAAGTCGTAGTAATGAAAGTTGTAGATGTTGAAGAAAAAAAGATGAACACCTGGTGAGTCTGCGATCTTCCTTGGCCTTTCGGCTAGGAGCAAAGTGTAGTACCTATTTAGTGTTCTGATATTACGCCTCATCTTTTGCCCCCACATTAAAAACCGACCTCTGAGAATAATTTAGCTCCCCAGTATTCTGGGTAGTCCCGTCGAACCTCTCACAGATGAGGGAGCCTCAGGGGATGGCCTCCCGAGATATTACACTTTGATGATAAAATAGTACCACGATCCAAAGATACTATTTTTCATTAGAATGTTTCGATTCTTTTTCCGTGTTAAAAAATAAATAAATAAAGGGGGGGGTGCTTATACAAATCATCCCCCATGGCTGTCCACATTAGTTCAGTAAAATTCGATGTGTTCAGACAACATAAGGGGACCACACAAAACGAAACTCGGTTTCCTAACAAAAAAAAAACAAAAAAAAAAAAACAGATTCATTTACTTATATTGTTTCATTGTATTTTTTGTAAATGGTTGACTTATTTTTTTCTAATTGTTTTCTAGAGTTGTTGTTCAATTGCAGTCACGCGGTCAGTTAATTTTTTGTTTTTTTTTTGTAAATTGGTATTTTACAATTTACAAAAACAAACGAACTGTCCGCGTGACAATTGTTTAAAAAAATAACACTAGAAAACAATGTCAAAATAAAATACAATGTAACAATGTAGATACATCAATAATGTTTTGTTTTGTTTGTTTGTTTTCCGTTTCAGGAACTCTGCTTTCATGTTGTGTGGTCGCATTTCGGCCGTTGCCGAATCTATGAATAGCCATGAGTGTCGGTCTATATAAGCACAAAAACTGCTTATTTTCAATTATCATGCTTAGAGCAAGATTTAACAAATAATGATTATTGAATTTCACTTATATTCATTGTCAATTACTTGTTATCCGGCGTTGCCCGAGTGAAGGGCTTAGAGAAAAATAATGCAAAATATAGTAATATTTAGAATATTTTAGAATTGTCATAAAATTCGTTTTACTTTCCCTGCACTTTCAAAAAATACTATAAATAAATGGATCGGCGGTAGGTGAGGGCGACCCGAAAGCTTCCGTTTCATTGGCTACTACACTGAGATGTAGGGGAGTGCGCCACTACTTTCCCTTGATTACTCCATTTACCCTTGATCCTCACCTTTATCATAATGAGTGTTCAACAAAGAGACATCAAGTACTTTTTTTTTTTAGTCTTTGGTATGACTCAACCGAGGATTGAACACCGATCTCCCTGACCATTAGCGAAAAAACACTGGTAGGTTATACTAATGGCACGGTGGCTAAGTGGTTAACCATGCGAACTGAGGACCTGGGTGTGCCGGTTCGAATCCAGTTCGTTCCACAGAAACATGTTCATCAAAACTCACACCTGACCTTGTGTCTAACCTCCTGGGGAGGGGGGTAAATAAGAATTATTTATTTTAAGCCGTTGTGTCGCTGAACCTTTTAATTGATCCGTCCATTCTACATTCTAAAAAGTGTGTGTGGAGGGGGGGGTCAGTTACACTGGCTATAAAGGAAGTGCAGGTATATAAAAAAAAATCGAAGTACTAAAAATAAATAAATTCGAACCATTTTTGTTTCTATAATCGTGCCAAACGCAGTAATAAATAATCATATGCATTTTTTTTAAGTTGCCAAAAGCTGATGCGGACTTTATTTGAAACTCTACAAGTTAATATAAAAATTACAATTATTTGATAATTAATCGAATGATGTAAGGTTTATACGTGTGTCTTGCGTAGTTTTTAACTTTTAGTCAGGACACGAACAAACACAATTACAACTTTCCTACATAACGCATTCATTTCTTCGGGGTACTTTTCTTTGGAAATGAAAAAAGAAAAGAAAAGATTGCTATTTTGTTATTCTCGTGTTTCGGCTTTGTTAAAATAATTAATGGGTTGGATTTGCTAACAACGACTGTATGAATCGTTCAGAGAAATGAGATCTGTCAATTATGAACACAAAAGAAAGAGAAACTGAAAATTATAATTATAGACTCGGTCTCCAACCAACAGATGATAATCAAAGTCATCAGTTTTCGTCCAGACGAAAGGGATGTTCTTCAATTATTTTGATACGGTTTTTCCTTCTTTTAAACGTTACTATTGGCGACATGAATTATTTTTAAGGAAATAAAGTTGGGAAATTAGTAAAAAAAAAAACAATTTATTTGGGTTTACTTACTAATTTGTGACCTATTTGCGTTAAAAAAAGTTAATATTTAATAGAAACATTTTAAACTCCGTAATTATTGGTTGTGAGTAAAGTAATAAGGGGGCCGGTACCTTACTTCCTGCCAATAAACAAGATGTGTGACGCTTTATTACTTTACTCACAACCAATACTTACAGAACTTAAAATGCTTATAACTTCTATTAGACGTACACACCTTTTGTCTTTTTACATGGCTTGTTGCACTTTGCTATTTTTTGCCAATAAATTTGATTTGATCTATTAAAAATTGAATATTTTTAACGCAAATCTGTCGCACATGAGTAGGTAAACCAGAATAATTTTTGGTGCTTTTACAGAATTTGAACCGAACCAAACTTACTTTTGCCGAACTAAACCTACAACTTGGATTAGGTTAGAGTTTTAAAAAATTTAAATTCGGTTCAAATACTGTAGAAGTACCTAGATTTTTTAAAAACTAATTTCCCAACTGTATTTTCTTTAAAATAATTTATGTCGCCAATAGTAACGTTTACCTTTTATGGTAATGCATTTTTTATTTCAAGAAATATTCGTAAAAAAAAAAAAAGAAAAGTAATTCAATTCTCGTATTCGTGAGGAAAAACACACAGAAGTGGTCAGAGATAGAGATGGGAGACATTTAAGGGCAAAATTTACATGGAATACATTCCGTAAAAGTTCCTAAGGCAAAAGATGAGCTTTTAAACAGAGCGATTTACGGCAAGACAGTCATGTGACGACGTAACACCTTTTCTTTATTCCGAAAATAATGGTAGGAATTTGAAGAGTCTGGAAAAAGTGCTATCATATTTAATTTATTTATTTTCGACTTTATATGATTTTTGATTTTTTAGAAAAATAAAAGTGAAATGCTTTAACTAAGAATTCAGCACAGTTAAGTTAATAATTAAAAAACTGATTAATAAATAAATACCGGGACAAATATTTGATAATTACATTTATCAATCAAATAATCACAAAATAACTTGACATGAAACAAACACTTGTCCCTGTTTTCTCGCCTCCCCACGAGGGCAGTGCTCGGTTTTTAATGTGAAGAAACTCCAGCTCCGCAAAAAGGGGCACTCTGGATTGAAACAAAAAATTAAAATTGCCTCAGTCTAGAAAGATCCCTCCTTCACTTAGTGAGGACAGAACAGATAGGGTGTAATATCAAAACAAATACTACACTTTGCTCGGTAATGGTAAAGATCGACGGTCTAAACAATTTCTTTTTAAAAAATGGAATAAAATTAGTGTATAGGCGATAATATATTTTTTTTTTTAAGATTATGACACTAAGAACGTCTTGGAGTTTAAAATCAATGTATTATTAAGTAGTAATAGGGGGAACGTGTTAATACTTTTTTCGTCTTTAACGATACAAAAAAGTAACATGGCGGCATCACGTAAGATTCCATTTTGTGAAAATCATGTTTCTTGTAGTATAGTTAGTTACACATTTCAAAAGTGTTTTTCTTCCGATTACATGCGTATGCGTAATAATACTAAATAGATTTTAACTCTAAATGATTCCTCATTTAATAATATTTAGAAAAAAAAAGTAACATTTTTATCGCTTATACACAATTTTTGGTGCTTCTGTAGTTTCACAATGACATGAAAATATTTAAAGAAATGTATAAACTTTGTTATATACTTATGTGTCAGCTGAAAATAAGAGTGTACAGAAAGAATTACGCAAATTCATCTAGTATTTATTGAAATATAAGAAAAAGAAACGATCTTACGTATCGATAGACATTTCAGCTTATTGATTTGGCAAGGGAGATAACTTTTGGAAAAAGTCAAAATATAAGAAAAATGGCGACATATAAATAAAATCGTTTTTATTTAATACATACTGGATGAATTTGCGTAATTTTTGGTGTACGTAGTCTTCTTTACATAAAGTGTATACATTTCTTTAAGAGAGGTCTAACATGTCATTGTTAAACTATAGACACCGTCGATTTCGTCTTGGCCTTCGGGTCTTGATTTCGCCGGTCTGTGGGTTTGTCCTGTGCAGTTCTAGGAGGTCCACCCTCCCAGGCTTTGCCTCCCCTCTTTGGGGTGGAGTAAGTTTATCGCTTACTGCCTGAGGCGCCCCTACCGGGGAATGCCGACGGGGCTGCCCAGAGTGCTCACCTTCTTGGGCGCTGGCTTTTCAAATCCCACTTTCCGACCTTGTGTCACATACATCTATTGTGGTTAGGTGTTAAATAACTATAGACACCATCGATCTTTACTTTTACCCTTTGATCTTAGCAAACAGGTAAAGAACGAATGAATTGAAAGAAATTTAAGGGCAAAATTTACCAGTTTCATTTTCTTTAAAATTTAAATATTTCGATTATTTCAGTATTTATCAAACAACCAAGTTTCGGTTCAATTGTAGTATAGGGTCTGTTGGCATAGCTCACTCACCTATTTAGTTTTCGTCCACATCTCTTAATAAAATTATGATCCTCTTATTTGCCTATGTCTGTGCGTTTCTCGTCTCTTCGTGACTTACACTTACTATTACTTGGCAACATATAGCCCAATGGCCAAAGGCATTGATTAACAATTAGTTCTACGTGAGCTTTTTTAGTGTTGAGGGTTCATTCTTTACTACAGTCAATAATAACTAAGAATAACAATAACATCGGCTGACCGAATGAGAACAATCTACCTCCGTGGATTAAATAAAGGGTTTTGCTTAAAATTCCGTAGTGAACCCCAACTTTGAAAAGATGCACCTGAAGAAGTTCGGAGATTAGATCGGCCGAAACATATAAGACATTGACAAGGCTGCTACAAAGAAGGTGGACTCCCTCTACCGTGCTAGAAAACTTCTCACACCTGACAGTATCCTATTTCTCCCACTAATATATATATATATATATATATATATATACATATATATATTAGCTGTACCTACCCAACGTTGCCCGGGAGTCTTTATTTTCATTTTAGTCGAGCTTTTTCTTTTCTTTTAACTATTAGTTTGTTTTTTTATTGAATTATTATTTATTTTTTTAAATAGTATTTGCAAGTTAAATTTCATTATTACTGTATCATTTGGGCATTTCATTGTTACTTTAACTAAATTGTTATAAAACTATAATTGTTGTTTATGACTATTTATAAAATTATTGAGTGTAAATAGCGGTAAAATTGTCGATTCCCAACCAAAATGGCGGACAATAAATCGTCTGCAGTTTTCTGATTTTTTTCCGACCTCACAAATGAGTAAGTAAACCCAAATAAATTGTTTTGGACTAATTTTCCTTAAAAATAATTTAAGCTAAATTTTAAATTCGCCCAAAACACTTTATTTGAGTTTACTTACTCATCTGTGAGGTCGGAAAACTGCAAACGATTTATTGTCTGCCATTTTGGTTGGGAAACAACAATTTTACCTAAATAGCTTCTAAAACTTTCAATCTTTTAATACATTTGCTAAGAATTTTTTTTAAATATAGAGGTTACACCGGCCGAAACGTTATGAATATAACAACCAAGATGAGAATAGTAGTTTGAATAATACAAATTATCCATCCTCATCTAAAAAAAATTCAAACTCTTTTCAAATTTCGAAGTAATTCATTCCTTTTGTTCATTCCATTCATCATTTACAATCTTTTCATAATATTCTTCGTCATTCTACTGAAAATATATCTATCTCATAAAACATCTTCGAATGGCTTTTCGCCTTGGTTAGTGGTGACAAAATAGTTTAAAAGGCACTTCTGCGGTTTACGAACCGTCCTGATATAATAACATTATTTAGAAACCCATTCTTAACACGGGGAAGGGGCTTTGTTAACTATTCTGTACTTTCACCTAACAATTTAATAAATATACCGTAAAAATTGAATCTAACTTGGAAATCATGTCTGAAAAATAGCACGGTCCGTAAACTGCAGAAG
The DNA here is from genome assembly GCA_963556195.1 of Sepiola atlantica. NCBI lineage: Eukaryota > Metazoa > Mollusca > Cephalopoda > Sepiida > Sepiolidae > Sepiola > Sepiola atlantica. The sequence goes on from OY744515.1 coordinate 112,321,407, forward strand.
TACCGTTTGAAAACAAAGAGATTTTAAATGGTTGACTTATTTATGAAACAACCGAAATGCATTCTGATTGATTTATTTTTTAAATTTCGTTTTAGTACTTTGTGTTATTGCATTTTTAATGTCAATAAATAATAATTAGTAAGTAGAAACAATGTGTAAGTCACGTAGGGGCGGTTAACACTTATTTATATATTAATGCAACATGAAATAAATAAAGAAAAATAATTTAATTTACGTGTAAAAAAAACAATCCAACAATTTGGTTTGTTTTTATTACCTATTTTGGTTATATTGAAGATTTCAGCTTTAAGATGGCTGCCATTTAAACAAGATTATCTTAACCAGATTAGTTTTATAGCAATTTGGTTCAATTTAACAACCTATAATTAGGTTATATTATTATGGTATTGTTTGGTCGCTAAATTATTAATTAAACAGAACAGAACTAATTTGGTTCAGATAATGTTGTTTCAATGGCAGCCATATTAAAGCTGAAAACTTCAATATAACCGGTTTTTTTATTACCTATTTTTTCTCTTTTGGGAAAATAAATGAGAAAAGGTGAGAAAAAAATGCGGTCAAAACGATTTTTGTAAAAACGTAAATGAAGGAATATTAAACTCAAATGTGAAGACAATTTCACATTCATTTGTCTGTCATTTTATGTTAAACAGACAGGAATCGAAAACGTTAATTAAATCGAGGTGTAAACGCAAGATTTACCTCCAAAATATGAGATTCATTTTTATTAAAACGGATTTTCTTTCTCTTTCTTTCCGTCTTTCAAATGAATGACTTGGGGAGAAAATGCAACCAAAAAAAAAAAAAAAAACAACGTCGTCTTCTGTCGGAAACAAGACACCGAAAGAAGACGAAAAATGAGAAATCTTCACTAAAAAACGAACCTTATTCAACAGGAGAAATAAAATTATTTATTCTGTTTCTTTAAAATTACTTTGAATGAAACGAAAAATACATTAAAAATATATATTTAGTGGATTACTCACCTCATGACTTGAAACGGCCGACATTTTTATTATTATTATCATTATTACTATTATTATTATCAATTTTTGCCACTAGAGGGCGCGCCAATCATTATTCTCATTCTTATTCCAATTCTTATTCCAATTCTTAAACTTACGCATCTTATTATTTTTATTATCAGTACTCATCTTATTCTCATTCGTATTCGTTTATAATATTATTCTTCGTAGTAATACAAGTAGTATTACTATTCTTATTTCTGTTCGTTTAAAGCATTCTTCTCTACCGTATTATTCTTATTTTTATTCTGGCATTTTGGCATTCTTGACATTCTTGTGCTCCATATACCGTCACCGCCTTCACTTTTTTTTTACCGTGTTGAATTTTCTTTGGGACGTTTGTAGATTATTATGATGATGATGATTATATTAATAACATCGTGTGACCACTTATCTTATGTGTATGAGATTCTCGCCTCAACGTAACTTACACATTATTCTTTTCTGCTTATTACTAATCGAATATTTATTGAAACCAAAAATGCAATAGTGTAAAATGAAATTTTAAAATGCCTATTTCAAAAATAATTTAATTACGAAATTAAATCCACCGGAATGCATTTCGGTTTCCTCGTAAACAAGTCACTCATTTTAATCTTCTGTTAATCGTTCGTGAGCCTTCGAAATTTCAAAGGAATTTGAAAGATTTAAAAACTGTCGAATAGAAAATAAATTTAAACTGGCTTTTAAATTCTTAGCAAGTCTTCATGTATTGAAAGTTTTGGAAAGCCATTTGCATCCAGTAAATTAAAACAAAAAAACAAAAAAAAAAACAATGTTACCTTAACAACAATTAGCTATACCTATTTACTTGTCTCCCCACGAGGACAGAGTTAGACACAAGGTCTATTTTTAATATGGGGAAAATCCAGCTCTCCAAAAAGGAGCACTCTGGATTGAAATAAAAACTATAAATTGCCTTAGTCTAGAAGGATTTCTCCTTCACCGACCGAGAACAGGAAAGGTGAAGTGTAGTATAAGAACAAACAGATACTACACTTTGGTCCTAGCCAAAAGACATACAATTAGTTATAGTTTTATAACAATTTGGTCCAATTAATAATTTAATGATCAAATGATACCGTAAATAATTCAATTTTAATGTAAAAAAAAATCCTATTTAAAAAAATTATAATTTGAAATAATAATAATTAAAAAATAATAATAATTTGGTTTTTAAAAAAAAAAAAAAAAAGAAAGAAAAATAACCTGCATATTTAAAAAAAACAAAAACCCAAGCAAAAATACGCCGGGTCAGTACATCTAGTTAGATGATGGTGATGGTGATGGTGATGGTGATGGCGGTGATGATAGTCTTACAACATTGTTGCTGTCGGTGTCATAAACATCCCTCCTTTCACCTTTACAGAAGTAGGTCTCTCTCTTTCTTCTTCTTCTTCTTCTTTCTCCTCCCCCTCCTTGGAACATTTCACATTGCCATTTCCGCACACAAGTCAAAGTGAAAACAGATGGCGGCATTCAAATTCCAATTGATCTTTTTTTCCGCTTAAAAGGGTGAATTTTACAAACACAAAATGCAATCAGCCCAAAGAAATTGGGTGAACAACGTCAATGACCTCAAATAAATGAATACTCTAAACTCTAGGACTCCCCACGGCCCACAAAAATCAAAATAAACTAAATGATATTTTAATTTTATTATAGGATCCTCAGACCCCCCCCCCCAGAGATTTTACTTTTTTAGGCGATTACGTAAAAAAATAAATAAATAACAAGCAATTATTTTAGAATTTAGAGTGGGGATCAGTTTCGCATATAAATTTAACTTACAACAATGATCACTCATTTCCGGCCCATTGTCTAACCGGATAGCGTTTTAAGCAGTTTTTTTAAGAGAGATAAATTGTGGTTTTTGGAGGGTTATGTTGAAAAGTTAGTAGTTTTAAGGAATAGTCGGCAAAGCCCCCCCCCCTCCCCATAAACAATAATATGGTTACATCTACGATTCTATTAAAACGGTTGTGGCAGAGGAGACGAGCGGGCATTGAGGAAAAGGCTAGCCTGTTTAGCTACCCCTTTTCTTTCTAGGTTCGTTCGGCTTACTCTCTCCCTTTCTTTCTTTCTTGTCTTTGTTTGACCCTTCTTTGCCTCTGGTGAAACTCGCGAAATCTCGCCTATTCACGGTGGCCGGAGGTTTCTGACCAATGGGCGGCCGACAGGTCAGCTCGGCCATACGTGATCTTAAATCTATAAAGAAGGGGACGTTCCTTTCCTCTCTCCCTTTTTTTTCTTTTTCCTTCAGCGTCCGGAGACCAAGAACGCACAAAGAACTCTCGGCGATCCCCCCCCCCCCACCAGCTCGAACGAGCTGTGTGGAGGAGGAGGGGAAGAGAAAGGTAACCCTTTCGATTCAAAAAAATCTGTCTATCAATTTGATGAACATTTCCTTTCATTCCCAACGAACTTTTTCCTTCACACATTCACCATTCACAAAATGGCCACCCAACTGACATTCAACACGCATCGCATCACACGCTCCAATAATGAACTTATACTCTCTTCTAAATAGTAAATAAATTGTTGTGTTAATAAAAATGTTATTCCTTTCCTTTTGTTATTAACCATTATAAAAGGCCTATTCGTATATGTGTATAGCTTCCTAATTCCTTCGTTTTCTTTAAGGTAAGTTTAATGTTTTCTTCCTTCATCTTGGTTATCTTAAACTGTTTTATTTAATCCCCACGTGGTCCGATGGTGGAAGATTAATGGTGTGATAACATGCAGTTATAAAGGCATCTATCACACTACCTATGGTTGGGGGATTCATTATCGCAAAACCATTTGTCCGAAATCCTTCGCGACTGTGGTTAAAATCCAAAAACCCTTTGTTCTTCTTTTGAATCTCCCGCCATAAACACACTTCCACCCCGGCCATAATTGGTGACCTCTTCGACGTTAACACGCTAACTAAATCCTTCTACGATAACAAATACAAATCCTTCTGATTAAATTTTAAGATACAAATAAATAAATAAAAAAATAAGATAACCATTTCTAAGCTTAAAGACAAACAAATAAATTTAAATATTAATCTTATTTAGCGAAGGAAACTTAGAATAGAATACGGCAGTAAGTTAAACGAAAAAAAACAAAAATTCATATACGAAAAAAAATACAAGTCTACGAACTTAACAAAAAAAAAAAAATGAGCGTCTCACATCACAAAAAAAAAAATCTCTTTCAACAACAAAAAAATATCTTCGTAAAACAAACAAAATTTCTTTCAACAAAAAAAAAAATCCTTTTTCATAGAACAAACAAAATCCCTTTCAACAACAACAACAAAACAATCCTTTTCACGAAGCAACGCAAGAATCTTGAAAAACAAAAATCATTTCTAACAAAAAAAACACAAGAATATTTTATTACAAAAAAAAAAAAACTTCTTTCAAAAACAAATTTTAACGAAACAAAAAAAAAAAAAAAAAAAAAAATCCTTTCACTGAACAAAGAAGGAAAGTGCTCTTCGCGAGACAAGGAGAGATGGGTCTACACAAAAAAAAAAAAATCAAATCTCTCTACAAAAAACAGGAATCTTCCCACATGGCGCAAATATGCCGGACAATGAAAAATCCCGCCAAACGCCATTTTAAAAAAAAAATGGAGCTACAATAGGCAAATAAAAAATTAAAAAAAATTTTTTTAATGAAAAATTAATGACGTCAACCCGACAACCAAAAAAAAAAAAAATAATAATGATGATAGTCTTATCAGTCGAGGAACAATGGAAGCAACAAAAGGCGCCAAGCGTTGAATCTCCCAAGCCAAATACAGCTTCGTGTGAGAAATCTACAACCTGAGAATATCTGTATCAGCCAAAAGAATACTTGCACGAACGCGACCAAATTTCGACGCAAGCCTAAAGATTGTTTCCTAAAAATACCCAGCTTCGTCTAGAGACATTTCTTTCCCCTGATATTTCCTCAGCCCAAGAATCTCTAGGTAAACGCTAAGTTCCAGCAGAAAAATACACATCCGAAAGCTAAAACTACAAACAATACCAGCTTCGCGTGGCGGAAAATCTCAATGTGCACAAAAATTTAAATTTCGCCCGCGAACGCTAATTTTGCTGGAACAACCATATAACTTCAGCTTCATCCATCCCGGAATGAACGCTAAATCCTCGCTGATAAAGATTGTTGTTATATATATAAATAAATAAATACATAAAAGTAAAATTGAAATAGAATAGTGTCTATCGGGTAAGCTCCGCTTACTGGTGGGGGACTGTTGTGGCAGAGGAGACGAGCGGGCATTGAGGAAAAGGCTAGCCTGTTTAGCTACCCCTTTTCTTTCTAGGTTCGTTCGGCTTACTCTCTCCCTTTCTTTCTTTCTTGTCTTTGTTTGACCCTTCTTTGCCTCTGGTGAAACTCGCGAAATCTCGCCTATTCACGGTGGCCGGAGGTTTCTGACCAATGGGCGGCCGACAGGTCAGCTCGGCCATACGTGATCTTAAATCTATAAAGAAGGGGACGTTCCTTTCCTCTCTCCCTTTTTTTTCTTTTTCCTTCAGCGTCCGGAGACCAAGAACGCACAAAGAACTCTCGGCGATCCCCCCCCCCCACCAGCTCGAACGAGCTGTGTGGAGGAGGAGGGGAAGAGAAAGGTAACCCTTTCGATTCAAAAAAATCTGTCTATCAATTTGATGAACATTTCCTTTCATTCCCAACGAACTTTTTCCTTCACACATTCACCATTCACAAAATGGCCACCCAACTGACATTCAACACGCATCGCATCACACGCTCCAATAATGAACTTATACTCTCTTCTAAATAGTAAATAAATTGTTGTGTTAATAAAAATGTTATTCCTTTCCTTTTGTTATTAACCATTATAAAAGGCCTATTCGTATATGTGTATAGCTTCCTAATTCCTTCGTTTTCTTTAAGGTAAGTTTAATGTTTTCTTCCTTCATCTTGGTTATCTTAAACTGTTTTATTTAATCCCCACATGGTCCGATGGTGGAAGATTAATGGTGTGATAACATGCAGTTATAAAGGCATCTATCACACTACCTATGGTTGGGGGATTCATTATCGCAAAACCATTTGTCCGAAATCCTTCGCGACTGTGGTTAAAATCCAAAAACCCTTTGTTCTTCTTTTGAATCTCCCGCCATAAACACACTTCCACCCCGGCCATACGGTTACATGTCGTTCAAACACTATCTGGTCGGAAAGTGAGTGATAATTTCCCAACAGTATTATTCTTTTAAATAATTTATGTCGGCAATAGTAATGATTATCATTTTTTTGTTGTTGTTTTCATTAATTTATTTCATTTTAATTGTAGTGAGATTTGGTCCGTTTTTGCCTGTAGAAGTCAAAGTTAAAAAAACGCCCACACACAAAAACAAAAAAAACAGAAGTCCGACTCTCAAATTGTATTAACAATTCTCCAGAACACGACTCTTGTCAATCGAGTAACTTGACACAAAACGCCAATTTAATTTGTTTCTCCTTTTTCTTTCTTGCTGAACACTCGATGTGGTCCTAACTCATCACATTAATTTTAACGACACGCCTATGTCTGTGCGTTTCTCTCTTTTTATTTCAATGAGAATTCGCCCATGCAAAACAATGCTCATTTTCATAAGTGGACTCTTTTCCTGGCACAGAAATAACAAAATTCTATCCTGTAATCAGAACGCTCTGGGTTCAATCCCGGATGAACGACACACGGCGCGACCCTCACTATTTTACTTAGTTGACACGCATGATGACTGCTACACTCCTCTCTGATCTCTTGATCACACATGATGCCGGGTGATGGTGGCTTTTTGAATTGTGCGCTTCTTCGAAGTGGGACATGCGCCTCAGTTACTGCTTCTGAATCATCCAATGAAGTTTCTGTTTCTGAATCGTCTGACGAAGTTTCTGCTTCCGTATCATCCAAACTTTCTGCTTCCGTATCGTCCGAACTTTCTGCTTCCGATTTCGTGGCTCAATTCTCATGAGGATTACTGGCGCTGCCCATTAATTGTTCAGTCCCGGACGACTCATCACTTTCCACATCATTTTCCTCGGTGGTTGAATGATCCACTCCAAAGCAGGGCGGACATCACATATACGTGACGTGGGATTCCATCAACCAGGATAGATTGCTAATTGACCACGTCAGTCACTCGCCCATTTGAATTTGGTAGTACACTGACAGCTTGCATCATACGGCCTGTCCATCTTCTTTTTAAGTGACTTTGCAAAGTCGATTCCTTTTATTCGAGCCTGGTACATGTAGATGACATTCGTAGGTGTGGTTGCCAGAGAAATGCCATTTTTTGACGTAACATTGTACCAGTATGTTGCTTCCCCAATGGAGCACTTCTTCCTGGCAGCAATCCTCTTTATGCTGCGGTGGCTTCTTTCCACGATGCCATTGCCTGATGGTACATATGCCCATCGCAGCCGCAGTTAAACTCCCCATTCACACAAAAACTGTTAAACTGTTGCAAAAGGCTGAGTTGTTATCGGACAAAATCTCATGCAGTGCTCCCCTTTCGTAAAAGACGAACAATAGTTGCTGAATAACACTTGCTGAGTCTTGTCGTGCAATTGGTTGCCAAACAACAAAACGGATGGGTCCACAGTCGATTAGAGTAAGAAAGTGGTTAGGGTTAGGTTTAATAATGGGTGACATCGCATGATGGTTGCTACATTTTCTCTCCTAACTTCTATCTCGTGATATCTTCGTTAATGTTCACTTTTCAGGTATCTCTTGTCCAGTCACCAGATTTTAGAAATACGCAAAATAAACTATGAAATAAATTTTTTAAAAAAAAGGTAAAAATTCCTAATAGGCACCCATAAAATTTCAGTGCTTACGTCATCAATTCCGAGTTTCTTTATTATCAAATTATTTACCGCAAAGTGTTATTTTCTCTTGCTTGCACAGAAGAGGATAATGTTTGTTTTTTCAAGTTATTTAACGCAAAGTGTGATAATTTTTTTTCTTTGCACAGAAAAGGGTAATGATTTTTATTTTATGTTAATCAAAGGAATTAAACATTTTTGGGTTGGGGTTGGAAGTGGATGAAAACTGCAAGGCATGGTGCGTAGAAGCTAGACAATTAAGGTGGGGGTGTTAACGAGCTTTGCTCTTTCTCCAGTTTCTGTTTCATGGGCAAACAAGTACACTCTGGGTTAATTTGGACATACTTTCTGGTGGTGCTAGAAGGTGGTGGAGGGGCTTGCCTTTTTTATAGGGGGGGGGGGGGGTACGTAGAAGGACTTTATCCTTTCAAAAACTTATGTAACTTCTACTGAAGTCAAAAAAGTTGAATGTAAAAATGCAAGGTTTTTTTTTACACAGTATGAATAATTATTATAAATAACTGTTAAGTATTATAAATAACTTTGTATTTTACTGAAAATTTGTCATCTAACCACGTCTTATTTGTATTGTCTGTTTTCAGATTCAGTAAAAGTCGGAACTGCTTCTGCCTTTTCCATCCAGAAGTGTTTACGTCACGACTGCCAATCTTTGGTTGTCTATTCAGAATTAGCACACAAAAAAACGTGTAAACAGCCTGAATGAAATGAATGCAAATGAAATGCATTAAAATGAAAACAGTTAATACATCTATGAACATGCATGTGTGAATCCACTGCACAGGCCGTGATCGTCCGTCCGCTCGCTGTGCTGGTCCAAAAGTGTTGTTCGATTCCGTCAACGCTGCAACAAAGAATCCTGGCTGCCAATATTGGCTCGGTAAAATGCGTTAACTAATTACAACAGGCTAAAGGTAATCACACAACATTAAACTCCGGTTCGTTTAACAGAAAAACGAAAAACATTTTCTTTTACCGACATATTTATACATTATTGTATTTTTGTTGCTTTTATTTTGTTTTTTGTTTTTGGTAATTATCGTTTTCTAGTGTTTTATTAAAAAAAAATTCTTTTTTTTGTTGTTTTTTTTAAATTCATTTAAAATGTGTTTTTTATTTTTTTCATTGTGAAGTAAAGACACTACGTAGACTGAGGCAATTTAAATTTTTCTTCCAATCTAGGACGCTCCTTTTTTTTGGTGGGGGGGGAGGGGGGCTGGATTTTCCTCACATTAAAAATCTACCTTATGTCAAACTGTGCCCTCGTGGGTAGGCAATTATTGTTGAAGAGAAGTGCATTCGAAGTGGCAATGTAGTGCTAGTAGCAAATGAACAGAACAAGAAGGATGCTTGGAAATGCAGTATGAGAGATTCTGGAATACGAATCTCCTTGAAGGACTAAAAAAACAAAACTCACTCCATCATCATAGAAAATGGCCAGGAAACTATAGGTCCCCTTTGTTTGGATTTGAAACCGACGCTACTGATGTTGTCTTAATCTTATATATATATATATATATATATATATATATTACTGAAAAACGAAAAAAAAAAATTTTTACCGACATATTTATAAATTATTCCGTGTTATTTTTGTTGCTTTTTATTTTTTTGGTTTTTGGTAATTATCGTTTTCTAATATTTTATTTTTTAAATATTTTTCTTTGTTTTAAATTCATTTAAAATGTGTTTTTATTTTTTCATTGTGAAGTAAAGACACTACGTAGACTGAGGCAATTTTAATTTTTGTTCCAGTTTAAAAACAATTAACAAAGTTTATTTTTCCTCAGTGATTACGATGGTACTCGTTTTCTTGGGTTGAATAGCAGAATTGCAAAATGAGATTTTTGCCCGGCCAAATCAAAACTCAAGTCCTTTAGTTTAGAACCTAAAAGCCCACTTCTCTCTGAGAGGCACACAATCCAATTGACTCTCAGACGTCCAACTCTTACTGACCGCCACACACCCAGGTCGGCTCAAACTGCCCTCCCCTGCCCTTAGGCTAGAATATATGTACTTTTGACCAAAAATTTTAGTTCCCGGTCTTTCTCATCCATCCTCATTCGACCATTCAGAAGGATCATCCTTATATCCACTAGAGATAGCGACCAGACAGTGTCCACTCAAGAGGGGTTCATCTGGAGCCCCCTATCTAGGAACATTACTTTTCTCAAGTAGATTGGTCTCAGCATGATTCCCTGCTTAATGAGGCACTTATTTTATTTCAAACAAAAGATAATTTCTGTGTGGTCCAACTCACAATCAGAGATATTTTCAATTTCTTTTGTGCACTCCTCTCTCCCTCTTGGCCGAATATCTCTCACCTGCAGCAAGTCTGCTATTCGCATGCATTCCAAACATGCAACTGCGTAGTGCATGTTTACAATCAGTTGTTCAGTTCATTACTTACTTGTTACGTCATTGAATCATCAAATTGCAATTATGGTTTCTAAAAAGCAAGTTTCCATCGTGTGTAGCATAAAAATTTTTAAAAACACAACAATAGGTCATTTTAGTAGTAAGTATTTCTAAAACTCTGATTCGGTAAATATTCGATTAAATATTCGATGGAATATTATAATAAATGTTGTGTGACAAACACTCCTGCTCATCTTTGACATGTGTTCACCTGACTCGTATTCGACTCTATTCTGTATTCGAAAAACAACTTGGATTTTTTTTTTTTTTTTTTTAATTTTCATTAATTAAATTGAGATTCATTTATAAATTGTAAATACGAGACAAACTGTAAGATTTCTAGCAGTTACATAATTGAGATCTATTTTCTTTTGCACTTGCATGTTATCACTCGCGGAGTGATTACTACATGGTTCGATAAGAATGCACTTGCATGTTCCCACTCGCGTATTGATACATCAGGCGATTAGAAAATTCTGTGCATGCGCGTTTTTTTCTATTTCCGTTCAAACTATTTGTCGCCCATTTATGAACTGTCCCGTTCAAGATGTCAATGTGACAAGACGTAAATCTCTCTCCTCGACTCTAGGATCGTCCCTGCTAGATGAGATGGAACTCATGGACTCAATTACATTTCTATAGTACATACACGTCGGCGGAATCAACCTATTTATTATGCCTGTTTCTATAACTTTTTCCAGGCGATATTTTGTGTTGATAAAACTGTTAAATAAAGTTGATTTAATTGTAGAAAATATGTTTGTCTTTTTGACTGAAACCTGTTGACCCTATTCTTCTGATAAAGCAAGGACGGTAGGATGGCTACAGACGCAGCGACCCTACAGCATAATGGCAATACAAAAAGCTACTCATCACTACACACTTTTCAACCACCACATTACACTCTGTTTCGGTTTATAGCCGATAAGAAAAACAAGATATGCTTTATTGATGGTAGCAGCTTAAAAGAATCAATTTAAATGAAAATGCAAGTTGCAACAAGAAGGAAAATGAATGTTCAGTTCGAGAAAAAATGTTTGTTCTTTTGCTAAACAGAGATAAAGTAGGTAATATTAAGTCAAGTAGCAAATATCATTGACAAAAGATGCCACTAACCCTAACCTGAAAATGTAATAAAATGTCTTTTTAACTAAAACTTGGTGACCCTTTTTTTCTTATCAAGCAAGGCCAGTAGGATGGATACAGACGCAGCGACTCACTACATAATGGTGATACAAGCTTCTTACCCCAATTCTACAGATTAATCAAAAAGAAATTACAGACTTTGTGATTTTATGTATTATTTGTATTCTTTAGACTCTTGTTTTGGTTAGGAGCATGCCCCACCTCGCCTCAATTTCTTAACTTGCCCCTCTCCCCGTGCATGTGATATTTAACCTATAATGATATCTCATTTTCAGGCCATTCTAGCTTACAAGGAGTGTTAACCAAAAAAAAATTTCACTATGGGAGATAAATTCTATACGTTTTTTTTTGGGGGGGGGGGGGGCTTAAGTTGAAAAGTTAGTAAAAAAAAATTACTTACCCTACCACTAATCCTAGGTCCGAGTGGTAAGCCCCCCCTAAAAAAAAAACTTTCCTTAGTACTACCACTAACCCTAAGTCCCGGTAGCAATGTCCCCCTCTAAAAAACTGGCTTAATCTTAGCACTAACCCTAAGTCCCCAAACAAAAAACCTTGTAAAACCACACATAATCGCATAAAAAAGTAGACTTTCTTCCCCCAGAAAATAATACACAGAGTTTATCTTTCATAGCAAAAGAAAAATAAATTGGTTAATGTTCTAAAATGCTAGAATGGCCCGGAATGAGGGATTATTTTATGTTAAATTCATATGCGAAACTGATCGGCCACCTAAAATTCTAAAATAATTGTTTTTTTTTTTTTTTAATTCTTTAAGGATGTTCACACATAATTGCCTAAAAAAGTAGAATCTCATTTTATTTTTTTTGGGGGGGGGGGGGGGTAGAAAAAGGTTTTAATCTATAATAGCTTCTTTTTTGACACTGAAAGTATCGACTGATATGTTTTAACTTCATTTTAGCTTTTAAATTTCTTAAATTCTGTTAAAATTAGCTTTTTGTGTAAAAAGAATGTTCAAAGTTCTTTTGTGTGTAAGAAAAGTTTAAACCATTAATGTTTGGTCCAAGAAATAAACAAAAAAAACATGGTCGTTAGCAAGAGAAGGATCTCCTCCTCAAATACATGTGTGTGGAGGAGGGGAGGAAGTAATTCTCCTTCTCCCCAACGTGAATCGTTTGAAGTATGGCATAATTAACATTTTCAAAGAGAGATGTAAAGGGAAGTAAGACAAAATAGAGAGAAGAAGAAGAAGAAGAAAAAGAAAAAGAAGAAGAAAAAGAAAAAAAGAAGAAGAAAGACAAACAGAAAGAGAGAAAGAAAGATAAAGTGTGAAAGAGAAATAAAATCGAGCCAAAGAAATTAAACTTTTCTTATTAAAAAAAAAAGCAAATTTAAGCGAATATCCCACTTCTTTCAAACTAAAAAAAATTCTGCCTTTTCTGGAGTAAATAAATTCTGTTTTTTCTGAATTACAAAAAAAGCGGAATTGTGCTAAAAGGCAGAAATCTCACATCCCTGTTACACTGAGACTCCCACCAAGACTCCAGAAATTCTGTTAGCCTGAGAACAGGTGACATCATGTCCACCCGTTTCATCAGCTAATGGCTCTCACGATTCAATAGGGTCAATCCCTTGACAGTGTTTCTTTTATTGCTGTTAAATAAGCACACCTGGATATGAAGTGCACAATTGCTAATAATTCTTGCCACACTGTCCGGATTTAATGGCCCTCTTCGGTTCAGGAATTGTCTGGGATTGTTTTGATAGACATTATCTTTGAGATAAACCCAGATAAAAATCGGAGAGGGGGGGGGTATGGTTCGGTGAGTGTGAAGTCTATTCTGGATCACACCTCCTAGTGATGAGACGATCACCATAGAGTCTCCGCATATCATTAAACGGCACTAAAATAAAAACGGTTGAATATTTATGATTGAAACTTGGTGGACAATTCAGGCATAAATTTAAGTTTATTTGTACCAAATATGGTTGGATTTTAGAAAGGATTGCAAATTTATTAACGATGTTGGTTAGGGTTAAGGATGGGGAGGGGGGGTCACAGTACATTTAGCGACACCAACATCTCAACTACTAAATAGGTATCAACTTTTATTCAAGGGAACACTGGAACATAACGAGAATTGTTTGGTAGGCTGGCTTTTGTCGATAAACAGAATGCTGTATCCTGGAGGTCCATTCTAGCAGGCCGCTTGTGACGAAACAACGAGAACAGAATAGCACATCCTATCATGAGTGCCGCGTATTGATTTCGAGTCTGCACCGTCGCATTCTAACTCCCATGCAGTTATAAGTCTCGGCGTGAGCGCGTGTGCATGGAGCCAAACCACAACTACATCTAACGCAAAATACTGCACATACATATAAACAATATAAGTTCTTCATGCTATGGTATTGAGTGTCTACGATAGGAAAAAGTTATTCCAAAGTCCGTAGGGTTAGAGTTAGGGTTTGTTTAAAGGCCGGCAGAGTTCATATCTTTATTATTTGGAAGTAAGTCCGTGCCAAAGTCTTTGGAAAGTAAGTTCACGTGGGAATGTGTCGCCATCTTGGTTTTTGAAATATTATAGATAAATCCAATTAGTAGTGGATGGTACGAGAATGTCCGTAAATCTTTAGAAAGGCTGAGAATGCGTTACATAGAGAGGAATGATATGAGAGTGATACGATGGATGTGTAATGTTAGTGTTAAAGACAGGCTTAGATCTGATGACCTCAAAGTAAGATTAAATCTGGACAGTATACGGAGATATGTGCAGAACAGAAGACTTTGATGGTATGGCCACATTGAAAGGATGAATGATAGTTCTTGGGTTAGTAGATGTAGAACAATTGAGAGAGCAGGTTCAGTTCACAGGTGAAGGCTAAGGAAAACATGGACGGAAGTGATAAGAATGGACTTGAGAGAAAGAGGGATAAATAAAAACCTGGCCATACATAGCTTAGAAGTCAATGTGTTGGATAACTTTGCTTGGCTGTCCAGTAGACAAAACTCAGGAGAGAGAGGTCGTCGGTTGAAATTAATGCATCCTGAAGGTTGATTGGTACTCGTGTGACCAAATCACTTCACAGGGGCTGCTCTCCACAAGAAAGAAATGTTAATGCTTATGACAGCTAGAATATAACAATATAATTAACTAGCAGGGCTACCCGGAGTTGCCCGGAGCAAAAGTGTAACATATTTCTATTAAAACTTCTTCCTCTTTCTTCCCCTGTCCCCCCTCCCTCTCCTCACCCACTTGTTTTTCTCCACCCAACCCATTCCTCTCTCTGGACATACACTTTTTATAGATTTCTTGAGCCAACGTAAGGGAAATAACTTTTTGAAAAAAAATCAGAGTTATTTCCCTTTAGTATGTACATGAAAATTATAAAAAATAAAATCAACACCCCCTGACGAAATCTGCGGCAGTTTAGGGTCAAAGAATGTGTATTTTGTTCTAAATTTTAGATATTATTCATTCCAGGCAACGCTGATAAAGAATATACCAACTCTGTGGGTGTTTCTTTGGTAATTTTTTACTTTTAGCTGGGCATACACACAGACACTTACCTTTATATAATAGACTAGCAGGGTTTACCCGACGTTGCCCGGGAAAAAACTGTAACAATCTCTCTCTTCCCCGGTTGCCCAGGGCAAAAACGGCTTCATCCTCGCTCTTCTCCCCAGGGCAAAAGTGTAACATATTTCTATTAAAAGTACTATCCCTGTCTATCCGGGTCGACCCCCTCACCCCACCCTTTCGATGTATATCTAAGTCATCGTTTAAATAAAAAAATTCCTAGGAGTTGGTGGGGTCTTCGTTCTGTATCGCTAACCATTGAGCCGAGTAGACAGAGTATAAGATCGACGAAAAATAGGTCACTTGAATCCTTTTAAAATTTGTGTTTTTTTGTTTTTTTTACACGGCGCGCATGTGCAAGACGTACAGATGACGAAAAAATGAAACAATCTGACCACTCCACAGCAGATTTTGTGTCGGTTCTACATGAAAGAATGGGTGTTTTTTTCCAATTTTTTTTTTGCATATTATAAATCCGAGAGATGGACGATTTCGAAAATGTTAACTTTGTGGGTATCTGTCATGTATTTTTCAAGTTTTAGCTAGACATATAAACACACATACATACAACTTTCCTTTATATTATAGATAAGTAGCAGGGGTACCCGGCATTGCCCGGGGCTCTTCCCCGGTGCAAAAGCTGTCTCTTCCCCGGTCGCCACTTCATCCCCAGCCCCTCTTCCTCACCCCGCCCTTCCCCGTTGCAAATCTCTGTTTTTCCCGCTCGCCCCCCCTCTCCACCCTCCCATTACCCCCCGCTCCTCTACCCGTTGCAAAAGTGTAACATTCCGATCGCCCCCATCTAACCTCCCTTTGATGTATATTTAGGTCACTATAAAAAAATAAATTCTGAGGAGTCGGTGGAGATCGAACCATCAACCTCTCGCTCTTTGGTCCCTTGGGTAGCAATGAAGGACAAACGCAGAGAGTATGAAAACTGACGAAAAATAAGTCACTTAAACAATGTTTCAATCCAGGCTTGGTGCACATGGACACAATGTACAGATGAGGGGAAAACAATAAAATTTGGTACCACCCCGAGAAGTTAGGTGTCTGTTCTACACGAAGAAATCAATGTTTTTTTCCAATTTTTCGATATGATGTGTCTGAAAGCTGAACGATTTAGAAAATGTCAACTTTATGGTTACTGTCGAGTATCTTGGGAGCCTTTTCCAGACATACAAACATACACACAAACGTTTGCCCTTGATATATTAGATTATCATGTGAAAATAACGCTTTTTCACCTAACATTGCACGTACAAATTCAGTGAAATAAAAATTAAATAAGCATGTTGTTTGTTTCTTTTTTATATCATGTTTAATATTTTTTCATTTACTTCACAAAAACCATTTATCAAGATGGACATGAAATGACAGCAATTGAAATAAGTTGACAAAGTCTTGATGTTTGAAATCAAATGGGCCAAAGCCGTGTACTTTATTGAGTTTTAAGCGGCAAATTCCCCGATGACATTCAGATCACGTGACATTTGTTTCATAAATATTGATAGAATAAGAATCCAATTATTTTATTTTCAACTCAACAAAATTAAAATAAATATGCGCAGGCACATATACACGCACACACAGTCTTCCACCTCTATTGAAAATCAATATAAAAACATTTACGAACAGTTGAGAACATCCGACAGTACGTGATGAACGGAACGGACTGAAAGCAGAGATATAGTTGAAGACTATCACCACTGTTTCCAGGAGTGTGAGAGGGGTGGGTGGAGTGCGCCTCGTAACTTTGACGGAATGTTTTCGTTTTTAAAGCATATAAAGTTGATAATAAATAGTTTTAAGCAATCAGTCTCTTGACTTTCTAGACAAAGTCGAACTGCCCCCCCACCCCCTACACACACAGACATTTAAAATGGAAATCATAAACTTGGAATGGAGCAACTTTGAAGAATGGAGTGATAAAGCCGTGTGTGTGTGTGTGTGTGTGTGTGTGTGTGTAATAGAAAATATGTTTCGAAGTACAAAATTCATAAATTGTTTTAAATAAAAGCGGAATTTTAGTCTCAGGAAATTTGGCCTCGAGAGCTCTTTCACCCAACATCTCATCAGGAAAAATCATTGGAATACAAAATGTAAAATAAAATTCACGAGAAAGAGCAAGACTGGGGAAATTGAATGCCGGTGAGATGGGGGGATAAGCGTTTAAAATAAATTGATTAAAAAACGTTTAAAATGCAGGTTAGTTTTAAAGGCCAAAAAAAAAAAAAAGAAATTGTCCAACTAACTTTCCCAAAAGAGAATCAACAATCTTATGAAGCTTGCAAAGAGAAGGTTTTTGCAAGGCGATAGAGATGGATTCCAATATTTTCAAATGAGAGGTGAAACTCGCCCTGTGTAACACCGTAAACCACTCTATTTTATAGTTATTGGCACAGAATGCAGTGTCAGCTAAATGCTGGCCAATAGAAGATTACAAAGCCGAAAAATAAGTATGGCACAATGAACCAAGTCTACCCTGTCTAATTTTGGCTGGGATATGCTGGTTTATTCGGGTCTCCAAACGCAATTTCGTTTGTCTAATATAACCAGCATCGCAATGGCATCTAAATTCATAAACAATGTTACTGTTCTTAATTTATATACAGACTACCTTTTAAAAAAGACCCTTGCACCAAAAACCAAACGTAAAGCAACAGAAAAAAAAAAAAAGCAACCGGTTACACTTTTGGTGGTTTGCTTGTCCAACTTCTGACTAATGCCACTTATCCAAAGCAGTTTGAGATAAACTGGACATCTTGATGGGCCAACAGGCCTATAACACTTGAATTCTGCAACTTTTTTCTTGACGCAGTCCAAGATTAAGTTGTCCGGATAACTGTTACTGATAAGAATTTTCCTTATCTTGTCCAATTCCAAATGAAGTCTGTTGGGAGAACGAATCACGAGGGCTCGGTGCACTAAGGTATAAATTAATCCCAACTTTCTAGATTTCTTGCTCTTTCTCGTGAATTTATTTTACATTTTGTATTCCAACGATTTCTTCTGATGAGATGTTGCACGAAAGCTGCCAGTACATATATATATATATATATATATATATATAGTCTCGGAAGTTTCTCAACCATTAAAACTATATTTAAAAAAAAAAAAAAAAAAAAACTTATAGTCTCAAGTCTTCCAGTGGAAAATCACTCATGTAAGTCAATTTATTTTTTACAGTTATTATATTAGTTAGTTTCTAACACTATTTTAAGGGATCATCAGTTGTTTACCATGAAAAACTGTTTCGGGAATATATATATTGTGCTAAAGAGTCACCACTTATCAAGGCCCAAAGGCCACTCGAGGATAAAGGTTAATGAGTCCCAGGTGAATGGTGAGACAACACTGTAATGATTGTGGAAATTGGGCAAAATTTGATTATTTAAGAGAACGGCTCAACAAGAATTTGTAAACATTGGACTTGAAAACGATCATGTTGTAGTCAGCTGGGAAGCAGCCCTGTGGTGTTGTGTTCCACAGACAGGCAGTTCTAGAAAATAAAGTTTTCTCATGGAAGTTTTGTTTAATTTTAGGCATAGAGAGAAAGGGAAATTATTGATAGTGGCTGTAAATAGACGATTTGTTGTGTATATATATATATCTATCTAAATGAATAAATGTGAAATATTTTTCCATTCATCCTAACTATGTTTATATCAAAACACGTTACACTTATTTAATTCAATTATACATTTAAGCATTTTCAAATACATTATATACATAGCCAACAGAACACCACGTAAACACATTCACCCTGATGTTTCATTAGCATAATAATTTTATAAACACATTCTAATAAATTAATATTCTGAACAATTCATTTCTATTTTCGTTTTACAGTTTTCTTATATATATTAAAAAGTTTTGTATATATATATATATATATATATATATATATGATTTTATTCATTCCACATGTTTTGATATATTATATACCTACTTTATATATTAGAAGCCAAGAGAAAAAAGATGTTCTCATATCAGAGATCTTAAGTATATCGATAAGTTTTCCTGTTATTTTATTTTGAACTGCCATATTTCACTCGGGTCTTTTTTTTCTATTGGTTTTTACATATTTGAAGAAGTTATATAATTAGAAACTTTTTTTCAGTAAAAAGTAAATTCGTATGAATCAGAATGGTACAACTTTGTTGACCAGCTTGATTCTGGTGTTGGCATTTTTGCAGGAGGGACCACGGAATGGTTGCCAATATCTCTAAGTTAAACTGATATTATGGAGCCGACTGGATTCGAACTTAGCACAGCCAGGTCGTCAGTCCGTGTCGTTATTCATTTGACCACCGTGACCTCCCAGTTTTTCAGTTAAAATGACTTATAAAACGATTAAAATCAATTATTTACGATTCAATTTAAATTTCATTTGAAAGATATTAGCGTAATTACTATCAGTAACAAAAAGCAAAATAATATTTCAAATTAATTTTTTACTCATTTTAAACATTTAAATTCATAAAAAAAAAAGCATTTTTTACCTTTTGTACTGTAAAATCAAAATTTAAACATTTTTAATTAAAATTCTAAAAGCCCTTGATGACTTTTTTAAAAATCAAAATAGTAAAAATTAAAAATAACGTCCTGAAAATTTCAACATGTCATTGGTGTTTTAACAAGTCATGTTTTCATTTGCCACGCTACGAATGCACAGAAATGTAAAGAATAAATATTTCTTTTTAATGTAGAAAATCACATCGATGGTACTGTATCTTTTTTTATTAAATTATTAAAAAGAAAACTAAGCACTTTAATATATTTTTATGTACAATTAACAAATAAAAAAACCCATCACTAATGAAGTAACTTCAATTATATTTCTTTAAATAAATTTCCTATTATTTTTTTTTATTATTAGGGAGCATCACTTTTATTGCTGGATTTGGACACTTTTGAGCTTCCATACATTTTTGTTACAAATTGTTTGTCACATATTAAAACAAATAAGAATTATTTTTTAAATAGGAGCTGCTATTTTTTTTTACATAGAATATATATTTCTCGATTACTAAACTTATTCTTAATTAATATTCCTATTTAGAACAGATCATAATATAAGAAATGGAGAATCTCTTTTTAAACTTAAATATCACATTTATAAGCAAAACAAATCCATGCAAACAATATTTAATGACAATAGACAAAAATACATTTTCTTTCAAAGAAAATAATGTATTCTATAAATCCCTAGAATTTAAAGCTCTCAAGACATTTTTTTTTTTTTTTTACATTCAAATTCCTGATTCTTGATTTTTTAGAGCTGCCTAAAATTTATTTTTTCTCTTTCGCACCTCCACGGTGTTATTTTTTTGTAAAGGTGGTCACTGAGTTTCGACTATAGGTATAATAAGATATATTTCGTCCTTGAAACGAAACGAGGGGGTAAAGTTATTTAATTGATCTAGAACTGTGTTTTTTTTAAATTAATTAAATTAATAATTAATTTTTATATTAACATTAATTTATTATTAAATATTGAAAATTTCATTAAGATCAGATAATTCTCTGATATTTGGTGGCTTTTTATTTTTTCAATCAATGGTATTCATGTTTTCTGGTTAAAAAACAAATTACTTTTCACTTTCATTGCTCGTCCCTATGTATAATATACTGAAACCTCATATGATCAGCAATGGTGGTCAGCTAAAACAACATTTTCTTTTTATGGAAATCGCTCCAGACAAGGCATGAAGCCACTTGATATAAGGAGCCAAATTAAATTACCACTTCAAGGTAAAAAAAAATAGCTAACGATAAGTGTTAGATGGATAGATTCCGACCCAAAAAACAGCAATTCTTCCTCCTTTGTCAGAAACATCACTCATGAAATGTGAGGACTAAAATACAAAATAAGGGAAGGAAGAGTTACGAGGCCGCAGAAAGGTCTACTTTCTACCCTGCCAGAAACGTTTGTTCTACAAGTATTTCAATTTAATGTGCTCCGACAAACTAGCTGCACTTATTTCCCCTCAACGTAAATACCCCCGACCAACTCGTCAATCAGCAAAATCCCACCCCTTCACTGTAGAGGTCTCCAGATGCTGGAAAACTTTCTACTCTAATAGCTACTTTTTTTGAACTGCTTGCCTTAGGAATTCCCTCCCTGCTCCATGTTTCTCCGACTGTACTTATATGCAGAAATTTAAATGTAATGTTAACAAATATCTTGCTGCACAACTCCCCATTTAGGATGGCCCTATAAATTTGGCCCCTAATTCATAGCCCCTTACGTCTCAGTGGCAATGTGCTTTGTTTAGGAGGATATAAGTAAAAAAAAAAAGTCATTCACTGACAGAAGATATAATTGTGAGTTTGGTTTTTTGTAGTTTTTATTTGATGCATGGGAACAAATTTCAATATCTTGGCGGAAAATATTCTTAAAATAGACGACTTGTGACAGAGAGAAACGCGAGTGAGATTGAAATAGATAGCGTATGAAATAAGAGCATGGAGTAATGAGGGGAGGTAGGGTTTTAACATTTGTTTAATAAAATATGCAGTATTAAAAATTTATACATAATGTATACAAAAGATATATACATTATGAAAAAAATACATTCCAAGTTCGGGACTTGCTTCCTTTTTTTCCTGAATTAGGAACTTTTACATTCACACAATTTTTATCATTGTTAGATATGCTGTATTCCTCGACAATTGACTTGTTGGTTATTTCCAAGATTCTTATGCTTTCGTGGCTTCCTGTTTAATCTTGCAACAAACAGCGTCACGTGACGTACGGATGACCAGAAATGAAAAATAAAACGTTCTTGTTAGCATTTCTTGTTAGCATTTCTGAATAACAAAAATTAATATTTACACTTTCACATTTATAAAACTTTTTTTTTAATTTCGACTTCCGCTTTCTTTTTTAATTTCTCATTATTGATTACCTCCCCATTAGATAACGTTAAAATTAATGTTTTTTTGAAACATTTTATATGGGATTAGAAAATGTTATGAAGTGTAATGAAAAAGTAACGTTATTAAGAAAAAAAAGAACTTTCGGTTGATCATTTGTTTGTTAAAATTAATTCAATAAAATGTCATTTTTTTCAATGTAAAAATAGAACTTTCGGTTGATAATTTGTTTATTAAAATTAATTCAATAAAATGTCTTATTATTAACATTGTTAAAAAAAGAACTTTCAGTTGCTAATTTGTTTGTTAAAATTAATCCAATAAAAGCCATTTTTTCAATGTAAAAAAAAGAACTTTCTGTTGAGAATTTGTTTGTTAAAATTAATTCGATAAATTGATTTATTATTATAGCATATGTTTTTATTTATTTCAAACACATACATTAATAATAAAATGTGTTTTTTTGATGCAAATATTATTTGTTTATTACTACGTTAAACTAAAAAAAATAATTAAACAAATGTATTATTATTATTAAACTATAATTCAAAGGAACAATAAAAATAATAATAATAATAAAAATTTGCATAAACAAGAAATTCTAACAAAAACGTTTTATTTTTCATTTCTGGTCATCCGTACGTCACGTGACGCTGTATTTGTTGCAAGATTAAACAGGAAGCCACAAAAGTATCTTGGAAATAACAGACTTGTTTTACTCCTCCTTCTTGTGGCGCGACGATCGCTTTACACCTGTCCGTAGTTTAGAGACTGGACTCCTCTCTCTCTACATGAAAGACCTGCAGTACTCTTTCTATGGGCGAGAGATAGGCACTACTCCTCAGCCGCTGGGCTCGATTCTTGATTTACTCCTTGTTAGCTTTCGTTCAACATGCTTCTCTCATGTGATTATCACGAGCCAGAATTAGCACATCTTGATTTTCTTTTTCATTTTAAATCCAGGTGAGGAGGCTTTGGAACTTTTGAGGCTAACAATCCGAAAATGGATCCACTGATCAGCTACCTCGTTACTCTTCAAATGCAGATTGACAGATTAGAACAGGTGAAATGAAGCCAGTTCGAATAGCGGATCATAGTTCTTGCTCGATAATTTTATCAAGTGCTTCAATAATTTTATCAAGTGCTTCATTATTCACACACACACACACATATATATATATATATATATATATATATATATATATATATATGTTCCCCTTCTTGTGTTGAGCACTCTGTGAAATCACCAACTGCCACCAGCTTATAACGCATTGCTCTTTGTGTGAACAAATGGAGGTCTCAGACAACTGACCATTTCTATCATTGAGATTTCGCTTACTCTCATCAGCTGGCAAATGATAACTAAATGGTTAGAAGTGCCGACTGTCGTCTAGCGGTCGAGTTTCGATCCCAGCTTGAGACACTTGCTTGTCTAGATACATTGTGATACAGCGAAACAATCTGTCTGCGAATGATCATATATATATATATATATATATATATATATATATATATATATATATCTCGTGCGTCAGATTGAAGACAAACTGTTCTTGAAAGTTGGGCAATTCCTGATAATCTATTTTCTTTTCTTCTTCAGAGCCAAAGAATGCTTTTAGAGAATTGAAAAAAATTCTCGTCACTTACTTCAATGTGGATCAAAACTACGATATTCTTTCGCTGACAATTTTCCATCCTTGGTTTTTATTTTGTTTTCACTAAAACTGAATCATGACAAAAGGTCCGATCAATTTTCTCCCTTTCAGTATGACAAGGAGGACTATCAACACACTCTTCATACACGGCCTCATCCTGGACAATCACAAAGAAACAAGAAATTCCTTCAGATCGTGAATATCAAAGCGTTGCATTTTGGAATGCAATTGCAATAAAAGATCTTTCGAATGAGCTTTCCCCGAACAAAGTGAACGACGTAAAATCTTCTCAATTTTCAATCAGAGATTTGGATTGATCCATTACCTTTGCAAGCAACACTACTCTTGATCGATCGATTGATTTATGGGCTGAACGATTCATTCACTTAACTCTTGGAACATTGTCCGTGTTCCATGATGATAAGCATAGAAGATTTGCACGCAGAGAGAAATTGCCCATCTCTCTTCTGGTTTTCTTTTTTCACCGAGTGAAATAATTAACAAAACCTTTTTCCTTTCTGTGAGGTGATTTTCATCAGACGTACGGATCTTGACCAGAATTGAATTTTACAGTTCTGTTCCTTTTTCGTCTTGACTGCGTCTTTTTGCGTTGATCTAAATGGGGTTTTTTCAGATTAGGCGGAGTGATATTTTGATGACTGCAAAAGAAGAAACGAATAAAGTAAAAAATAAAAATCCCCCTTTGACAATAACAGCCCACACGTAAATTTAAATTTGAATTGAATAAAGAGAATAAAAGAAAAAAAAAAAAAAATAATTAATGAATCATATAAAATAAAACATAATAAAATTATAAAAATTAGTATATTATTAAACAAATGTTTATAATATTTTAACTTTAGTTATATGATTGCTTAATAGAATTTTGACATTTTCTGCGTTCCTACTTCCAATTGTTTTCTGCCGTATTTCGATGATCTGACATCAGTTTTTCCCGTTTTTCTTCGACCCATTCGGTCTTTTATTGTTGTCTTCTGATAATGAAAGTTTTTCTTTCGAAAATTTAAGATTACCCTTTGTCGAACTGTTACTTACCGGACAGTATTTACTATTTGGTATTTAATCAGCTTTCGTGAAATTATTAATAAATCGTTTTGAGTTTCACTTTCTCCCTGCGTTTATTTCTTTTCACTTTTCCATCTTACGGCAACCACATCGCATTGCTATAGCCTCGGACGACTAATCTGCACTTACATTTACCAGCAATGCTTCAAGCAAACTACAATCTCCTTTTATATATATATATATATATATATATATATATATATTTGGGAAACTCCATTTTTTTAAGCATCTTTAAAATTTTAAACATAAAGAAAGAGGCAAAATGCCTTCAAAAACCATGTGTTAGATGCAGATATTTTTTATTAAAATCAAAATAAAAAAATCAATATTTAATCTCAATCAATTTTTTTTTAGAAAAGTGCTGTAACAGAAGTCACATGACTGAGATCTATTTCCTCGGGCAATTCAAACACTTATATGCATGCTCAGATTTCAGTTTCCGCCCAGCCTGAGTTTGGTGCTAAAATCTGATTCAGTTCCTGTCGAGATGTCAATGTAGAGGGACGTGGCATTTCGTCTCGCCTTTCGTCAATAGACGAGAGACCAACCAGAACTAAATTACATTTCTACTCTAATACGCGCATGCTGAACCAACTTGCCTTACATTCTTATATTCCTATGTTCCAGTTCTGTGTTCTGAAACTGTTAAATGAAGTCAATATTAATTCCAGAGAAGTTGTGTGGTACATTTCTGATGAAAGTCACAACTTTGTCCTCCTACGAACAAGATTTCTCTTACATAAATTCCAGAAGACACTCCACAGTTCCATTATTTTAAATAATGAGATTTCAAGAATTATTAAACTTTATTACACTGTTAATGTAAAACTCTTTTGGCTTGAGAGGAAAAGAATTTGGTAATTTTGAACAATCGTACAGGTTAATGGTTACTGAATGTCATGTCAACACTTTGACACCGGTGGTACACCCCCCACCCACCCACCCCAAAAAAATACACTGGATTATTTTGGCCATATTTGGGGGAAGTGCAAGGTTGGGGGTTAGCAGTATTTCTGCTTTTGCGGTAAAAATATATTACAATTTAAAAAAAAAATTTTATTGTGAAAATAAAACTAATGCTTTTTATAAATGAATTTGAAATATATTACAAATTTACAATTTAACATACAATAAACATTTTTAAGAAACAATAAACTGTTTTTTGATGTTTTGAAATATATTAGAAATTTACACCTAATAATAATACTGTATCCAATAGAGTGTATTGACAAAGAAATAAATTATTAAGAAATAAACAATCAATCAAGAAATTCGCCAAAATTGAATGGTGCAAAATTAACAATCAATTAAGAAATTTGCAAAAATTGAATGGTGCAAAATTAACAATCAATTAAAAAATTTGCAAAAATTGAATGGTGCAAAATTAACAATCAAAATTAACAATCAATTAAGAAATTTGCAAAAATTGAATGGTGCAAAATTAACAATCAATTAAGAAATTTGCAAAAATTGAATGGTGCAAAATTAACGAACAATTAAGAAATTGTCTATTCGATTTAATATATAAGTAAATGAATACAGAATATATTTATAAACTTAATAAAATAACCAGAAACAAAAAACTTTTTCAATGAAATAACCAGAAACAAAAAACTTTTTTAATGAAATAACCAGAAACAAAAAACTTTTTTAATGAAATAACCAGAAACAAAAAACTTTTTAATGAAATAACCAGAAACAAAAAACTTTTTTAATGAAATAACCAGAAACAAAAAACTTTTTAATGAAATAACCAGAAACAAAAAACTTTTTTAATGAAATAACCAGAAACAAAAAACTTTTTTAATGAAATAACCAGAAACAAAAAACTTTTTTAATAAAATAACCAGAAACAAAAAACTTTTTAAATAAAATAACCAGAAACAAAAAACTTTTTTAATAAAATAACCAGAAACAAAAAACTTTTTTAATAAAATAACCAGAAACAAAAACCTTTTTTAATGAAATAACCAGAAACAAAAAACTTTTTAATGAAATAACCAGAAACAAAAAACTTTTTTAATGAAATAACCAGAAACAAAAAACTTTTTTAATGAAATAACCAGAAACAAAAAACTTTTTTAATGAAATAACACGAAACAAAAAACTTTTTAATAAAATAACCAGAAACAAAAAACTTTTTTAATGAAATAACCAGAAACAAAAAACTTTTTTAATGAAATAACCAGAAACAAAAACCTTTTTTAATGAAATAACCAGAAACAAAAAACTTTTTTAATGAAATAACCAGAAACAAAAAACTTTTTTAATAAAATAACCAGAAACAAAAAACTTTTTTAATAAAATAACCAGAAACAAAAACCTTTTTTAATGAAATAACCAGAAACAAAAACCTTTTTTAATGAAATAACCAGACACAAAAAACTTTTTTAATGAAATAACCAGAAACAAAAAACTTTTTTAATGAAATAACCAGAAACAAAAAACTTTTTTAATGAAATAACCAGAAACAAAAAACTTTTTTAATGAAATAACCAGAAACAAAAAACTTTTTTAATGAAATAACCAGAAACAAAAAACTTTTTTAATGAAATAACCAGAAACAAAAAACTTTTTTAATGAAATAACCAGAAACAAAGTATCAAAGTGCTGACGTCACATTCGGTCACCATTAACATGTACGATTCTTCAAAATTACCAAGAATTTTAAAGACAGCAGTTTGTAGTCCTTCATGTGTTCAAGAAATCAGTTGATAAAAAAAAATAATTTTGAAAGATATGATTATAAATTTATTCATAACTAGCTGTTTTTAAAGTTGGAAATTTATCTCCGACATTAAAGTGTACATAATGTTATGTATTAAGCTACTTTTTTTAATGTTATTTCTTGCACGAATAATATTACTAAACAAGCGATTATTTGGTCTGCAGGTTTTTTTTTTTAACTTAGTTCACTCCAAACAAGGCAAGTTGCCACTGTAGACGTAAGGGGTTACTGAGAATTAGGGTTTAGGATGGGTCATCCAAAATTGGGAACTGTGCAGCGAGATGCTTGTTTACATTAGTTTTAAATTTCTGCATGTCGGTACAGTCAGGGAAACATGGAGCAGGGAGGGAGTTCCAAAGGCTGGCAGCCTGAGGAAAGAAGCTATTGGAGTAGAAGGCCTTCCAGCATCTGTGAACGGATAGGATTTAGCTGAGTGGCGGGTTGATCGAGTGTATTTACGTTGAGGTGGCACCAGAGCAGCAAGTTCATCAGAGCACATTCTATTCAAGTAATTGTAAAACAAGTATAAGGAGCTTGGTGGGTAGTTCATCAGAGCAAATTCCATTGAAGTACTTGTACAACAAGCACAAAGATGCAACATTGCAGAGATGGAACGGGGGCTGGAGCTTCGTTAATAGTGAGGGACCTATTAGATTAGATACTCGTTTTTGGACCTTGTCTAAGAGGGAGAGACTGGTGGATGGTGCACCAGCCCAGATGTGACAACAATACTCCATGTATGGGTGGATGGTGACTTTGTAGAGATATAGGATACTGTCTGGTGTGAGAAGTTTTCTAGCTCAGTAGAGGGAGCCCACTTTCCTTGCAGCAGCCTTGGCAATGTTTTCTATGTATTTGTTCCAATTCATGTTACCTGTGAATGTTAGGCTGTGGAGTTTTTTTCTTTCATTATTTTTGTCTTTATTTTTACAAATTATTAATTTTTTTTTTTTAGTAGGATAATTTTTTAATCTTTTAAATATGATTTTAAAAATTAAATTTAATCATTATGGTATCAATTTGTCATTAAATGATTAATTAGTGGATTGGGGTACGAAATGCCTTGTTTCGTTTGATCTTGTTAAGACTCAACTTATGTCTTTCAATCGTAGGCGTGCCCCTTTTCTTCCTGAGATTCTCATGAATGGCTCTGTTCTTGAGGAAAAATCAACTCTGAAACTTCTTTGTCTTTCTCTCTCATTAAATCTTTCTTGGAGTTCATACATTACATCTATTGCTCTTTCTGCTTCTCGTAAAGTCGGTTCTCTCTATCGCTCTAAACACTTTCTCACATCTGAGACTATTCTCTATCTCTACAAATCTATCAGACCATGTATAGAGTACTGTTATCATATTTCGACTGGTGAATCTCGGCCCCATTTGAGGGTTCTTGATTAGGTTCAGAAAGGTATCTGTATTTTGATTGGCCCACCTTTTCTTCTTCACAGACGTGATGTTGCTAGTCTCAGTCTTTTCTATAAATACTATTATGGCATGTGGAACTCTCTTCCTGCTGACTGTTTTCCTCCTACCTATAACCTCGGTCTTTTCAAGACAAAAACCAATAGGCATCTCCTGTCTTTGCGATAATAATAGTTTATTCTTGTTAGCTCCTTACATCAAGTTGCTTCATGCCTTGTCTGGAGCGATTTCCATAAATAAAATTAAAAAATTTTAAAATTGAATTCAAATTATTATAAAACTATGATAATTTATTTTAACTAACAAGTCATCGCTTATCAGGGACCGAAGGCCACTCGAGGATAAGGATTAATGAGTTTGTGAGGCGAACGGTGAGACAACGTTGTGAGAATTAGTAACGATGGTTGAAACTGGTCAGAAATTGATTACTCAAGAGAACGGCTCAACAAGAAATTGTTTACATTGGGCTTGAAAATGATCATGTTGTAGTCGGCTGGGAAGCAGCCTCGTGGTATTGCGTTCCACAGACGGACATTTCTAGGGAAGGTTCATTAAAGTAATATTGTTTTAATCGCTATTTATAAAATGATTGGATGTAAATGGCTTCCAAAACTTTCAATACGTGAGGATTTGCTAAGAATTTGAAAACCAGAAATAACTATTTGGCAGTTTAAATGTTTCCAAATTCCTTTCAAATTTCAAAGGGTCACAAAGCAATGCATATTTTTTTTAAATCAACAAAATATTAAAATGACTTGTTAACAAAGAGATAAAAATTTTCCTATTTTGTTTTTTATATAAATGTCTATAAATCTTCAGCCCTTGTTGACCCCGAATAGTAAATTAATTTTATTTTTTATTAAAATTCTAATTGCTTATTTTCCGTAATTTTTGGTACGCACTAATATTTTTCAGTAATAAGTAATTATATCGATAAGTTTTCCTGTTATTTTATTTTGAACTACCATATTTTGCATGTATCTCAATATAAATAAGCACCGTAATTTCTTTTGAAAAGGAGGTTTACTTCGAAAATTTAAAGAATATGACACCATCCTGGTTCGATACATTACGTTGGTAAATAAATATTTAATTGCAAATTATTGAATTCTTCAATATTGTCATTTGATCTGTTTACCTTGTCTCGTATTCAGCGGTGTTTCAACCAAACTGCACTGTCACTGCCTTCAAAATTCACTTTCTTACACACACTATGTACAATGCTTCAAGCAAACTACAACATCCTGCTAACCATTTAAAAATTTTGTACTATGTAATAACTTTTAATGCATATTTGTTTTCAAAGGAAAAAATATTGGTGGAGCTTTGAAATAACGACCTCCACATCACTTTTCTCATCCTAACCCTAACACCCCCACATCACTTTTTTGGGTGGTGATTTAAAAAATTCACATTATTATCAAGTTACACGTTTAGAGCACGATCACCGAATAAAAAGTGAAAATTTATTTTCATGCATTGACGAGGATTTAATAATTCATTACTAATTTCTGTAAATTACAAAAAAATGTTTTTTAATAAATAAATAAATAAATAAAATAAATAAAAAATAAATAAATAAAAAATACATAAATAAATCAAAATACATAAATAATAAAAATAAATAAAAAATAAATAAATTAAATAAATAAAAAATAAATAAACAAAAAATAAATAAATAAAAAATAAATAAAAAATAAATTAATTAAATAAATTAAATAAAAAAAAAAAATAAATAAATAAATGGTGCTTGTCCATAAAAATGTACAGGTGAAATATGGCAGTTCCAAATAAATTAACAGAAAAACACGTTGATATACTTACATATTAGACAAAAGTAGGTATCAACACCAAGAATTAGGGAAAATTATTGAGTAGAATTTCAATTAAAAACAAAAATCAGTTTTATCGTATTTTTACGATTCACCATTGATTATGGCTTGGTGAAATAACAGACTGACTTATCTCCCCTGTTTTACGTGTATTAGCGTCTTTATATCTTTATAAAATGAAAATAATAATAATTGTTCTAAATGTTGCCATCAACGATAATTTGCAGCATTGTTAAAAATCAGCAAACAACAACGCG
This sequence comes from Sepiola atlantica, assembly GCA_963556195.1. Taxonomy (NCBI): domain Eukaryota; kingdom Metazoa; phylum Mollusca; class Cephalopoda; order Sepiida; family Sepiolidae; genus Sepiola; species Sepiola atlantica. The sequence continues at coordinate 112,352,269 of OY744515.1, forward strand.
GTCTTTACTCCAAAACTCTGCCAAAATTTTCTCTTTATAAAAAGATGACTTACATTTCCTTAAATGCTATTCTTTCAGGAATTTTTCTTCTCGTCGGCTGTTGTCCGGTAGAAGACACCTATAAAGAAATGTAAAGACAATAGAAAAAGTGCAAGAAAAATAATTAACGATGAATTAAAGAATTTGTGGAGAGTGCGGCATCAAAAAGAACTTTTTGCCGGAACAACTACAATCAGTTTTGGGAATTCTTTAGATGCGGATCGATCATTTGTGTTATTTGTATTATTGGGACTACTGTTCTCATCTTGGATGTTATTCTTACAATGTTTCGGCTGATGTAACCTCTGACCTTCTTCAGGTGCATCTTGTCAAACTCGGGAATCTGTACAGAACCCTTTATTTAATCCAAGGGTATGCTAGCCATGACCGGGTAGAAGTCTTAAGCAATCTACCATGTTAGGAAACTTCTCATACCTGAAAGCATCCTATATCTCTACAAAGCCACTATCTGCCCATGCATGGAGTATTGTTGTCAAATCTGGGCTGGTGCACCATCCACTAGTCTCTCCCTCTTAGACAAGGTCAAAAAAAGAGTATCTAATCTAATAAGTTCACTATACACCAAGCTCCAGCCCCTGTCCTATCGCCGCAATGTTGCATCCTTGTGCTTGTTTTACAAGTACTTCTATGGAATGTGGTCTGATGAACTTGCTGCTCTGGTGCCGCCTTGACATAAATACACTAGGCCAACTCGACAATCAGCTAAATCCCATTCATTCACTGTGTGTGGAGGTCCCCAGATGCAAGAGAGCCTTCTACGACAATAGCTTTTTTTCCTCGCACTGCTTGCCTTTGGAACTCCCTCCATGCTCCCTGTTTCCCCGACTGTACAGACATGCAGAAATTTAAAACTAATGTGAACAAACATCTCGCTGCACATCTCCCAATTTAGGATGATCCCCTAAACTTTCATCCTAATTTTCAGTAGCCCGTTACGTCTACAGTGGCAACTTACTTTGTTTGGGGTGAACTAAGTTAAAAACAACAAAAAATTGTATTTTTAGTATTGCCCACACTGAGAATTGAACCTTCAACCTCCAGAAAACTGTCAGTTAGAATTGATTTATACTTACCACTTATATCCGTTACACTGCAGGTCCTTACGTACAGATTCCTGAGTTCGACATAAGAGTTTGACAAGATGCATCCGAAACGTGAGAATAACACTCAAGATGAGAACAGTAGTCTTAATAATCCAAATTATACAAAATACAACCAGTTTCAACAAGGAAAATCAAAATTAAGAGAAAGACACCACGTGTGTATGTGGACGGAAGGAGACAGGAAGTCATCCTTTGATGAAACAAAAATCATTGAACTCTTCTACCCTCTTCATGAATCGTTTAAAGTCTTAGCTTTCACAGCAAAATTAACATTTTCAGTTTTCAGAGAACGATCATAAAAGCGGTTTTACTATTTATGTATGACAGATTAAGGCACGACTACTACTGCTGCTGATGATGATGATGATGTTTCTATGCGGACAATTTAGGCACGTCATTCGGGCAACCTGTGACGCCAGCTCAACTAGGCTCGACCACTGTCTGCTGCAGATTCTATATTAAATCAATCTCAGCAATGTTGATATTGTAACTTTAAAAAACTTCTAATCGGCATTGCGCGATTTTACATGTTTTTATTTTAATAAATATGTAAATAAAAGTGTTATCAAATTGTTCAAAATCAAAATATGCTTCATCTTTTCTGTCCTTGGTCAGTGGAGGAGAACTCCTTAAAGACTGAGGCAATTATTATTTTTGTTCCAATCCAGTGTGCCCATTTTGGGGGAGCTGGATTTTCCCCATATTAAAAACCGACCGTGTGTCTAACTCTGCCTTCGTGGGCAGGCAAGTAAATAACTATTCTTTTTAAATTAATTCTTGTTTTTTTTTCTTTTTTAAAACAAAATATTGAATAAAATATTGAATAAAATATTGAATAAAATCTAGTTATATTATAAATCGGCTCTTGTTTCTTTCTTTAAAAAAAAATACAATTTTTAAAGTTTTCTAAAACTTAAAAAAAACAAACTAGCATTCATTGCTTGTTTTTTTTTAGGGGTGTGGGGGTAATTTAATAAAAAAAAACTTTACCAATCGAACTTAAAAAAAAAAGAAAGTCTGTTTATTTTTTGGTAAATCATTTTTTGTTTGTTTAATAGTAAATGAATAAAAATACCAGTTAAACTTAAAAAAAGAAAGAAACTGTCCTCTTAAGTTTGAAGAAAAAAGTTTGTGACGTGCTGAGAATCAAGATTGCTTGAATAAAATAAGCAGTAACAGCAGTCGTTGTGTCTTAATCTGTCGTACATAAATAGTACAACCCGTCATGAAAGGGAAAAGGAATGTGAGGTAAAAGGAAGGCAAGATAAATAAGAGGAAGAGAAAACAAAACAGGAAAAGAGAAAAAGAAATAAAATCCAGCCAAATAGTGACAAAAAAATAAGGAGGCAAGGCTCTAGCGATTTTGGCAAACATCAAACTTATTTATTAAAAAACAAAGAAAGCAGATTTGGGCCAAAAAGCAGAGAATTCACATCCAATGAAAGCTCTACAAATTTAAGCGTGAATCTGCTTTTTTCGGGGGGGGGGGGGGGGGGGGATTCCGCTAAGAAGCGGAGAACTCATATCGTGTGTTAACAAATGCTTCAAAATATTCTGAATGACTTACCTCTGTTGATTCAGCACCATTGACATCTGAAATGATTAGAAATAAAAGTTGGTAAGTTTAACTATTTCTATATAAACAAATAAACATTTTCTAAAACACTTGGATCAATTATACTTGCAGAACCCCAGAACGAGTAACAACAAAAAAGACACATTTTGGCTTGACACAGATTTCTTAAACTGTTACTTCCAGTTGAATCATCAACATCTGCTGGTGATCTGCACGTAAAAACATTATCTACATGCGTTATTCTCTGGAAGTGTATGATCTCTTCTTTTTGTCTACATCCAGTTTTGGTATTTAATGTGCTGTGGACTCCGTGTTGGGTCACATCAACCAACATCTTACGCCTGCTTTCTTTGCATTAAAGTCCAAAGGGTTGCATGCAGTTACATTGCTTCTTACACACTCAAACCATTTTTTTTTTTTGCTCTACTACGCTCTCTAGTTCCTGGAATATCGAAATGAATCATACAAGACGCAACACACCTTACATGGCAGAACCATCTGAAACATAAAATACGTAATGCACCTCTAACCGCACCAATACCAAGTTTTTGATGAAGAACAACTGATTGGATCTTTTCTTGACAGTTTGCAGCTTCACATATACCTGATGATAGAAATGACGGTGGCTAAGTGGATAACGACATGAAATGACGACCTGGGGGTTCCAAGTTCGAATCCCGTCAGTTCCACAGCACCATTTTCACTTAGGGATGTTGGCAACCTTCACGTGGCCCCTCCTTTGGGAATGCCTACAACAGAATAAAGCCAGTCAACAAAGTTCATACATATATACTTTTACTTATCTACCCGATCACGGCACAGTTATTACACCGAGGCCGTTGCGGATCAAAAGAGTTTGGGATCAATGTCTCATTTCTGTGCAACATAGGAGAGTGAACCAAGGTTGAAAAAAATATTTTGCCTTGAATTTTGAAGGAAATATGGCCACGATATTGGCAACAACTTCCTAAACCTTCCCCATACAACACAACGGTGAGTAGTGATAACACAGTCGCAAACACCATCAGCATTCAACATGTCACTCAAGTAGCAGAAGGTGGCTTTGATAACAAGTAGGGCGCCACCTACATCCCTGTGAACCTCAGCTGGATCATCAATTGTGCAGGCAACACTCCGTAATCTGACTGGCATAATCTGGGTCATGAATCAGTCTCCCAATAAGACATCTACACTTCTTGTGGACCCATAGTTTACACAGAGAGCACTCAATAGGGTTTATATCTATATTTTTTAAAATAATAACACAGATAAAAAAATTTTAAAAATATATCGAGACAAATGATCATAAATCACGATTGGATGCTAAAATTCATCTTCTTAAAAAAGAAAATGAAAATAGTACTAATTCAAGCATTTCAATTTGATCTACTGCTTCAGAAAATACCAGACTCCTGATGCAATCCTCTACCTACTATAGAAGAGGAGTCAGATACATCCTAAGATGGAGCATTGCTACCACATCTGGGGAGGTGTCACCCAACACACTTTCTGGCTAATCAGATGTCTTGACGTAAGAATACTTTGGTTGGACTATTTCTTACGCCGGCCACGCAAGTTTTTCCCCACCTAACCAGTTGCCGTTTTGAGATCGTACTAGCAGAACGCATATCGTCAGCGACATGATAAAATCTACGAAGATGTGTTTGGGAATCTTTGAGATGAGGATTGATAATTTGTATCAATTGGATTATTCAGACTCACAACATTTCAGCCGATGTAATCTCCGACCTTCTTTAGGTGTATCTTGTCAAACTCAGAAATGTTTATGTTGAATGCAGGAATCTGTACGGAATTTCAAACAGAACACTTTATTCAATCCACGGGGGTAGCTGGTTCTTGTTCCGTCGCAAGAACCTGTAGTGTAATGGATAGAAGTGCTAAATATCAGTTCTGAAGGTTGAAGGTTCAATCCTCAGCACAGGCGATACTAAGAATACAATTATGAATTACTTAAGAATTCTACCCGATCATGGCTGACGGAACGAGAGCAAGAAACACCTGTGGATTAAATAAAGGGTTCCGTTCGAAATTCTGTATAGATTCCCGAATCCGACAGGATGCATCTGAAGAAAGTCGGAGGTTACATCGGCCGTAACGTTGTGAAAATAACATCCAGGATGAGAACAGTAGTCTGCATAATCCGCTCGTAGTATTCATCATCATTCACTTGTCAATCCCTCATTAATCTGTAAAAGTCACATATTTTGATGTAGTATTTTCTTTCGCTGCAAATAGATTTACTGCTGAGTTATTGGCTCACTGGCTAATCAGATGTCTTGACGTAAGAATACAAGAATTGGTTGGACTATTTCTTAATCCAGACTACTAAGATGTGTGGCGTCCTTTGGTAAAGATTGACTTGTAGCTGTTTTAATTCCTTTTCAGCACAGCCCAAAATAAAAGGCATTTCTATTACCCTTCAATGTTGTTTGCTGTCGTCCACTTTATTAATCTATGAAGTCAGATGGACTTTCTATCACAGCCAACTATAATTACAACGGAAAACAGATACCCTTTTCCTTACTGTTATAAACCCTTATCCTCAAGTGGCTTTTAACCTTGATAAGTGGTGACTCATTAGTAAAAAGGGAGGTAACATTTGTTAAGAGATAACGATGTGGACTGATGCCCTGGGTGTGCCAAGTTCGAATCCAGTCAGTCCTATAGCATCACTTTTACTTAGGGATGTTGGCAACTTTCACATGTTCTTTCCTGCAAGAATGCCAACAACAGAATCAAACTTGTATGACACTGATTCATACAAATTTTTTTGATTTACAAAAATTTGTTTTATGGAAATCGCTCCAGACAAGACATGAAGCAACTTGATGTAAGGAGCTAACAAGAAGGAAATATGATGATCACAAAGACAGGAGATGCATATTGGCCTTAGTCTTGAAAAGATCAAGGCTATAAGTAGGAGGAAAACAGTTAGCAGGAAGAGAGTTCCACAAACCTGCAATTCATGGAAGGAAGCTACTGGAATAGGAAGCTGTATTATAATGAGGTATCAAAACAACGAATTGATGGAGACCACTAGACCAAAGAGTCAAATGAGCTGGAACAAGGGAAGCAGGGAATAGATCAGACAATTCTGAAGAACACATGCCATAATAGTATTTATAGAAAAGACTGAGACTAGCAACATCACGTCTTGAGAAAGAGGGTGCAGAGAAGAAGAAAGTGCGCAGCCAATCAAATTACAGATACGTTTCTCCCTGCTGCACCTTATCAAGAAACCCTGAAATGGGTCCGAGATTCACCAGCCCAAATATGACAACAGTACTATCAGTAAAAAACAACAATAAACAATAAAAAGGAGAAACAATGCGAAAAGGAAACCTCTTACCCGATGCAATCAGTTCTCGTATACACAGTTGGTACTCCTCTTCGCTTATTCTAACTCGCAGCATAATATTCTTCACATGATATCTTTGCTTGAGTTTTTTTGTGACGAGTCCTTTTTGCAAACGATCCAATAATATTCCAGAAGTATACATATGCCACAGTTCTTGCAACGCGTCGAACGTGTGGCAATGGATTAGGAAACAGATACTGCCGTAGGTGATATTCTCCAGTTGCCTCCCACTGTCGTGTTTGCAGAATAACTTGATCGCGTCCAGTATATCAAAAGATTCCTTGATGGCGGCATTTGTTCCTGTGACTTCTTTGCGGAACTGCTCGAAAGCTGCAGGGGTGTCATTCCGACGCCGAAGATGAGCGAAGGCACTCTGAGCCATTAACACAATTTTCTTCTCAATCATCTCGCAAGAACACAGCGGTTCTTCACTGTGAAATCGTTTATCTTTTTGGAAATCTTCAACGCCGACATTGATGTTGATATCACCTGAAAAGATCAAAACAAAATTTATCCTCACGATCATCTTCATATTCGGTCAAACGTCTGTTTTACATGTTGGCACGTGTTCGACAGCTTTTAGAAATTGACTTTGAAACTCAACTATCACTGCCAGGTCTCCATCTCTCTTTCTCTCAAATCCCTCGTTATCACTTCCTACAAAATTTTGTTTGGACTTCCCCTGCAAACTAACCATGCTACCTCAACTGTTCTACATCTACTAACCCAAGAACTCTCATTCATTCTTTCAATGTGACCATACCAACAAAGTCTCCTGATCAAAACAAAATTTGATCAAATATTAATTACAGCTTTACTATCGAGTTTCTTGGACCCTTCTTTATAAAACTCATCTCGTAGGTATAACAAACCAGCCCAGGCAAATATAGTGAGCAATTCATTTCAATTTTAACTTGCGATATCTCGTTTATTTTTATCCAATCAGGACGTAAACAAAAATTGAATCTTTTCTCTTTATAAATGTACATAAAGTTGCTTTTTTTCTCGGTCACCTCAAGTAGGTTACTATATTTGGTGACAAGCGATTTACTTTTTCTCATGAAAAAAATGTTAGTGTTTTTTAAAATTTTGTGTGCCCGATATTGTGTGGCTCTATGTCTCTATGTATATAAAGATAATCTCATCTTTAAAAAAATAGGATACTCATCAATATGGTGGGATTAATATAAGGTTTTAAGTTGTTTTTCATTGAAGAAAAAGAAAAAAAACAAGTTGAAAACTTTAGTGAATAAAATAGAGAAATGTTTACCTTATCAAATTATGTTGCCGTCCGTTTTTACATGGTTCAAATTTGAGTTTCTTTTATCGATTTACTATTTTACGATACTATAAAAATCTGACTCTATCTCGAATGTGTTATGAATCATATTAAGAAGATTCAATGTGTTAGCTGTTGTTGAAATGAATCTTATACGAACAGTAAAAATTGCACTTCTGCATAAATTTTGCATGTTTTTTCAAGGGGTAATGCAATTTTTCCCAATGTTTAGGCTGGTTTGATCTAAGAATTATTGCTTCCATTAATTTTCATTCATCACACGATGACGTTGCATTTGTAAAGATTTTTAATTTGTTTGAAACCTGCAGTTTTAGTCATATACTATGAAAATTTGCTTCTGGACCAATAGCACACAAGATGGCAAATGTTCTGATTTCTAACAAACTTTGAACAATCATAATTTGGTGGTTAATTGTGCTACCAAAATTAATTTGGTATCATTGTTTGTTTTGCAAAGATTTGTGGCCACATTAAAAGATTTTAGCTACTAATGAAAATAAAATGTTGGTTTGGGATAGCTACTAATGAAAATAAAATGTTGGTTTGGGATAGCTACTAATGAAAATAAAATTTTGATTTGGGATGAAAATAAAAATGTTGGTTTGGGATAGTTACTAATGAAAATAAAATTTTGGTTTGGGATAGCTAATGAAAATAAAATTTTGGTTTGGGGATAGCTACTAATAAAAATAAAATTTTGGTTTGGGATAGCTAATGAAAATAAAATTTTGGTTTGGGATAGCTACTAATAAAAATAAAGTTTTGGTTTGGGATAGCTAATGAAAATAAAATTTTGGTTTGGGATAGCTAATGAAAATAAAATTTTGGTTTGGGATAGCTAATGAAAATAAAATTTTGGTTTGGGATAGCTAATGAAAATAAAGTTTTGGTTTGGGATAGCTAATGAAAATAAAATTTTGGTTTGGGATAGCTAATAATAAAAATAAAGTTTTGGTTTGGGGATAGCTACTAATAAAAATAAAGTTTTGGTTTGGGATAGCTACTTACTACTTGCATATTCTTTCGCAGCAATAGCCAAGCTAAAGAGTTTGTAGAGGAGTCTTTCAGACCGGTCTTCATGCATCCCAGCCTGATACAACCCCTCCACACTGAATGACCGGCCATGCATGGAGAAGAGTCACATCTGTCACAACGTTAACATGGGCATAGACAGAACACAGCTGATCTAGAGGAGTAAACCTTGACCAAAAATCCCTGTATTTTTTACGGGTCGTAGTAGTTCCTGCGACAACAATTGCAAAACCAACATTTTAAATAATAAACATTTCATTCATAAGTCTATTGTTTAGGAGAGTAGAAAGTGGACTTTGGGTTTACTTTCGGCAGCCTCGTAACTCGTTTCTCTTATTTTGTCCTTTAGTCCTCACATTCCATGAGCAGTGTTTCTGACAAAGGGGGAAGAATTACTGTTTTCTGGGTCGGAATCTATCCATTTAACACTTTTCGTTGGCTAGTTTTTGACCTTTAAGTAGTTTTTGGGTTTTTTTTAGCTTTTTTCATTAAGTGGCTTCATGCCTTGTCTGGAGCGGCTTCCATAAAAAACAAAAAAACACAAGACAAAATATTGACTTTTATTCACATTAATAGATAAATAGTAACATTTTTGATATTTTGATACAAATCTATTTATCTTTTAAATTTATTTAAACAACGGAAAGAAAGAAGAAATACAATTTGCCTGAGCAAATTTGTGTGAGTGGGAGTGAAAGAGAGAGAGAGAAAGAAAGAAAGCAAGCAGTTACCTGCTCTCCTTTCTATGAAATCTTTCTTTCTAGCCAGAAATGTTAATTTAATTTAAATTACCTCCCTTGAAAATTCACGAACAAATATTTCAAGAAAGGTTTACGCAATTTATCTTTTTTTATTAAATCACTTTAATTAATTACTGTTGATATCGGCAAAAATATTGCACATATATATAGGTAAAATAAGACAATAAAATTACAAAGGAATAACACCAAATATCAATTTATTATTAACTGTTTAAAAAATAGTTGTTTTTTTTTAACTGAGTTCACCCCAAACAAGGCAAGTTGCCACTATAGACGTAAGGGGCTACAGAGAATTAAAGTGAAACTTTAGAGGGTCATCCTAAATTGGGAGCTATGCAGCGAGATGCTTGTTCACATTAGTTTTAAATTTCTGCATATCAGTACAGTCAGGGGAGCAGGGAGGGAGTTTCAAAGGCTGGCAGCTCGAGGAAAGAAGCTATTGGAGTGTATTTAGAGGGATGCAACATTGCGGCGATGGTACAGGGGCTGGAGTTTGGTGGATAGTGAGGGACCTATTAAATTAGAGACATTTTGTGGGACCTTGTCTAAGAAGGAGAGACTAGTGGATGGTGCACCAGCCCAGATGTGACAACAATACTCCATGCATGGGCAGATGGTGGCTTTGTAGAGATATAGGATACTGTCAGGTGTGAGAAGTTTTCTAGCACGGTAGAGGGAGCTCACTTTCTTTGCAGCAGCCTTAGTAATGTCTTCTATGTATTTGTTCCAAGACATATTACCTGTTAATGTTAGGCTGAGGAGTTTGAACGTTGGACTCTCAGGTAAGGTGTTATTTGCCATGGCAATCGTTGGTTGAAGAGGTTTCTTGTAGTTATTGAAGGAAAGGAGCTTTGTCTTAGCAGCATTAAATGTTACCATCCATTTATGACCCCATTCCACTAGACTTGAGGTCACTTTCTAAGGATTCAGCTATTGCTTCGGATATGCGCGCGTCCGTTTTACCCACATGACGAGAGTAGAGCATGGTGTCGTCAGCAAATATACTCATCTCAGACACGTCATCAGGGCGGTCATTTATGAAAATCAGGAAAAATAAAGGTCCAAGGATCGATCCATGGGGTACACCTGCAGTTCTGTCATGTTGTTTGGATGAACAACCATCGAGGACAACCTAGATCTTTCTTTTTGTTAGGAAGGATTTAATTATATTAAATATTCATCTAGTAATACGATATGAATTAATTTTTATGAGAAAACCTTTATACCAGACCTTGTCAAAGGTTTTGGATATATCAAGCGTTACCGCCCTAGCTTCACCTGCCTTGTCCAGTGTATGGTACATGTATTCAGAGATGACCGTTAGGATATCTGCAGTAGACCGTGCTAATTAACCATTCTAATGACTCCTTTTGGGCTTTTCCTGTACTATTTAAAAAAAATTTTTATGGCAATCGCTCCAGAAAAGAAATGAAGTCACTTGATAGAAGATAGAGATTAAAAAATACCATTTCAAGCTCAAAAACTAGCCAACGATAAGTGTTACATGGATAGATTCCGACCCAGAAAACAGCAATTCTTCCCCCTTTGTCAGAAACATCGCTCATGGAATGTGAGGATTAAAGGACAAAATAAGAGAAACGAGTTACGAGGCTGCCGAAAGTAAACCCAAGTTAGTCACTTTCTACTCTCTAGTATATATACGGTATTTCAAAATGTTATATTGTATTAATGATTAAAATAACAGTAACCCGTTTTGATGGTAAGATAAGAGTGATAAATGAAAAAAACTTTCCATTTATTTATTTAAAAGGCTGAAGGGTGTGTAGTACCTGTTTGAGATGATCTATTCGTGGCATCCACAACGGGTCTCCATGCATCTCAGCACTATGTGATGTGCAAAATACAGCCGATATTATGATGAATGACCGTCCGTGCATGCTGAAGAGCCACATTCTTCACGAGGTTAGCCTGTTACTATGCACGGGCATAGACAGAACATGGCTGATCTAGAGGAATAAACCGTGAACAAAAATCTCTCTGTAACAACTCAGGTGAGAAAATTGATTAAAGATCTTCAGGAAACAGCAGAGAAAGCGTCTTATTGGATATGGCTGTAGAGGGATGGTATGAACTGGAAGGAGAGGTGATTTTTGGACGGCGAAAGAAGGGAGATGAAGGAGATAGTGATGATGACGCCATATGCAGGGTAGTTTATGCCGTCACATTGCAATCAAAATCAATTATTGATGTTGATGATGGCTGAAATGTGTATCTGGCTTAGTGGCATTCATGGGGAGATAGCACCAGTGTTACATAACCATCTCCTGACAGAGGGGTCCCGCCACTTCAGAAAAGCAGTCAAGGAATAGAGGACGAAACTGCGAAGTGGTTCCTCCTGATGATGATGTATTTCTTGATCCGGTGGCGGAACTGTCAGCTGCAAAGCACAAAAAGACTGTGTCACTCAAATCCTTTATGGTTAGTTGTAGTTTCTGTGGCGACCATCCACAAACGGACGCTTCGGCAGTGAGAACATCACAGCTTTGCAGAAGATTATTCAGTTCTTCTCCAGATGAACCTCTATATGGAATATTGTAATTCGCAATAGCCAGTGAATATAGTACTAAGTAAAATTTAGTTCTAAGTGACAGTCATCTGAAGATTGAAGGTTCAATCCTTGGTGCGGGCGATATGAAGAAGGGCGAATTACTGACGACTTCTCCCAGTCATGGCTGACGGTACAAGAGCAATCTACCCTCCGTGGATTAAATGAAGGGTTCCATTCAAAACTCCGTCCAGATTCCAAAAGAAATATTCCCGAGTTCGAAAATATAAACCTGAAGAAGGCCGGAGGTTACAGCAGCTGAAACATTGTGATGATAACACTCAAGATGAGAACAGTAGTCTGAATAATCGAAATTATACAAAAATTTATTAGACTTATTAAAATTTGATGACAACAATTGTTGCGGAAATTGTTTCCAGAGGCCCGAAGAAAGACAACTTGTGGACGTTTGCATGTCTGAGACTCTGAATAACACACAACTCGATAAGTCTCGGACCTAATAAACCAACAACTTTAACGCAAAATTCGCCTTTATTCATCAACATAGTGTATCACCCTAGAATAAGACGGATTCCAACACTTCTCTAATAATTTGATGCCCTTTTTGTAGAACAATTTGTTTTTGGCCTAAAAATACGCCACAGTTTCTGATATCACTTCTTCATTAGAGCCCAATATCTTTCCTTGGAGCATTCTTTTGAGATCTGCAAACCACCAGTAGTCACTGGGGACCAGATCTGGAGAATATGGTGGGTGTGGAAGCAATTCAAAGTTAAAATTCATATAGTTTTGCTATTGCTGTGATCGACTTGTGACACGGTGCATTATCTTGGTGAAAGAGCACTTAAATAACTGTAATTTGTAAACTAATAATATAATCGGGCTCAAACTTTGAAGGTTAGTACTTTATAAAAATAATATGGATTTTTTTTTAAAGGTGGCGCCATCTCTATGTCAGGCCCGGGACTTATAGAGTGACGTTGTTATAAGACAATACAAAAGGAGGAAAAAAGGAAAAAGAACTAACCTGCTTTTCTTTTCATTTTCTTTTTTGGTTTTTGCAGCAAATCCGCTAAATGACCTTGTAAGGATTTCCGTAAAGCATTGACAAAAATGCCAAATGCTCGATCCGGTTTACGAACGAGAGTATCTAAAAGTTCTTCGTTCATCGCTTCTCGTCCGGTAGACTCACGGATTTTGCTGATCTCGTTTGTTGTAAATATTTTGTTTGACACAAAAGCGTTAAATATTTCATCCGGAGTCATGTTTTCAACTAAAAATGGCCGGTTTTCTTGCAGACATTTTTTGTGGCTTTCACTCATTAATTTATTGCCTGAAAGGAAACGGAGAAATAAGAAACAAGTGAAATTATATTTGACAGGTGAGCAGCAGTTTCTGGCCAATAAAGTCAAGCAACATAGATCCTGGTCAGTACTAGATGGGTAACCATTTAGGAATACTAGGCCAGGCAGGTGTTAAATAAAAGGGATGAAATTCATCTAAACTCAAAACAGTAGTAGTAGTAATAGTAGTATTAGAATAACTTTCTTTGTATAAGTAAACAAGAAGCAGATGATGGCTGATTTTTTTTTCATTTTGATAAGACCCAGATTTAAAGGTAGTTCTACTAAAATAGTCATATTTTAAAAACCAAAGCTTTTTAAGTCGTCAAAATACCACCATTTTGTTCGTAAACGAATATCCTTTCACATGCATTAATAAATAATAATCTACATTACATATTTTTAGAGTTTTCAGCAATAAAGTCATAAAAATGTTAACGCCATTTTCGGCAATTTACATCAATATTTTTTTAACCTCCTGTTCTTTTAAAAATGCCGTACCATTCGTCTATGTGGAATTTCATCATGAAATTTGGAAAACAATCAGGAAAAATATCAATTTCAATTATTGTCATGGTACAAAATTAATTGATCCATTATTTTTTTTTGCAATCTTAAAAATAAACCTTCAACATGACGTGTATCGAACATTTTTTTAAAACTATTTTTCGTACCCCAACTAGTAAATCAATCAATCTTTTATCTTTTTTATGCATTAAAATTGTATGTTGTTTTGTCTTTCGGTAGTAGTAATTTAAAATTACCTTATCCGAAAATATATTGTCTCTTTTTGAGCGAAAGTCAACAATGGCTGCTAGTATGCTGATATAGCAATCAATCAGCAGCCACAGCTAGTTTTAAACTAGCTTATAAAGCTTTGTAAAATTCGTTTATGAACTTCTTTTGAAAAAAAAAAGACAAAAATACTTTTTGTGCTTAAAAAAGTTAATGCTGTTTGTTGTTCTTTTATAAAAAATACTTCAACAAATACTGGTTTTCACTCAACTTTCGAACTTCTAGTAGTAATGACTTTCTAGTCACCAATTAAAAAAAATAAGATTCTACTTTTTTAGACGATTACATGTGAACACCCAAAAGTCTTGGCGGAAAAAAGACAACAAAAAATAATTTAAAATTTAGAGTAGAGGGATCAGTTTTGCATATAAATTTAACGTAAAATGATCCCCCATTTCCCGGCCATTCTTGCCTTTTAGTGCAATTTTTTAAATATTTTTTTAAGCTGAAAACTTGATATAAAATAAATAATTACTCTCCCACTAACCTTAGGTTCGAGTGACAAACCCACCTCCTAAAAATGCCTTCTCTTGAACGTATCGTACCATTAAACTTAAATCTGAGTGACAAGCCACCCCTAAAAAAACTCCCTTAACCCTAACACTAAGTCCGAATGGCAACCTCGATCCAAAACAAACCCCTTCCTTGACCTTATCATTAACCCTAAGTCTGAGTGGCAAGCCCTCAATCCTACAAAAAAACTATTAAAACCACACATAATAGTCTAAAAAAAAAAGAAAAAGCAGACGCCCATAAAGAAAAGCTCACAGGATTTATTTCCCTTAGAAAAAAGTTGATTAACTGCCCTAAAACGCTAGAATGGCTCGGAAATGGTGAATTATTCTACATTAAATTTATGTGAAACTAATCCCACACTCTAAATTCTAAAATAATTTTTTTCTGCTAAGTTTTCAGGGTGTTCACACTTAATTGCCCTTAGCCTACCACTAACCCGAAGTTAAAGTGGTAAACCCCCTCCTCCCACAAAGACCCTCTTAAAACTACACATAATCGTCTAAAAAAAATGAAAGAAAAAGGAGACCCCCCTCTCCTAAAAAACAAGAAAAACGCACAGGATTTATCTCCCATAGAAAACATGATTAACTGCCTTAAAACGCTAGAATGGCCCTGAAATGGGAAATTATTTTGCATTAAATTTATATGCGAAACTAATCCCCACTCTAAATTCTAAAATAATTGTTTTTGTTTCTTTCTTTCTGCCAAGTTTTTCAGGGTGTTAACATGTAATTGCCTAAAAAAAAAAGTAGAATCTCATATTTTGGGGAGGCAAGGGGGTGAGTTATCTACAATAATACCAAAGAAATATTGCAATATATTCATTTTTAAACAGTCCTAGTATTAGATTTTAGTTTCTTGTACATAAAATGTATTACAATTCAACTTTGAGTTCTCTAACTTCTTTTTTTTTTAATGGATACATCATATTTTTAAGGTATTGCAGCATATTTATGTGCATTTACTGCAGATTACTTAGACATCATTAATTTCTGGAGCTTTTCAGTGGCACATTCTGATTCTTTATACAAAAATACTCTTATACGGCAAATTTCATTGCTTAATCTTGTGTTTTAACAAAGATATAACATTTTTACTGAAAAATTAGTGTAAAAAATGTGACGAAACGCATATGGTCTTAAAGAGGGGAAAATATCCAATCGTGCGAGGCACAAAAATAGTCATAACTTCTTTATTTTTAGTCAGATTTAAAAAATTTTGAAAGATTCTTTCTTAGATCATCAAGCTCTTTCTATATATGCAATTATTGAGATATTTTAAGCAATTAAAATTTTTTCATGTGTATTGCTAATTTCAGCAAAAGTTTTTATGCTTCAAGTTCTTTATATCTTCAAATATTTATTCATGGTTTTTGGTTTGGTTGTTTTTTTTTACGACATATCAACTCTTTTTGAGTTATTTAATGCCGAATCAAGTCATTTTGGTAAAAGTTTTTACTCTTCAAGCTCTTTATATCTTAAAATATTTATTCATGGTTTTTGGTTTGGTTGTTTTGTTTTACGGCATATCAACCCTTTTCGGGTTATTTAATGCCAAATCAGGTCATTTTGGTAAAAGTTTTTATTCTTCAAGTTCTTTATATCTTCAAATATTTATTCATGGTGTTTGGTTTGGTTGTTTTGTAGATGAAAAATGTTTTTGTTTTTAGCTTTGCAGAACATGATTGAGTTTTGCAAAGGGAAAGGAAAAAAACAATAACATCAATGTTTGGTGCATGTCAAGTCAGGAAGCCGGTATCTTCAGTCAGCCTGATCTGGTAGCACCAGATGATTGTTGGGTAAGAAAATGCAGAGATCTTGAGGTAAAAGGTCGGAAAAAGTGGGACGACCCAAAACAATTTGGATGCAAACCATCAACAAGGATTGAATGGAGTCAAGGATTGAAGGTTGCCAGAAAACATCAGTCCCTAACCAAAGAAATTAAGATGATGAAATTGATACATATATATGTATGTATGTGCATGTTAATTTCATTACAAAATTTTAAAATAAACAGCTTTTAAGCCAAAATTTGTAGAAAAAAATGTATAAAAATAAAACTCATCATCATCATCATCATCATCATCATCATCATCATCATCATCATTCTATACGTCGGTTAACATCGGTTTAACATGCTGTGGCATGTGTTGGACGGCTTTAAGAAATTGACTTTCAAAGTAACCTATCTCTGGTCAGGTCTTTATTTATACCTCTTAACCTCAGGTTCTTTCTTTCCCATGGTTTTCTTGGCCTTCCACTGTGAACGGAACCTGTTACTTCAACTGTTCTACATCCACTAACCCAAGAACTCTCATCCATTCTTTCAACGTGGCCATACTATCGAAGTCTACTCTTTTGCACACATCTCCCTATACTGTCCAGATTTAATCTTCTTCTGAGGTCATCAGAACTATGCTTGTCTTTAAGACTCACATTACACATCCATCATATTGTGGTGAACACCACAATTAGGTACTCTCTTTCTTTCTTTCTTTGTTTAACCCTTCTTCGTCTATGAAGTGGAGAAACTCGCGAAATCTCGCAGAATCGCGTTGGCCGAAGGATTTCGGCCAGCTTGACCACGCGAGATTTGAAGTCAATAAAAGAACACGCGTTCCTTTTCTCCCTCTCTTTTTGCCTGCAGCGTTCTTGGACGGACGAACACAAGGAACGCTCGTCGACAAACGACCCCCCCCCCCACCAGCTCGAACAAGCTGTGTGGGGAGGGAGGAAGAAGAAAAGGTAATCTTTCAATTTGACGAACATTCTACAATCTTTCAATTTGACAAACATTTCTTCGCACATTCACAAATTGCCACACAAAAAGACATTCATCTCGCTCGTATATATCGCTTACAAAAATGTTAAGTAAATAAATTGTTTTTGTTAAGTATAAATGTTTTACGTTTTATTCACTTTATAAAAATGCCTATTCATATATGTTGTTTAGCTTCCTCATTCCTTCGCTTTCTTTAAAGTAAGTTTAAATAATATTTTCTTCCTTTCTTCTTTGTTTGTCTTAACTGTTTTATTTAATCTACACGTGGTCCGATGGTGGAATCCTAACAGTGAGATTACGTGCCGTTACAAAGGCATCTATCACACTACCTATGACCGGGAGATTCATTATCACAAAACCATTTGTCCGGCATACTTCGCCACTATGGTTAATATCCATAATCCTTTGTTCTCCCTTCGAATCTCCCACCATAAACACACACTTCCACCCCGGCCATAATATCATTCTCATATCATTTCTTTCCATGCAACGCATGTTCTCAACTCTCACTGGCCAGGTTTCACTTCCATGCATCATCACACTGCGTACACATGCCTAATAAACTCCTCTGCTAAAAATTAATATTTTACTGGTACTTTTTCTGTGAATGATAAAAAATTCTTACATAGTAAAATTTTTATTCGTTTTTTTCAGATACATTCTTGCATTTTTATAAGAGACCTTTTTTTTTTCCATCGGTCTATCATGCTTAAATAAATTTTAATATTTAAAAAATTACGAGGTCAAACTTTACGTAAATTAGTTCCACGATAGTGACACTAGCCATAAATGTGTGCTGGATTGACTCAAGAGTTTTAAAGTTATTTAAAAAATTCGATTTTCTTTGGTTGTGATACCATGGACGAACCCCACCCCTCACCCAGCCGAGACTGAGGAAAAATGATGAGGAAGTGAGATAAGTTGACGGCGATAGGGAGGCCGGGAAATCCAGACAGGATGGCGCCCTGACAGTTGATAAGCGGAGAAAAAAACCTGGATGTAGCCAGTTCTTGTGGCTGGCTTGAGTGATTAAGAGAAAGACCGGACGTTTAGGATTTCCGGTCAAGAGTAAATATATTTGGGGGACTGGCTGTCGAGAGGAGTTAGGTTTGGGAATATTGCCGAGAGAGTCAATGACTCAGTGTCGGACAAAGAAGATTGTGATTGAGGTCGACACAACCGGTCAACTATTAACAGACAACGTATGGAGTCCTTAACCACGATGGTATCACACACAACTGAGTTATACCTAAAACTTGTCTTGCATTGTTTTTACCGTAGCGTGATTATTAAGACGATCATCAGGCTACGTGGTTTGTCATGCTTAAGTTTGAATTGATGCAACTATCGGGACTGACTGAATATGAGATGTTAACAGTTCAACTACTAACACAAAATGACAATGTGCATGCCCAATCTAAACGTCTAAGCAAACAGTAACCAATCAGTGTGTTAGGCGCAGAAAAAAAAACATTTTAGAATCTTCCATGTGCACTTCTATGAAAAGCCAGGAGAAACTAATTTGTTAAGTAGATTGCTAGATAGTTAGTCTCCATGTTGGAGTTAGACACTACATTCCTGTTGTAACTCTACATTCCTGTTGTAACTCTACATTCCGGTTGTAACTCTACATTCCAATCGTAACTCAGCCAAAATCTATGTTGGGGAAAGAATACCTGTTTTAACGACCACACAAATGCGAATTCTCAACCAGCAATACTACAGCTATATTTGCACTACCATCAGAAGCATTTACTTGATAAACCAAGTAAGCAGCTCTAATGAACTATTACTACTTCTGATAATGCACACGCATACATCTATCGACCTGACACTTTTTTTATTTACATAAAACAAGCATGAGTAACAATTTCCACACTTACAAATACTGGAGAGTTTGAATTACCTACTAAACACCATCCGCAAGTGTCTTCAGTCTCTCTGTACAAGGGTTTGTCAGAATAACCTGACATGAGGATACTTCTCCCTACAAGTAAACCCTGACCAAATATTCAAAATAACATAGTATTCAAAGCCCAAATAAGATCCCCTTGACACAGTTATACACTGGCTCATACGAAGAATGTGCACCTTCTCCTAGTGATGTTACCTCAAGTAACAGCACTTAGCTGGGTATTCCACCAGACCAGATGAATTGTTGTCCTGGAATCCGATAAGACCAACAGAAAGATATACTATAACATAGTTAACTGGTCAATTGGGAAGAAGAAAATTAATGTTATTCACTTCTTTACTAACTCAATGCTTGAGAGGTAGAGGAGAATCTTGATTTAATACACAGATAGATATCTATGTATCCCATACAGAAATCAAGTGTTAGCTCCAGAAAGGGGACCCTTGATTTTTGAGAACTTACTTACTGAAGTAAAATAAAAACAAAAAACGTAATCAACTCACACACATGTACACAAAAACATTCTGAATGTCTTTTCTCAAATAAAAATATTTGTTACATTTACAACTGCTGTTTCTCATATTTCATTTGTTGTTTAATCATTTCTATTTTATTTATGACTAGCACGGCTATCCTGCGCTGCCCAGGCCAAAAATGTAACTTCTATCTCTCTTCCCCTTCTCCCTCTCCACCCCCTATTTCTTCTCCGCCCAGCACATTCCTCTCTCTAGGCATATACTTTTTATAGATTACTCGAGTCGGCAGAAGGGAAATAACTTTTTGAAAACAAATTAGACTTACTTCCTTTTAGTTAGTACACGAAAATTACACAAAATAAATAAGGTAGCAAAATTAGATGCTGGGTGTGTAAAAATAAGGTTAAAAATGGAAAATTTCACACAATGTCAGTTAAGCAAAATAATGGAGTTTTCAATTAGAACTCAAGTTAGAAGTTAGGCTGACGTGTACAGGAAGTTATGTCAAAATATTCCCCCCCCCCTCCGACAAAATCAGCAGCAGTTTAGGGTCAAGGAATGTAATCAACTCACACACGTTCTTAACGTCTTTTTTCCAAATAAAAGAATTTGTTATGTTTACAACCGCTGTTTATCATATTTCATTTGTTGTTTTCTTATTTCTATTTTATTCATGATTTTGTGATGTCATTTTACAAAACCCACGATACAACTTACCTTCTTCGTCACTGACATTAGCATCATCCGAATCGGCTTCTTTCTGCTCCAGATTATAATTGTCGTTGCGAATTTTCTTGCTGCTGACAGACGGGCCAGCGGATTCTTTCAACTGTTCAGCATCGAGTCGATTTAAAACTTCACGTTGCAGTTTTTCGAGTTGTTTCTTATCAGCACTTTTCCTTTTCTCTTTCAGTTTTTCTTTCTCTCGCTCTAACTTTTTTATCTTTCTCTCAAGATTCCTTTCATCATCCGAGTCGTCTTCATCGGACATGGTGGTCTATCAAACACCCAGTTTATCTCGAATAATAAAAAGAAAATGGAGACAATAAACATATTTTAACAAATAAGGAAAATATTGGTTGTACAAAATGGTTAAAGGATTTCACTGCATTTTATTTTAATTTATATGATTCACCTAAAACGTGCAGCAGGATTCATTCTTCGTTATACCAAATTCCTTTGTTCATTGGCGGTTTCGGGTTTAGCAAGATCAGATTCTTTGGCATACATTTAAAAAAAATTTTAATCATAGTTCACCCCAAACAAGGCAGGCCGCCACTGTAGACATAAGGGGCTACTGAGAATTAGGGTGAAAGTTTTGGGGGTTATCCTAAGTTGGGAGCTGTGCAGCGAGATGTCTGTTTACATTAGTTTTGAACTTCTGCATGTCAGTACAGTCAGGGAAACAGGGAGCATGGAAGGAGTTTAAGAGGCCGGCAGCACAAGAAGAAGCTATTTGAGTATAATGCTCTCCGGCATCTGAGGACCTCCACAGTGAATGGATCGGATATAGCTGATTGTCGGGTTGGTCTAGTGTATTTACATCAAGGGAGCACTAGAGTAGCAAGTTGATCGGAGCACATTCCATTGAAGTACTTGTAAAACAAGCACAGTCATGCAACATTGCAGAGATGGGATGGGGGCTGGAGCTTGGTTAATAGTGAGGGACCTATTAGATTAGATACTCTTTTTTGGAACTTGTCTAAGAGAGAGAGATTAGTGGATGGTGCACCAGCCCAGATGTGGCAACAATACTACATGCATGGGCAGATGGTGGCTTTTTAGAGATATAGGATAATGTCAGGTGTGAGATGTTTACTAGCACAGTAGAGGGAGCCGACTTTCTTTGCAGCAGCCTTGGCAATGTCTTCAATGTATTTATCCCAATTCATAGTTGCCAGCACAAAAACACAAATGATCTCTTCAGATATTTTTTTATTTACCAATCGCAAGTTATGACTATTAAGCTACACTGCCAAATTGACCGTTTTCTTCCGAATGGTATTTTTTAGTTTTACTAATGGATCATTGCTTATCAAAACTAAAACTTTGTTCATGGAAATTCCGCCTGGCGCTAGGCATTGGAGAAAGAAAGGAAAGTCATATCAATTAAGCAACAAATTTTCAAATTATAATAAAAGTTAACGTAAAATATCCCTGCCCCACATGATTTTTCGGTTGATCTTTAGCCAAAACAATCCCCCTTCTAAAAATTTAAAAGTAAAACTTTCTCTCTGTATTTAGAAAAATTGCTGCATGCATTAAAATTCATTAAATTGACATCTGCCAATTAAACAACATTCAAGTGACATCTCCCATTAAACAACATTCAATTGACATCTCCCATTAAACAACATTCAAGTGACATCTCCCATTAAACAACATTCAG
Source organism: Sepiola atlantica (assembly GCA_963556195.1). NCBI lineage: Eukaryota > Metazoa > Mollusca > Cephalopoda > Sepiida > Sepiolidae > Sepiola > Sepiola atlantica. The sequence goes on from OY744515.1 coordinate 112,374,222, forward strand.
GTGACATCTCCCATTAAACAATCATCAAGTGAAATCTCCCATTAAACAACATTCAATTGACATCTCCCATTAAACAACATTCAAGTGACATCCCCCATTAAACAACATCCAGGTGACATCCCCCATTAAACAACATTCAAGTGACATCCCCCATTAAACAACATCCAGGTGACATCTCCCATTAAACAACATTCAAGTGACATCCCCCATTAAACAACATTCAGGTGACATCTCCCATTAAACAACATCCAGGTGACATCTCCCATTAAACAACATTCAAGTGACATCCCCCATTAAACAACATCCAGGTGACATCTCCCATTAAACAACATTCAAGTGACATCCCCCATTAAACAACATCCAGGTGACATCTCCCATTAAACAACATTCAATTCACATCTACCATTAAACAACATTCAAGTGACATCTCCCATTAAACAACATCCAGGTGACATCCCCCATTAAACAACATTCAAGTGACATCCCCCATTAAACAACATCCAGGTGACATCTCCCATTAAACAACATTCAAGTGACATCCCCCATTAAACAACATCCAGGTGACATCTCCCATAAAACAACATTCAAGTGACATCCCCCATTAAACAACATCCAGGTGACATCTCCCATTAAACAACATCCAGGTGACATCTCCCATTAAACAACATTCAATTGACATCTCCCATTAAACAACATTCAATTGACATCTCCCATTAAACAACATTCAAGTGACATCTCCCATTAAACAACATTCAATTGACATCTCCCATTAAACAATCATCAAGTGAAATCTCCCATTAAACAACATTTAAGTGGCGTTTCCCATTAAAAGAAATTCAAATGACATTTGTCATTAAACAACAATCAAGTGACATCTCCTATTAAACAAAATTCAATTGACATCTCCCATTAAACAACATTCAAGTGACACCTCCCATTAAACAACATTCAGGTGACATCTCCCATTAAACAACATTCAAGTGACATCTCCCATTAAACAACATTCAAGTGACATCTCCCCTTAAACAACATCCAGGTGACATCTCCCATTAAACAATCATCAAGTGAAATCTCCCATTAAACAACATTCAAGTGAAATCTCCCATTAAACAACATTCAAGTGACATCTCCCATTAAACAACATTCAGGTGACATCTCCCATTAAACAACATTCAATTGACATCTCCCATTAAACAATCATCAAGTGAAATCTCCCATTAAACAACATTCAAGTGGCGTTTCCCATTAAAAGACATTCAAATGACATTTGTCATTAAACAACAATCAAGTGACATCTCCTATTAAACAAAATTCAATTGACATCTCCCATTAAACAACATTCAAGTGACATCTCCCATTAAACAACATTCAGGTGACATCTCCCATTAAACAACATTCAAGTGACATCTCCCATTAAACAACATTCAAGTGACATCTCCCCTTAAACAACATCCAGGTGACATCTCCCATTAAACAATCATCAAGTGAAATCTCCCATTAAACAACATTCAAGTGAAATCTCCCATTAAACAACATTCAAGTGACATCTCCCATTAAACAACATTCAAGTGACATCTCCCCTTAAACAACATCCAGGTGACATCTCCCATTAAACAATCATCAAGTGAAATCTCCCATTAAACAACATTCAAGTGAAATCTCCCATTAAACAACATTCAAGTGACATCTCCCATTAAACAACATTCAGGTGACATCTCCCATTAAACAACATTCAATTGACATCTCCCATTAAACAATCATCAAGTGAAATCTCCCATTAAACAATCATCAAGTGAAATCTCCCATTAAACAATCATCAAGTGAAATCTCCCATTAAACAACATTTAAGTGGCGTTTCCCATTAAAAGACATTCAAATGACATTTGTCATTAAACAACAATCAAGTGACATCTCCTATTAAACAAAATTCAACTGACATCTCCCATTAAACAAAATTCAACTGACATCTCCCATTAAACAACATTCAAGTGACATCTCCCATTAAACAACATTCAAGTGACATCTCCCCTTAAACAACATCCAGGTGACATCTCCCATTAAACAACATTCAATTGACATCTCCCATTAAACAATCATCAAGTGAAATCTCCCATTAAACAACATTCAAGTGAAATCTCCCATTAAACAACATTCAAGTGAAATCTCCCATTAAACAACATTCAAGTGACATCTCCCATTAAACAATCATCAAGTGAAATCTCCCATTAAACAACATTCAAGTGGCGTTTCCCATTAAAAGACATTCAAATGGCATTTGTCATTAAACAACAATCAAGTGACATCTCCTATTAAACAAAATTCAAGTTAAATGTTAATACATATTTGATAAATTTAATCTAAAATAGAAACGAAAAAATACTTACTTGCCCAAAGGGGCTCGAGGTTTGTAGTCACCCAAAAGAATCTAATGGCATTTTTCGTGACTGAAAAATAAGAATGCAGTCAAATAAATTGATCAAGACAGAATCAATATACAAAATGGATCATGAAGATCTTTCACATTTTGAATTACTGATATAAAATAAAAAGAATGCAGCTATCAAGAAAGAAAAAAGCTGATTTTAGTTTTATTTCTTACTGTTAGTGGATGATTTATAGTAAAAATTGAACCGTCAACCTCCATAAGACTGCCACTAAGAAATGAGTGTTGATCAACGCCTTTATCCGGTGCACCACACGTTCACAGTAGTAGTAAAAAATAATCCAAATTATTAAGTATCTCAATTTTTCTTTTTTTTTATGGAAATCGCTCCTGACAAGGCATGAAGCCACTTGATGTTAGGAGATAAAAAAAAATTACCACTTCAAGGTCAAACACTAGCCAACGATAAGTGTTAGATAGATAGATTTTGACCCACAAAACAGTAATTCTTCCCCCTTTGTCAGAAACATCGCTCATGAAATGTGAGGACTAAAGGAGGAAATAAGGGAAGAAAGAGTTATGAGGCTGCCGAAAGTAAACTCAAGGTTAGTCACTTTCTACTCGACTAAGGTTTACTTAAATATTTTGAAACAGACTAATTTTGGCAAGAGAAAAGAATTGTTACATTGATGTATTTTTCAAAAGTGTTATTCTAATAAAAAACGAACATTCATTTTGTTTTGAATTGTTGTTTCGTACCACCTCCACCAGTAGGAGGACAAAAAGCTCAACTTAACAAGTCGTCGTCGTTCATCATCATCGTCATCATCATCATATTCGGTTTAATGTCTGTTTTACATGCTGGCATGTGGTGGACGTTTTTTAGAAATTGACTTCCAAACTAACCTATCGCTGACCAGGTCTTTATTTATCCCTCTTTCTCTTAAGTCTATCCTTATCACTTCATTCCATGTTTTCCTGCCAACTAATCCTGCTAGCTCAACTGTTCTACATCTACTAACCCTAGAACTCTCATCCATTCTTTCAATCTGACCATACTAATGAAGTCTACTTTTCTGCACACATATCTCTCTATACTGTCCAGATTTTTTGATTTTTTTTTAACTTAGTTCAATCCAAACAAGGCAAGTTGCCACTGTAATTACTGAAAATTAAGGTGAAAGTTTTGGGGGTCATCCTTAATTAGGAGATGTGCAGCAAGATGCTTGTTCACATTAGTTTTAAATTTCTGCATGTTGGTACAATCGGGGAAACAGGAAGCAGGGAGAGAGTTTCAAAGAACGGTAGCTTGAGGAAATAAGCTATTGGAGTAGAAGGCTCTCCGGCATCTGGGGATCTATCCAGTGAATGGATGAAACTTAACTGATTGTCGGGTTGGTCGAGTGCATTTACATCAAAAGGCACCAGAGCAGCAAGTTCATCAAAGCATATTCCATTGAAGTACTTGTAAAGCAAGCACAAGTATGCAACATTGTGGCGATGGGACAGGGGCTGGAACTTGGTGGATAGTGAGGGACCTATTAGAGTAGAGATTCTTTTTTTGACGTTGTCAAAGAGGGAGAGACTAGTGGATGGTGCACCAGCCCAGATTTGACAACAATACTACATGCATAGGTGGATGGTGGCTTTATAGAGATATAGGATACTGGCAAGTGTTAGAAGTTTTCTAGCACGGTAGAGGAAGCCTACTTTCTTTGCAGCAGCCTTGACAATGTCTTCTATGTATTTGTTCCAATTCATGTTACCTGTGAATGTTAGGCCGAGGGGTTTGAACGTTGAACTCTCAGGTAGGGTGTTCTTTGCCATGACAATCGGTGGTTGAAGAGGTTTCTTGTAGTTGAAGGAAAGGACATTTAATCTTACTCTGAGGTCATCAGATCTAAGCCGGTTTTAGGACCCACATTACACATCCATCGTATCATTCTCGTATCATGTCTCTCTATGCAACACATATTCTCAACCCTACATAAAAAGTAATTTGTGTTTTTAATGAGTTTTAAAAATGATATCAGAAATATGGAAAACATTGTTGGTAATAGATTTATGAAGTCATTCCAGTAACTTCTACCTGATTTAGTGTCACTTCAGGTGGAATTGCATCAATTTTATCTCTGATCCTTCCCTACAGATCCTCAACAGTTTAAGGATGATGTTCGAAAATCTTTTCCTTTTACTATTCTCCAAGTAAAAATTCACAAGAGTTAAAATCTGGTGACCTAATGATAAGAGCGGATGATTGATAAATTAGCGTAAATCATTGAGGAAAACCCCAAAACAAAAAATAAAAAGGGTAAAAGATTTATTAAAACGTATATTGTTGAATCCAAGCAGCGAACAATGGGAAACAGTTTAGATTTTCAGGTCAAATCTAAAAAATTAATATTTACAAAAATATAAAATCAGAATTAAATTGTTTACTTCAACTTCAATGAGAAAGACCTCGATCAACATCTCCATATTTGACGCAGCATTCGGGTTCAACTCGCTCCTCCTCCTACTACTACAACAACAACAACATCAGCAGCAGCAGAAGGAGGCCCTAGCAACAAAAGCACTACAGATAGCTTTATAGATTTTAAAATCTTTATTATCTCCCTGGCACCCTATTACGTACCCCTTGCTACAAAGAGAGCAAACATGCAGGAAATATTTAAATGGTTGGATCATTCTACAACTGCAGAAAGTACCTCATCCCTAACATGACCTTCTACCGGTATAAGAGCTAGATACGTCCTAAGATGGGGAGGTACTGCTGTCATATCTGGGGAGGTGCCGCTCGGAGCACTCTTTCTTGTTGTGACAGAGTACAAAATCGACTCTGCAATCTAGTGGAGGATGATCTCTTCTCATCCTTACGGACTCTTTCACACAGAGGAGATATTGCTAAGTCTCTCTCTACTGTATCGTTACATTCATGGTACGTGTTTGACTGAGCTCCAATCCCTGTAAAACATTCACATCAAGAACTCGTCTAGCTACAACCATTGCAAAGAACTTTCCCTTCTCTCTCTCTTTACCAAAAACCAAACAATACTTCCATGAACAACGTTTCTTTCCCAGAACATCCCATCTGTGGAACAAGGTAACACAAGTTTGCTTCCCAACCGACTACAACATGATTGTCTTCAAGTCTAATGTAAACAAATACCTGTTGAGCCATCCTTTTAGATCACCAATTCCTCTTAAATAATCTTCTGTCCATTCTACGCATTGTTTTTAATCCTCTCGTGGTGGCGATCATCGTCTACCTGACGATCTCTTTAACTCTTATCTTCGAGTGCACCCCCCTCCTCCCGGGCCTTGATAAGCGGTCACCCATTAGTAAAAAAAAAGAAAAATTTCCTCAACACTGAATGATTTTCGATAGAGACAATAAACATGATAGAGAAATTGTCATAATTATTGATGAAGAAAATGGAAATAATAGGCTCTATTATTTCCACAAGGGTTCATTTAGCAGACAACAACTTTAGCATTTAAACTCATGCATTTGGATTTGTAGAAAGCACAAATTGACCTTGCACATCATGCCTCCTGCCGACTCAATTCCCGGCTCTGATCAAGATCAGAGATAAGGTGCAGAACGAAAGTAAGGATCTACCAAGCGCTAATGCAAACGATCCTCCTTTATAGCAATAAGTCCTGGCCAATGAAAGTGGAAGACGTTAAGCGACTGGAAACTTTCGATCACCACTGCCTGCGTAGCATTCTCTGTCTTCGATGGCAGCACTTCCTCTCAAACAACGCAGTATGGTTCTGCTGCAAAAGTAACTCTCTCCGACAAGTCATCCTCACGAGACGTCTACGATGACTGGGTCATGCCCATCGCCGTCAACCAGGAGAGTTCATATAGAAAGTAATCGCTCCAGCTCCCCTAAAGGGTTGGAAAAAGCGATGTAATGGACAAAGCAAAACCCGACTGATGATCGTTAAAAATGATCTGGAACTCAAACCTGAACCTCCGAACCCGACAGAGTTCGCTGTTGGAAACGTGAGTGGCTAGAGATCACTCAATTGTTGATTTCGAATCATTAGGCTAGGTCGACTTTCGTGAGGGGCGCAGTGCCGCGGATGGATGGAGCCAGCTCAACCCACTCCAGGTGAATGCTGTTTCAAGTGCAAGTAAGCAGTAAAGCTTTTGACAGAGTGCCAAAAGATGGTGTCTGTCTTTGTGTACATTAGGGGCAAACGAGTGGTTGGTGAAGGTTGTTCAAGCAATGTACGGAAATTTTCAAAGTCGTGTTAGAATCAACAGCACATTCAACAACAGCACATTCAACAACAGCACATTCAACAACAGCTTACATCTTAAAGTAGGAGTACATCAGTGTTCTGTAGTGAGTTCGTTGTTTCTAATTTGTGTCTTAGAAGCATTGTCCAGGGAGTTTCATATAGGTTGTCCACAAGAGATTCTGTATGCTGATGATTTAGTACTTGCCTGTGAAACAATCGAAGGTCTACTTGTTAAGTTTAAGACTTGAAGGAATTCTATGAAAAGTAAGTCTGAGGGTGAATGTCACCAAGACAAAAGTGATGATCCGTGTTGAAAAGTCCTCACAAAAGGGAAACTTCCCCTGCTTAGTTTGCGGAAAGGGAGTCAAGTGCAACTCAATCTTTTGTGGTACCTGTAAACATTGGGTACACAAGAAGTGCAGTCGAATTACTGGTAGATTGAGAGATATTGAAAGAGGGGCTTCGGAAGTCTATCACTCGGACTCCAAAGCTCCGTTCCACTTGATGAAACCAACAATCTCTCTGATGCTCCAATAAAAAAAATAATGCGTCTCTCACTTCTCTCTTTTCTCCTTCCTTCTTTTTTCTCCCCAAGAAACCAGATGTCTGACATTAAATAATCTCAGTCAATTCCTTTTGACCAATGAGAACACAGACAATTCCGGGTTCATACTCTTCTTATCAAGATGGACTCGCCCACGTCAGTGCAACAACCAGTCGCACCGTTTCTCATAGGTCGTGAGTTCGATCCTTGCTAGCAACCTCTTTGCTTGATATTTCCCCACTTTTCAAACTACATGTCAGGCTAAGACGGATCCTTTTATGGCGGGAACGAAGCGAGTCGAGGGACCTTCTACTGCTCGATTCTCGCGCAGGACCATCACTTCCACCACAAGATGATAACTAGTTTGTGTGCAAGAAGTGAAAGACAATGAAGACGGATGAGAAATCAGACGTGGAGAAAGTATATTTCGATGGTAAAGCTATTGAGGTTGTTCAGAAGTTTTGTCATCTTGGTGATACCATTGAAGCACACGGGGGGGGGGGGCAAATGAAAATGTGAGTGCAAGAGTCAGGAGTGGATGGACTAAGTTCAGGGAACTTCTATCATTACTAACCAGCAGAGCATTACCATTGTCGACCAAGAGGAAAATCTATCAGCCATGTGTACAAAGTGTGATGATGTATGGAAGTGAAACGTGGCCAGTGACGGTTAAGGACATATGTTGCATGCAGAGAAGTGATATAAGTAAGATACGATGGATGTGTAATGTGTCCTCCCCATAATTGAAAAATATGTTTTCTCATAATTGAGTTTATGTACCAAAATAAATTGTATACCATTAGAAAGAGAATTGAATGAAGGCAGATATAACAAATAAATAATCGAGTATATAAAATCGATATGATTTTTTTTTAACTTAAATCTGTATTAAAGACAAAATATTTCCTGTTTTTGGCATTTTTTTTGTTTTTGTTAATCGTGAACATATTTCATTTTAGGAACGTGATATTAAAAAGTCATTTATATTTCTTTCTTTTTTTCGAGATGTTTTAAAATTAACACTAATAAATTAAATTAACATAAATCAGTTTAACAGAAAGGCCGATATTTGATTCATTAAAGAAAATTTTATATTAAGAAAATTTAGCTAAAAATATCAACATTTCGTTTGATAATTCTATATAAAAAAAAAGAAAATTTTTTACATATTGCATTTTAAAAAAGAAAAGAAAGGAACATGATCTGATTTATAGTGAAGCTGAACTTTATTCACTACTAGCTGGACTCGTCCACCGGCGTTGCCCGGGAGAAATATAGTGAGTATAGTGAAGTTGTTATGCAAAAGCAAAAACGGTTGGGATGGGTTAGATAATTTTCGGCCCTTAGCGATGCTAAACGCTGAGTTAAATGTTTTGGCAAAGATCTTAGCCAATCGACTACAGGTTGTTTTGGTTGGTCTAATTAGCCTTGAACAGACTTGTGCTGTAAAGGGTAGAGCCACTCAGAATAATTTGCACTTGATACGCTTAATCACAGATAAAGTCGACACAGAAGCCGCGCTGATCAATTTAGATCAGTCAAAAGCATTCGATAGGGTGGACCATCATTACTTGGAGGAGGTTTTGTCTGCGTATGGTTTTGACCCGCAATTTCACTCTTGGATTCGCCTTTTTTATGCAAACTCTGATGTGTTGGTGGAGGTAAATGGTCTGAGGTCAAAGCCCTTCAGATTATCCAGGTCCATTCGTCAGGGATGTCCACTTTCACCGATGCTCTATGTGCTTGTGTTGGAGTCCTTCCTTCACAGGCTAAGGGTGAATCCGGTACTACGTGAGATTATTTTGGCAGGTGCTTGCACCACGTTAAAGTACTCCTTTACCGACGACTTAACTGTGCAGTGTCGGGATTAGTGTCGTTGACAGTGACATCAGAATGAATGAAACGATAACAGGGGCCTAAATTAACTGTGACAAGTCTGTGGGCTTGTGCATTGGTGCCTGGAAGGGTGTATCCTTGCAGGGACCCTTTAGCTGGACTGACGGCCTTGCAAGCTATTCGGCATCCGGTTTGGTACTGATCTTCAGCTGGAGAAAAATTGGTCGGAAGTATTGAAACCGATTCGAGCCGCAGCTGGTCTGTGGACCCATAAAAATCTTTCATTAAATGGGAGAGTGGGTGTGTGGATCTCACATTTATCCGATCATCCTATATCGTCTATCAGTACTTTCACTCCCGTTGGATACGCTGCTTGAGATGCAGCGGGCTATTTTCAAGTTTTTGTGGCTTGGTAAGGCCCCTATGGTCCGTTGCGAGATTTGTTATCTACATTCTTCTGAAGGCGGTCTGGGTATGCCAAACGTAGAGATTCAACGTCATTCACTTCGGCTATTCTACCTGGATCGAATGAGTTAACAAACTGAAGGAAGGAAGACATTAAGAAAGCCTTTCCGGCTTTAAAAAGTGTGCACTTGGATGAGGGGGAGGCACACAGGTTGCCCTGAGGCGAGTGCTCCTTTTATAGACAGGCTTTGAAGTTCTTCTTACGAGTGAAAGAAGAAAGCCTGTCTGACACCTGCTGTTGTCCCGAAGGGCATTATATCGGGTTATCGGGAGGAGGGACCATTCGAAATAAGATTGAAGGGCTCGCTTTGGCGAGAGGGAGCTACACTCAAGCAGACCTTGGGCACCGATAATGGCGAGACAACTCTGGCCTGGCTGGTGATAAGAAATGCACTGAGGGTCGGCAAGAAGCTTCATTCAGCTGCTTGGTGAATTCACCGACTTGTGTTAGATGAGGTGACAAGGACGAGACAGTTAGTCACGCCTTCTTTTATTGCCGCATCGTTGTGCCGGTGATTAGGCTTGTTGCAGGTCTCATGGTTAGCATACTTAACATATCGTCTTTTGACCTGGAACCTATCAATGTATGTAGCAAATGGGCTCAGACAACAACGTTTTGTGTTTTTAAGCATACTAGCCGTTATGAGAGACATGATATGGAAAACTTGTATGAAATCAGTCTACAGAGGTTAGACCTACACTTCTCTTGACCTTATTGCGATTTTCAAATATTACCTGAAACCCCACATTAGGGCCACGAGGGTGAGATTCTCTCCGGCAGATTTTGGTGAAAGGTGGGTGAAAGGTGCACAACTGTCTAGAATGACTAGAGCTAGACAAGAGTGGTATTTGGACGTACCTTAGGTAGAGGATATTGAGTTGGAAAAACAAACGTTGATTATGACTCGGTTAGAAGTTGGCTAGAAGACATGTTTTTGGTTAATTTTAGTTCATAACTTAGCTAGTGTATGAATGATTTCATTAGGCCCTTTGTTATTTTTGCCCCCCCCCCTTCTTTTTTGCCCTCAATTTAGTTGGTAAGTCCCCAATCCCGTACCCAACTAAGTGACACAGCGCTTGATTTTCTAGATGTAGGTCATGCTTCGATATTTTCGAAGGTGGTGTTGGATAATAAAGCGTTGTAGCCTGCATCACCCTATTTTTTTCGATTTCGACTGGCAAATTTGTATATCTGCCACAGTTTTAAAGCATTGCTGGGTCAGTATTATAAATTGTAAATATAAGCCATTATCAATGCAAGATTAATTTATTATTTTTTTTTTTTTACTTTAATCTTATTAATTTCAGAAAAACAAAAGAAAAAAAGTTTGTTTATTTTTGTTTTTGTGTTTTTTGATGAAAAAAAAAAATGACAATACTGGTCAACTCTGATGATGAAATTTTATTCCGAAATTAATAAGATTAAAGAAAAAAAATAAATAAATAAATTAATCTTGCATTGATAATGGCTTAAATTTTAAATTTATAATGCTTATATATATTTTTGTACATATAATTTTTATTACCATAACCCCCCCCCCCCCCCCTGTTGCATATTACGCATATATGGGTTTTAAGTAGGATTTTCATGTCACAAATTCTTTTGGTGATTGGAGAAGGATGTATAGTAAATGCGGTATTTTGGTGAATCATGGTCGTGAATGAAACTAGCTAAGTTAGAATAGTTAACATTTGTTAGTGAAGACCGAACCTTTCCATTCCCCCTTTTTGGCCTTGTGCCGCATTTTGTAAATGTTTATCTTATATAAATAAATATTGAGTTCTTCAGACAGAGAGAAAGTGGTGGAGCTGAAAATCGGTTGAACATTGGATTGTCAGTAAAACTTTTTTTTTATAAACTTTCTCTTATAGACTACAAATATTAAATCAGACAAATTATTTTTCAAAGAAAAATTTTCATGTTTTAAAAATTAAAAAATTTATGACAACACCATTATTAAGTATTAATTTAATGTTTGCTGTCTCTCCTATGCAAATTATACAAAATAATACATTTGCACTAAGATTTCTAATAAAGTAATGGGTTAGTCATATTCAGTGACCGTTAATTAATAAATACTGAAAATTTCACTAAAATTGGTTGATTTCCTGAATTTTTAAGTGAAGGGAGGATCAAAATGGCCATAGTCTGACTGTTCGACAGATCTCGTTTGTTACTTAAGAGCATGACGTCATTTTCGAGCGCTCTGACTTCCTTTACGATGGCTGTGGTTAGACGGCTGGTATGACAATTGGCTGATAGATTTATGAAATAAAGGAAGTCGAAAAGAGAGATAACTCTGATCTCGATTTCCGATTACTTCAACGATTTGCCCGGCGCCATGTTTGTTGAAAGTAAACATTGATTTGACGTCTGTCAAATACTTGCTATAATTTACTGTTTTTAATAGATTTTTTGTTCTTTCCGAAACAGGATTTTAAGTAACAATAAGTTGTTTTGGGAATAGTAATCAAATAAACCCGAGCTTATTTCATTGTCAATAATTTGGTTGACTAAATTAGGAATTAACTTTTGTTGTGTTTTTTTGTTGTTCAGTTGATCTTGATCTACATCTAAACTGTTACTCGATCATATTGATTTGGTAAAATTGTCGATTCCCAACCAAAATGGCGGACAATAACAAATGACCTCATAAATGAGTCAATAAAACCAAAATAAATTGTTTTGGACTAATTTTAAATTTAGCTGAAATTATTTTAAAGGAAATACATTTGGAAAATTAGTCAAAAAGAATTTATTTGAGTTTACTTACTCATTTGTGAGGTCGGAAAAAAATCAGAAAACTGCAGACGATTTATTGTCCGCCATTTTGGTTGGGAATCGACAATTTTACCTTTGATTTAACGGACAAAGTTCCGATTTTTATATAGATTAGAAAAGTCACAATACAGTGTTGATAAAAAATAAATATTGAACTGACATATAAAAAAAACCACATCCTTGTGTTTATTAATCACAGTTAAAAAAAAATATATGGTACTTCTACAGAATTTGGACCAAACTGTTTTTTTTAACCTTAAACTAGCCCTAACCTAAGTTTTAGGCTTAGTTCGACAAAAGTCGATTTGGTGCAGTTCAAATTCTGCAGAAGCATAAAAAGAATATATTAATTCACATGAAATTGTCTTAGAATTTTTATTAATAGATTAAGAGCCATTTTTATCTCAGTATTATTGGCTAAAAACACAAAAAGTAACTTCATTGAAATTGTTGGAATGGCAAGTTATTTTTTATTTAACTGCAAAGCGTCTTCGTATTTAAAAAAACAAAAAAACAATAAAATGGAGCAGGACTATAAAGGAGAAAGAAGTATATATTTGTTTCTCATATCGTTTGTCTACAGTGGATCACTCACTATTGAAATTATTGCAACGGCAAGTTATTTTTTATTTAACTGCAGAGCGTCTTCGTATTTATATAAAAAAAAACAGAACAAGACTAAAAAGATATTTCTTTTTCATATCACTTGTTTGCAAGACTATTTAGAAATATAAAACATGAGTAAAAAGTTGACAGGCAGCAGGTCAGTAAGCGGTGACAATGAGGATGAGTTTACATGTCAGAGTTTGCACTGAAGATTTTACATCCCCTAATCATAGACTAATGGAGTGTGAGAGATGTGAGTATTGGTTTTGCGCAAAGTGCCTGAAAATGAGTGCACAAGTGTACAAAATAATGGTAAATAGAAAAGATGTGCATTCGTTTTGTTCAGCATGTGAGAAAGCAGCGATCACGGCTGTGAAATGTGACAAAGAGATCGAAGAAAAATGTGCTGACTACATGAACTCTATCACAGACAAACTAATCAATATTGAGGAACAGCTGAGATGTAAGGCAGACATTGGTTTCCTCAAAGAAGTGGACACTCGTTTCAAGTGCCTGGAAGATAAAGGAGGTGCAAGGCCAAAAGGGATTGAAACTCAGAGTGGCGCAGTTAGGGAAGCAATAGCAGAACAACAAGAGCATGGGTACAGATTGAATATTGTCATACTGAATCTGTGTGAGTCCACAAAGAAAGATATAAAAGACAAGATAAAAGATGACAAGACATCAGTTGAGAAAGTAATTGCTGCGATTAAAATTGAAGAGGGGGAAGTAATTACACGCTGTGTCAGAATAACAAACAACGATAGAGAGGACAAGAAGGGAGCTCGTATTCTTAAAGTAAGTCTGAACAGTGTAGAAGCGAAGAAAATAATCCTGAAGAGTGCCAAGAAACTGAGAGACATTAAAGAGTTTGAAAACGTGTTCATCGGACCAGATCTGACGAGAATGCAAAGAGAGGAACAATACTTGCTGCGGAAAAAATTAAATGAAAGAAAAGCGAATGGAGAAAAAGATATTTTTATTAGCAAAGAGAAAATCGTCCATGCGCGAAAAAGAGCGGTGCAGTTCAAAGGAGAAGCTATACGCCCAGTCAGGAAATAAAAGCATCAGAATACCCTCCCCCCCATGTACATAGTTCCAACAACGGTGATTTTAAGATTCTTTCAACGAACATTGTTGTGATTACGACAATACAATACCAGATTTAGAACAGTGTATCAGAGACATGAAACCTGACATTATAGCGCTTACTGAAGTTAAGCCAAAGAATTACAAATTTCAACTAAGTGAAAAAGAAGTTGTGCTCGAGGGTTATCATCCACCTATGAACAACCTGGAAAAAGATGGAAGGGGTTATATGTATATACGTTTCACAGTTGTACGATGTGGAGGATTTCAACGTTGACATTGAAGCATTTAATGATTTTAAAGAATCAATATGGATAATCGTGAAACTGGGAAAAAACAATAAGATTGTTTGGATGTGTGTTACCGAAGCCCAACAAGTGACAGTATAAACAATTGAAAATTAGAGACATTACTTAGAGCTGTATCTGACAGGAATATAAAGAACCTAGTGATAGTTGGTGACTTTAACTATCCGAGTGCAAATTGGGACATATGCACAGCGACAAAGTGGGTTCAGAGTGTGATCAGTTTCTGGATTGCTTAAAAGACTGCTTTTTAGTGCAAAATGTAGACACACCCACTAGATATCGTGGCACACAGAGACCATCGATTGTGGATCTAGTGTTGACCAATGAGTAGAATGTTATCAGTAACATTGATTATTTAGCACCATTAGGAAATAGTGACCATTATGAAATAGTGACCATTCTACTGTTGTGTTTAACTATATATGTCAACAAGAACTAAACTACAGCAAGACCAAAAAATTAAAAGTTGACAATTTGGGAAATTACAGTGAAATGCGAGATTCAATCTCAAATGTTGACTGGAATCAAGAACTAAGCGAAAAAGACATTCACGATGCATGGAATAGATTCAATGACATTCTGAGTGAAGCAATGCAAAAACATATTCCAACTCACAACGTTGGATGATGTAGAAGAAGGAAACGCCAGATTTATATGGACAGACCAGCAATGAAGCAAGTTAAAGCGAAACAGAGAGCTTGGAAGAAGTATACAGAATCGCAGGACTTACGTGACTATGACCAATATTGCAAAGTTAGAAATGGTTTAAGGAGTTATACGAGAAATTTGAGGAAGACGTTTGAAGAATCTCTTGCATACAATGTGAAAGTGAACCCTAAATCATTTTGGAAATACGCCAAATCCAAGACAACTGTGAAGAGTGGAGTCAGTGATCTTAGAGACAATGATGGTGTGTTGCATTCAGAAAGTGACGCAAAAGCCAAAATTCTCAATGACTTTTTTTGTAGTGTCATTACTCGTGAAAATATTGACAACATACCTGAGCTGAATCATAGATGTGGAAATAATGTGGAATTGTCAAATATCAGCGTTACAGAGGATGCTATTGATAAACAGCTAAAGAAGATCAAGATTAACAAATCCCCAGGACCTGATGAACATCATCTGAGAGTCCTGAAGGAGATCTCAGCTTGCATCATCAAGCCACTTAAACTCATCTACACCAAATCAATAGAGTCTGGCATGCTACTCAGCCAGTGGAAACAGGGACAAATGACACCTATCTTCAAGAAAGGAAATTGGAGCCTACCGGGAAATTATCGCCCAATCAGCTTAACGTCCATCTTGTGCCAAGTACTGGAATCTATCATTAGAGATCAGATTACGAAGCACATGGTAGACAACAGACTATTCTGTGGTGAACAACATGGGTTTATTCCAGGCAGATAACTCATAACATGTCTCGACGAGTGGACGGATGTGCTGGACAGTGGTAACCCGGTGTATGCCATCTACCTAGACTTCCAAAAAGATGGCTGATGTCACAAGTGGCGTACCACAGGGCAGTGTCCTCGGTCCATTGTTGTGTGTTGTCTTCATCAACGACTTGCCAGATAAAATCAAGAGTGTGGCACGCATATTTGCTGATGACACAAAGATCTATAGCAAGGCTACAACGGAAGAGGACAGAGCGACACTGCAGAATGACGTAGAAAGGCTCTGTAAATAGTCAGGAGATTGGCAGCTAAAATTCAATACCTCGAAATGCAGAGTTACACACTTTGGACATAACAACAAAAGAAATATCTATCTCATGAAGGAAATGACAAAGAAATTAGCGCTTCGGATATTGGAAAAGATCTGGGTGTATACGTAGACAGCAAACTGTCATTTCATCACCATGTCAATGAAACTGTAAAGAAAGCAAACCGTACACTTGGGACAATAAAACGAACGTTTGTTAGCAGAGACAAGACCGTGATCAAGAAGCTCTATACCTCAATGGTGAGGCCCATCCTTGAGTACGGGAATGCACCACAAGGCCACCAGTTTTTCAGTGATATTGACAAGGTTGAAAAAGTCCAGCGTCGAGCCACCAAATTGTGTCCTACACTTGGGGACCTGCCAGACGAAGCTCCCATCCATGTACTATAGAAGGGAACGTGGAGATATGATCCAGACGTTCAAGATCCTCACAGGCAAAGACAACATGGACCAGGAGAGACTGTTACCCCTCAGCAAGACCACCGGAACAAGAGGTCACAACCTGAAACTTTAAAAAAAACATGGCAGGCTAAACATTAGAAAGTATTCGTTTGGGCTACGGGTTGTGAACAATTGGAATTATCTGCATGACTGGGTCATCGATGCAACAGACATAAACGACTTTAAGTGCAAGTTGGTCAAACACTGGCTTCACAGAAAATATTCGGTCAGACCTGTGCACGAATTAGTATAGTGGACAAAAGGGAAAGGAAAAGAATTGGGAGTTACAGGCAGGAGCCTTTTCCCCAAATATATGTTATGTTATTGTTTTAAATCCTGGAATTAAACATCCTTCGCCTTTTGGCTAGGAGCAAAATGTAGTATCTGTTCAGTGTTCTGATACTGCACTTCATATTTTCTGTCCTCGGTCAGTGAAGGAACCCCTTCTAGACTAAGGCAATTTTTTTTTTAAATTCCAAACAAGAGTGCCCATTTTTGGGGAGCTGGATTACCCCAAATTAAAAACCGACCTTGTGTCTAACTCTGCCGTTGTGGGGAGGCAAGTAAATGGGAACACCTTTTTAAAAATGTTATTATAACCTCATGCAATCATCATCATCAATAATAATAATAATAATAATAATAATAGTTTTTTTTTTCACCATAACAACTAAGTATTTCCTAAAATTAGATTTTTAGGTTCTACAGAATTTGAACCGAACCAACTTTTGCGAAACTAAATCTAAAACTTAGGTTAGGGTTTGTTTAGAATTTTAAAAAGACAAACAAAAACAGATCAATTCAAATTCTGTAAAAGTAGCATTTTTTTTGTTTACTATTAATCGAATATTTATTAAAATCAAAAATGCAATACCATACTATAAAGTGATTTTGTAAAATCTTTTTTTTTCTTTAAATCCATTATGAAATTAAATCCACCAGAATGCATTTTCTTGATTTTAATTCTTATAATTATAGTTTCAGGAAAAAATTGATTCTTTCACAATAAATTTTTAAAATTGGTAACGAAAAACGGCATAATAAAAAAAAAACTATTTGTGTGATTTAAAGACGTCCAATCGATTTTATTACAAAATCGATTTGTTATATGACATATTCATTTTTTAAATAATATTTCCAAAAATACATTTACTTAAAGGAAATTAATTAAGGGTAAAGACAAACATAGAATTTGACTTTTAAATATATCTTTAATTAGTTTCTCTCTAAGCCCTCCACCCGGCAATGGGTCGCCAATCGGGCAACGTCGGATAAATACAGTTAAGTCACAAATTAATAATTCGATTTTTTGGTAAAATTAGGATTAGATCATTTTTAAAAAAATATGTATATATGATATTAAATAAATCAAATCTTTATTGATTGGGGCATTAAAAATTACAACACTTTTTAACTGGAGAGCGACAATTTGTGTTGCTGGCGTTAAATAATGCTTTTGTTTACTTATTTTAATAAACAATAATACATTTTTTTAAATAATAATGGTGGTCGATCATACATAAGAAACGAAGAAGAACCGGCTGATGTCGAAAAATAAAAATCTAAAACATGTAATAATGTTTTACCTCAGGTGTTGATTAGGAAAAGAATAATTTCCATCTTGATCGTAAACCGCCAAAACATTTGAAAATAGCAAAGTTTCAACTTTGCGACGGTGAATTCTACCTTCATAAACAGAAGAGTTCTCTTCTCTGTGTTTCCAGTTTTTCATGCTCGATCGTGGCTCAAATGTTTTTAGATTACTATGAACTAATAGTGTGTTTGGTTAATGGTGCTTTCAGTGGGGTACCTGGCATAGAGGCCTTCTGACTAGGTCAAAGTGTAGTATCTGGACAAACGGTGAAATAATTAAAAGAAAAATGAGCGCTTGTTTGTCATACACCATCACTCCTTTTTTTCGCGGACCAAAGTTTTTCCCTTTTTCTGTGTATTATATCGCTTGAGAATTCGGGGGGGGGGGATTTTGGGTGTTTCTGTAGTTTCACAATGACATTAAAATATTTAAAGAAATGTATAAACTTTGTTATGATGAAAATAAGATTGTACAGGAAAAAATACGCAAATTCATCCAGTATTTATTGAATTATAAGAGAGAAGAAAAAAACTATCTTACGTATCGGTAGACATTTCATCTTACTGATTAGGCAAGGAAGATAACTCGATTTTTTTTTTCGGAAAAATTCAAAATATAAGAAAAATGGCGACCGTGAGATGAAATCGTTTTTTATTTTTAATTTAATAAATACTGGATGAATTTGCGTAATTTGTGGTGTACAGTCTTCTTTTCGGCTACCACATAAGTACATAACAAAGTTTATACATTTTTTTTTTGCTATTTTCTTTTTAAGAGAGGCCTAACATGTCACTGTGAAACTACAGAAGCACTGAATTTCCCCCAAAATATTTTAGATTTTAAGACAGGGATCAGCTTCCTTATAAATTTAAAGTAAACTGATCACCTTCTTTATGGCCATCACAAATTCTAAAAAGTGGTGCTTGCGGACTGTATGGGCGAAAAAATGTATGTTTATTTTAGGAACGTCAAATAAGGGGGAGAGAACTCTAGTTTCAAGTTTCAACCATGTGCATCTTAAAATGAATTTTAACAATCTGAACTTCTTGCAAGCGCACAGAATTGCTAAATTTTACCCAGTGTAAAACTCATTTATTTAAAAAAAACTTTATTTCCCTTGTTTCATGTTTTTTCCCTTCCATTTACGTATTTTTCTATTTTTTCCTTCTTCTTTGTTGATAATTAATTTATTTTAATAAATCATTTTATTTTTCAAAATCATTTTATTTTTCATTGGTGCTGAATGCGTTGTGATGGTTTTATTCCTAAATTACCCTTTTACGTATACATTTTTTAAAAACTTTATTTTAGAATAATTACAATAGTAAAATCCATTTGAAGATACATCGTGGTTGAAACTTGAAACTAGATTTCTTTCCCCCTTATTTGACTAACCTAAAATGAAAGATAAAAAAAAAGAATTTTCGGCCCTACAGTCCACAAGCACCAAAAAAATTTTTTTCTGTGTACAATTACCTATCATGTCGCTAGAGAATACCGATATTTAAAAAAAAAATTTCAAATATTTTAAAATTTTAGACTGGTGGATCAGTTTCCTATATAAATTTAACGTAAACTGATCACCCACTTTATGACCATCAATTTGACCATTTCATTTTTTTTTTTGTATTACAACGGTAACCATTTCGGGGGGGGGGGCTATTTCTTTTACAATCTTTTGGAGTGGGGGTGGATCTTGGCTAATTCTTACTTTTTCACTTTTAATATTTTAAAATAGCCACGACTAATTGCCCTCGCGTTTCATAGATGAATTTTAGACAACTGTATCGATTCAATTCACAACTGACAGCATCAACCATCCAAAGACAATGGACTGCTGTTTGTACTACGCACCCGCCCAAAATGTAACGCGCCAATGCGTGAGATCAATGATGTGCAAATAGCTGACAACATAAGATGGAAATGCACACAACGTCCACGTAGGAAAGAGGTCTCAGTGAGACGAGGGACGTTTTTTGAAAATGCGAAATTTCCATTACAAAAAATTGTGGATATCTTGTACATGTATTTGTACGAATTTGCCACATGTACAAATCTGATACGTGAGAGTCCATGACCAATTGAAGGAATTTTATTCAGGACATATATGGCGAATATTTTGCCACCTATCCGCAAGTCATTGGTGAAGTTGGGCACACGGTAGAAATTGACAAGTCGAGTTTCGTCAGCCGAAAACATAATGTTGGTCATTATGTGCGAACCAAGGCGATCCATAATTTGGATTGCCTTGATGCGAACCCAATGGGTTTTTGGTGGTATAGATACGACCACAAATGTGCCTGTCGAACAACAAGATGCAGAGAACTTGCTTCCGCTTATCTGCCTGGTACTAAAGTGGTGTCGGATTTGTGACATGTCTATAACACGATAGGGTCGCATGGGTTCACCCATTTAACAGTGAACCATTCCTTGAACTTTGATCCTTTAACACCACTAACCATATAGAAAATATATGGAATCGGACAAAGCTACGCTGTTGGGTTCATACCTGATAGAATTCATGTGGCGAAAGAAGTTTGGACATGATCCATTAGAATTTCTTTTTCAACAGATTCGCAAATTCTACCCACTTTTATAATTTAAACTTTGTGAAAGAAAAAAAAATTCATTTGTGATCCTTGTAAAAAAATAAAAAAAGAAGGTATTTGTTTGTGAACCTTATAAAAAAAAATAATAAAAAGAATGTATATTTTTTTTGATTTTGTTAAATTGTTTCTTTCCATAAAGTGGGTGATCAGTTTACGTTAAATTTATAACGGAAATTGATCACACCTTGTAAAATCTACAATTTTTTGAAAACTTCATGAATTCTCTAGCGAATTGTAGACTATGGCTATGTTCAAAAAGTGGGTGATCAATTTATGTTAAATTTATATAGGAAACTGATCCCCCCTCTTAAAATCTAAAATATTTGAAATAAAAAAGTCATAAACCATGTATTCTCTAGCACCATGATAGGTAATTGTACATAGAAAAAGTGTGTGTGGGGGGAGGGGGGATTACGAACAAGCGCCGAAAAATGCTTTTGGTTTTTTTGTTTCATTTTACTTCAATCAAAGTTCTCAGAAATCAGGGGCTCCTTTCCTCAGGCTAACACTTGATCTCTATATTCGATTGTTAGATTAAAGTTCTCCTTTATTTCTCAAACGTTGAGTTAGTAAAGAAGTTAAGAACATTAATTTTCCTCTCCCCAATTGACCAGTTAACTATGTTATAGTACATCTTGTAGCAGCAGAATCTACTTAATTCATAAGCTCGGCGCTGATTGGTGCAGGCATTTAACTTCCCTTCTGGCTTGGCCAATCAGAGACCATATCTCATGTGAGCTGACCATGTGACAAGAGACTATAAAAGAGATTGCACAGCGTTCACTTCCTCTTTTTCTTTGGCACTGTCATCAACAGCCACACTAATTAATCTCTTGGGACACAACCAACATCTTCCCGGGCCTTTGGCTATGGGTTCAATTTCGACAAGAAGACACAAGGATGCAAAATGGCTATTGCTTCATACACATGGAATTAATATAACACACACACATAACTACATAAACATGAACTGACTTTCACACCTGTGTACAGACACATATCCTTCATACGAGAACTCTTTTCTCTCTCCTACTTTGGGACTTTCACTTAACCACGTGGACTTTCTAACTTTTCCTCTTCGTCCGCATTCATAGACGAATTCATTCACTAACACCCTTCTTTTTCATTTCTCGTTTTATTCATATATTCACGAAGACGACCAATAAAGTTGTTTTATGTATTAAAACTGGACTTCGTTTCATTTTCTATAATCTTTCTTGTGGTTTCTTGGTCTTACAAGATTCCAGGACAAGAATTTATCTAGTCTGGTGGAGTATCCAGCTAAGTGCTGTTACTTGAGATAACATTACTTGGATAAGGTTCATCATTCCTTGTATGAGCAAGTGTATAGTCGTACTGAAGGGATCTTATTTGGGCTTTGAAATACTATATTATTTTGGACATTTGGTCGAGGTTTACTCATAGGGTGAAGTATCCTCATATCAGATTGTCCTGACAAACCCTTGTACAGAGAGGCCGAAGACACTCGAGGATGGGTCAAAATATGTCTAGTTAAGAGTAGTGTAGCCAAGTGACCCCCCCCCCCGCCAGAACTCAACACACTTTTCATGGCCTTGTGCCTAATTTGTAAATTAAAATAAGGTAAATTTTTATCACACCCATCGTATTTTAGCCAAAACTAAAAATGAGATTCTACTTTTTGGGGCGATTACATGTAAACAGCCCGAAAAAATATCCGGAAGAAAGAAATAAAAATAAAATATATTAGAGTGGTGGATCACTTTCCTATATATATCAGTGATTCTAGTGTTGGAAAGTTCCCGGAAAGAGGAAAATTCCCCTTTTCAGATTGTAGAAAAGGAGTAAAGACCTGGCCAGAGAGATGTTAGTTTGTAGAGAGAAAGACAATACGAAAAGAAAGAATGACAAAGTCTATCCATACAAAAGAATTAATTTTTATGGACAACTTAAGACAAGAGTTGTAGAATACGAAAGTTCAGAGAATCCCAAGAATGTTCTGGTGAAAGAGGAGTTGTTTTGTGTGTCAGGAGAAATTGAGTACACTTGTTTGTTTCGGTGGGTACCGTGCACATCATTTACGTGTGTGTAAATGGAATAGGCATGAAGGTGTATATGTATATTAGCGTGCCTGTTTTGTTAGTGAGAGAGTGTACATAGCAACTTGTGTGCAAGAGTGTTCAGTTAATAGTGTATATATGCTGGTGCTGTGTTTGGTTGTCTGTAGCATTACCTATTCTTCTCAAATACATCTTCACACACACACACCACCAGAGGTCATTTTCATACCCGAGTTATCTCCCCTTTGGAAATGCCAGACAATGCTACGATCAGTGGTATAACAAGCGTTGTACAGCCAAATTCACTTTCTTTCTTCTGGAACTGGCCTAGACAGACACATCAGCCACAGACCCTGTCTCTCTCTTTTTTTCTCCTCGATCTGGCAGTTGCTATAGAAAACACAGGATGACCAACGACCGTCCCACTTTTGATGGCCTTGTGCCTTATTTATAAGTAAAATTGATTTTTATTTTATTTTCGAATATATAATTCAAAGAATAATAACTCTTCTCTCCTTAGTCAGAGGAGAGATCTTTCAATTTTTTCAATGTCTTAGAGAATGTGCTAAGATCCATTTAGATTGTTAAAGAGATTTCCTCATCTGTGCTGCCATGCTCACAACGTTTCGGCCGTTTTGCCCTCCGGCCTTCATCAAGTGTCCTGTATCGAATTTGGGAACCGTCTGGACTTTCGAACCAAATCCCTTTATTATCACATCATGCTCGGATTCCATTTTTAGGTTCTGGGACACACTCGTTAATTCTCCGTTGCTTTCAGTTCTTCTGCTGCTGCTGCTTATCGCCGTATTGCTGATGTCGCTGAATGTTACTTTCACTGCCTTCGCCCAGGATTGAACTTAGCACCTCCAGATAACTTGCATCTTTTGAACCAACGGTTCCCGAGTTCGATACAGGACACCTGATAAAGGCCGGAGAGCAGAACGGCCAAAATGTTGTGAGCATGGCAGCCAAGAAGTGTGTGAATGTGCATGTCGCCTTTTGTTCTGGGTGTGTGTGCGAGAGAGCATGAGAATTGATAGGTCGTGTAGGCATTTGTGTGTGGGTGTTTGCCTTTGTCAGCAATGTGTGGTTGTACACATGTGTGTGCACATGCGTGCGTGAGTTGAAAAATGATAGCGAGTGTATGCCTTGATGTGTTTGTGGTGTGTGTGTGTGTCTTTGTTAACAGTAAGTGTATGCGTGTGTGAGTGAGTTAAAAAATGATAGGGCGTTTATGTGCCTTTGTTTTTTTTTTTAATTTTTCTTTTCATTCATTTGCTGGGGACGGGGCATTCTTCCAAATGCCATACGATCACCCGCTATTTACAGACTCCAACCGAGAGCTCTTTTTAGGATTCTGGCTGTTCCCTTGAGTGCAGTTGTTTGGATTTCTCTTGCACTTGGTTCACCAGGTATACTTGCTAGATACTTTTTCAAGTTCTTCTTCATGAGTCCAGTGGCTCCTATGATAACTGGAATGATAGAGATCTCTTTGAGGTTCCAGTTTCAGTGCGTGTGTGTGTGAGTTAATAAGAATTTCATTGTCAGCGTGGATCTTAGCACAGTCTCTAAGACATCACCTTAGATAAGCGACGGTCTACGCTGCTATACTGCAAAAAACGTGTAATGTGTGCATCAATTTCCGCAAAAGTAAAAATATTTAGGGGGGGGGGTCTACATTACACGACTAGACCCTTATAACTATTTTTTCTCAAATGTTTTCACCGTAATCGATTGAAAATTGTGAAGCAACTAAAGATTTATTTCTCTATTAAAACTAAATCCATTTGCAGAAGTTCTTTGTTAGTTTACAAAATGTTATTTGAATTTTTCGTGCTTCTTAAGAAACGTGGCCGAGATGAAACATGAAAGGGGGAGATAATTCAAACGACGAAATATGAAAGGGGTAGATAATCCAAACTTTTTGGGGTCGGAGTATATTTTTTTTATCGAATTTAAAATGCAAAAAATAAAACTTCTGAGGATACGTTAAAATTAAATAGATTTATTGAAATAAATCAAACATCAAATAAATAAACCGGTTTTAATTTAGATGAAGTAAAGTTAAAATGTGCGAAAATGTGAAAAAGTTTTTAAAAGTGTTATCGATCACTTTGCCATTATCTCTCAGTAAAAACAACAGGTCTTCTAAGTTCAAAGCGTTTGTGTCCATTTTGTGAGAAATCAAATTTGATCCGAATTTTTTCGTAAACAATTGAACATAGTCGACCAGGACCTATTTAGTAAAAAAAAGATCTAAAAAAAAAAAAGAAGTGACTAGTAAGTAACTTAAGTGCAACTTCGAAAAAGCCTCAATAAGGAAAAACAAATAACAAATAAATATCTGTATTATGTATGTGACCGGGACTGAACAAAGATATCGTACACCAAAAATTGCGTAAATTGATCAAGTAGTTTTTTGGGTATTTTTATCACAGAAAATCAAATTTTGTCATTTTTTTCCCCCACGCTAGCTTGTCACAACAAGCTGGGCTTATAACGCTGGGCTGACTTACGTCCCTTGTTTTTCAAAGATGGAGACGTGACAAGCGAGCATGGGGAAAAATGACAAAATGACAAAATTTGATTATGTGGAAACTTAAAATCAAAAAAAGAACTGACGCCAAAGTGTGAACTTCTCACACACAGAATTAAAAATCTCTATATGCACTAATTCATTCATACGTAATTGAACTCCACACCAAACCTTTTAAAATGTTCAGTTTTTTGTTTTTCACACCTCTTGTAAGGTTTGCCAATGCTGGACGACCGGACAAAAGATCAACGTATATTTAAAAAAAAAACGGGCATATAAGCCCAACAGCATAAAATTAATGAAAAAAAAATAATAATAATAATAAAATCATTTTTTTATATTTAACGTTTTTATAATTTAATTATCAATGATGTTTCCTGACAAAAAATATTTTATTTGATTTTTAAACATTTTTCGGAACCTTGTAAATGCAACTGCATTCTTTTAAAGGTAACCTAACGAATTTATGCAAAGTAATGTTTTTTTTTATGAGTAAAATAAATTTACATCATATTTTGATGTTACCACAATGACAGTGTGCAGTTTAAATGGAACCGTGAAAATGAGACAGATAAAAATGGCAAAAGTGAATAAATAGCAAAAAAGTTTGACAAGATGCATCTGGAAGATGTCGGAAGTTTCATCAGCCGATCGTTTGTAAAAATAAACTCCAAGATAAAAACAGTAGACCGAATAATCAAAACAATACATATATTTAATCCGTTTTCTTTTTGTTTTGTTTTTTCAAGCAAATAAAATCGATTTCTTTGAGTCTAGGCTTGGCTTTTGTAAAAGGAATGCCATTCTATTGGGTCTCGTTTTTCTGCTGACGTCACAGTGGTTGGTGCCAAGAACAAAACAATTCGGAGGGAACGGTTACACACTATATGTAGACATGTGGCAGATCAATAAATCGATGAGACGAACGGGCATTGAAGGAAAGTGCTAGCCTGTTTAGTTACCCCTTTTCTTTCTAGGTTCGTTCAGCTTACTCTCGCCTCTTCTTTCCTCTTCTTCCGCTTCTTTTTCTTTCTTTCTTTCTTCTTGAAGAGGGAATCACCTTGCGGTCAGACTCGAAAAATAAGTTATAACAGATGTGGCCAAAGTGTGAACTCAGAAAAGTGTTCACACATGTTTTGAACAAGTGGGTGAGAAATAAACTTTTATAAAACCAGGGAATTATCGGAGAAAAATCAGTTTCTTGGCGACAAAGGAATAACTCGCCTCGCTATCAATGAAGACAGCAACAACAACAAAAACCCCCAACTTGAAGTGCGAACCCCAGCATGCACGTTTAAGCACGTCTGCTGTCTTCCCCACAATAACATGCTTAACCAAGAAAACACACACGCACACACGCATACTAAACTTTAAGGACAAAGTTAACGCTCATGTCGTTTCAAACATTTTCTATCCTGCACAAACTTTATTGCTATATTTTACATTTTTGTAAAATTGTTTTTATTTTTTTACTTTACAGTTTCTCCTTTTTTTATTAACAATATTGTTAATAAAAAAGGAGAAACTGTAAAGTAAAAAAATAAAACTTTTTAAAAGTTAGCACTCGCTAACTGACGATCCTTGCCAATCATATATGTTGTTATCGAATCAGTCTCAATTTACCTACACAAAATTAATTGTTTAGTGTGGTGCTTGGTAATCCCTAAAGATGCGACCGTCGTCTAAAATACCAGACCCCAAACAGGGAACCAAAGACACACCCCACAGACATATGACGGTGGTAATTTCTCTCTTAAATTATTTCATCTTTGATTTAGTAATTGTTTGGTATTTAAAAAAGAATAATGATGGTTTTTATATTTCGAAATTTTTGAGAATAAGGATTGATAATTTGTATAATTTTGGTTATTCGGACTACAGTTCTCATCTTGAGTGTTATCAGCACAACTTTGAGGAGAAGTCCGCAAGGACCCGTGGCACAGTGAATATAGTACTAAGTTAAATTCAGTTCTAAATGATATTTATCTGAAGATTGAAGGTTCAATCCTCGGTCCGAGCGATACAAAGAATTGCAAATTACTGAAGACTTCTACCAGTCATGGCTAACAGAACAAGAGCATGCTACCTCCGTGGAGTAAATTCTGTCCAGATTCCCGAGTTTGACAAAAATATGGCCGAGTTAGAAGAGATACACCTGAAGAAGGCGGACGAAAAGCTGTGATGATAACACTCAAGATGAGAAATGTAGTCCGAATGACCAAAATTATACTGATGGTTTTGTTCATGTTATTGTGGAGATCTTATAGTGATTTGAAGATAAAACTATACAAAAACTAATTTAGTTTAGACTAAAATTCAAGATGGATAACAAACCTGTCTTGATAGGAAAATATTAAATAAAAAAAAACATACTTGTTTAGCTGAGAGAGCCATAGTTAGTATTGAGTTTAAATCGAGAACAAAATCAACATGAAGACTTATTTGGAAGAGTAATTCGTCTGGCGATGTCTGACTGAAATAGAATAAGGTTGGTTAATGTAGACAAGACGAAATAACGTTATCCTGGAGTCCCTAGATTCCTCTACCGCAGGCTTGGTAGAGGGCACAGGAATATACGTCTTGTTTGTTTGAAATACAGGCTTGAACTAGAGCTCTCTGCTCATCACGTGGTTTGTGTTCGCGCCAAAACATGATTCACTGCATATTAATCTCGTGTAGTGAAGAGGCGATGGTTACATAATCAACAAGGCCAATCACATCTCACTGCCGGTCATGTAGACCGATAGAAAATAGTTTACTCATGTAACTGCTACACTTGGTTGTATTCCCTAAATTTTGAAATATTTTGTTACACAATAACAAGTCTGTATAACATAAAACGTTTTGTTTGTCATGATATAAAATTCTAATTTAATTTTGAACGTATATAAAATTGAACGTGTATCTCCACCTATCAACAACATTTTTTAAAACAATTTGTTTGCAATAAAATATTATCGACTAGAAATTCTGTGAAAAAAATGTTTTTTCTATAAAAAGGATGTTCAAAGTTTATTTTTGTGCAAATTTTTGTTTAATACAATCCTAAAACAGTTCAAATCTGTGTGCTTCAAGAAAAGAGACAACAATTAGAACATAAAATTGAACTTACATTTTGAACACTTAAAAAAACATTTTTTCGGGACAGGAAATTCAATTTAAACAAAGCGAAATGTTTATATATTTATTTCCAAACAGTCTTTCACTTTTATTATACTTACAAAATTTGTTATTTATTTATCGTTTTCATTTTTTAAATTATTTATCGTTTGTTCTTTTTTTTTTTTTTTAATGAAAATCGCTCCAGACAAGGCATAAAGCTACTTGATATAAGGAGCTAAAAAAAATACTACTTCAAGTGTTAGATGGATAGATTCGATCTAGAATTCTTCCCCTTTTGTCAGAAACATCGCTCATGGAATGTTAGGATTAAATAACAAAATAAGGGAAGCGAGAGTTACGAGGCTGCCGAAAGTAAACTCAAACTCCAGTTTCTACCATCCTAATTTGTTTGTTTATTTAATTACTGCCCGCTCAATTCATAATTACAGTTCATTGGACTTATAGATTTAAATAGTATTTTTATATGTTTTCACAAATAAATAATTTCAAAGTGTAGTATCTGTTCTGATACTACACTTTATCTTTTCTGTTCTCAATAAGCGAAGAAGAAATCCTTCTAGATTGAGACAATTTTAATTTTTGTCCCAATTTAGTGGCCCTCGTTTTGGGAGCTCGATTTCGCCACATTAAAAATCGACCTTACGTCTAACTGTTTCTTCGTGAAGAGGCAAATAAATAGGAACACACGTAATTACATACATCAATATTTTCAACAATATTTTCTACAAAACAAATCGGTGGATATTGTTGCAGGGGTCCGATCACCTAGGGGGTTTTCGCTCCGGATGCTTGAGCAGCACTGGGTGCGACATTTGAGCAGCGCCGCTACTCTGAGGTGATCGGTCTTACAATTAAGAAAGTGGACACAGGCAAATTCCGGCAATGGCCAAAAGAAGAAGGCAAACACAGATGAACAGTTAAAAAAATCGTTTATTTATCATAAAGGTAACAACATGAAAAAGAAAGCTGAAATAACAGGGATGACGTCACTGGAAGCAGGAAAGGCTTGAGCCGCTGGAAGGAGCTGAAGCAAGAGCCGATGGAAAGAACTGGAGCAGACGTTGCTGAAGAGAGTTGGAGCACGCGTTGCTATGAAAAGCTGTAGCAGGAGCCACTGGAGAGAGCTGGAGCAGGTGTTGCTAGAGAGAGCTGGAGCAGGCGTTACTGGAGAGAGCTATAGTGGGAGCCGCTAGTGAGAGCAGAAGCAGACGCTGCAGGAAGGAGCTGGAGCCACTCGAAGGAACTGGTGCACGAGTGAGCTGGAGCAGGTGCTGGGGTCGGAGCAGGAGTCGCTGGTGCACGAGTGAGCTGGAGCAGGAGACTAGAGAGGTAGGCTGGAGACAGGTGGATAGAGCAGGCAGCAAAGTGTGAATCGCATTATGAGTAGTTTGTAGTGTGGCCCTGAAAATGGCCGTTTGATTGCTGCTGCTGGTGCTGGTGCTGCTCTCTTCTGCTTCCTCGCTCGACAACTGGTCCACACAGTCAGAAGAAGGGGGGGGGTCCTCCTGAGGCCCCCCCCCCTCCCGGGCTGAATTAACAGTATTTATCTGTCTTCCACAGCAGGAAGATGCGACACAAGGTCGGGAAAGAAGGATTGAAAGGCCAGCGCCTTAGAGGAAAAGCACTCCGACCTACAAAAAATGCTTGGGCAGCCCGTCGGAATTCCCCGGTAGGGGTGCGTCAGGCGATTAACAATGAACTAACTCTTCTCAAAGGGTGAGAAGACAAAGCCTGGGAGGGTGTACCTCCTAGAACTGCACAGAACAGACCGGCGGAATCAAGGCCCGAAGATTTCATTTTGTCAGCCCCCGGCTGAACTAACGGTATTTATCTACCTCCCACAGCGGTAAGATGTGACACAAGTTTGGGAGTGTAGGATTGTAAAGGAAGCACCCTTTAAAATAAGTATTAGCAGCTTTGTAAAGAAAATTGTTTTCAGATTGTTCACAATCAAAATAATAAAAATAATTTTAGTCTAAAATCCATGAAACAACACAATGTTTATTTATTTTAATGCAGCAACAGCAAACAACTTAACTTGTAAGGAGATGATGAGGGCATGAAAGGGGTTATCCTTTTATCTTCTCGTTAAGAAACGGAACAATGAAAAGTATTTCTGTAACTATAACAAAAAGAGGTTTTATTAACTCAAGAGAGTGAGACAGTGTCCGTCTGAGGAAGAGGAAGAATATAAGAGTTCTTAGGGCTGCCCGTGATTTTCTTCAGGTGAAGATGGTAGTAGTCGTCAAGTGGCAACGGCGGCAGAAGAGAGAGCGTTTCCTCGTTCCTCGCTGGTGCTCTCTGCGATGTGTCCAAGCTGGTGCCAGGAGGTCGTCTGATCTTTTTCTTCGAACCCTAAGGGGACATAAGTAGTCCCTTAGGGAACTAACGATATTACTGCACCCTGTGATTTGATTGGACAAGCCAGCTCACAGGGACAGTGATTACGCATTCAAAAGTAGTCCCTATTGGTGACTGCTACAAACTTTTCTTTTTTAATTAATTCTTGTTTTTTTTAAAATTAATATTGAATAAGTTCAGTTTCAGTATAAATCTGATCGTGTTTTTTTCTTTTCTTTTTATTGCAATTATTAACGTTTTCTAATACTTTTTACAAAAGTTACCATTCATTAGCGACAACCTGACTTTTCAACATGTTTTGCTTGCACAAAAAAGTATGACGTCATCTTCGATCGGACAGGCTTTCTTTACGAATGTCGTGGGCTAGGTCCCCCTCTCCTACAGTTGTAAATAGGAGATAAGCCCCTCTCCCCTATATTTTAAAATAGGTATTTACTCTGTTTTTAAACAAATAACATCAATTTGTCTAAGTTAAGAGTGGGGGACTAGGTCCCCTCCCCATTATTTTACCCCCCCCCCACACACACACACACCAAATATTTAATCGAAAGCATTAAAGTTTCTATTTTCTTGTGTTAAATCTTAGATGTAACCATGACTTTGTTCTTTTTTTGGAGGAAGGGATTCTGTTGCCACTCGGACTAAATGTTAATGGTAGGGTTAAGGTAGGTTTTGGGAGGAGAAGGCTGTTGCTACCCGGACTTAAGGTTAAGGGAGATTTGGGGGGGGGGTTGCCACCCGGATTTAGGGTTAGTGGTCGAGTTAACAAAGAGTTGTTTTTAATCCTCCTACCCCCAAAACCCGCACAATATTTATCTCCCTTGCCCACTCAAAATGTGGAGATATATGCCCTTAAAACGCTACTTGCTTAAAGATTCGCCCAAAATGACTGATCATTTTATGTTAACTTTATATGCGAAACTCTTCCCCCATTTTAATTTCTAAATTTTAATTTCTAAAATAATTGGGTTTTCTTCCTCCAGGTTTTTCAAGGTGTTCACACGTAATTGCCTTAAAAAGTAGAATCTCATTTTTTTTTGGGGGGGGGGGGATTTAGCTTAGGTTCCTCATCTATTTTTAAATGTAGATATAATTTTCTTTTTAATTTGACAAACTTTTTAATGCTTCCCATTTATGTATTGTATACAAGATTTTGATAAACTCATTGTGACATTTTCATCTATATTTTTCGCTTGTGCCATTTTTTCCTATTTATCTACTCGTACTATTTTTCCTGTGCCATTTTTCCTGTGCCTTTTTTTGAGTGTGCCATTTTCGTCAAATTAATTATTATGATTTTAGTTTAACTGGTAGTTTAAAATCAATAGATATTTCTCATTTTACCATTAGCAATGGAAAATTAAATTTTTTAAAAACAAAAAAAATTTTTAAATCGTTTTTGGAATCTGAAATTAGGCATATATTTTTCCGATTCCGATTAATCATCCCAACACAAGACTATTTATTTACAAAAAAATATATGCCTACGAAAGCAATTAATCTGTAGCAGTTACATGAGTGACCTATTTTGTATTGATTTACTGACAGCCAGTGACATGTGATTCGGCTTGGCTATTATGTAATCATCGCCTCTTCATCATGTGCATGTATAGCACATCTGCATGTAACAAGATTCATGCGTGATAAATCATCTTGGTGCTAAAACCAGACCACGTGATCAAGATGAATGTTCAGTTCGAGCCTGAGTTTAAAACAGACAAGATGTAATCCTGCCTTCTCTGCTGTCGACCCAGCAGAAGAATCGACGAACTCCAGGATAAAGATTATTTCGTCTTGTCTACATTCACTCAACCCAATGTATTTTCCTTGTTCTGTTCCTGTGTTTCCTTTAAATAAAACTGCATATCTCTTGAAACCATCGTTTATTTCGTGAGGAATGGTGATCCTGTTTGTTTATTTCAGTCAGATTTTGCCAGACGAATTACTCTTCCAAGTAAGTTCGTCATTCTGATTTTCTTTTCGAGATAAACCCTAAACTAATATTGGCCTTCTCATCTAAAAATATTTGAAAATATTAAGAATTTGAAGCATAAAAAAAAACTTTTATCAAAATGACTGAATTTGGCATTAAATAACTTGAAAAGGGTTGATATGCTGTAAAACAAAAGAATCACACCAAGCCATGTCCTCATAAGTACAAAAAATTTGTTACCGATTTCCAAAATTTTTTCTTTTCTGTGGCTGCCTGTTTCTACAAGGTGGATTGTAGTGGATTGAGAAGTTAGTGCATCGGGAAAAATATTCCTTCGGATTATTGTTGAAGCAAATGTTCAGAATGTTTTCACTTTTAATGTTTTATTATTTTTAATAATAATTTAATTTTATTATTTTGAATTCCATGAAAAGATCAGGAAAGTTCCCTTGCGCTGACTGTCTGAGTGAAACTCCATCTTTTGCCCCGTCTGTTCCTACTGGGTCCACAAGAGATGCAGTGGAATCAGTGGCCTACTCCGACCGGATCAGCAATACAGGTGTCCTCGCTGTATAAGCACAGCTAGACCAATCGACGGCAGGCCAGTGAAAGAGGTCACGGTTGGGGATAGCAAATTGGAAGCTGTAGCTGAGTTCTGCTACCTGGACGACTCCCTTTCAGCCGATGGTGGTTGTGAGACTGCTGCTATTGCCCGATGCAAGTTTGTCTGGAAAGGGCTTTAGAGAACTCCTGCCCACCTTGACAAATAAGCATCTGACGATCACAACTAGAGGACAGGTGTACACCAGCTGTGTGAGGAGTGTTGTGTTTTATGGCTCTGAAACATGGGCTGCATCGGCGAACACTCTCAAGAGACTGCAGTACAATGAAAGAACCATGATTAGATGGATCTGCCATGTCAGGCTGAAAGACGACACTCTCTTCGAGACTCTTCTCTCTAGGCTTGATATACAGGAAATAACTGATGTCCTTAAGCTGGGCAGAATGAGATGGCTTGGCCATGTCGAGCGAAGCTCCAGCTGGATCTCCCAGGTCAGAAACATGTTCATCGCATCAAGTCAGCAGGCTGGAAGACCGAGGCTTTCTTGAAATGAGCTATGTAAATGTGACCGTGTAACCCTGGGGATTGCAAACTTAGATCCTCGGTGACCGCTGAGCCTGGAGTGGAAGATTTCGATTAAGACTGGCAGGCAGGTCTGACCCTCTTATAAAGGACTAATCAAAGGCCTGTTCAAAAATAAATCTGAAGAAGAAGAAGAAGAAGAAGAAGAAGAAGAAGAAGAAGAAGAAGAAGAAGAAGAAGAAGAAGAAGAAGAAGAAGAAGAAGAAAAAAAAGAAGAAAATATGCTATAATAAAAATACATTTTATTAATAATTTTTTTAATGTTTTCACAAATTGTTTTTTGGTTTAATATTGTATTAATAAACAAATAATATTTATTGGAAACGTACATTTTATGATGTGTAATAATAATAATAAATTCATTCAATTTATTTGACTATTTGTAAAAAAACATTTCAAAGAAAACCAAAACACAAAAAAAATATTAATAAAATGTATAATTATCATAACATTTTTTTTGTTTTATTTCAAAAACTTAAATTATTAATAAAATGTATAATTATCATAACATTTGTTTTGTTTTATTTCAAAAACTTAAATTATTAATAAAATGTATAATTATCATAACATTTGTTTTGTTTTATTTCAAAAACTTAAATTATTAATAAAATGTATAAATATCATGACATTTTTTTTGTTTTATTTCAAAAACTTAAATTATTAATAAAATGTATAATTATCATAACATTTGTTTTGTTTTATTTCAAAAACTTAAATTATTAATAAAATGTATAATTATTATAACATTTTTTTGTTTTATTTCAAAAACTTAAATTATTAATAAAATGTATAATTATCATAACATTTTTTTGTTGTTTTATTTCAAAAACTTAAATTATTAATAAAATGTATAATTATCATAACATTTTTTTCGTTTTATTTCAAAAACTTAAATTATTAATAAAATGTATAATTATTATAACATTTTTTGTTTTATTTCAAAAACTTCAATTATTAATAAAATGTATAATTATCATAACATTTTTTTTTGTTTTATTTCAAAAACTTAAATTATTAATAAAATGTATAATTATCATAACATTTGTTTTGTTTTATTTCAAAAACTTAAATTATTAATAAAATGTATAATTATCATAACATTTGTTTTGTTTTATTTCAAAAACTTAAATTATGTATAAAATGTATAAATATCATAACATTTGTTTTGTTTTATGTCAAAAACTTAAATTATTGATAAAATGTATAATTATCATAACATTTTTTTTGTTTTATTTCAAAAACTTAAATTATTAATAAAATGTATAATTATCATAACATTTATTTTGTTTTATTTCAAAAACTTAAATTATTAATAAAATGTATAATTATCATAAAATTTGTTTTGTTTTATTTCAAAAACTTAAATTATTAATAAAATGTATAATTATCATAACATTTGTTTTGTTTTATTTCAAAAACTTAAATTATTAATAAAATGTATAATTATCATAACATTTGTTTTGTTTTATGTCAAAAACTTAAATTATTAATAAAATGTATAATTATCATAACATTTGTTTTGTTTTATTTCAAAAACTTCAATTATTAATAAAATGTATAACTATTATAATATTTGTTTTGTTTTATTTCAAAAACTTAAATTATTAATAAAATGTATAATTATCATAACATTTGTTTTGTTTTATTTCAAAAACTTAAATTATTAATAAAATGTATAATTATCATAACATTTTTTTTGTTTTATTTCAAAAACTTAAATTATTAATACAATGTATTATTATTATAGCATATTTACTTAAAAATAAAAACATTCTGATTAAAAATGAATATATTCTGGGTACTTATGCAGTTTACGGATCGCGTTATAGTCAGCACATTCCGGCAGGTTACGTAAACGGCCGAAAGGTGCCAAATAAAAACTTGGTGTTTCTTTGGCGAAAATGCTGGCCCATGTTAAAACGCAGGCATCAGTAATAATAAAGGGAAACACATTTAAATAAAAAATGTTTTTTTTGTTACAAAGAAAATACTATGAAAAATTAATGGAAATATATGTAATTATATAAAAAACTTTAAAAACTGGGCCAAAAGAGTTCAAATCAAGGACAAAACAGTCATCTTATTGTAAGTTTCATGA
Source organism: Sepiola atlantica (assembly GCA_963556195.1). NCBI lineage: Eukaryota > Metazoa > Mollusca > Cephalopoda > Sepiida > Sepiolidae > Sepiola > Sepiola atlantica. Next base: position 112,410,092 of record OY744515.1, read on the forward strand.
ATAAATATTTAAATATAGTCCAGCAACTGATAGCAAACAGATTTTTTTAATGATTTTTTTATTGCTTTTTTTTCCTTGCCCATTCTTTTCAAGTTTAGGGTTACAGAGTTTTTCTGTTAGGGTAAGGTTGTTTTTCTGTTAATGTTAGGGTGTTTTTCTGGTAGGGTTAGAGTGTTTTTCTGTTTATTTTAGGGTGTTTTTCTGTTAGGGTTAGAGAGTTTTTCTGTTCATGTTATGGTGTTTCTCTGTTAATGTTAGAGTGTTTTTCTGTTAATGTTAAGGCATTTTTCTGTTAGAGTTATAGTGTTTTTCTGTTAGCGTTAGAGTGATTTTCGGTTAACGTTAAGATGTTTTTCTCTTAGTGTTAGAGTGTTTTTCTGTTAATGTTAGGGTGTTTTACTGTTAGGGTTAGAGAGTTTTTCTGTTCGGGTTAGAGTGTTTTTCTGGCAGGGTTAGAATGTTTTGTTAACAGATTTTCTGTGGACTTAATCGCATACGACAGAAAAGAAGAAGAAGGACTAGAGGAGTGGAAGTAAGTTGTGCATCTCCAAGAATACTTGTCCTTCTTTTCGCCTAGCAGTTTTTCCTTTTTTGACCAGGGTCAATAATTGCTTCGGGCGATTGTATACGACGTCGGTCCAAATCCCTGGCATGATCACGTTATATTATTTTCACCGGTAATATGCCACGCACTAAAAAAATACAGAGCAATCACAATTTCAAATACAAACAAACAAGAAGTGATTTCCAGAAATGAATAAATTTATTAAAAAAAAAGAATTTTTTTTTAACGAATATAAATTTTTTCCGTTTATCTTTTGAAATTAATTGACTTGATAAAAGTTTGCAATGTGTAGTAGCATCTTATTAAATGTTTTGTTCTCTGTGCGACCGTATTGTTGTCGCCACATAAATTCATCCAAATGGGATGGCAATGTTGGGGGGAGGGATTTGTTTTCTATAATATTAGTTCTTTGTTTATTTTCACATCAATAAAATTACAAAACGATAAGAGTAACCAAATAAAAAAAAAATTAAATGTCGGATCTTTCCCTGTTGCTGGTATTTTTTTAGTGCGGTCCATATTACGGGTGAAAATAATATCATGTGATCATGCCAGGGATTTGGGACCGACATCGTATACAATCACCCAATTGTCGGCTGCTTCGATTTCACTGGCTAAGCGTTTTAGTATCTTCCGGCTGTTTACGTAACCTGCTGGAATATGCCGACGCATCGTCGGTTTTAACACGGTCCGTAAACTGCATAAGTAGGTAGCAGTTATCTCCTTCTCTCAAACATAATTGCACCGGTTTGCCAGTAGGGGTCGCTTATCACCGTCAGCTGGCGCTGGAGGGCGATAACAGAGTTATCTTCCCTTATTGATTATATAAACCGGTGCACAACGTCAGACAGGCCTCTTTTCAGTTCCGGCCACCGCAGACGATAGTCATCGGAGACACTGCTCATCTTCTTGTCTGACCCACAAAATCACACGTGTTCAAATTCATAAAGACGTTTTTCTCGGTAAGAGATTTTTCATTCATATTCCTGCAGAGACAATTTCTTCTCCAGAACATTTTATTTTCACGTACACAATTTCTTTATTGAACATATCTTCCCATGTGCTTTTCAATCGTATGAACTATTTCAGCTCCACACGCATTATACATACATACACACAGCATTCATCATTCCACATACACACTGAATACGTATTAATGTACTCTGTTTCGTCGTCGTTACACACGTTCAATAAACGCTTTATTTAAACAACCTATTGCCTGTGAATTATTATTTTGCCTTGCATGTGACATTGCTTGTATTATGAACATGTAACTGGGATTCCCCTTAGAATCCCGACAAGTACCACATTCTGAATATTTGCTTAAACTATAATTGTGATATACGCGACACTGCTGGCCGTACTTCCGCTTTCTATCCACTCCGAAACGAATTTCTGCAACGTTTTTCTTCACTCTCTACGGATCCGACTTTTCTCCTATGATCAAACTTCTCTGTTCGCAATCTAACTTCCCTCTGCCTCCTCCCCCAATCACTCCTCTTTTATCTCTTCCATTTCCAATCAGGAGCATCTCATTTGCATACCTCGTAGTCACCCTATAGGCATTTAAAGAAACAAGTCGGCCATTCTTGTTTCCTTCTTCTTCACACGAGGTAAGCCACGCAAAAACGCGGTCGGTCGTTCTTGTTTTCTCTTCTTTTTCCTCATTTACACCACACGCCCCCCTTGATCTTCGAGATCAATAGGATACTTCGTAATCCTCCATCCAAGCAGGCCGCCTCCTCTCACGTCGAGGCCTCTGGGGAACAACTTCTTGGGGGTTAACATTTTCAGGTTCACTACAACGTGGGTCTAAGTCAGGTAGAGTCGCATCATTTGCTTCTCGGTGGCCCTCGATTTCCTCTTCTTTACTGCCCTCACTGCGTACCGGCAGTGTCATGCGACGCAGGTCTAGGATATGCCGGGGAACGCCGTTCACCATCACATTGTTCTTCGATCGCAATCCCGTTACGACCCCTTTTTTCCAACGAGTGGTACACTGTGCATTAGGGGGTTTCACCCATACCTCTTCACCTACTTTGATAGTGGCTTCCTCACTCTCGATTCCTGCTGTTTTGTTGCACGGGTGCCGCCACTTATATGTGAAAACGGCCCTATGAGGGACAGTTGTCTCGTCTTGTTTGGTTTTTGGCGAGATGTTGTACCAAAACACCGCCTCTATGGGTGATATGTTGCTTTTTTCCGCAGCGGCTTTAATGGTGCGATGATTCCTCTCCACTATTCCGTTGCCACTCGGCCGATACGCTGCTCTAAAAAATTGCCTTACTCCCCACTTATCGCATACCCCTTTAAAGGCTTCAGATCGGAAAGCGGGCCCATTGTCCATCAAGAGTTCCTCAACCGGCCCTCTCTCCAAAAATATCTCCTCGATGACCCCTCCGATCGCCCATGCCGCTTCTGCCCTGATTTCTCTCCAGATGGCAAACCTTCCCGGTCCACAGTCGACCATCGAGAGATACAATTTGTGGCGATAGTGCGTCACATCAATAGCCAATCGCTTCCAGTCCTCCGCAACGTGCAACTGTCCTGTTTCGTGTCTGGACGGTCTAGGGTCAATTGATTGGCACTCTTGACAGTTCTCCACCACTTCCCTAACCTCCTCCTCGGTGGTCTCCGGGTAAACCTCTCTGGCTAGGAATAACGTTCGTTCCCGACCAAAGTGGTGCATTTCGTGTGACTCCTTGACTTCTTCCCCTGCATAGCATACCGAGGAGACCTCCTTTCCCTCCTGCAGCCAGGCCTTCTTCACGCGTGTCATCGAATCCGCCTTGTTTTTTTCTGATGGGACCAACACGACAGATACTCTTAACTGGAACTCCGCTATTAGATCGGCGAGCGCTCCGAGTCTGCGCTTGATCAGCATTTCCGCAGCACCTTTGGTCTTAACTCTCTTATCGCCAGTTACTGCCGACCGAATCCACGATGCTGCCGTTGCCGAATCGGTTTTAATTTCAATTATTTTCAATCCCCACTTCAGGGCCAGATTGAGTCCTTTCATAACGGCATCTAGTTCTGCTACGTTGATATGGGAGAAGTCGTTGGTTTTTCTTAGCCATGCCGCATCCTCCACAGTTACGCCTCCCATCTCTAGTACGACGCCCAACGCCAGGTTACTGGCATCGCACCAAATCACACCCGCATCTCCGCTGCTGACATACCAGTCCCCTTTCACTGGGTCCTCATTCCTCACCCTCGCAATGATATCTTGCAGCATGTTCATAACCTCCTTCGTTACACGGCCCTCCCAGCCAGCAGTGCCTGCTAGTCGTTTAATAAAACTACATGCTATCCTGAGCCAGCCAGCGATAGGATAGTGCCCGACCAGCCTCCCGCAGACTGAGAAAAGTTCTCGCTTCGTCAGCTCAGATCCGACTTCGGGTATTACACTCCCTCGTTCGAAGACAAGGCTTTCTTTTCCATCTCGCCTTAGTTTCAACCCCAGCACTCGTCCTCCATCCAGGGCCTCCGCCGGTTTTGCAGTTAACCCATACTTCTCGACATGGCTTCTTACTTTCTCCGCTGTCACCTCTGCCTCCTCCACCAGAATGTCGTCAATGTACGAACTAGTGGCCTCCTCCACTGAACGGTCTTTGCTCAGCACTGTCTTCAGCACGGCAGTCATAATCTTGGGGGCTGAACTCAGCCCAAAGCCTAACCTCGTCAGACAATACACTCGCCCCTTGTACCGGACCAGCTGGTACTGCCAGAGTTTTTCATCTACATGGATCTGCAGATATGCCGATTTCAGATCGACAATTTTTGTGGCCCGTCCCATTCTTCTCCATTTCCTCATGACCTCCTCACATACGTCGATCCCCGTTCCAGTGTGGCAGGCTACGTGTCTGTTCAATTCTCTGAAGTCCAGTACGGGCCTAATCTTGTTTTTTGTAGGCTGAACAACCGCCAGTAGTGGCAACACTCCTTTTTCTTCCCCTGTCCACGGTTTCAGAATTCCTTCTTTTATCCACCTCTCCACTTCTTCCTCAAATCCTTTTCTTATTTCTCCTCGCAGGGTGTTTTCGTAGCAGCCCACTTTATTCTGTAGTTCCGGGGGTCCGGAGATCCATTTCCATTCCACCGTCCACCTCACGCCATCAAACTTTGCCAGGAAATCTTTGTCCTCAATGCAGCAAACCTCCGGTTTTGGTATTCTGATGGTTCTATCACCTTCCACTCCTGCCATCCCCACTGCGCCGAGACGTCCGAACGTCACTTGGCTCCCTCGTAACGTGGCGCCCCCCAGTCGGTTAATTGCACTCATACCTATAATCACGTCAACACCACCGACCAGATGATTCAACACTAAGGCTCGCAGTCCAATGGACACCCCTTGCACCATTACTTCCGCTGTCGTCTCACCTAGGCACTTCACATCCCTGCCATCCACGGTCCTAATAGTCCTGGTTCCGCTCCATGACCTAGCGACATTCCTCGCTAACAACGTTGTAGTACAGCCTGTGTCGACAAGGGCTATGGCTTTCTTCCCATTGACTACTACCGGTAACCGAGGCAACGTTCCATCATGCGCCATCTCCGCACAGAAGGGGTAACCACTGGCGCAATAGCTCCCCTTCACTCGTTTCCCTGGTGCCGTGCAGCAACACAATAGCGGCTAAGGTGCCCCACTTGTCCACATCGGTAGCACGTGATCCCCGGTCTCGGCTCTTTGCAGTCCTTGATCAGATGAGGGCCCTGGCACCGGAAGCACTTGATTGCAGGTCTCCCCTCCTGTCGCCTCGCCGGCTGCCTCTCATTCAAGTGAGGCCTCATGCACATATTTCCACCCACAGCTGCAGCCACGATTGGGCTTTTAACATTTTTCACTAGGACTCTGGCGTGAACCAAGAGATCGTCCACTTCCATAGTATGGATCCCAGTGATTCTCTGCATGTTCGTAGAGATTTCCTCTGGGAAGCCGTTAACTAGGTACAGCTTTACCGTCATCTCCAGGCTCCTCCCCACGTAACCAGCCAACCCTGCCAGTCTCCTGATCTCTGCCGCAAAGACGTCAACCGACTCGCCGGTCCACCTCAAACTGGAAAGCTTACCAAGTGCTTCGAATGGGCCCTCAGCGAAGGCCAATTTCAGCCTTTGCTCCACTGAGGCAAGGTCTTCCTTGTCTTCATCTCGCATCTGCTGGTAAATCGTGAGGGCTTCCCCCTCTAAGTATAGCGGCAGCAGGGTGACCACATCTTCTATCTTTTGCAGCTTCGCCACCATCTTTAATTTCTCCAGCCACTTAATCAGGTCACCCTCCCCAGTAAAGGGTCTCAGCATGTGAGTGCTCAGTCTCCACTCAGCCATGGTAATTTGCTCGATGCGCCGAAATAGCTTGTGATATACGCGACACTGCTGGCCGTACTTCCGCTTTCTATCCACTCCGAAACGAATTTCTGCAACGTTTTTCTTCACTCTCTACGGATCCGACTTTTCTCCTATGATCAAACTTCTCTGTTCGCAATCTAACTTCCCTCTGCCTCCTCCCCCAATCACTCCTCTTTTATCTCTTCCATTTCCAATCAGGAGCATCTCATTTGCATACCTCGTAGTCACCCTATAGGCATTTAAAGAAACAAGTCGGCCATTCTTGTTTCCTTCTTCTTCACACGAGGTAAGCCACGCAAAAACGCGGTCGGTCGTTCTTGTTTTCTCTTCTTTTTCCTCATTTACACCACAATAATCCGAAGGAACATTTTTTACGATGCACCGGCTGAAACTGGAAGCCACAAAAAAGGAAAAATCTTGGAAATAAACACATGGAGATTAGATGACAGTTAAGATTTTTCGAGAAGACGTATGCGGCGATTTGTGACTTTCAGACTTTCGTTTTCACTCAGTAGCAAATGACGCCGTTTGTCATATACGGATGGCCAGAAATGCTAAAAACAAACTTTTTTCCAAATTAATACCAATTTCAGACTTGTCCAACGAATGTATTATTTTTATTTCGTAATAAACAAATAATTAACAGAATACCGGATCTATTTTTTTATTTTTTATAATTTGTTTTTTATTTTATTGTTTTGAACACTTTTTGTTTTTGGTTTTGGTTTTAAATTCTTAATACAGACATAATATTGTTGTTGTTTTTTTTTGTTTTAAATTTTAAAGTTTATTTTAAGTTTTAAACCTCATAAAATTTCCGTATCCAATACAAAATATTGACGACAAAAATTACGTTTTACACGCCGCCAGAGAAATTCCTGCAGGTGACTCTGGAAATTTCCCTTGCTAGTCCCATGCATGGCCCTAAATTTAGATTTGCACAGACTCCAGCAACCTTCCACAGCATTTGTATGAATTGTAGGATCATCTGGATTTGTGAAGAAAGTTGTTTTTTTAAAATTTTTTTATCATTTCTGGCCATCCGTATATGACAAACGGCGTCATTTGCTGTGGAAACAAAAGTATGAAAGTCACAAATCGCCCGATATGCACTAGCTACAAAACTGTATATATATATATATATTTAAATATTTTTTAAAAATAAATAAAGAAGAAAAACAAGTACGCGAGAGTGAGAAGCGAAACAACTGGTTAAAGAATGACAGTTGATTGGAATAATAAAACGAACGAGAATCGGAATAGGATTCTGTCCGCCGAATCCGTTTTCATTCATTCAGCAGTTCACGTGGAGATAAACAAATATGGCGGTTGTTCTTTTTACTTTTAAAGTTTAGTAATAATAATATGATAAACAATGGCGTTTCATATGTCATTAATCTTCATCCTTTCTTTATTTCCTGGATTTGTTCATTCTTGTGGCATTCTTACTCACGCCGAAATAGGTAAGGAGAAGTTTTCGTTTTTTTCTAGAAAACTTTCTGCCTTTTTTCGTTTATATCAGAAAGAAAACAAAAGAGTAACCGAAAAAAACCTCTTTGAAAATAGTGAAAAATATTGAAATAGCCACCTTAAAGCTGAAAAATTCAAGATAGTCGAAATATTGGTACTTGGATATCTCTTCTACAGAATTTTAATCGAACTGTCTTTTTGTTTTTAACCCTAACCTAGGTTTTAAATTTACTTCGGCAAAAGTCAGTTTAATTCGGTTCAAATTCTGTAGAAGCACCTTCTTGTTGTCAAGGGAGATAAATTGTGTGTGTGTTTTTTTTTTTTATTATAAAAAGCTAAAAATAAAACAGTAATGTTCAAATTCTGTAGAAGTACAAAAAAAAAAAAAAAAATAGAATCTCATTTTTTTTCTAATTTTTTCGATGAGGATCCTTACCTACAATAATACAAAAATAATTACGATCCATGTTTGTCATACATAATGGAAGTCATTTTCAAATTGGGCACATATCAGATCCTACACTTTGATTCGAAGTCGTGTTTTTTTTTTTGTGTGTTAATTTTTGTTTGTGTGCAAAAAGAATTTGTCCGCCAAGTTTCAGTTATGAATGTCCAGCAGTCTTCGTTTTATCGACGTTCACTGATGCTCCAAATGTGTGAAGCCCAGTCAGGCAGGATTACCCCATTAAAATTTAAAAAAAAATTTTTTTTTTACTCTTATTCACCCCAAACAAGGGGCCACATTGCCACTTGGACGTAAAAGGCTACTACTAGGGACCATACCTACAGGGACTGTCTGAGTAAGGAGTTGAGCAGCGAGATGTCTGTTCGCATTATGTCTACATGTTAGTAAAGTCAGGGAAGGAGAAAACGGAGAGAATTCCAAAATCTAGCAGTTCAAGAGAAGAATCTATTAGAGTAGAAAGGTTTCCGGCACCTGGGGACCTCTACAGTGAAGGGTGAGATTTTGCTGCATGTCAGGGAGTATTTACATCGATGGGCCACAAGTTCGTCAGAGCACATTCTATTAAAGTACTTGTAAAACAAGCACAGGGATGCAACATTATGGCGATGGAACAAGGGGGTTGGAGCTTAGTTGACGATGCGGGGTCTATTAGATTGTCTACTAATCAGTAGAGTCTCCAATCACCAAAGTGTCTCTGCAGCCATTTTAACAATCCATTTGAAGTGTGGGGAGTTGCAACCCCACCAGAAGATCGTCTGCAAAAGCCACTGCACTCCATCAAGTCCACTCCATGGGTTGCAACATCAAAACATGGGAACATTGGTCCTAACTGGTTCGGTGGCTGAGAATGAATTGTCGGTACTCAGCGATACTTCATGGTCGTCTAGAATTGTTGGGCACATGAAGAGATATTGGGTACTTTTTAGAAATAGGTATCCAAGAAAATTTCAATTTCAGTTCCGAATTTCACCAGAGTTTTTTGAGACTGGCGAACATTAACGAATTTCACCGAACAAACTGAATTTATTATGAGTGTTTTCTTTGTCTTTTTTGTGAAAAAGTTATTTAACGAAAGAATTTATCTTATATTTAAGTGTCTTCTGTAATGTTGTTTAGGTACTTTTACACAATACGAACCAAACTGTTTTTACCCTACCCCTAAACTAACTGTAACCTAACCCTTTTAAATGAAAAAGTATCCACAACATTCCAAAAGAAAAGTTGCAAAAGTAATAAGTGTATTCAAAAAATTACGTAAAAGTCGGAACTTGATCTTTTAATTGATTGAAAAATAGTCATCTGGCAAGTAACAGCGCCTTTTTTATTTGTATATTTCGGTTAAAGTCGTGACTTGATTCGGCTTTCTCTGTCAGTAGTCCAAAACTGCTTAGGTCATGACGACAAATCTATGGATACCTATTCCTAAAAAGCACCAGGTATTGTAAAGGACGAACAGTGGTTTCAACAGAGTCTGACAGCAGAGGAGTGTGTCGATTTTGCACGTCATATCCAACATATCTAAAAGCCGTCCAACACATGCCATCATGTAAAATGGACGTTAAACCGATGATGATGATGATGATGATGATCCTCCTCCTCCTCCTCCCTCTCCTCCTCCAGGTGTACTTGCAACACACAGGTTCACATTTGGAACATATCATTGAATGGCTATATAAAACAAAGGACATTCATGACTAAAACTTGTTGAACAAGTCAGGCATAGACTGTACCAGATATGGTTGGATTGCAGAAAGGATTGTGAATTTTATTAACGATTCCCTGGATGGAATTTTTTGTTTGTCAACCTGTATTTTCTTCCAATGTTTTAATTAACCCATTAGTGCCCAATTTTTTTCTTTAATTTATTACAAAAAATCTTTTGTAAAAACAATATTATTTGATACTAAATATGTACTTTCAAACATTTACTTGACTTTATAGGATACTTAGAGCATTCATTTGTACGATGTATATACAAATGTTAGTTAGTTCTAAGGATTACTTACCAAATAATTTTGATTGAATAATGGATTAAACTGATTGTATTCTTCCACTCTAGATTTTCACAGTAGACTGACAACTAAGACATCAGTGTTGCCAATATACATCAAACAGTAGGTGTAATATTTGAAAGACGCTCCAATCTTCATGACTAGATATCTCTGAAAAATACAGAGGTTGCTGAAATATTGTTAATTATCTTTCTGATTCTAAAAAAGGGTCATGGGCGCTAATGGATGAACTAATAGAATTATTATTAATAAATGTTTATATTTATTTGTTAATTTTTTATTCTTTATTATTTCTTATCTGTTGAACCTTGCTGGAGGTATGCACTCTCTTGAGTGCCATTCTAATTACCCTTTTTATTATAAAAAGCTAAAAATAAAACAGTAATGTTCAAATTCTGTAGAAGTACAAAAAAAAAAATAGAATCTCATTTTTTTTCTTATTTTTTCGCTGAGGATCCTTACCTACAATAAAACCAAAATAATTACGATCCATGTTTGTCATACATAATGGAAGTCATTTTCAAATTGGGCACATATCAGATCCTACACTTTGATTCGAAGTCGTGTTTTTTTTTTGTGTGTTATTTTTTGTTTGTGTGCAAAAAGAATTTGTCCGCCAAGTTTCAGTTATGAATATCCAGCAATCTTCGTTTTATCGACGTTCACTGATGCTCCAAATGTGTGAAGCCCAGTCAGGCAGGATTACCCCATTAAATGTTTAAAAACATTTTTTTTTTACACTTATTCACCCCAAACAAGGGGCCACATTGCCACTTGGATGTAAAAGGCTACTACTAGGGACCATACCTACAGAGACTCTCTGAGTAAGGAGTTGAGCAGCGAGATGTCTGTTCGCATTATGTCTACATGTTAGTAAAGTCAGGGAAGGAGAAAACGGAGAGATTTCCAAAGTCTAGCAGTTCAAGAGAAGAAACTATTAGAGTAGAAAGGTTTCCGGCATCTGGGGACCTCTACAGTGAAGGGTGAGATTTTGCTGCATGTTAGGGAGTATTTACATCGATGGGCCACAAGTTCGTCAGAGCACATTCTATTAAAGTACTTGTAAAACATGCACAGGGATGCAACATTATGGCGATGGGACAAGGGGGTTGGAGCTTAGTTGATGATGCGGGGTCTATTAGATTGGAGACTCTACTGATTAGTATTGATTTACTCCTCTCCAGGAGTTAGGCACAAGGCCAGTTTTTTTTTATCTTACTCCCACAAGTAAGATGTGACCCAATGTCGGGTCGGGAAAGTGGGGTTTAAAAATTGCCTGGGCAGCTCTGTCGGCATTCTCCGGTAGGGGCGCCTCAGGCAGTAAGCAATAAACTTACTCCTCCCCAAAGGGGGGAGGAATCACCAAAGTGTCTCTGCAGCCATTTCAACAATCCATTTGAAGTGTGGGGAGTTGCAACCCCACCAGAAGATCGTCTGCAAAAGCCACTGCACTCCATCAAGTCCACTCCATGGGTTGCAACATCAAAACATGGGAACATTGGTCCTAACTGGTTCGGTAGCTGAGAATGAATTGTCGGTACTCAGCGATACTTCATGGTCGTCTAGAATTGTTGGGCACATGAAGAGATATTGGGTACTTTTTAGAAATAGGTATCCAAGAAAATATCAATACTTTCAATTTCAGTTCCGAGTTTCACCAGAGTTTTTTGAGACTGGCGAACATTAACGAACTTCACCGAACAAACTGCATTTATTATGAGTGTTTTCTTTGTCTTTTTTGCAAAAAAGTTATTTAACGAAATAATTTATCGGGTATTTTTTACAATAGCCCTACAACGAAAACGCTGAAAAAAACAAATATACAACAAATAAAAGTTACCGTAGCCGATAAAAGTTGATTTCAAAATTACCTGTGACATTTATTAATGATTATAATCTGTTAAAAGTGCTGTTTTTTTTTATAAATCGATATTTTTATCACACGCAGACTGGAAAATAAAATGGCGGCCGCTTCTTCATTTTCGCAGGCTCGTGTTTTTTTTTTTACTGGGACTCATATTCAAAGCACAATTTCATTTTTCAACCAAGCAAAAGAACAAAACAAAACTACATTTTAAGCAAAAGGAATAAAATCATTTTCTTTTGATTTACATGGCATTGTGCTTTGATTTACATATTATTTTCATTCGTCACACCGTAATGTTTTTTTTTTCCTGTTGTTTCTGTAAAAAATTCCTTACCATAACCCTAACTGCAAATGTTTTTTTCCCTGTTTCTGTAAAAAATTCCTTACCGTAACCCCGGCCTTAACCCTACCTCCAGCCCTAACCTAACCCTAACTCCAGCCCTAACCCTAACTTTCACATGGGCAGCTTAGACTTGGCAAAGAACGACCCTACCGGGCTATAATGCCCACACTTCTGGCAAATTTTATTGTCTCGTCGATGTCTATACTAAAGCGTACTCCTATCGACATAATGGTCAATTCGCTCATGGCACAGTGTATGAGTTGCGCTTGGGCCATTTCTGCACGTCTTTGCAGCAACAAAAAATACATGGAAATGTCCCCCCCCCCCCAATGACGTAACGACAAGCGCGCTCATTCGGTGACCAAAATGATCGTTAAAATGTTCGTTTCATACAATTAAATTTCAAAAATGCAAACCAAAAAAACGCCGCTTTGATTATGAGACCCGGTAAAAACAAAACACACCACGTGACAACTGTTGACGCCATCTTTATTAAGTAAACTTTTTGTTGCCGAAATTTTTTTTTTTTTTTTCATGTCTAATAAAAACCCATTTATCCTACGTAAACATACAAACAAATGGAATAGAAAACTAGGAAAATCTCCAGTTTCTACGTACATCGCATTTATTTGTTGCATATTCATTTTTTTGACTACGTTCTACAACTTTTTTTCAACCCGACTCGCGAGTTGTAGGGCTATTGTAAAACATTCCCAATTTATCTTATATTTAAGTGTCTTCTGTAATGTTGTTTAGGTACTTTTACACAATACGAACCAAACTGTTTTTACCCTAACCCTACCCCTAAACTAACTGTAACCTAACCCTTTTAAATGAAAAGGTATTCACAACATTCCAAAAGAAAAGTTGCAAAAGTAATAAGTGTATTCAAAAAATTACGTAAAAGTCGGAACTTGATCTTTTAATTGATTGAAAAATAGTCATCTGGCAAGTAACAGCGCCTTTTTTATTTGTATATTTCGGTTAAAGTCGTGACTTGATTTGGCTTTCTCTGTCAGTAGTCCAAAACTGCTTAGGTCACGACGGCAAATCTATGGATACCTATTCCTAAAAAGCACCAGGTATTGTAAAGGATTAACAGTGGTTTCAACAGAGTCTGACAGCAGAGGAGTGTGTCGATTTTGCACGTCATATCCAACATCTAAAAGCCGTCCAACACATGCCATCATGTAAAATGGACGTTACACCGATGATAATGATGATGATGATCCTCCTCCTCCTCCTCCTCCTCCTCCTTCAGGTGTACTTGCAACACACAGGTTCACATTTGGAACATATCATTGAATGGCTATATAAAACAAAGGACATTCATGACTAAAACTTGTTGAACAAGTCAGGCATAGACTGTACCAGATATGGTTGGATTGCAGAAAGGATTGTGAATTTTATTAACGATTCCCTGGATGGAATTTTTTGTTTGTCAACCTGTATTTTCTTCCAATGTTTTAATTAACCCATTAGTGCCCAATTTTTTTCTTTAATTTATTACAAAAAATCTTGTGTAAAAACAATATTATTTGATACTAAATATGTACTTTCAAACATTTACTTGACTTTATAGGATACTTAGAGCATTCATTTGTACGATGTATATAAAAATGTTTGTATTCTTCCACTCTAGATTTTCACAGTAGACTGACAACTGAGACATCAGTGTTGCCAATATACATCAAACAGTAGGTGTAATATTTGAAAGACGCTCCAATCTTCATGACTAGATATCTCTGAAAAATACAGAGGTTGCTGAAATATTGTTAATTATCCTTCTGGTCCTAAAAAAGGGTCATGGGCGCTAATGGATGAACTAATAGAATTATTATTAATAAATGTTTATATTTATTTGTTAATTTTTTCATCTTTATTATTTCTTATCTGTTGAACCTTGCTGGAGGTATGCACTCTCTTGAGTGCCATTCTAATTACCCTTTTCTTCTGTTTCTGCAGGTTATCGAGCTGTACACCAGTTTAAAACGGCAACACCATTTAATTTCCATCAGGTAAATATAACTTTGTAGCCAAAATTATTAGCAATTTTCAGATATTAAAAAAATCAATTTTTCGATACAATGGGTGCCCGGTTTAAAATTCAGGTTTTGTTGCTTGGGGAAGGTTCATGAAGCTACTGCTAATCTTTACATTCAGACACATTTCCATAAAGATCCGGGGTCCAAAGTTTTTTCAGCCTGTGTTTGCTCTGCCATCTTGCATGGCAGTGAGGCATAGGCACCAAACGCTTCTGATCTGCAATGGCTTTGGTGTAATGATTATGCAAGGATCAGATGGATGTGTGGTTCAAAACTGGAAGAATGGATCCCTTCAACCGCGCTTCTTCATAAACTTGGTATTGGTGGGGTTATGGATGCCATACGCGCACCTCCATAACACACATGGATAGCGCAGGCACTAGAGAGTGTAGTAGACTACGGAAGACATGGCTTGTGTGCATGACTTGACAGCATGCAACCTGACTGATGTCGATCCTTTGGATTGGACCGCATCGAGAGCAGTCATGAAACGTTGCCTGGTCTTGCCGAATTCAGAGTCCAAGACACTCGCAGTACTTAATCATATGGATTAAGATAACAAATGAACCACTTTAAAGTGAGGGTTCACTTTACTATATAAAATTAACATAAAATGATTACCCAGTTTTTGACTCAGTTTTTGGTATTTCCAAAATGTCTCTTTTTTTTATTTTGATGTTTTAAATTTTTTATTTATTTATTTTTTCAGACAACTAGTATATTTTAGAATTTTTTTAAATTAAAATTTTTTTTTCAGAATACTAGTATATATTGGAATTTTTTTCAGAATACTAGTATATTTAAGAATTTTTTTTTTTTTAAACAACTAGTATATTATAGAATTTATTTTTAGACAACTAGTATATTTTAGAATTTTTTTTTTAGACAACTAGTATACTTTAGAATTTTTTTTTTTTTAGACAACTAGTATATTTTATAATTTTTTTTTTTAAACAACTAGTATATTGTAGAATTTATTTTTAGACAACTAGTATATTGTAGAATTTATTTTTAGACAACTAGTATATTTAAAAAAAATTTTATTTAGACAACTAGTATATTTTAGAATTTTTTTTTTAGACAACTAGTATACTTTAGAATTTTTTTTTTTTTAGACAACTAGTATATTTTATAATTTTTTTTTTTAAACAACTAGTATAATGTAGAATTTATTTTTAGACAACTAGTATATTGTAGAATTTATTTTTAGACAACTAGTATATTTAAAAAAAAATTTATTTAGACAACTAGTATATTTTAGAATTTTTTTTTCAGACAACTAGCATATTTTAGAATTTTTTTTTCAGACAACTAGTATATTTTAGAATTTTTTTTTTCAGACAACTAGTATATTTTAGAATTTTTTTTTAAACAACTAGTATATTTTAGAATTTTTTTTCCAGACAACTAGTATATTTTAGAATTTTTTTAAATTAAAATTTTTTTTTTCAGACAACTTGTATGTTTTTAAATTGTTTTTAGACAACTAGCATATTTTAGAATTTTTTTTTCAGACAACTAGTATATTTTAGAATTCTTTTTTAGACAACTAGTATATTTTAGAATTTTTTTTTTCAGAAAACTAGTATATTTTAGAATTTAAAAAATATGTTTAATTTTGGAATTTTATTTCAGACAATTAGTATATTTTGGAATTTAAAATTTAAAAAAAATTTATTTTTCAGACAGCTAGTATATTTTAGAATTAAAAAAAATTTTTTTAGACTAATATATTTTAGAATTTTTTTTTTTTAGACAACTAGTATATTGTAGAATTTTTTTTTTAGACAACTAGTATATTTTAGAATTTGTTTTTTTTTAGACAACTAGTATATTTTAGAATTTTTTTTTTCAGATAACTAGTATATTTTAGAATTTTTTTTTCAGACAACTAGTATATTTTAGAAATTTTTTTTCAGACAACTAGTATATTTTAGAATTTTTTTTTTTCAGGCCACTAGTATATTTTAGAATTTTTTTTTCAGACAACTTGTATATTTTAGAATTTTTAATTCAGACAACTAGTATATGTAATAAAAATTTTTTCAGACAACTAGTATATTTAAGAATTTTTTTTTTTTTTTAGACAACTAGTATATTTTAGAATTTTTTTTTTTCAGACAACTAGTATATTTTAGAATTTTTTTTTCAGGCCACTAGTATATTTTAGAATTCTTTTTTCAGACAACTAGTATATTTTAGAATTTTTTTTCAGACAACTAGTATATTTAATAATTTTTTAAAATTAAAATTATATTTTTTAGACAACTAGTACATTTTAGAATTTTTTTTTCAGACAACTAGTATATTTTAGATTTTCTTTCTAACAATTAGTATATTTTGTAATTATAAAATTTTTAAAAATGTTATTTTTAAGACAACTAGTATATTTTAGAATTAAAAAAATATTTTTTAGACTAAAATATTTTTGAATTTATTTGTTTTAGACAACTAGTATATTTTAGAATTATTTTTTTTAAACAACTAGTATATTGTAGAATTTTTTTTTAGACAACTAGTATATTTTAGAATTTTTTTTTTTAGACAACTAGTATATTTTAGAATATTTTTTTTCAGACAACTAGTATATTTTGGATTTTTTTTTCAGAAAACTAGTATATTTAAGAATTTTTTAAAATTAAAATTATTTTTTCTAGACAACTAGTATATTTTAGAATTTTTTTTCAGACAACTACTATATTTTAAGAATGTTTTTTTATTTTCAGACTAGTATATTTTTAAATTAAAAAAAAAAAAAATTCCGACAATTAGTATATTTATTTTATTATTTTTTTTGTTTTAGTATATTTTAGAATTGAAAAAAAATTTTTTTTTCAGACAACTAGTATATTTTAGAATTTGAAAGATTTTATGTTTCAGACAACTAGTATATTTTCGAATATTTTTAATTTATTTATTATTCTATTGGGACCCCAAAAGAGTTAGTGTTTGGGTTAATGAACACTTTTACTTTTGTTTCAATATTTTCAGCAATTGTATTATTTTTCAACAGAAAAAAAAGTAGGACTCTTAAAAAAGAACCTGCCCTTCATTTATCCTAACACTGACTTCAAAATCATTTGTGTGTTCTGAGCTAAACCTTCTCTGACTTCTTATGCAACCTTGCTGCTCCTGATGCTGGGGCTAAAATCCTGCGATGTTGCAGGTTAATGAATAGCTGCGATCAACGATGAGAACTTCATGCAGACCAGACAATCCCGAGGCACAATCTTATTTTTTATTTTTTATTTTTTTTAACATAGTTCATCCCAAACAAAGCAGGCCACCACTGTAGACCAGACCTAAGGGGCTA
This sequence comes from Sepiola atlantica, assembly GCA_963556195.1. NCBI lineage: Eukaryota > Metazoa > Mollusca > Cephalopoda > Sepiida > Sepiolidae > Sepiola > Sepiola atlantica. The sequence goes on from OY744515.1 coordinate 112,427,519, forward strand.
TTGAGAAAAACGGTGAAAGTTTTTTTTGGGGGGTGGGGGTCAACCTAAATTGGGAGCTGCGATGCGAGATGTCTGTTTACATTAGTTTTAAATTTCTGCATGTCGGTACTGTCAGGAAAACAGGGTGCAAGGACAGAGTTCCAGAGTCCAGCAGCACAAGGAAAGAAGCTTTTGGAGTAGAAAGCTCTTCGTCATGTGGGGACCTCCACAGTGAATGGATGGGATTTGGCAGATTGTCGGGTTGGTCTAGTGAATTTACATCGTGGGGGCACCAGAGCAGCAAGTTCATCAGAGCACAATCCATTGAAGTACTTGTAAAACAGGCACAAGGGTTAAAAGGATTGATTTGTTTATCAGTTGGGGTTAGGATTGCTTATCAGTTGGGGTACATAATATGTTCCTTTCAAAATGTTTGGTATTCGTTATGTTGAAGTGTTCTCTTAGACATAGCAAAAAAAGGAATGGGTCACTTTGTTTTCTACCCCCACATGGATTAAAGGCTTAATCTCTCTTAATTTGTTTCCAAATTTCATGATGAAATTCCCCGTAGAGACGGCGTAATGAACTCCAAATAAAAACCCTGTTATTCACACAAGTTTCGAAAATGACCTGTTAGCGGTGTTAACATTTTTATCGTTTGACTTGCTCAAAAGTCTTCAAATATATCATATACATTATTATTTATTGATCCATGTCAAAGTATATTTATTTCCGAATAAAATGGTGACATTTTGATTGTTTTAAAATATGACTATTTTAGTACCTAACCCCCCCCCCCCTTGAAATCTGTGTTGATCCAAAATGTTTTTATGGTTGGTGGGTAATGATACTTCTATCCCAATCTTCTTTTCCTCCTTAACTATTGCCAATCTTCTTACTTCACTAAAGAAAAAAATCCCTCGTCTCTTTCCTTTGGTTGTATAGACTCTCTTCCTTCCCATAATTTGTCATTTCCCTATCTTAATAGATTCTTTATAAAAGATTATTTTCATCATCACAATTTCTTCCACAACATAAATTCCAGCCATGTTCATTTCATTCATTTAAAACACAAGCACATTTTATTTTAGATGCAAAAACCCTTTCAAAAAATTCCAAATAAACTGAAGTTTGTGGAATATTTATTAATTGAGGTCTAATACCAAGTAAAATTTCACAAAAATTGGAGATATTTGAATTTCCATGAAGGGCTTCTGCCCCTTCTTTGCCCACTTTGCATAAAACTAAATATATCCCACATTACCCATCCTTACGCCTAGCAGCTGTGTTCCAAAATTCATAATGATCGGTTAATTAGTTTAGGAGTGAATCCTGTACATAAAAATATATAAACATATACACATACTTTTTCATTTATGACTCTTCTATTACCATCAAAACAGGTTACCGTTATTTAAATTGTTAAAACGGTTTATTGTTATTTAAATCACTTATACAACAGAGTATTTTGAAATACTGTATATATCGTAGAGACAAACAGCCCAAAGACAGAACTTTGAATGCCTAATTTGCATAACTATTTTATATATATATATATATGCAATGCATAACGTACATAAAAGAAATCCATGGACACGTGTTTGGCTTAGGAAGTGGAAAAATGCTAAAATAACAACGCTGTTCTATCGCCAGTAAAATAAACTATGTAACTTGATAGACAATAAAAACTCGTACATATTTCGGGCAAGGCGTCATGGCGCGATGGTAAAGCATCAGACTATAGACATTTACATCGAGGGTTCGATCCTAGCGCAGGGTAGCCATGCTGATGACGACTGATAGCCAGAAACACGTGTCCATCAATTTCTTTTATGTATGTAAAATTGATTGATAATTATATATATATATATATATATATATATAATATATATAATATATATATATATATTATATATTTATATATATATATTAGCATCATTGACTTTTGTAATCTTTTCCTGTCTTTTTCTCGATGCAGCTATTATTGAAACATTCCGATGCCTTCCAAGCAGGACTTCCATATCCAGACACTTTCTATTCCACTTTTTGTCATGCAGGTAATTATCAGAGGCAATATAAAAATTTTAATTTCCTAACAAAAATTTTGAAAAAATTTTTTTAAAGAATTAAACATTTTTTTGAATATCCTCCAGGATATTTGACGTTTTAGATTTTTGAAAGTTGTTTTTTTCTTTTTCCTTAGAAATATTTTAAAGCAAAATTTTGAATTTACTATATCTGCACTTGTACGCCCTCAACGTCAATACCCCTGACCCACTCGGCAAGTAACAAAGTCACACCCCTTCTCTGTCGAGGTCCCTATATGCCGGAATATTTTCTACTCTATTAGCTTCTTTTCTCGGATTGCATGCCTTTGGAATTTCCTCCCTGCTCCTTGTTTCCTCGACTATATCAATATGGAGAAATTTAAATGTAATGTGAACAAGTGCTCTCCTGTCCAACTCTCCAACCAGGTTGTCGCCCTATAAACCTGCCCCCTATTACAATAACCCCTCAGTGGCAATATGCCTTCTTTGGGGGGCGGGGGGGGGTGAACAAAAGTAAAAAAGAAAAAACGATTTATTTTGATCATTTAATTAATTAACCAGGGATGTAATTTCTCCATTTTTTTTAAAGCAAAATTCCGCTTTTTTTTTTTAATCCAGAAAAAGCATATTTCTGCCTAACGCGACCAGAGCTTATGAGATCTGCTTCTTTTTTTTAAATAAGAAAAAGCTAATTTTCTACTCTTGTGGCAGTTCTTTCTGAAAACTGAAAATGTTAATTTTGCAATGAAGGCTAAAACTTTAAGCAATTCATGATAGGGGTAGGAGAGTTGGATGACTTTTGTTTCATCAAAGAATGACTTTCTATTCCTTCCTCTCACATATACATGTGGTGTCTTTATCTTAATTCTGATTTTCTTACTTGAAACTAATTGGAGTTGTGTTTAGGAAAAAAGTTGTTGCTTTTGTGCTGCCCTTTCTCCACACACACAGGGGCCATATCTCCCAGGTTGAGAAATTCATCTCGGTTACAGTTTGTTTTTTTTGCCATTGGCTACTCACCGTTCTTGGCGGCCTTTTGGCTAAGATCAAAGTGTAGTATCTGTTCCGATGGATATTGCACCTCATAGACTGGTATTGTCTTGGCCTTTGGGGCTTGATTTACGCCAGTCTATGGGTCTGTCCTGTGCAGTTCTAGGAGGTCCACCCTCCCAGGCTTCGCCTCTCCTCTTTGGGGAGGAGTAAGTTTATTGCTTACTTCCACTGAGGTCATGAGATCTAAGCCTGTCTTTAAGACTCCCATTACACATACATTGTATCATTCTGATATCAGTAACAATATTTATTTGTATTTGGCATGTGAGAGACTGTGTTGTTATGTATAATTTGGGTAGGTACTAAGAAGGTTTAATTGAATTTGGGGTTTTCATGAGGACGATGATGAAGAGGTATCACATCTACTTGAGAGTGTGTATGAAAGAAGGTGATAATCATGTTCGTAGCTAGACGCGTGGTATTCAAAATTGGGTGTTTCTCCATATAAACATGCAGTCGACATTCAATATCCTTTGCTATATAGATTTGCCTATCTGGTACCAAAGGTACTTAAGCTTTTCTTATAATTATATATATACGAGGCCTGCCTAAAACGTATCCGACCTTAGGCCAGAAAAAAAATTTTCAAATACGTGACGGGGGTTTGGACCCTAATCCCATTCAAAGTAGCATTTAAAAGGTATTCCCAGTTGGTTAAGAGAATGATTAAATAAGAGAATGATTAAATAAACCAGCCCAAAAGTAAAGTTGGAAAATTAAATAAAAAATCAGATAAAAAACTAAAAAACTAAAAATGTGAGACAAGTTCAATGTAAAGTTAGACATTTATTCTGTCTCACTTAAACAAATTTAAAGTTTAGGGTTGGGGATCAATTTGGGGAAAGACAACTTATTATCACTTGTAACAATTGATATCAGTTATGAGTATTCTAGGGTATGTTTTTTTTTTTAATCATGTAAGATGTAAGTGTATCACAAGTGCGTTAAGGTAATGAATAGCTTAATAGGGGGAACCAAAAGGATCAATTTAGGGAGTGACTTAGGAGCATGTTTAAAGGAGAGATAAATGAAAGACTACGAAAAAGGTATAGTCAGTGGGAAGATGTATTTACAGGGTCGATGAAGTGGATATAAGGGGGATAAAATAAAGAGTATGATAGGAATGGAAGGGGTGGAAGAAATATAAGCGAGGGTTAGCAAATAGAAAAGAAGAAAATGAAAAGAAAGAAGGAATTATAGTGTAGAGTAGGAATAATGGCATTTAAGTTAGGGCGGATAAAGGTCGGTAGGGAGTAAGGAGAAATAGTGTTAGTTTTCTAAATACGACAAGCGCAATGGATTAATATAGTTATTAGGAGTACTTGAGAGGATATGTTATGTTTATGGGATGGTTATTTGTGAGGTTGGAAGAGTTAAGGAATAAAGATTTACTAATTAACTAATTTATAGTTTAAAAAAATTTTTTAATCTAAAACTAGAAAAAAAGAAAAAAGGGGGGGGGTGTTAGTTGGGAGGAGGGGTGTCAAAGGGGGTAATGAAGTTGATGTATTTAAATTTTCGTTTGTGCCTGCAATTAGAGATAAGCTCATTTTTAGAGTTAATAATGTTTAAGCTTTTAGGTGCTGTGGCTATCATAAATGTTTCCAGTGTACGTAGTTGGCAGAAAGAGGATCCTGGAGTGTAAGAATTAGATCTTTTTAATACAGTCCAACGTAGGGAGTAGGGAGTATTATTAGTGTTAAAGTTTTTTATTAGATTGGATAGAGAGGTGCTAGTGGTATTGTTATTATTGGTTGAAAGAGTAGATATGGTTAGCGATTCGGGTCTTAATGGGGAAGGCGCTTGCCCCAATATAAGTGTGTAATTTGTATGGGGTTGTTGTTGTATTATTTGTGTTATTTATAGTATCGGGAATGTTTAGGGTTTGTATGTTCAAGTTCTGGGTCAAATTTAAGTCAGGATTGTTAGTTGGAGAAAATGAGATATTTTGAGGAGTGAAGTCAGACCCATTATTAGTTAGTGGGGGTTGTTGGTTGGTGTGAGAGGTGTTATTTAGGGTATCGTTTGCTATAGGGAGTTGTTTTTGAACTCAATTTTCACCATTGGATTTACTTATTTTTTGAACGCCTACCCATGATGCCTCTATGAAACTTTTTCTTCTCCATTGAAACCCTCTTCCATTGGACACCTTATCGGCGGACAATTTACCATCCGGACAAACCCAATATCTTTTTACTTGAACTTTTTTTTCTCACCCATCTTTTTCTAAATATTTTTTCATAGTTTTCAAATGTTGAACTTTGGCTTTTTTATTGCCAACTTATCTATCTGTATGATTCCTCTGATGATAAGATCTCGATCTTTGAAAAGCCTTGGCTTAAGGAAAGAACAATAAACATAATTTTTATTACAGAATATACCCTGTCTTGAACATTTGAAGTTTGAAATAAATTTGGACATTCGTGCATGTTTATCACTCTTCGTCCATTTAACTTTATAATTGCTCTATCTCGTATATTGAGCTTTTACCATTTCACTATAGGTTCTTTCTACTAAAAGTTTTACTTTTAGCTTCTTACTTATATATATATTTTTTTTTATACATCTTTATTCCTGTATAATTTTATATGCTAACTACCATGTCACAGAATAGTTCTTACGGGTAATGTTTTAATAGTATTATTATACTTATTTATTGATTTACTTATTTCTTATTTATCTACCTCCCACAAGGTCGGGAAAGTGGGATTTGATAAACCAGCGCTCAAGAAGGTGAGCACTCTAGCCATTAAAAATTGCCTGGGCAGCCCTGTCAGCATTCCCCGGTAGGGGCGCCTCAGGCAGTAAGCAATAAACTTACTCCTCCCCAAAGAGGGGAGGCGAAGCCTGGGAGGGTGGACCTCCTAGAACTGCACAGGACAAACCCACAGACCGGCGTAAATCAAGAAGAATGATTTTACCGATTGATTTTGCTGATTGATTTTGCTTGATGTATTGTTTTTATTTTCAGGGAAATACCACAACATCTCTGAAGACACGCATTTTGCCCCTTTCATTAACGCAACGGTGAATTACATTAAGAAGCATTATTCGCATCAGCCTTGGAATGAAGTAAGATACAAAAGTCTTTACATTTCTTTCTTCTCGTTTATGGAATCGAAATTATTTAAATTTTTCGCGCTGTTTTTCTCATCTTCGTTGTTTGCAGTTTTTGTCAAAGCAGTGATTTGTGAAAAAAAAAAAAAAATTCGCCTTTTTAAAAAAATTTTTTTTTTTAACATAGTTCACCCCAAACAAGGCAGGCCACCACTGTAGACGTAAGGGGCTACTGGGAAAACTAAGGGTGAAAGTTTTTTTTGGGGGGTGGGTAACCTAAATTGGGAGCTCTGCAGCGAGATGTCTGTTTACATTAGTTTTAAATTTCTGCATGTCGGTAACGTCAAGCAAACAGGGAGCAGGGAGGGAGTTCCAGAGTCCAGCAGCATGAGAAAAGAAGCTTTTAGAGTAGAAAGCATTTCGGCATGTGGGGACCTCCATAGTGAATGGATGGGATTTGGCAGATTGTCGGGTTGGTCTAGTAAATTGAAGTACTTGTAAAATAGGCACAAGGAAGCAACATTGTGGCGATGGGGCTGGAGCTTGGTGGATAGTGAGGGACCTATTAAGTTGGCGACTCTTTTTTGGACCTTGTCTAAGAGGGAGAGATTAGTGGATGATGCCTCAGCCCAGATGTGGCAACAATACTCCATGCATGGGTGGATGGTGACTTTGTAGAGATATAGGATAATGTCAGGTGTGAGAAATTTACTAGCACGGTAGAGGGAGCCAACCTTCTTTGCAGCAGCCCTGGCAATGTCTTCAATGTATTTATTCCAATTCATATCATGTTCTTTTTAAAATTTTATGTCGATTACAAATGAAATAGAAATCAGTTTTAATTCAAATCAATTCAACAAAAGATTATCACAGGGCTAGACCATGTAAAAGCGAGTTATGAAATAAGGGAAGCAATTATATACACAGATAATCATCCCAAGAATTACATGGAAACCATCATCTCTATCAGACTGCTCTGTCTCATATATATATATATATATATATATATATATATATATATATACATACATATGTCAGTTTCATTTTATATTCCAATAACCATGTTTGTTTTTTTAAATTATTTTTATTTAATTTTTTCACATTTCCAAAAAAAATTAACATTTCTGTGAGATATATTTTTTACGGTCTGTTTCATTTGTCGTGAGCCAAACAACATTTTTATGTCAATATCGTCTCTTCAACACAACAAAATCATCAGAAAAATTCACAAAGAGTAAAAAGTTCTTGGATTAAAGTGTCTTGAAAAAACCCTACACGATACAGTGGTTCATTTTTGGGTGAAACCAAACAAAAAACAAAAAAAAGAGCAAACTCACATGTGGGGAAAACCACTAGTATGCAATTTTGAATTAAAAAAAATTCAAAATGGTGTACTAGTGATTTATATATCTCACAGAAATGTTGTTTTTTTGGAAATGTGAAAAAAAAAAAATAATAAAAAAACCAAAAAAAACCATGGTTATTAGAATATTAAATGAACTTGACTTATATATGCTCTGTTGTTACTAGTTGACAATCATCGAGCTGAATCTTTTAAAGAGACTGCAAGGTAAAAAAGGCACTGATAGTATATGCTAATACATATATTGTCATTAATAATAATAATATATATATATATATATATATATATATGAAGAATGTAAAAAAGGAAAACCAAAAATATTTATGTATTCATCAACGTTTCGTCTTTATTTCAAGACTTCCTCAGGATGTTTGTCTGTCTGAAGAAAATAACACACAAAGTACAAAAATATTTGAAACAGTGGTGGTAGTAGTAGTAGTAGGAGAAAAGCTTAAAAAACTGCTTATGAAAAGATAAATTATGAGCTACAAATAGATGGTAGCAGTGGAAGAAGTTGATTAACTGTGGAAAGTGTTTGTGGGGGGGGATGGTAGCGGTTGGAGTTATTAAACCATTAGGGAGGGGGAGTGAGCTTGCGTGATGTAAGCCGAAAAAGGTCCTTTATGAAAAAATAAGTTATGGGCTTATAAAGATGGTAGCAGTGGGAGACATTAAACTAACTGTGGAAGGTGTGGGGGCAAAAATTAGTAGCGGTCGGAATTATTTAAACCATGAGGAAGGAGGAAGAAACATGAGTCATGTTTATCGAAGTTATAAAGTTTGTATCGAAGCAGGAGAATGGAAGAGTTAAACATCAAGGTTGCATAATAGGATGGTGTAGGTTAAGAAGACAAGAACAAGATGTAGCGAGGGGAAGTGATGTATTAATATTTAAAATATATATATATATATATATATATATATATAGGGTGATTGGAAAGTAACGCACTATACTTGTAAGTTATAGTTATTACTGAAATATAATACTTACAAGAAATGAATGAGGGGGATAAGAGTTATGAATTATGTCTTATCTTTTCCTTTAGTCCTCATATTCCACAATCAATGTTTTTGACGATGGGGAAAAAATGCTGTTTTCTGGGTCGGCGACTGTTTTCAATACTCTCATAGTATTCATCACCATTCATCTGTCAATCTATTCATCTTGTTGATCCTAATCTTCGAGTGAGTTTTTAGCCTTGATAAGTGTTGACTCATTAGTTAAAAAATAAATAAATAAATAAATGTTCCTTGTGAAATCAATTGATGCTGTTTTCAGGCAGCTTTAGAAGCTGGTGGCGATTGCTGGTACCCATATCGAATTTTGAATAAAACCTCATGCTATAAACTTTCTTATCTTATTCATTTCTTGTAAAAAATTATAGTTCAGTAATAAATTACGAGCACTTAATAATAGGGAGTTACTTTCTAATCACTCTGTATATAAACATAAAACATACACATATATACACATTTATGCATATATTTATTTATTCCCCACGTAGCCAGGGAGGCAAGGCCCCCCCCCCCCCTGCAATTACATTTGCACCCCCTGAAATTTGTGATCCAAAAAATATTATAAATTATAATACTCTTATATTCTGTAGTCAACTATACTTCTTCATTATGAACCAGTATTTACTTTTGTGTAATATATTTTACAGCAGGGCCGGATTAAGGGGCCAAGGGGCTGGAGCCCTGCGCCACCCACCAAGAGGGGACCCTCCACCAATTTTTAACATAATTTCCAATTTTAAAAACGCTTTTTTGGATTTTATTTTGTTTAAAACTTAATTTTCCATTCCTGGTACTAATGATTCCATACTAAATAGTTACGGATTTTAAACTACAAGTTAAAATAAAACTATTGACCATAATAACATGTAAATATGATTTAAATTTATGTTACCTTGTAAAAAGAAAAAAAATTAAAATGTACGCGTTCTCAAACTCAAACATAACTTCGCTAGTTTCAGATCAAGTGGTGAGGGAAACAAAGCCTCGATGCTTTTCACCTGTTTCCTGCTTGGTGAAAGAGATTGTCAGTGTATCTGTCTTTTTTGTTAATTCACACTATTTAATATTATAAATTATCAATTAAATAATTATAATCCAAATGATGTAATATAAACACAAAATGAATTCACGTTGTTGTTCTGCCAGCTTCTTTTAAAGATATTTTTTTTAATTTATAAAAGAAAGTGTTGTCTTTATTCAAAAGATAGAAATGAATACTAGCAACCTAAATTATTTTCAAATTAAACTGGGAATTAGTTTTCAAAATTATTTTTGTATTTTATCACGAATCTCAAATACGTTTTTTCTTTTTGTTGTCAGTTGCAACTGTTAATTTAAAAAATTGTGAATGTTACATTCAAAATTTTTGAAACTAACATAGAAAAAAATCCCAGATTTCACCTGATATGAAGTTGAAAGAAAAAACAGCATTGGTAGGGTATAAACCCCATGTACAGGGCTTGTGATGTAGGGTGGGATTAAGTGAATTAGTGAATCCAATGTTTTTCACACATATGTGAGAAGTGGAAGTCGAAGACTTTGGCATCAGTTCTTTCTTTGATTTTGATTTTTCATGTCTGTGTGAACTAATAGTGAAAAGAAATGTCAAAATAAATAAAGAGTGGATAGGGAGATAGAATAAAAGTATAATAATAAAAAAGATTCTTGGTTATTGAAACAGTTTAGTTACATTTTCATTTTCTTAGAGACAACTACTCTTAGAAAGACTAGAGGAAATTTTGACCAACATAAATGTAAGTGCATATATTTCTTTTCTTTTTTGTTAACTCTATTTTAAAGAAATTTAAAATGTGTTTTTAGAAAAAAATAATTATTAATAGCATTTTTTTAATTATTAATCTTTGGATGTTTAAATAACTGAAAATCGTGGGGTTCACTTAAGAGGCTATGCCATCCTCCAATATTTGTAAATAAATAGTTTTTAAATAAGTATCTATTAATACGTTATTGTTTTGAAGCAAATGAAATAAATTTATCTACATTAAGTTTCTTTTTAAAGAAGCAAAAACTAGTCTCATTTGTTTGGAATTTTTCTTGAAGAACTCTATTCATTTATTGCTGTAACTTTTACAACAAAACAATAAATAACAACACAGCTAACATTTTTTGTTTAAAGAAAATAAAACTTAACGAAAAGTAGCCCGTCTTTACAAAAAAAAGCAAAATGTTCAAAATTAGTTCAAAAGACAACGTCAAACAATAAAGTTATTAACATTTCTTGTGAAACGTGTTTTTTCTTGTGAGACTCTTTTTAAATAAATATTATTTGAGAAAGGAGAAATTACTATAAGTCTCGATGTCTTGCTTCTAAATAGGGGGTATTTAGAAGCAAGACATCGAGACTTATATTTTTACACCAATATTTAAAAACAATGAAAGAAATAGATATTTTGTAAATTGAAAGAAAAAAGGGGTGCCCTGAATATTCGGCAAATGAAAATTCGCAACAGAAAAATTCGACAAAGGAAAATTTGGCAAAGTAGGAAAAGTTGTTAATTAATTAGGAAAGATATATCGATTGAAAAAAGATTTTAGAACCGTACTTGCGGGGGATATAGTTGTAAATACGGGGCTACCCCCTACCAATAAAGAACAGTTATTGTGTTATCTTTTTGGTACTTGTGCAGTATATGGACCGGGCTATTTTTTAGATAAGATTTTCAAGTTAAATTCAATTTTTACGATATCTTTTGTTTATTACATTGTTAGGTAAAAGTACAGAATAGTTTACAAAGCCCCCCCCCCCCCACGCTTCCCCCTATGTTAAGAATGACTTTCTAAATAATGTTATTATTTCAACCCGGTTTGTAATTAAATTACGAGATTAAATCCATCATAATGCATTTAGGTTTCTTTGTAAACAAGTCAGCCATCTTAATATTTTGTTAATAATTGAAAAAATATCAATTACTTCGTAATTTTATATATATATATATATATATATATATATAGGAAAATATTATTTTTCCTTTAATATTATCTTTATCATTTTTCCTTTTATATATATATATATATATATATATATAAAGCAAATACCTACCTAAAAAAAACTTAAAAACATTGGTAAATGAGATCGTATGCCTAAACAAAATGCAATAAAAAAAATGGTTTAGTTTTTTTTTTTTTTAATATTATTACATGAAGAACTATTTCGAGATAAAATCTATTTAGTATTACATATGTAATCTGTAGAAAAACATGTTATAAATGCATAAATATAGAGGCCATTTTGTAAAATTCAACATTTACCCGCTTAATAAGAGGTCATTTTGTAAAAAATCCTGATTATTCTAGCATATTTATAAAGACCTGACCAGAGATAGGTTACTTTGGCTGTCAATTTCTTAAAGCCGTCCAACGCATGCCAGCATGTGAAACAGGTTAAACGAAATCTGATTAGATAACAATCAAGGTGATTATATCAGTTCAAATATAAATATTATAAACAATATTTTTACACATGGGCGCATAAAATGTTTGTGTTTATATGGGTGCGTGTATCTATCTATGTGTGTGTGCATAAATGTATATGCTTGCATCTTTATATGTGTATGCATATGTGCAAGAAGTCTATGTATGTTTTACTATATGCATGTTTGTGTATATGTGTCTGTACACATCTGTCTATATGCACACACATAAAATTCAACGAAATGTAGAGATGAATAAAAAAAGCAAATATACCAAAACAATACAATAAAATTTAAATATTTCGTCTTTATTGTTAAAAAGACTTCCGCAGAAACTTCTTGAGGAAATCTTTTAACGATAAACACAAAATATTAAAATCTCACCGATTGTTGACTGATTGTTTTCTTTTGGTATATTTACTTTTTCAATTCATCCTTTCTCTATATACACATATTTAATGATAAATATTTAATTATTATCGACATACATATACGTTTCATTCTTGTGGAATCATCAGTATAGAGATAGCCGTTCATATCAGTCGCACTATTCGAACCCCGGAACAAAAGTCACCTTTAACTCAATCTTGTGCGCTCCAACCAATGAGGCTACCATAAACGGCTACGAACGAGATGAGAAATAAATCCTATTTGTGTCAAGCAGGCAGACAACTATAGTCAGCCGTCATAACAGTGTTCAACAGAAAGAAACTTGCATTTATAGCTTAGATTTGACGGTTTCTATTATTACTCATTAAAAGGCCCAGCCGAAAGGGGGCTACAAATAATTATTTAATAATTATCTGCATATGTATACGTTTCATCCTTGCGGAATCATCAGTGTAGAGATAATCATTAATACCAGTTACACGATTCGAATTCCGGAACAAGAGTCACCTTTAACTCAATTCCGAGCGCTCCAACCAATGAGGCTATCATCAACGGCTATGAACGAGATTAGAAATAAAAAACAGCTCTATTTATTATTGAGCACTTTTGTATAGACACAGTAAAGATTCACTGTGGACTGAAGCCACACTCGATGATCTGATCATCTCCCCTTCCCAAGTCTGAAATATCATAAAAAAACGTAACACCTCCAAAGCATGTGGACCTGATCCCTGCTATAGTAATAAAGAACTGCTCTGCTGAGCTGGCCCCCCGTCCTCTCCAAGCTCTACAGCAAATGTCTTGCCGAATCTTGCTTCCCTGATAGCTGTAAAATTGCCTCAGTGGTACCAGTGTTCAAGAATTCTGGTGAAAGAACGTACTCGCAAAATTATTTCTCCATCAGTCTTCTCCCACTCTTCGCTAAAATCTTTGAATAATTAATCGATAGTCCATCACCCTGTTAATGCTAACTTCTTTCTGACCAACAGTATTTATGGCAAGTCCGTTCTACTGCGGATATCCTAACGGTCATCTCTGAACAAATATACCATACACTGGACAAAGCTGGTGATATATCCAAAGCCTTTGACAAGGTCTGGCATGAAGGTCTTATAAAAATGAATTCATACATTATTACTGGACGAATATTTAATATAATCAGACCCTTCTTAGCCAAAAGAAAGATCCAGGTTGACCTCGATGGCCGTACATCTAAACATTACATTGATGCAGTTGTGCCCCAGGGGTCAATCCTTGAACCATTATTATTCCTGATTTTCATAAACGACCTCCCTGATGCAATTGTGTCCGAGATGGGTATATTTGTTGATGAAACCATGCTCTAATCTCGACATGTGGGCAAAATTAACACACACATATCCAATACAAGTGCTGAATCTTTAGAAAATGACCTCCAGTCTGTAGTTGAATGGGGACATAAATGGATGGTAACATTTAATGCTACTAAGACAAAAGCTCCTGTCCTTTAAGAATTATAAGAAACCTTCTCAAACACTGAATAGCACACTTCCTGAGAGTCCATCATTCAAACTCCTCAGCCTAACATTCACAGGTAACATGAATTGGAATAAATATATAGAACACATTGCCAAGGCTGCTGCAAAGAAGGCGGGCTCCCTCTACCGTGCTAGAAAATTTCTACCAACTGCCAGTATCCTATATTTCTACAAAGCCACAATCCACCCATGCATAGAGTATTGTTGTCACATCTGGGCTGGTGCATCAACCACTATCCTTTCCCTCTTAGACACGCTACAAAAAAGAGCCTCTAATCTAATAGGTCCCACATTATCTAACAAGCTCCAGCCCCTGTTCCATCGCCGCAATGTTGCATCCCTGTGCTTGTTTTACAAGTACTTTAATGGAATGTGTTTTGATGGACTTGCTGCACTGCCCCCCCCCCTCGACAATCAACAAAATCCCACCCCTTCACCATAGAGGTACCCAGATGCCGGGGGGCTTTCTACTCTAATAGCTACTTTTCTCGAACTGCTTGCCTTTGGAATTCCCTCCCTTCTCACTGTTTACCTGACTGCACCAACATGCAGAAACTTGTGATACCCCTGTAGGTATTGTCTCTTAATCACAGTAGCCCGTTACGTCTCAGTGACAATGGGGGGGGGGGGGGTAAAAATAATAGTGTCTATACACAAACACTGGAGAGGAGGTACTGTTTAGGGTGAATTTAAGTAAAAAAAAATGGAGTTTTACCCTGTGGATGTAAACTTACCTGGATTACTATATATATATATATATATATATATATATATATATATATATATAAACAAACAAAGAAGAACCTGTCTATTTCACATATATTGTCATCGGTAGCTTAGAGCCTGCAGGCTCAGTATTTTATGATTCTTCAGTTTTCTTAATGGAAACTTGGCTCATGTTCTTAATAACAAAAAATCTACTTTTATTAACTTCTTGTGAAATAAAATTGTATCCCACTCGGAATTATTGTACAGTGGTGACATATTTCAATAATAACCAACAAAACAATATTAGCAGCAGCATATTACATTTATTAAGGTTTAGGGTTAGGGTTATCGCATCACCAATCTGCTGTATATGATAGCGGATAAGACTGAACAACTTTAGGAGGTCCCATTTCTTATCTTGGCTCTCACCAGCCTCTGTTGCATCGCTGTGCTTGTTTTACAAGTACTTCCACGGAATGTGCTCTACTTATCTTACTGCATTTCGTACCCTCCTCAACGTAAAGATCCCCAACCCACCCGACTTGCAGCAAAATCACACCCCTTCTCTGTAGAGGTCCCTAGATGTTAAAAGATGTTCTACTCTAATAGCTCTTTTCCTCGGACAACTTGTCTTTGAAATCCCCTACTGCTCCCTGACTGTACCAACATGCAGAAATTTAAATATCATACGAGCAAACATCTTGCTGCCTAACTATCCTCCTAGGTTTTCCCCTATAAATCTGGCCCCTATCACAGTAGCCTCTTACGCTTCAATGGCAATATGTGGCCTTGTTTGGGCTGAAATAAAAACAAAAAAAAACCTCCGTTGTTGTTTTTTTTTAATTCACTACTTACCATTTATATATTGTTTAATCCCGGGCAACGCTGGATAGGGACAGTTTGTGCATTATAAAATAATATATTATGTACAGTAGCCCCCCCCACCCCCACCCTCGCTCTTCGCAGGGGTGACGTTCTAGACACACCTGCGAATAGCGATAATCGGCGAATAGCGATAATCGGCGAATAGATGTTGATACCTCAAAGTTCACTAAAAATCAGGTTTTTGTACATTAGCATGTGTTTTTTTTGCATGAAAACCAACAAATTAGCGTATATTAGCCCTTTCTGCTTGCAAGTGGGTTGATTTAAAAAAAAAAAAAATTTTAGTTTTGTATATAGTTTGCGAAAGTTTAGAAATACCAATGCTTTTGTATGAGCCGCATTTAATATAAATCCTACAGAATAATTAGCCTTTTTAATTGCGTCTTTTTGTTATATTGGCCTTAATTGGACTTAAGTGATTATCATATTTGAAAATTCTACCGAATTTATGAAGAAAATGTTAAGCCAATGCTTATGCTGAACAGCCGCGAAGTTGTGAAACCGCGAATGGTGAGCCGGCGAATAGCGAGGGGGGGGGGCGGTATCAACTGTATTACCTTTTCGCCAATTTATGTTGCACTTAAAGGGACAAGGGTAGAAAATCAGAACCACCAAACTTATTGTTGTAGAGTAGGCCCCCGCTATTCGCGGGGTTACGTTCCAGACACATCTGCGAATAGCGAAAATATGCGAATAGATTTTGATACCTAAATTTTTCACTAAAAATCAGGTTTTTGTACATTAGCATGTGTTTTTTTTTGCATGAAAGCCACCAAATTAGCATAGATTAGCCCTTTCTGCTTGCTAGTTGGTTGATTTTTTTTTTTTTATATTTCAGTTTCGTATAAAATGCATAAAAATTTGAAATACCAATGCTTTTGTATGAGCGTTTTTAATTGCATTTTTTTTTGGTCATATTGGCCTTAGTTGGACTTAAATGATTATAATATTTGTAAGTTCTACCGAATTTATGAAGAAAATGTTAAGTCAATGCTTATGCTGAAAATCCACGAAGTTGTGAAATCGCGAATGGTGAGCCCGTGAATAGCGGGGGTTCACTGTATATATTATTTGTTTCAGTATTTACTTCAACAGTGTTCAATACACGAGTAGAGCTTATAAAAATATACTTAAAGTAAGTAAGTTACATAGAAAGGTTAGCCTGGTGATTTGCTTCTGGAATGAAACACAGTTTATTTGTTATAAGTATATTTTTATACTACTATATATATATATATAAGGTATATATATATATATATATATATATATATATATAATAATCTTTATAAAGTTAGGTATGTTTGCGAATGTGCATCTGTTTGAGTTCACTGTACAGGCTGTGATCATCCGCTCATTTTGCTGGTCCGAAGTCGTTGTTTGATTCTCACACCGGTCGCAGTGTCAATTGCGTTGTCTCAGTGCTGCAACAAAAGGATTTTCTCCATAACAAAACGACAACTCCAGTTTAAAACAAGTAACAAAGTTTTATTTTGAGAGATGTTACAATGATACTCGTTTTCTTCTACTGAACAATAGACTTGCAAATCGCAACTCTTAGCCCGACCAAATCAAAACACAAGTCCAACTGAACACTGTCCTTCAATTCATGGCCCGAGCCTATCTCACTGACTGTGGTCTCCTATGCCAGACTCTCTTCAGTCTCAGAGAGACAGACATAAACAGAGGCTGAAGAGAGACCAACATAGGAGACCAACTATACATATGTGTTTGTTTGGATTTGAAACCGACGGTACCGATGTTGTTCTGATCTTCTGCAATACACATATATATATATATATATATATATATATATATGATGCAGAAAACGTGATATGCACGTTTATCCACTGTCTTTTTAAAATTCTCTTTCTCCAGCTTTTTTGTTCATTTGCTTTTGACACCTGAGGATGATTCGACGAAGAATCGAAAACGTTCGTGAAACCTATGGAACATTTATTAATTTTTTAGATTTTAATACTAAAAAGACCATCAGGAAAATAAAAAAGGTATAATTAAACAGACGAATTATGTTATTTTTAACAATGCTTGCATAAACATATATATATATATATATATATATATATATATATATATATTATTTGATGTATCCACATAAATTGTTAAAAGGGGATATCATCTTTTCTGTATCAATTTTCAGTATTTATTTCAACAGTACTTGAGTAGAGCTAGATAGTAAGTTATTAAAATATATTTTGCCACAAATATATTTTCATAACTTACTATATATATATATATATATATATATATATATATATATATATATATGCACACACTATTAATTCTGTTCAGATTTAATGTTATCACTGCATAATCTGAATCACACACGTCTGAAGGTGAAACATAGTTTTAGTTCACGAGAACTGATGAGTTTTAATCAAAGTATTATCTTCCTGCGTATCGTCTGCTGCAAATCAAATGTTAGATATTTTCGTCTGTTCTTGTATATTTTCCAATTTTTATCTGCCATGCCAGTCAGATGTGCAAAGATTTCCCCAGTGTCTGCAAGCTTGAAACTCAGCCAGACACGTTGGGCAATGAATAACAAACAACACCTAAAAAAAAAAGAAAAGGAAAACAATTTCTTTTTTCATTCACGTGGTGCTATTTAGAAACAAGAACAGATGCGGCTATTCGATCTTCGCTATTTCAATATCAAGTGTGATAGACTGACTGACAGAAGGACGGACAGAGCCGCTTGTAAAGATGCTTGGAGGCATCTAAAATAAGATGCGTCCATTCAATTTGCACGTTTAGAGATGAAAATGCTAAGCGTGACAGACCAACTCTTATGTTATGCAAGAAAGCATCGAAAAGTCACATGAAACTAATTGTTAGCAATTCAGTCGGAATTCAAGACGAACATTTGTTTTGAAGACAAAAAAAGAAGCTTTTTTTCTTTTCTTTCTTTTTTTACTTTTTCTTTTTCTTTCGTTTTTCTTGTTTCTTTCTTCTTTCGCTTTTTTCTTTTTTCTTACACTTTTTTCTTACACTTTTTTCTTTCTTCTTTTGCCTATTTCTTTTGGTTTCTTTTTCCCCTTGTTTCTTTTTTCCTTGTTTCTTTTTTCCTTGTTTCTTTTTCCCCTTGTTTCTTTTTCCCCTTGTTTCTTTTCCCCGTGTTTCTTTTCCCTCTTGTTTCTTTTCCCCCTTGTTTCTTTTTTCCTTGTTTCTTTTTTCCTTGTTTCTTTTTCCTTTGTTTCTTTTTCCTTGTTTCTTTTTTCCTTGTTTCTTTTTTCCTTGTTCCTTTTTTCCTTGTTCCTTTTTTCCTTGTTTCGTTTTCCTCTTGTTTCGTTTTCCTCTTGTTTCGTTTTCCTCTTGTTTCTTTTCCCCCTTGTTTCTTTTTTCCCTTGTTTCTTTTTTCTTTGTTTCTTTTTCCTTTCTTTTTCCTTTGTTTCTTTTTCCCCTTGTTTCTTTTTCCTTTTTCCCTTGTTCCTTTTTTCCTTGTTTCTTTTTCCCCTTGTTTCTTTTTCCCCTTGTTTCTTTTTCCCCTTGTTTCTTTTTCCTTTTTCCCTTGTTCCTTTTTTCCTTGTTTCTTTTTCCCCTTGTTTCTTTTCCCCCTTGTTTCTTTTTTCCTTTTTTTCTTTTTTCTCTTGTTTCTTTTTCCTTTGTTTCTTTTTCCCTTGTTTCTTTTTCCTTTTTTCTTTTTTCCCTTGTTTTTTCTTCCCCATTGTTTCTTTTTTTGCCTTGTTTCTTTTTTTTGCCTTGTTTCTTTTTTTTCCCTTGTTTCTTTTTTCCCTTGTTTCTTTTTTCCCTTGTTTCTTTTTCCCTTTGTTTCTTTTTTCCCTTTGTTTCTTTTTCCCCTTGTTTCTTTTTTCCCTTGTTTCTTTTTCCCCTTGTTTCTTTTTCCTTTGTTTCTTTTTTCTTTTCCCCTTGTTTCTTTTTCCCCTTGTTTCTTTTTCCTTTGTTTCTTTTTTCTTTTTCCCTTGTTCCTTTTTTCCTTGTTTCTTTTTCCCTTTGTTTCTTTTTCCCTTTGTTTCTTTTTCCCCTTGTTTCTTTTTTTACCTTGTTTCTTTTCCCCCTTGTTTCTTTTTCCCCTTTTTTCTTTTTCCCTTGTTTCTTTTTCCCCTTGTTTCTTTTTCTTTTGTTTCTTTTTTCTTTTTCCCTTGTTCCTTTTTTCCTTTGTTCTTTTTCCCTTTGTTTCTTTTTTCCTTTTTTCTTTTTCCCTTTGTTTCTTTTTCCTTTTTTCTTTTGTTCCTTTTTTCTTTTTTTCCTTTTTTCTTTTTTCCTTTTTTTTCTTTTTTCCTTTGTTTCTTTTTCCCTTGTTTCTTCTTCCCCGTTGTTTCTTTTTTTGCCTTGTTTCTTTTTTACCTTGTTTCTTTTTTCCCTTTGTTTCTTTTTTCCCCTTCTTTCGCCTTTTTCTTTTTTCTTCTTTTGACCTTTTATTTCTTTCAACTTTAAAAAATTTTTTCTTGCTTTTGCTTTTTCTTTTCTTTAAATTTTCTTTTTTCTTTTCTTTTTGCTTTTCTTTCATCTTTTTCTGCTTTGTTTTTGTTTCGTTTTTTCCTTTCTTCTTTCGATTTTCATTTTTCTTTTCTTTTTGCTTTTCTTTTTCTTCTTTCATATTTTTTTCTTCCACCTTTTTTGCTTTGTTTTCTTTCTTTTGCCTTTTTTCTTTTTCGTCCATTTCTTCTTCTATTTATTCCCTTCTTTTTGCATTTGTTTCTTCTTCTTTTTTGCCCATCTCCAAATTGTTATTTCGCTTATTTTTGTAAACACGCCAATCATTGTTAATCAGTTTATAAATCTGCTTACTGTTCAGACTGAATCTTAGACTTGCTCTCGCATTGTATTCCTCAATCAATGAGACTCATGAACCCGACCCCCACCCCATTCCATTCCATTCTATGTGTAATTCAATTCCTTCTCACATAAGATTACTCTTGGAGTTTGTTAACATGAGAAGAATAAACCCAGACATACCAGTGCTTTCCAATCCGTAGCGCTAATGTTGAGCTCATTAGGAAAGAGCCTCGTCATCTTGTTTTCGGCTCTATGTATCGTTGACATTACATCATGAAAAATGTTCAATTTTTCTTGCTAAATTAACATACTTAATTCATTTTATCATCGTTGGTTTAAAACATTTGTTTTCCTGTTTAACATGGAGGGCTCGACAAGTGTGGTAGAGATGACCAAATAACTGTCCACATTCTTGAAGAATGTGTGCTCCAGTCTGAACCAAACAGCTGATAGAGCTGAACCCTGTCACACTTGATCCTCTCAATGACTTCCTGTTGCTGGTTTGATTTCTGCTATGAACCTCGCATGTTCTGATTTGTTTTTATGTTGTTTTCTCACAAGAGAAACAATCAAAAAACATAATTCAAGTTTTTTAAAAAATTGGTTCCTGATAAAGCCACATTTGTAGAAAATTGTTGGTTTCAATATGACCTTCAAAATGACTCCCATTTTTTAAAAATTATTATTTTTCTGTTTAGGTCAGACAATATAAATATGTTTCGGAATTTTTGAGATGAGAATTGATATTTTGGATTATTTGGACTACTGTTCTCATCTTGGATGTTATATTCAAAACGTTTTAGCCGATGTAACCTCCAGCCTTCTTCAGATGCATCTTGTCGAACTTGAAGAATCTTTGTCGAACTCGGGAATCTGTATGGAATATCGAACGGAACCCTTTATTTAATCCACAGGGATAGCTTGCTCTCGTTCCGTCAGCCATGATCGGGTAGAAGTCTTAAGTAATTTGTAATTGTATTCTTAGTATCACCCGTACTGAGGATTGAACCTGAAACCTCCAGAAGCCTGTCACTTAAAACTGATTATTACTTAGCACTTATATCAGAATGATCTAAATAATATAAAACGTAAATATGTTTTTATTATGAAGTGTTTTCCTATTTTATTTACGTAAATTTTTTTTTTTAAACTTGGAAGTTGTATTCAAAGTACAAATAAAAAAAATAAGAAAAAAATATATTACACTGATCCATTCGGTGAAAAAGTAAACTATAAGATTAATAATTCAATAAATAATTAATAAATCTCTTATTTTTCACTTGGACATTGTTTAGTTCAATATCGAGAAATCCTGATTCCTTATATATAATTGCATCACAGTCCATAAGTTTCTTTGAATGTCCGGCTGGCTTAGCAGGCGGAGAGCAGACTCAAGGCGTCTCCACGAATAATGGCGATAGAGAGGCGCTTATAAAGCCAAGACAATTCGCGATTTTCTCCGGTGTTGTGCGTCATTAATAGACCAAGGCTGCTGAGGAAGTCGTGTGTGGCAGAGCCAATCACTCAACTCGTCTCCACAGCGATCAGTTGAAATACAAATATGTCGAGAAGATTGGCATATTTTGACCGCTTGCGGCTCTCTGCTGACGCTGCTGCATGTCCAGGGTGTTGCCGATTCTATCAATGACGAGGGCGCAAAAGTATCGACAAAAGTTGCATCCCATATCAGTAAAGTCGAGTGTCATCTCATAAAATCAGCATTTTTTCTGGAATAAATAACGATTACTTTTTAAGTACACACACACCATTATGTAAATTACTTTAAATTCACACAAAAATTGGGTTAATAGCTCAAGAGTGTTTATATTACTGGAGCTCAAAATATATAATAATTTGATAAATGTTCCGAATTTATCTAAAAAAAACATTTTTTCATACAATTGTTTCTGCCCATTTCAAAGCACATTTTTCTTGATAACTAATAAAATTCAAGATATGTTTTCAAAAGGCTTCCTCAGTGAATTTTTATCTCTAATCAAATAAAACTCATGAAAAAAGCAAAACCGTAAACATCAAAATTGTTCTCTTCCTTCATTTGATTTATCTTTTCCAAACCAAACCAACGAAAAAATTCTTGGTTGCTTCCTAACATAGAAAAATCTCAACAAAAAAATCTAAAATTAAAATAATTTCAAAAGGCACTCGTCAAAAACAATGTTATCTTCTTTCATAATGTTTTCCATTAGATTTTTTTTTCATTAAGAGAATACAAACAAAAAACAACAAATAAAGAAAAGTTTTTAACCAACATCTTTTTTTCCTTTATTTTTGTTTTTCAATTATCATTTTTCATTCATAATTTTTTCATTATTTATTTCCTTCGATGAAAGCAAGTCGTCCAACTCCCTTTGACACTCATACACCTCCAAATCATCAAGTTTCCACCTCCATGCTTTACAGTTGGCACGACCCACTTATCCTTGTAAGCTTCCCCTTTTCGTCGCCACACACGCTTAACACCATCTGATCAGAATAGATTTATTTTTGTCGCATCAGACCAAAGGATTTTGTCCCAAAACTACATGTCTTTGTCTTTATGTTCATTAGCAAATTCATAGCGCATCTTTTTGTGAGATGTTTTAAGCAGAGGCTTCCTCCGGGGCATGCAGCCTTTAAACCCGTCTTCATGGAGAATGTTGCACACTGTCTGAGAACTCACATATACATCTAAACTGTACGAAATTTCTTCTGCGATGCTAGCAGCACTCCGACGTCTGTTTCCCTCTATTAGTTGTTTGATGTGCCTCTTAGTTCGATCAGAAAACTTGCTTTCATCGAAGGAAAAATGGATTCCAAACTCTATTGCCAGATATTGAAGGAAAAAATGTTACCAAGTCTAACAAGTGTTGGCAGACGTGGAGTTTTCCAGCAAGATAACGACCCTAAGCACACGTCTCGGACTACGAAGGCGTTCTTAGACAGTAAACGGGTGAATACCTTACCATGGCTGAGTATGTCACCTGATTTGACCCCAATAGAGCATTTGTGGGAGCATCTGAAACGGAAAATTGAAGGGAAAAATCCAAAAAATAATAACGAACTGAAGGAGGTCATCAAGTGTGAATGAAACGCAATTCCGGCGGACACATGGCATAAACTCGTCGAATCAATGCCTAGGAGGTTGTCTGCTGTTATTGATAACAACTGAAGCCATACAAAGTATTAACAATAAGATTATTTGTTTAAAATGCTCATGTGTACTAACTTTTTGTTACTTGTTCCAAATGCTTTTGTTCAATTTTTTTTGCATTGAAAAGATATTTGTTCTTTCATAGTTTACAAAGCTATTAAACCACTACATGGCTATGTTCACATCAAGTTTCATTTAAATCCTACGAAAAATTAAAGTTCTATGAAGTAAAAAGTAAAAAAATTCGTTGGGTGTACTCACTTATTGTAGATACTGTATATACGAAAAAGCCTTAGGGGAATGAATGTTGATTAGCTAACATTTAATATTATATATATTTTCATCTAATTCAAACACGCATATCTACACACAAATATATAATAATCATAATGAAAAATTATAAAACAACATCATTTTATGTGTCAACAACCATCCACTCATTATCAATATATATATATATATATATATATAAAGTATAATTTTTTTTTAGTTTTATTCCAACTTTTTTTTTTCAGAATGCTGAAAAACTTGTTGCTTTCTTATTTGGTATCACATCCCACCAAGTTGCAGACATTCTCTGGCATAGTCTTGGCCTTGAACAAGGCTTTCTTCAGACAATGGCATCTGTAAGTAACAGTAGATTAATATAATTTTCTATTGATTTCAAACTGGTTTCCTTTTTAAATATATCCCAAATAAATACAATGATTGTAAAATTCTATTGGTCCGTTAATGAGAGCCTTTGTTTCACTCAAAATAGTTGATCCTAAAGCCATACCACAATTTTCATAAATGACCTCCCTGCGACTGATATAGGAATATTTGCTGACGACACCACGCTCTACTCTCGTCATGTGGGCATAACCGACGCGCACATATCTGAGGCACTGGCTGAATCCTTAGAAAATGACCTCCAGTCTGTAGTGGAATGGGGTAAAAAATGGATGGTAACTTTTAATGCCGTAAAGACAAAGCTACTTTCCTTCAATAACTACAAGAAACCTCTTCAACCTCAGATTGTCATGGCAAATAGCACCCTGCCTGAGAGTTCATCATTTAAATTCCTCGGCCTAACTTTCACAGATAACATGAATTGGAATAAATACATTGAAAACATTGCCAGGGCTGCTGCAAAGAAGGTGGGCTACCTCTACTGTACCAGTAAACTTCTCACACCTGACATTATGCAATATCTCTACAAAGTCACCATCCACCCATGCATGGAGTATTGTTGCCACATCTGGACTGGTGCATCATCCGCTAGTCTCTCCCTCTTAGACAAGGTCCAAAAAAGAGTCGCCAACTTGATAGGTCCTTCACTATCCACCAAGCTCCAGCCCCTGTCCCATCGCCGCAATGTTGCTTCCTTGTGCCCAGTGGCGTAGCTAGACCTTTTGCCGCCCGGGGCGGTAGTAAAATTTGCCGCTACACCCCCCCCCCCCCCCCCGGCATTTGGGTGCCCGGAAAATTCGTCCATGGATAATTCGTCCATGGAAAACTATTCTCCCAGAAATCAATGATGCCCAGAAATATCTTCAAAAAAAAGGGCTGGATCTGCAACAAAGTTCTGTCAGGCTGACGGCGTTGAAAGATTTCCTTCTTCAGAATAGAGAAAAGATAGTGGACACTGCAATAGACGAGTCAAAAACACTCTGCTCTGA
Source organism: Sepiola atlantica (assembly GCA_963556195.1). NCBI lineage: Eukaryota > Metazoa > Mollusca > Cephalopoda > Sepiida > Sepiolidae > Sepiola > Sepiola atlantica. Next base: position 112,452,537 of record OY744515.1, read on the forward strand.
AATGGGGATAAGCATGGAGCGTCGTATTCGCAAAAAGAAACGAATGGATGGTGAAGGATTGACTGATGCAGCGCTGAGTTTTGATACTGAGTTGAGACGGGAAATGCTGTCTGTCATAGACAGATTGACTGAAGAAATATCTTGCAGATTTCAACAAGTTCACAATCTTGCAAATAAATACGCTTTTCTTATACCGTCAAATCTGCTTGATGATAATTATGATTGTCAGCTTGGTGGATTTGACGAAGATATAGAAAAAGAGAAATTCTTTGCTGAAAAGAAGAGGTTACAGTATGTTGTAAAAGCTTCAGAAAAAGACAAAATCGATGGACCTCTTGAACTTTTGAACTTTATACAAAGATACCAACTTGGGGATTCCGTCCCTAATATTGTGATATTGCTGAGAATTTTCCTCATCAGAGCTATTAGCGTTGCTAGCTGTGAGCGCTCTTTCTCAAAACTGAAGCTCATAAAAAACTACCTTAGATCAGCAATGAGCCAGACAAGACTTACAGACTTGGCAATCCTCTCAATAGAGAGGGAACTTGTCGAGGAAGTGAATTTTGATAGTCATTGATAACTTTGCCGAAAAAAAGGCGCGAAAAATCTGTTTGTAAATTTTCAACCGACTTGATGCCTTGCGACAGTTCTCTCACAAAAAATAAATTTATAGCCTTATTTGCCATTCATAAATACATTTGTTTAAAATATATTAAAACTATTTATAAAAGAGTTGAAACGTTATTAACAACAACAAATTTCTGAAAACCGAGCGATTACACACACGGATTTAAAAAAGCACCGATACAAGACGTTTTTTCTCTTCGGAGGGCTCGCCCTCTTAATAATAACATTATGAAGACAAAGAAAAGAAAACTACATCGGACTATTCTCTCCTTGATACATCCATGTTATTTGGCGAAAATTCGGACTTTAACAACAACGACAAAAAAGTAAATAAAAATGATTTTATCATTTCATAACATTTTCAGGTTTTCAAATGTTCTCATTTAAATTTATTATTATATAAAATTATAGTATAAAATTTCATATTTTTTGTTAACTTTTGTTTTTTTAAATTTTTTTCTCTACTTTCTATTTTTACCCTCTCAAAATGCCGCCCCCTCAGGTGTGCCGCCCGGGGCGGCCCGCCCCCCTCGCCCCCCCCTAGCTACGCCAGTGCTTGTGCCTGTTTTACAAGTACTTCAATGGATTGTGCTCTGATGAGCTTGCTGCTCTGGTACCCCCATGACGTAAATTCACTAGACTAACCCGACAATCTGCCAAATTCCATCCATAAACTGTGGAGGTCCCCAGATGCCAAAGAGCTTTCTACTCCAAAAGCTTCTTTCCTTGTGCTGCTGGACTCTGGAACTCCCTCCCTGCTCCCTGTTTTCCTGACGTTACTGACATGCAGAAATTTAAAACTAATGTAAACAGACATCTCGCTGCACAGCTCCTAAATTAGGTTGACCCCCCCTAAACCGTCACCCTTTTTTCTCAGTAGCCCCTTACGTCTACAGTGGCGGCCTGCCTTGTTTGGGTTGAACTATGTTAAAAAAATAAAAAAATTATGTAGGCTGGATCTTATTTCAAGAATAGCACACCTTACTATTTGTTGATAGGTAAGTACATTTAACAGATATGATTGGTGACCTCAGTAACCTTTCAAATCATTAACACAATTTGGTTGTTAGCTGGATTTTTTGACTTTTTTGCAATTCAGGATTAAAATTTATCATTCTGATTTCATTGGTAAATTTTCCAGCCTTCAAATCAAGTCTGACAGTGACTTTTTTAATTTGCCAAGTTGTTTAAACTTAATTAATAATTATTTCTTGATAAATATGTTAATTCAAACAAATAACTTTCTTCAATCCAAAAAATATAACCTTTGAAATTGCAATTTGAAAAATGACAAAATTACAATTTAAACTTGACTTTTTCAACTTCCGTTATTCATAATCAAAACTGAGGCTTTTCTGGTTGTCCCCCAAACACAAAGAATATAACCTTTTGAGTTAAATCGTTCATTTAAAAAGATTTTGGTGATACTTTTTGCTTCCAAAAATGTGTTGACTTACAATTTCTTTTATTTCATAATTAATTTAACTTAATGAAGCAATTAATATTGCACCAGTAAAATTACCTAATCGTGTTCTAGGCCATCACACTGAAGGAGCTACCAAAAATATTTCCTGTGTAAAAGGTGTAGGCACATTTGATCACAATACAGTAACCAAATGTTTCTTTCTTTTCATACTAATGGTTCACCGCTAAGGCCAAAAGCCACCCAAGGATAAGGGTTAGTGAGATTTTCAATTAGATGATGGAACAGTATCATGGAATGATTAATTCACAGGACGATTCACCGACAGATATTTGTTGGCATTGGACTTGAAAACAAGCATATTGTAGTTTGTAGGGAAACATTCCCACGATAACGTGTTCACCAGTTGGGAAGTTCTTGGAAAGAAACTCTGTTCATGGAAGTTTTGTTTTATTTTACGTACACAGAGGAAGAAAAGAGAGTTCTTCGTAGTGTTGGTATAAAGACAAGTTCTTGCTGAGAAGGATTTACGAAGGAGGGACCAGAGATTGAAGCTCAGTCGATCACATTCTATAAAAATAACGATTGAGTAGAGAAAGACTAACAACGACTCTTCCTTCTAAAGGGGTTGTAGGAAAGAGAAGAGATCATCTCCCATTAGATTTTGCAATCGGTTTCGCACTCTGTCAAGGCATACTAGAGTTGTCACCATGGATCCATGGCGCAATGGATAAAAGTGCTAAATAATAATCAGTTTTAAGTGACAGTCTTCTGGAGGTTGAAGGTTCAATCCTCAGTACAAGCGATATTAAGAATTACTTGAAACTTTTACTTGGTCATGGCTGATGGAACAAGAACAATCAGCATAGCAATCGTGATGCTAATTTGCATAGAAATGGTAGCGATTACAATGATGTCAATTATAGTCGATTAAAAAAATATTTTTTCTATGAAAGTTGTTCCATACAATGCATGAAGTCACTTGATGTAAGGAACTTAAAAGGACGAACGATGATTATATTATTGCAAAGACAGAAGATGCCTATTGACCTTAATCTTGGGTTCAGTTTGAAACTTTTCATGGAAGTTCAGTTTGGTTTTAGGTATACAAAGGAAGAAAAGAAAAGTTTTTGCAGTGGTGGTAGATGGACGAGTTCTGCTGTGAATATTTTACAGGCGAGAACCAGAGATTGGATCTCAGTCGATCACTTTCCATGGAAATAATGATAGAATTAGAGAAAGACTGGCAACATCTCTTCTGTGAGAAAATGGCTGCAGGAAAGAGAAGAGCTCATCTCCCACTAGATTGTGAAGGCTGATTCTGTCTGCACAAACTTCAACAATCAGGCAAAGTTAAGCAACCATCTATTCCTAAACTATGGAGGCAAATTGGGCAATTAGCACTGTGAGACTATCAGGCAAGCACAGCAACTTGCAGCAGTCCATTGTGGGTTGTCTTCTTCATTATCTCAACAATAGCATGATGCTACAAAACTTTTACTCACATTTTTAATTTGTATTTGATGAAATAAAATTACTTTATTTAAATGTGCATCATTTTATTTCAAACAAATATTTCAAACAAAAAATAAATGTGCATCAATTTATTTCAAACAAATATTTCAAACAAAAATTAAATGTGCATCATTTTATTTCAAACAAATATTTCAAACAAATATTTCAAATGAATATTTCAAACAAAAATTAAATGTGCATCATTTTATTTCAAACAAATATTTCAAACGAATATTTCAAACAAAAATTAAATGTGCATCATTTTATTTCAAACAAATATTAAATGTGCATCATTTTATTTCAAACAAATATTCCAGGTAAATTTCCATGGATCATTTTCGGAAGCTCATTCCCGGGGAGATATTGGTAAGAAAATTTTTTCTTGAATTATACAGTGACCCCAAAATAATTCCACCCTTGGAATCGTTAATAAAATCATTTCTGCAATCCAACTCTATTTAACTATATTTAATACAAATAAATTTTAGTCTATGTCTGACTTGTCCACCAAGTTTCAGTTATGAATGTCTAACAGTCATTAGATTTTTTCATTTGGTTTCAAACATAACATACTTATCTTTTATTATAGTTGTTTATACAAATCCTTGTTCTTATTTTACCTTTTAAGGCAAGAAAAATGTTGGCTAGTTTTTCTAATAAGTTGTAGTAAAGTTGGAGTCGGGACTCAGAGACTATTGCTAAAGTGGACATGGGAGGAAAGACAAATAGTGTGGATGCAAAAAGTAGAAGAATGTGTGTGTGTGTGTGTGTGTGTGTGTGTGTATATATATATATATATAAAGTGAGTTGAAATCAACAAAATTAGAACATTATTTATATCAGTACCAAGAATTCAAACTCAATGATTATTTGACGTACGATTGTTTCCAAGACAATTTTGAAAAAAATTATGTTGTATAATTTTAATGACTCCAAACCATCCTTCATCAGTATCCTTTACAACATCACATACAGAAGTCATTTAAAAGTATTATTGAAAATTAAACAATATATATCCAGACAATATTAGAGACATAACCTTCCATTATGCAATCATATATTACTCCATCAGTCAGTTCAGAAATAATAAGACCAATGAAAATACATTAGAACAAGCAAATTAAATAGTTCAAATATTTAAAATACACACACACACACACACACACACACACACACACACACACATATATATATATATATATACGTATACATACATAAATATTGATTCATAGTAAAAATAGTTATCCGTGGACATGTGTTTCGCGGTTACTGTGGCTCATCAGCATGGCAGACTATAGCAGGATTCAAAACCCTGACAACACAGGGCCTGCAGTCAGGCACTTTACCACTAAGCTAGAAAGGTCTTGTTTGAAATACGTGATGTTTTTATCGTTTATAAATGTTTTCGTTATTAGTTGTTATTGTTCGCGTTAATAGCTGCAGTGAAGCTAATGGTGATTGCACTTCAATTTGATTTGCCTGAAAGCGGCGAGTTTCGGCTGGTCTGTGAGTGAAAGAGTAAAAAAATTGAGGAAGGCAATTATTGATTAATTAATATGCCACAAATATTTAAATAAGTAAGAATAAATAAATACATTCACAAATAAATAAATAAACCAGTAGATATTATTTCCATATCTCTCTTACACATATATATATATATATATATACATATTGCATATGCATATACTTATATGCTCATAATTAATTTAATGCTTATTGATTAATAATAAACAAATAATTAAATAAATAGGAATAAATAAATACATTTACACATAATAAATAAACTAATAGATATTATTTCCATCTCTCTCTAGGACATATATATGCATATACTTATATGCTCATCGATAATTTAATAATTATTGATTAATTAATGATACACAAATAAATAAATAGGAATAAATAAATATAGTCACACATAAATAAACTAATAGATATTATTTCCTTCTCTTTTTTGCCACATTTTTCAGCAGAATTTGCGTTTCTAAAACTTTTACGCAATTACATTCACATTTAAATTTATTTTCCTTCCTTTTTTAATTTGAAACGTGGCAATGAGTTCAGTATCCCTCCATCCCCATCCTCCATCCCCCATCGGTCCCTATGCTCGTTTTGACACGATGCCCCAGACAATATCTTTCTTTCAAGGCTAAAAATAATAAACTCATTTCAACCAACTCATTCCTTTCCTCCTCCTAAAAACTCCATAGACTGCTGCTGACACACAGCCAAATTGCTTTTCTAATTTTTTTTTTTTTTTTCCACTCACAAATCATCCGAAACTCGCTGCTTTCAGGCAAATCAAATTGATGATTGTATGATTATTTTCTGCATTTTTTTTCATCCGTAGGAAGCTTTACAATATAGACGAAACGTTGATGAATACATAAATATAGTTTTTGGCTTTCCTTTTTCATTTTCCATATATATATATACATAACTGCTAATTCATAATATATATATATATATATATATATATATATATATATATATATACATAACTTCGAATTCATAGTATATATATACATAATTTCTAATTCATAGTATATATATATATATATATATATTCCATGAAAAATGTCAGTATACTAAAATCATATGCCCTTAATAGGGTTAAGATAAAAATTCATATACACTAAATGTACAAAAGCAAGGAAATTCCCAAATTTTTACACTTTTATTGTCATTAAGGGTATGACATATCAACCAAACCATTTCATTATCACATCACTACAGTATAAATGAGTGGATGAAGTGTGTGAGGTGCGCTAAAGAAAAATTCTAACCAGTAAAATATATAGCCCTGTTGTGCTCGCATACCCTCAATGCCAATAAAAGTGTTAAAATTTGGGAATTTCCTTGCTTTTGTACATTTAGTGTATATAAATTTTCATCTTAACCCTATTAAGGGCATATGATTTCAGTATACTGGCATTTTTCATGGAATGTCACTACTTTTGTAAAGGCTATGCCTCAATACAATGCCTTCTCATAACTGATATAGTTGGTAGTTTGACTAATCAAGGTATATGGTAAACTGAAATTAAAATGCCATCAACTAGACACTAGAACCTCTATATTTGCCAAAAATCAGCTGAATCCATCAAATGGTCGATAAGATATAGAATAAAGTGTATGAATACTGGTCATTTTTAAGTTTTTTGGGAATTTTCTGGAAAACTAAGGTATATGGTAAACTGAAATTAAAATGCCATCAACTCGACACTAGAACCTCTATCTCTGCCAAAAATCAGCTGAATCCATCAAATAGTTGATGAGATAGAGGGTGGCACATACGTACGTACGTACACACAGATAACATGATTTCATGATTGAACTTTCTGGATCTCTGGGTTGCCTTGACTAATGATGCTGAAATTCTACACACTTATAGAACCTATCAAATAAAAATTTTGTGCAGAGTTTTAACTAATTTGGTCTATTGATTTTTGAGTTATGATTGATCAAAGAAATGAGATTTCCAGCATAGGCCATTCGTGCAGTCTATTAAGGGATAGAGCGCTCTCGCGCCTCCCTTGACACACACGTAACTTCTAATTCATATACACATATAACTTCTAATTAATAGTATATATATATATATATATATATATATATATATATATACATAATTTCTAATTCATAGTATTGATTTACTCCTCTCCAGGAGTTAGGCACAAGGCCAGTTTTTATCTTGCTCCCACAAGTAAGATGTGACCCAAGGTCGGGTCGAGAAAGTGGGGTTTAAAAATTGCCTGGGCAGCCCCGTCGGCATTCCCCGGTAGGGGCATCTCAGGCAGTAAGCAATAAACTTACTCCTCCCCAAAGAGGGGGAGGCGAAGCCTGGGAGGGTGGACCTCCTAGAACTGCACAGGACAGACCCATAGACCTGCGTAAGGCCAAGACAATACCAGTCTATGGGGTGCAGTATCCATCGGAACAGATACTACACTTTGATCTTAGCCAAAAGGCCATATATGTATATATTTTCATAACTTACTACTCACGTATTGAGCACTGTTGAAGTAAATACTGAAAATCGACACATAAAAGATTATATCTCATAAGATTTTATGTGGATGCATGAAATAATATATATATATACTCACACAACTTCTAATTCATAGTATATATATATATGAAATATCTTAAGAGAGCACAAAGGCTTAAGACGCGTTATAAAATTACAAAATAATAAAATAATAAACAATTTTTCTCTCGTTGGAACTGCACTGATGCTGCACTACTCTTTCTCTCGCTATATCTATCTATCTATCTATCTATCTATATATATATATATATATATATATATATATATATATAGTTGTGTGTATATAAATATATACTATGAAGTTGTGTATATATATATATATGAATTAGAAACTATGAAGTTGTGTATATATATATGAATTAGAAACTATGAAGTTGTGTGTATATATATATATATATGAATTAGAAACTATGAAGTTGTGTATATATATATGAATTAGAAACTATGAAGTTGTGTATATATATATATATATATGAATTAGAAACTATGAAGTTGTGTATATATATATATATATATATGAATTAGAAGTTGTGTTTTTATATATATATATATACACACACACATAACTACTAATTCATAGTATATATATATATACACACACACATAACTACTAATTCATAGTATATATATATATATATATACGTCCTTTGAGAATTTTGACAGTTTCAGTCGCAGACATCGAATCTTATTGATATCTATGATATATAATTATACTTTTTTTCAGGTGGTGATGTTATAAATGCTTATGAACAGAATATTACTTACATTCCGACTTGGTCAGATCCACATTCATGGTAATTATGCTAGCTTTTATTTATTTGTTATGGGCATGATACTAAACTGCCTCGGACATTCTTGGGCAACGTGTTCGTCCCTACCCCAACATCTATCTTTCTAAGACAGAACATCAAAAAAGGCATTCGAACCCAATCTGCTCACCTGTGAAAAGAGGAAGATCTTCCTACCTTCATCACTACATGTCACTTAAGACTTCCTATCCATGACGTCATATCCTATAACATAATCCTCATTCCAAACTTTAACTTCTAGAGGAATTTTTAACTTTTCTGCTTATTTTAACCTCATGTGGAAAATACTTATTATTTTTACACGCCCACATCCAATCTTACTACACATCTACAAAACAATTATATACATAACATACGTACGTTTTCCACATAAATGACCCAACGATGTCGTAAAACTCAACAACCAACCTAATCATTTTATGCATGACGGTGTAATTTTATTTGGAATATGTGAAGTAGTGATGGGCCGATTCCAAAATTTTTCCTGATTTCGATACAATTACCGATTCTGTTCCAAATTCCCGATTCTGATACAATTACCGATTTTTTTCCTTCTGGCCAGGTGCGTGTCTGTGTCAAGTATGTTTATTCTGCCAGGTGACATTTCCGGTACATCTGACCCGGATATTTAACAGCAATCATAATAATCCAAACAATACATATTGATAAAGACTTTATCCTATGATTTCACAGGTATATTCCAACAACGGACTTGTTCAATATTTACCAGGAACTCTATGGCATGGAGAAAATATCAGAAACTGTGATTCTGGAATGTTACCAAGAACTTTATCTTGCAAGGTGAGTTCATTTCATTATTGTGTGTTTTCTTTTAATTCTGAATATTCTCACGTTTTGTCCGATGTAACCTCCAATCTTCTTCAAATATCTCTTGTCGAACTCGGAAATCTGTACGAAATTTCGAATGGAATCTTTTATTTAATCAACGGGGGTAGCTTGCTCTCATCCCATTAACCATGACCGGGTAGACGTTCTAAGTAATTTGTAATTGTATTCTTAGTATCGCCAGTTAAAACTGATAATTACTTAGCACTTCTATCAATTGTGCCACAGGTCCTTATAATTGGACGTTACATTGGCCGAAACGTTGTGAGAATAACATCCAAGATGAGAACAGTAGTCTGAATAATCCAAATAATACAAATTATCAGTCATCTAAAAAAATTCCGATTAATGATTTTCATTTTTTCCAGTTTCATTTCAAACCTTTTAATAGATTTTTATTGAAAATGATTTTCATTTCTCCTAATTTTTACAAATTTTATATTTCAGAATAGCAGAATTATTAGCCTTTCCAAAAGTAAGTTATATTTATTACTAGCAGGACCAGTGCCCCAGCATTGCCCAGGGAAAATATAAATTTCACTACTGAGTTATCACCCTCTTTTCTTAACTACTTTTGCCTCCTTGTGGTATTATTTTTATCCCCTCCCCTTGAAAGAGAAAGAAGGAAGAAGATAACACTGAAAAAAAAACAACGACATAAGCAAAATAACGACAAAAAACAAAAGAAAATGTGTCAATGTAGGAAAGTTAAATGAAAGAAAGGAAAAACATGTAATTGGCTCGAAAGAAAAAAACAATGTTGGCTTAAAAAAGTATAAAAAAAGAAAATGTGAGTAAATGCTGGGTGAACACTATATTAGTATGAATCGCCATGTTTAAATTGTAATGCTTGTTTGTCTACTGTTTGAAAATCACATTCTGTTATTCAAGAATAAGAATCTATGTATGATCGTAAAAATCTCTAACAGAAAAATGACGACTGGTAAAAAAAAACGTAGATAAGTAAATGAATGTACCCGGCAGAACCCAGAGAAGAAAGGTATTTTTGCCAAATAAAGCGTATGTGAAAAAAAATGTGAAATGCAGTAAGAAAGTGCATCAGAAGTAAAAAAGAAAAACATTAAAAAGTGAGAATAATGAAAGTGACCGGTGATGAATGGCAAGATCATTCTTGTAATTGCTAGAATCTAAAAAAAAAATCTCTGTAATCAGCCAATCAAAACGCCCAAAAAGCAGAAAATAATCAGCCAATCAAAACACCCTAAAAGCAGAAAGTAATCAGCCAATCAAAACGCCCTAAAAGCAGAAAGTAATCAGCCAATCAAAACGCCCTAAAAGCAGAAAGTTATCAGCCAATCAAAACACCCTAAAAACAGAAAGTAATCAGCCAATCAAAACGCCCTAAAAGCAGAAAGTAATCAGCCAATCAAAACGCCTTAAAAGCAGAAAGTAATCAGCCAATCAAAACGCCCTAAAAGCAGAAAGTAATCAGCCAATCAAAACGCCTTAAAAGCAGAAAGTAATCAGCCATTCAAAACGCCCTAAAAGCAGAAAGTAATCAGCCAATCAACGTTAACTTTTCTATTCTCCTTAGCACTCGACGTAGTCCCAACGGCAACTTTTCTCTTCTCCTCCCTGGAGCAAAGCCTCTCCTCTTTTTATGACAACGACAACGCTCATTTGCATATGTGAACTCTCGTCGCGTCAGGAAAGTTAGAAGTTTTTATTTTGCAACCAGAACACTCTGGGTTCAATCCTCGATGACAATACACGGTGCAACCCTCACTCATTTTCCCTGTGGACCTGTATAATGGCTGCTACAGTGCGCCCTGTATTTAGTTAGTAAAAGTATAATAGGTAAAAGACAATAGCAAGAATTGAAAAAAACAAAATAATGACAGTAAAAATATTCCGGCGTCAGCGTGTGAGTGAAAATTACTTGGACTTCCTGTATATTAGGAGCAGCAGGCAAGCCGGAAAAAAAATGTAGAAATTACTAAAAGCGAAATGCAACATAAGCATATTTTCGGAAAGTATGCAGCAATACTTTGCATAAAGCGTGTCCATAGCGGAATTCTATATATCGCTTGTGTTTACAAAGCCGTAATGTCTGATGAAAGAGGGAAAAATCGAATTTACTTTATTATATAGATATACTAGAGTTGCCAGGAGTCTTTTATCTTGCAATTTTTTTTAACCGATACGTGTTTTTTTTTTGTTTCGATCAAAGAGAAGTAACTCTGTATGGGCGAATACAGAGTTATGTCCTTTTTTAAAAAAATAATCCTGACTCGGATAAAGTATTTTCTGGAAGAGAATTAAATTACATTTTATTCTTTGTTAGCAACATGCTGCAACGTTCCACAAGAAAAACTGACAGACCAGAAACAAATATTGATTTTCGTAGGAAGAAAGCTATCGAAGACAAAGAAATGTTAGATGTATATGATATGATTTTACTTTATATATTAGAGGACTAGAAGGAATACCTGATGTTGCCTGGGAATGAATGAGGAACTCTATTCTCTGGTACCCAGCACCGAACCTCGTGTTATTCTAGTTTTGCTATCCAAATATATCCCCAACTTAATGAAATTGTCTCGTGTGCCACCTCTGTAAAATGAGCCAAAGCCGAATTTAGGATCGTGATCCTAATTCAACATTCTGAACCTCCACCTGGGACTTAGGGTTACTACTGAGGTTAATGAAGCTCGTTAAGTAAATTACTTAATAACTAAAACTCATTATCATTTCTATTCACTTATATGATGTCTGTCTTGTAACATTGCCAGGGGAATTCTTCGAACCCCTCTCAGATGATCCGTAATCTTCTCGTTTATAGAAAACAGCTGAGTCTCTCTCGTTGACACGTTGTCAGTAGATGGGTAAATCGATAGCAAACTCTTGAACAACTCTGACTACTAAATATATTTAGTTTCGACCAGAAATCCTCAAGGTTTTTTTTTTTTGTCACAGTGACTGATAAGCGGAAATGACTTGCTCTCTCATCCTACTTCTGATCGCCTTTCCTTTTTAGTGAATCATTTCCTCACATTCTCAGGAGTATTGGCCCGGGGGCAGTCCATATTATCACAGTGACATCTCTTTGTAATAGTGGCAGTAGCAGTCGTAGAGGTGTTAATCTTTTTTTCTTTTTGTGGCTGCAATAATGGAAGCAATTAAAAAGAACAGTTAACTCCATTATTGTGCTCTGGGATTTGGTTTACATTTTACAGTAATTTACAGCAAGCCCATCTAGATGAACTACATCTTCTCAGCCAACCTCCGTAGGTGTAGTAAAAGCCTCAAAACCAGATGAGGCAGAATCTATATCACTTCTCTAACCTAACCTTTATTCTTTAATGGAAAATTCCTTTTCTTACTTATTCCAACCTTATGTGAAAATTTCCGTTTTTAACACGATTTTACACACCCATGTCCAATATTGCTATATTGTGAATCTTCTTCCTCCTCCTCCTCCTCCTCCTCCTCCTCATCATCATCATCATCATCATCATCATCATCATCATCATAATGAGACCCCAATATTGATTTAAATTTTAGGGATCTGGTTCATGAATATTGAATGACTTGCTCAATATTGCTATATTTTAAATCTTCTTTTCCTCCTCCTCCCTCTCCTCCTCTTCCTCCTCCCAATGAAACCCCAATGTCGATTTAGATTTTAGGGGTCTGGTTCATGAATATTAAATGTCTCTTGCCGGAACGAGCTGATCACCAAACATTGTTTTTTTTTTATTTCTTTTTATTGACCCCAAACAAAGCATATTGCCACTGAAGTGTATGAGCCTACTGTGACAAGGGCCAGATTTATACGGGGGCAGCAAGATGTTTGTTCACATTACATTTAAATTTCTGCATGTTGGTATGGTCGGAGGAAATAAGGAACAGCGAGGGAATTCCAAAGGCAAGCTGTCCGAGGAAAGAAGCTATTAGAATAGAAAATCTGCTGACATCTAGGGACCTCTACAGAGAAGGGGTGTGATTTTGCTGCTAGTCGGGTGTGTCGGGTTATTTACGTTGGGAGGTGTACAAGTGCAGTAAGTTCATCCGAGCACATCGGTGAAACTCCCCATCCCCATTTCCCTGAAAAAGATTATTTCTCTGAAAAATAATTTGCAAATGTCTATAAAAAACGTATAAAAGATTTACAGTCATTCATGATACCCTAACTCCAACCCTAACCCTAACTTCAATAAAAACGCTTACGTTTTTTGTTCTTATCTTTGTTCATCTTTAGTTGTATGATGTGATGGCCCGTGAAAGTCCTTTTCTGGTTCAACAACTCGATGACTTTTTTCTTGGTGGATTGGACGACATGTCTGGATGGACTCAGGTGATTTGGGACAATGTGGCCGAAATGCTTTTGACAAATACAAGGTAAGAAGATTTTTTTCATTATTAAATCGTTCTGTTTTTTTATCTTCTAAAAGGTTAGGGTGGGTATTTTTCCTGAGTTTGCTCCTATAGTTCAGTAATGTCTAAATTTGTTAAGTGTTTTAAACTTTGGGTGCTTCTGCTGTTTCGACCCAACATGTTAGGCCTCTCTTAAAAATAAAATGGCTAAAGAAATGTATAAACTTTGTTATGTACTTACGTGGTAGCTTAAAAGAAGACTGTACACCAAAAATTGCACAAATTCATCCAGTATTTATTAAATTAAAAATAAAAAAACGATTTTATCTAACGGTTGTCATTTTTGTTAAATTTTGAGTTTTTCCAAAAATTTTTTTTAGTTATCTCCCTTTCCTAATCAGTAAGCTGAACTGGGTAAAAAATATCTAGCGATACGTAAGATCGCATTTTCTTCTTTTTCTTGTAATTTAATAAATATTGGATGAATTTGCGTAATATTTTCTGTACAATCTTATTTACAGCTAACGTAAGTACATAACAAAGTTTATACATTAAAAACACTACGTTATAGCTTGTTTTACTTTACGCCTTGTCAGACAGGCAGCCGTAATTATTATAAAAACATTAAAGTCCACAAATTATATTCCTACTTCATGTTTTCCTTGTACGTGCTTATGCGTGATCTTTCCTGCCCCCTTTTTCATACCCCCGAAAAGGACTCACGACAAGGATGGAAGACAGTGGACATTTATTGAACTTGATCTTTGTTCCAAATCACTGACCAACGAGAGAGAGTGATTGAAATCACTAATTAATTATATTTTGTCAGCCCATATTATTTTTGGAATTGAATATTGGATAAGAAAAGGGTCACCATCTTTCACAGAAAACACCAACATCTCTACTAAAGTATAAATCAATTTTATTCAAATGGAACACTGGAATATAAAGAGAGTTATTCAGCAGGCTGACTTTTGTCAAAAACAGAATGTGGTATCCTGGAGTTTCATCTCGTCTGGCCGCTTCTGGTGAAGGACGAGAACAGGATAGGACATCTTGTCGTCACAAAGTCTAATCGGGAACTGCATCAACTTTGGCACCAACTCTCTGAGCACGAATTCAAAGTTGCATCTGCGCAGAGGTGTCCTCTCGCCTACGCAGTTATATAAGTCCAGGCATCATCACGCGTATGCCAAGCTGAACCACGAATCAACATAACGCAAGATATTACACGTACATACAAACAAAATAGATCTGTCATGCTACTGCTATGGGAGCATAACTCCCTTAAAACTTCGAAATTTGAATTATATTCAGAGTTTTCCAAAATTTTAGTTTCTTCCGACTATAGAAGGGGTAAAATGTGTGTGTGTGTGGGGGGGGGGCAGTAAAAACTAAGGAAGTAATATGGTGAAAAAGAACATAGTAGAAATTCCTCATTCAGTCCCGAGCAACGCTGGGTCTTCCTGCTAGTTAATTTTATAAATTTGAATATTTAATTTTTTTTACTCAAATTTTGTCATAGTAAAAAATAAAATCACCACAGCAAGCTGACGTTTGGTATGTGTCGCCATCTAACTGAATTGTAATTAAGCAAAATTTTTTTTTTCAGTTCTTGCGTCATTCCTTACAATACGTTATGCCTTCAATGTACAAAACATCGTAACACGAACATTGTTTGCAATTCCTCGGACAATGCTCTCGAAGAGTCGATGCCGCCACCATCGTCAACTGCTGCAAGAGAAACTGCTGGTTATTTGGGTTTAACACACAAAGACATTGACATTCAGCAAACTTCCAATGGTTTTTCTATAAAACCTTCAATAAAATTAAAAGTAAGATTGTCTTTCTATTATCGTTTTAGTAGTTTTTTTGGTGCTTGTGCATATCAACCCTGACATTGAAATATTTAAAGAATGTATAAACTTTATTATGTACTTACATGTTAGCTGAAAATAAGATTGTGCAGAAAAAATTACGCAAATTCATCCAGTAGTTCTTAAATTATAAGAAAAAGAAAAAAAAATGAATTTACGTACATTTTGACATTTTTGTAAACAATGGAGACCCCAAACCCCGAAATCGTGAAAATATGAGTTATCGTTCTTGACCACTGGAAAATGGTGGAAATATCTACCGAGTGATAAAATCGTTTTTTATTTATAATTAAATAAATACTGGATGAATTTGCATAATTTTTGGTGTACAGTCTTTTTTTCATCTATCACATAACAAAGTTTATACATTTCTTTAGCTATTTTATTTTTAAGAGCGGTCTAACATGTCAGGGTTGATATGCACAAGCACCGTTTTTTGTTGTGTTATGCTTTAGTGTTTTTTTTTGGTACATTTGCAGATTCACACCATCCACTTGACCCCCCCCCCCAAAAAAAAAAAAATTGATTCTGATTTTTTTTAGGCGATTGTGTGTGAACACCCTGAAAAATTTGTTGAAAAGAAGAAGAAAACCAAAAAGAAAAACACTTATTGTAGAATTTAGAGTGGGGGATCTATTTCGTACATAAATTAAATGTGAAATGATCCCTCATTTATTCTTTTACTGGTCCTAAATTGCAAAAGCTATTGCAGCAAAATTGAAGACTCTGAACAAGAAAGGTTTTTCATAGTTTACAACTTATTGTAGTAGAAGGCGGACATTCTCTTGGTACACTCAGCTTTACTTGTACAGTCAGCTCCCCAGCCCCTGCTGGAGGGAACAAACGGTGGAACATCTGCTAACAATAATCTCAAGTCTGGCTCTGTTGTTTTCCCCCAATTCTCTCTCGATCGGTGACCGCAATCCTGAAAATGATTTTCCTTCACGAATTCCTCAATCCACATACCTAAAAAGGCAAACAATAAATGTTTATATTTCCATTTTCGTTCATCGTGGTTGTCGTCGTCGACGAGAGTGCGCTTATCCTCGTGCACTGGCTTTTCAAAACAACACCTGACCTTATGTCTAACTTCCTGGAGAAGAGGTCAATAAAATTTTGCTTATTCCTTTCATTATATAACTAGATTTTAATCCATTGACTTTGAATATCAAAAAGACCATATAAAATAACCTTTTTGTTGTTTTTTTTTCCTTATTAAGAAAATGTTCATACACAGTATATTACCTCAACATTGGAATATATCAAGTAACATCATGACAATCATCTTTTCGTTGGTTTTCATTAAATTACCAAAATGTGAAATGAAAATTGTTTTATTTTTCTGTAAAAAAGGCTACAGCTAGATTAATTGCTGCCCAGTTTATTGCTAGTTATATATATATATATATATATATATATATATATATATATATAATGGTTATATAATGAAATGAATAAACATAAGGGTGGAACGTCGATTGGTCAAATAGCCCACTTTTATATTACTGAGTAATTCAAAATGGGTACTTTGTACTTTTCACCTTTATTATAAAAGAAAGAAAAAATACATAAAGAATATTAAAGAAAAATACTTATTTTTTTTGTAATTTAGAAAGATTAGAGGAGGTTTAATTTCTTTTCTATGACAATTTTTTAATTCATCATCATCATCATCAACATGTTAACTTTTTGGCCTTTTCGCTAGGAGCAAAATGTAGTATCTGTACTGAATCTGCACTTAGTTTTTATTTTCTCTGTCAGTGAAGGAGAAATCCTTCTAGACCGAGGCAATTGAAATTTTTGTTCCAATACAGAGTGCCCATTTTGGGGAGCTGGATTCTCCCCATGTTAAATATTGACATTGTGCTTAACTCTGCTCTTGTGGGAGGAAGTAAACAGGAACAGCAACAACAACAGGAACAAATTTATTAATAATTAAATACATGCATTTATTATTTTTTTTAACAGATTAGAAAATATTAATTCATTAGAAATTTAAAAATAAATAAATATGCAAATGAGAGGCTGAGGGGATGATATCATGATGAATGAATTATATACACTGACCCCCCCCCCCCCTCAAAGGAGGGGTTAATGCCTAGGAGGATTATATCATGACAACAGAATAGATAGTACACTAACTCCCCCCACACACAAAACTGGTAATTCTGAGGAAATGGTATCGTGAGGAACGAATGTATACTGTACAGCCTTCCCCCGAAGAGGAGGTAATGCCTGGAAGGAATGTATCATGGAGAATTCCGATGCTCGGACATTTGTTTCATTAGACAACATTTTTGTCGTTTGTGGTTTTTCAAAATTTTTAGGGGACAAATAATCTGTTTTGAATGACTAAAAAATTTTCCTTTTTTTTTAATTAAAAAAATCTGTAAAAACAGAAAAAAATTTGTTTCTTTGCGTGCAAAATTTTTTAACAATTTTTGTTTTTTATTCAAATTTTGAAATTAATTCGTTTTCAAAAAAAGGGGACAAAATGGGAACCTTTAAAATTGAGGGATTAGACAAAAGTGGATTATGGGGCGGTCTCTCCCGTATTCGTATTGATCCCTCAAGTAGGGATTTTTGGTGGTCAAATCCGTTTCATCCTGAACTGATTTGTTTTGATTCCAAGTGGAAACAAATTTATTTGGTGAAAAAAGGAATGTATCATGACGAATGAAAATATATTACAGAGAATTTAAATAAGCATAAACCGTTTTAATTTCAATATAGTTAGAATAGGTGGAAAAAACTTTTGCATTTATTTATTTAGATAACATTAAAAACCATGGCAAGTGTCATTGTCCACGTGGAACGCCTAAATGAAAATTGGCTGGAAAAATATAGTCGCCATCTTTATAAGTAAAGATGAATATGCTGGCTAAGGAAGAACTTTCATAATTTTCTAGTTAAAAAAGACATGTTTATTATAAACTTAAGTTATCGTTCTTCCTTAGCTAGTATTATGGTGAACGAACATATACTACACTGCCCCCCCCCCTGACAGAGGATAATATCATGATGAACAAACAGAAGAAGTCATTCTTGCATGGACGGTCTTATGAGACAAGAACCGATACTACCATTTTCGTAGATCAAATAATATGGTACAACAACAACACATCGATCTGTCACATGTATTGCTATATGAGTCTAATTTTTAGAAATCCGGCAACATAACTTTATATGTTAGATGGCACATATTCAAAAGAAAGGAGGCAATAAAAGTATTGATTTACAATTTTCAATTTTATTGTGTTGCAAAGACTTTTATGGTTTTAATGTTCATTACTGCGTTAGTTCCAAAGTCTGTGAGTGTACATTTGTACTAACCCTGGTGGTATAGCAATTGTATCATTGTTCTTGAAACTTCCTGTGTCCTCTCCAGCATCCTGTAATCGTCATGCTGAGGTGTCGGCTACAGACTCCCTTTTTAGTCAATGAGTTGTTTCTTTTATTTCACTCGAGAGGATCCAAAACTTGGTTAGTCAAATCGTGCAGGAAATCACAATTAATACTTTTGGTGTGGACTTTGCGTTTTATTTTGTTTCTTGTTTGCCCCTGATTCTCGCAGATGTAGTTGTAGGCAATAGTTATATGTATCTCCCCTTTCCCCGTGCCGGTGAGTGTGGCTTTAGGAAGAGAGAAAGCAAAGGAAAAAGAAAAAGTAAAGCAGAACAAGAAGGGAAGGAAAGGCCGTGGCTTAACATGCCAGTACTCTATTTTGCTTTCTTCCAGACGACTACACAATGTTTATTTTTAAATGAAAAATGTATTTGCAAACAGTAAAAATAATTTTACTAATTAGACACAAGATCATCATAAGTTTGGGGAGTAGAAGGAGGGATTAGCTGTCATCGCTGTCTATCCTACTCTTAACTAGATGCATTTTAACCTATTCATCCTTTCATTATCCATTACTTTCACTTCAGCAGTCACCACAATACCACATTTACTCTTTAATCAATTTTATTTTTCCAGTTTCCATTTATTCTAAAAGATTAAACAATTCTGTCATCTTTCTTATTTCCTCTCCTTTACTCCTCCTTCTTTCTCTCCCTACTTCTTCCCTTTCCTCTTTGCCCTGTCGGCGGGGCCACAAATTCGCCGACTGCAACCTCATGCAGAGAGGTAGGGTACCCCCTTCTCCGAAAACAGGGCAACCTGTAGGCCGTGGGTGGTGACCCGTGATGCCTTAGGACGGGATCCTGGTGGCTGAGCCATTCTTCCACTTCGGCCCTTACTTCCGCCAAACAAGAGATCAGAGAGGCCCCGATTTAATCAATCAGCTAGTCATGTCATGCCCTAGTATCTATAAGTTCATCCCCACCTTATTATTCAATCTGATTCTTCAAAAAATCAAAACCGTAGTTCAAATTTTTTTTCTCTCCAAATAGATACTGGAAGGCAATGGCTGAGGGTCAATCATGTTGAGAAAAAAGAAGTTTACCGATGCCAAGGAGTAATGTTTTCAAAGAGTACCATTTTCTTGGAGTGGTGTTTTCTGAGAGTAATGTCCCTACTCTCTCTATAATGAAAAATATTTTAGCCAAAAAAGCCTAAAAGTAATGTTTTCTGGGAGTAATGGTTTTTAAGATTAATGTTCTCACTCTCCCTCTGAAATTTCCATCTATGAGTAATGTTTTCTAAGAGCAATGTATTCTAGGAATATAAAATCATTATCCCTCCTATAAAATTATATTTGACAACCTTATTGTTGAGATGCCGTAAAACAAACCAAACCAATCCCTTTCCTCTTTTCATTTTTTAATCTTTTTCCTTCACTTTGTTCTTCTTATCTACCCCTTCCTTTAGTTTATTTTCTCTTACTTCTTCTCTTCTCACTCTCCTTCATCCTCTTCTCCTTATTTTCTAGTTACCTCCTCCTTTTTCTGCTCTTCTATTGAAAATTATTATAACGCAGTAGTTTTTTATGTGCTCTGTGATTGGATGAAAATCAACCAATCACAGGCCACCTACCCCATCACTGCCGAACCCACGTGTGCATTTTTTTTTTAAAGTAATGATCTCTTAGTTCCAGCATCTGTTGACTGAAGCAGGTCGCTTTTCCCTTCCTGCGGAGTCCTGCCGAATAAGACACAAACCTCTGTGTTTATACATACCATGCTTGATCCAACAAACATGGTATGTATATTGCGTGTATTTTGCGCACTTGAGCGAAGAAAAGTTCCCTTATTCAAAGGTACTTTAGATATACCTTTTCATCAAGACCACACCAACCAGGAGACCCTGTTAACAAGATGAAACTACACAGTTAAATCCACAAATACTACCTTATTTTGCAACCAACATTTAATCCTTCCTTTCATTTATTCCTCTCCATTTAATTATAAATATCCCTTAAACTGCATCGTTGTTTGTGTTCTCTTTTATATCTGGTCACGTTTTTAAGCCTTGGCCTTTCCAACACAGTGGACTAGAGGCTTAGTCCCTCGTTTGAACTGGAAAA
The DNA here is from genome assembly GCA_963556195.1 of Sepiola atlantica. Classification (NCBI taxonomy): domain Eukaryota; kingdom Metazoa; phylum Mollusca; class Cephalopoda; order Sepiida; family Sepiolidae; genus Sepiola; species Sepiola atlantica. The sequence goes on from OY744515.1 coordinate 112,473,496, forward strand.
ATCCCAACACTTCATCCCCATCTTCCTCTACTTCTTTCTGCTTTTTTTTTTCTTCTTCTCTCCCTCCCCCTCTCCTTATTCTTTTCTCCCTCTCTTTCTCTTCAAACACTTAAGGTTTATTATTCTTTTGTGTCTTTTTATGATTCACTTTAATTTTGCTTTTTAATATGAAGAATTCATCATCATCATCAGTTTAACATCCGTTTTACAGGTTGGCATGTGTTGGACGACTTTAAGAAATTAAATTCCAAAGTAACCTATCTTTGGCCAGGTCTTTATTTATCCCTCTTTCTCTCAAAGAAATCCTTATCACTTCCTACCATGTTTTCCTTTGTCTTCCCCTGCCAACTGACCCTTCTAGCTCAACTGTTCTACATCTACTAACCCAAGAACTTTCATCCATTCTTTCAATGAAGCCATATCATCAAAGCCCCCAGTTCTGCACACATCTCCCTCTACTGTCCAAATTTAATAGAATACGAAATGTGACTTCCAAAATTATACAAGTGAAATATAGGTTTGGTTGTTTTGTTTTGTGGCATATCAACCCTTTTCGCGTTATTTCATGCCGAATCAGGTCATTTTAGTAAAAGTTTTTATGCTTCAAGTTCTTTATATCTGCAAATGTTTATTCATGGTGTTTGGTTTGATTGTTTTGTTTTATGACATGTCAACCCCTTTCAGTTTATTTAATGCTGAATCCGGTCATTTTGGTTATTCATGGTGTTTGGTTGAGTGAAAGGGGGGAAAGGAGAGAAAGGAGAGGGAGGGAAATTGTTGTTTTTTGTTTTGGATTTTGCAGAACATGATTGCAAAGAAAAAAAACAATAAAACATCAATGTTTGGTGCATTTTGAGTCAGGAAGTCAATAACTTCAGACAGCGTGATTTGGTAGCACCAGTGGGTTCTATTTGACCCATAGATGGGCCCTTACAGGTACTACCATTCCGGGCCAGAGTGGACCTGGGAGCAATGGCAACTGCACATTCTCCACAGCTCCCAAATGGAGGCCTCACCACTGGATGTCTTTTAAGGTCATACCCAGGACCAATTGAAAGATAGAAAATGTCTCAAATGTAGGGCTTAAGCTTAAGGTGTCTAAAGAAATTGAAATTTAGGGAATCTTGCTTCATTGGTGTTTAATGACTATGAATCAGCTAAATGTTCTTCAAATCAATAACACGAATGTGATGTTTTGAAATGTATTTATTTTAAAATTGTACTTTTTTAATCGATACGACAACATAAATTGATTTTGGAACAATTCATTTTAAAATGGGTAAAGTTGAAATTTTTTACCTTAGTCATATCAGATTAATTACCAGTTTTTGCTAATCGGACGATCTCATTATTTTTTTAAATGTGTGTGAAAGGTGATAATGTATGTACGTATGAACATGAAGTGGCTTAGTGTATTATTAAATAGATTGAGAATCAAAACATGAAAATAGAGACCAAAATCCAAAGAAGTCTTGGGTTCATGCTTGTTTTTGTTTTTTTTCATTGAAAATAGATTTGTTCAATTATTAAAATTAATTAGTTATTAACTTGATTTATAAATTTTCTTTGCATTTTGTTTTTATTTTGTAGAATAGACTGCAATTTACAAAAGCTGTTCCGCTCAACCAGAAAATGTCTTCAAAAGAAATTAACCTTCCCAGAATGCAAATGAAACCACATTCTGTGTATACAGTGGGCAATTCTTACAGTAAATTTGGTTGGTGAGTTTTACTTATCTACCACCTCCCCCCCCCCCCCCCCCTTTCACGGCAGGAAGATGTGACATACGGTCCGGAAAGTGGGATCTGAAAAGCCCGCACTCTGGAGGAAGAGTACTCTGGTCGACCAAAAAATGCCTGGGCAGCCCTTTTTCTCAAAGGGTGAGAAGGTAAAGCCTGGGAGGGCAGACCTGTGATTCTTATTATTTGGTATGCAAAACACATAAAAACATAAAACTCACAGGTGAATTTTCCCTCTGTTTTCAACTGTTATATCGATTATTTTAGAACATTCACATCATCTCCAGTAAAAGGGCCCAGTTGCACGACAGCCTGGCCTGTTATAGGGATGGCCATGATCATATTGAATTCATGTGTACAATCACTTATCAAACATGATGCTTTGGAATTTTTTAGATAAGGATTGATAATTTGTATTTTTTGGGGGAGGGGGGAATCGCTCCAGACAAGGCATGAAGCCACTTGATGTAAGGAGCTAAAAAAATACTACTTCAAGGTAAGAAACTAGCCAATGATAAGTGTTAGATAGATAGATTCCGACCCAGAAAACAGCGATTCTTTCCCCTTTGTCAGAAACATTGCTCATGGAATGTGAGGACTAAAGGACAAAATAAGGGAAGCGAGAATTACGAGGCTGTCGAAAGTAAACAAAACGTACATTTTCTGCACGAATCAATATTTAAAGATATTAAGGATTTATGTTACATTTTGTGTTCGTCGATGTTCGATTCTCCTTATCGGACATGTTGCATTTCTGCTTACCTTCTTCGGGTATCAGTTCTGTCGCTTGTCTCGTCTGCGACACACGTGTGTGGCTGTCCGACTCGCCGACCATCACTACCATCTGCAAAGGCCTTTCGTCGCGGCCGCTGTCCCCACCATCATCATCACAGTTGTGAACAAATTCACGCCACGACGTGGATGAGTTTCAACACAATTCATTAAACAAACACACTAGCGGGTGGTTTCTTTGCTTACACGGGAGAGAGAAAGAAAGAGAATTACTGGAGAAACGTAATCATACTATCTTCGCTACTGGTTCATTTTGGCGGTTTAGCAGGAGACAAGTTTTCAAGCAACAGTCTTTATTAAGCGTCAGGAACCGAGAGGATCGAATATCCTCACAACGGAAGTGACATCACCCAACTTCCTCTGCTACTACCACTCTCTTTAAGGGCGTCGTCTGTATCTGCAACCACCACCACCACCTTCATTATCTAACACTTAAAGCATAATTAGTCTTACCAAAATGACTGGATTCAGCATTAAATAACTTGAAAAGGGTTGACATGCCGTAAAACAAGACAACCAAACCAAATCTGATTTCATGTTTGAAATGTTTGGTGTTGTTTATGTTGTTCCCCATTTACCGAGCCCCCCCCCCCCCCCCCATCAACCTTTTTACCTGCAATTTTTTTTTCATTTAATCAAAAAACAAAAAAGCTTTCCGTGTATTTTCTTTCTATCAGTTCATTTTTTGACTACCATTTTCGGTCTTTTGTTTCTTTTATTAAATTCAACTACAAAAAAAAAATCTCTGTAGGTCACTCACCATCGGGGATGTAGACAATGATGGACTTGATGATCTAGTGATTGGAGCTCCAGGCTATGGAACTGCAGGAAGTCCACAGCGAGGCTGTATTTTTGTTATCTATGGTAATTATCGTTCTTCTTCTATCATATATGGCCAAAATGTTGCTTTTATCTCTGTCTTTATAAAGTGAGGTGTGTGTACAGGATCCACTCCTAAACCTGATCATTATGAATTTTGCTATGCAGCTGATAGGCATATAGATGTCCAAATGTGGGCTATATTTAGTTTAATTTAGTTTGCAATTTGATGTTATTATGATCTATAGATTTTAGTTTCACTTGCAGTTTAAAATCAATAAATATTTATCATTTTATCATTAGGACCAGCAATGGAATATTAAGTGTTCAAGACAATTACAAGAATCGACCGTGGGTGGTTACCCGTGATGCCTTAGGACGAGATCCTGGTGACTGAGCCATTCTTCTACTTCGGCCCTTACTTCTGCCAAACAGGAGATCAAAACGGCCTGATCCAATCAATCGGCTAGTCACGTCATGCCCTAGTATCTATAAGTTCATCCCCACCTTATTATTCAATCTGATTCTTCAAAAAATAAAAACCGTAGTTCTCATTTTTATTTTCTCTCCAAATAGATACTGGAAGGCAAAGGCTGAGGGTCAATCATGTTGAGAACAAAGAAGTTTACCGATGCCAAGGAGTAATGTTTTCAAAGAGTACCATTTTCTTGGAGTGGTGTTTTCTGAGAGTAATGTCCCTACTCTCTCTATAATGAAAAACATTTTAGCCAAACAAATTTGGCTCAAATGTTTCTGATACCGATTCCCATACTCCAAAAAGTTTTGATTCCAATTAATCGTCTCAACACTAGTTTATATATTTGTGTGCACAGGATTCACTCCTAAACCTGATCATTATGAATGTTGGTATGCAACTGCAAATATGTTACTTTAGTTTAATTTAGTTTCATTCAAAGGAGGTAAAAAGAGGGTGGAAGCCCTCAGTAAAAATTCAGATACGATTTTTGTGAAATTTTAACAATAGGTTTGATGCATCAATTAATAAATACTCACCAAATTTCAGTTTTCTTGGAGTATTTTAAAGGGGTTTTCGTGGGCATGATATGGCACACCATACTATTTGAAAATTAAAATATTTCTGATTTGCATTAAATTTTAGACATTTTCTAGAATCAAAATTATGTATTGGATTTTGATAAAAATTAGAATAAGGATTCTTGACAAGGTTTAGTATCATTATATCTTGATTTTAATGTTCGTAAGGGGAATTATTTTTACCCATCCTGGGGCGAGTATTCTTTTCGATTTATATATAAAGTAAAATGGATTTTCCCCCCATTTTATTGACTTTAATAGCATTAATCACAAAATGCAGATAATACAATCTGTTTTGTCAGTCAGATATTGGAAATATTGGCCTGAGTTCTTAAAAACACAAATTTTATTTTTATATTTAATCCTGATCAATATTTTATTTTTTAAAGTCATATTTAGAGGAAGTGTTTTTACTGCCTTAGTTGAATCTACTCCTACTCTTCCAATGGACACCGGGGAAAAAACATATAGTAGGGTACAGTTTTTGGTATTCACCTTTTTTTTTTAAATTTTAAAAACATTTCCATTGGCTAAACTTTCACTCTGTTGTCATTTTTTTGCTTAATAACATTAAATCTTCTTTCACAATAACTTGTTAATTATATGAAAACAATGGATGCAGGCAGAGAGAATAAAGCCTGGAATCATGTCTGATGGTTTCTGCTTCTCCTTTAGGAGGGGAGAGAAAAGGGCTTAAATGAAAACGAATTACAGCTGTTGACTTGGTAAATGTAATGAATAGTAAACTGATTTGATTTGGTTTACATAAATTGAATAATTTGTGTTTTAAAAGATTTTAGCTGTACATTAAGTTATGAAAATTAAAAAAAAATAATTTAATTTTCGGAGAGAAAATTATGGACACTGAAGTATTTTGCAGATGATGATGCGGTCTGTTTCTGTGCGAAATAAAATTGCTATCTTTAACTTGCTTCAACCATTTTTAACTTGTTCAGATATTAAATAACCCTGTCCATGTAGAGAAAATTAGCTGGATAGAGTGAGACCTTGTTGCTATGACAATGTGATGATGAAGGCATAGCCAGAAAACAAAGGACATGCTATGTATTATTTGGATTATGATTCTCATCTTGGTTGCTATTTTCACAACGTTTCGGCCGATGTAACCTCCAACTTTCTTCATATGCACATTTTTGAACTTTAGAATCTTTACATCGAACAGGGAAACCTATATGGAATTTTGAACTGAACCCTTAATTTAATCCACGGGGGTAGCTAGCTCTCATTCCGTCAGCCATAGCCGAGTATAAGTGTTCATTATTATGTTAGACTTAGTTATTATTATCGCCTGTAGTAAGGATTGAACCTTCAACCTCCAGAAGACTGTCACATAGAATTGATTATTAATCAACGTCTTTAACCATTGCACCTATAATAACTAATAACAACATAATTATTAACAATTCTACCAGAGCGTAATGATTAAGACATTTATCAGCAATCAGTTCTGGGTGACAGTCGTTGGGAGGTTGAAGGTTCAATCTTTACTAGAGACGATAATAACTAAGAATAAAAATAAAAATTAACACTTCTACCTGGTCATGGATGATGGAACGAGAACAATCTACTCCCTCATGGGTTAAATAATTGATTCAAATTCCAAAGAAATTCCCAAGTTTGAAAAGATGCACCTAAAGAAAGTTTTCACATGTGAAAATAACAACCAAGATGAGAATAGTAGTGCAAATAATACAAACTATTTTATCTGAAAAATTCTGAAACAAATGGCATTCTTACAAATTAGCTACACATCACCTCAGACAGTATTGTCGTAAATTAGCATCACATCACCTCAGACAGCATTGTCGTAAATTAGCATCACGTCACCTCAGACAGCATTGTCATAAATTAGCATCACGTCACCTCAGACAGCATTGTCGTAAATTAGCATCACGTCACCTCAGACAGCATTGTCATGAATTAGCATCACGTCACCTCAGACAGCATTGTCGTAAATTAGCATCACGTCACCTCAGACAGCATTGTCGTAAATTAGCATCACGTCACCTCAGACAGCATTGTCGTAAATTAGCATCACGTCACCTCAGACAGCATTGTCGTAAATTAGCATCACGTCACCTCAGACAGCATTGTCATAAATTAGCATCACGTCACCTCAGACAGCATTGTCGTAAATTAGCATCACGTCACCTCAGACAGCATTGTCATGAATTAGCATCACGTCACCTCAGACAGCATTGTCATAAATTAGCATCACGTCACCTCAGACAGCATTGTCATAAATTAGCATCACGTCACCTCAGACAGCATTGTCATAAATTAGCATCACGTTTTGGATAGTATTTTCAGTTTCATGAAAATTTTGATGCTTATCTGAACTTTTGCTTTTACGTTTTAGATTTATTTTTTTAAAATGTTATTTTCTTTTTTTTTTCAGCAATTAAAATTGATTTTCTACTCTTTTTTTTCTATAAACTGAATCCGATTTTTCTTGCAGGTAATTCTTCTGGAATGCGAGAAGGACATTGGAATTTAGATTCCTTGGAAGCTTTCAGTTGTGGATTGCCAAAGGTAATTTGAAGTTTTGTCATTTCAATACTTTCATTGCAATCGAACAATCATTTTGTTTGGTTACAATAAATGGGAGGTTGCGACGGTGAAGTGGATAGTAACCTGGACTAACATCATCATCATCATAATATTCAATTTAACGTCCGTTTTACATGCTGGCAAGTGTTGGACGACGTTTAGAAATTGACGGCGAAACTAACTTATCTCTGGCCAGGTCTTTATTTATCCCTCTTTCTATCAAGTCCATTTTTTATCACTTCCTCCCATGTTTTCCTTAACCTTCACTTGTGAACTGACCCTGTTGCCTCAACTGTTCTACATCTATCTAACCTAGACACTCTTGTCCATTTAAAACCAATAAAGTCTTATGTTGTACACACATCTGTCCAGATTTAATCTTCCTCTGAGATGATCAGATCTAAGCCTGATTTTAAGACTCACATCACACATCCATCATATCATTTCTCTGTATGCAACACGTGTCCTCAATCCTCACTGGCCAGGTTTAGAAAGAATCTAGAAAATCAATGGCAACAACAGATGTTAAATATCCAGGCTGAGTGTAGGGAAAAGATCATTTGACAGAAGTAGAAATCGAGATGGATTGTAATTAGTAGGGGTGGTTGAGAGTCGTAATGATGCAGCTGCATACCAGAAGAAGCTAGCGGGCAGAAAAAGCGTCTGCTCATTTTGACATCGTAAACCCAAGAAAGGAAAGCAGAAGTGATCTCGCTTCTCTGCCACGTACTTCCTCTCACAACGTAATCATAACTCTAATCGATTAACTTCTAATGGAATTTTCCACTCCTCTAACCTTATGTTTACTCTAACCTTGTGTGAAAAACTACCGTTCTCAACATTATTTTTACACACCCGTCTCTAATCTTGCCACAGTACCGTGCTGATCCATACGGATTTACTGGTACAATAAACATGGAGGTGCATGATTAATGTGATGAATCCTACACACTAATACTGTTGCCAAAGGTATGAACCTCCAGTTTCTCCTCAGCTGTAGGTAAAATAGTAACTTGTGTTCAGTTAATTTTATGCAATGAATTGTTTACAAGAGAATATGCTTATTCTATAAAGTCGGACTATTTATCGGACAAAATGATGCAATCTTGTCTGCAGCGTATTGGATGGAGAAGAAAATTGCCAGTCTGACTCTGCCGGCCACCATGAGAAAGTATCTCACACAACGTCTCAATTGGTTTGGCCACGTCGCCCACCGTCAATCATACGAATTGCACCCATGTGTGTCCAACATTGATGTCGATTGCTCAAAGTCACGTGGTAGGCCGTTTAAGACATGGAAGGGATCAGTTGATGATGATCTGATCCTGGCGGGCGGCACAAGTGAAATGGCAACAGGCAGGAAAAGTTTGAAGTCATTCACGAAATGTCTATCCTCCAGCTGGAGACAAGAAGACGAAAAATGAAAATAATAATAATATAATCATGAGATTAAAACACCAATTTCATACTCAAAATAGAATAACAAAATTTTTCTAATATAACTAATTTGCATATTACTTTGCAAAAGAACATCTCATTAATTAACTATTAATTAACTATTTGTTCTTATTGTTTTCGAATTCAATCATTGTTTTTATTTTATTATAAAACATAGTTCTATTATTTTTTTGTTTTTATATCGTGGATAGGAACTTCGCATATCGGGTGAAACAAGTCTTTCTGGCTCTTTCCGGTAAATTTACTTCTGGGGGTAGCGAATCTTGGTTTCCTCAATGTTCCCGGGCAGCACCAAGACGGGGTCTCACTAGTTTCATAATAAAGAAATTTTTTCCCTTTTCAGACGCAGTCTCGATTTGGTGTTTCAGTTGTCATTTTGGATCTGAACGTTGACGGCATTAAAGATGTTGTGGTTGGTGCTCCATCTTCAAACAATTTCCCATCTTTGGAATACCACGTAAGCAAACAGAAATTTTCATTCTCGATTTCTACTGGAAAAGGATATAAATTAGTGTTCAATATTAAGGTGGGTATGTTTGCTAGTAGATATATTAGCTAGTAGTGATTATTTCATCCAACCCTATGAAGAGCTGTTATTTAACACCATAAATCTTTTGAATCCCTGCTCTCACAGGTCGACTTGAAAAGCCTTGCGGACATCATGCGGAAGAACAGACTGCGTTGGTTGGGTCACATTGAGTGTAGCGATGGCTGGATTGCTAAAGTCCGACAGTTGAATGTGCCAGCAGAGAACATCACCACTGGCAGACCCAAGTTGACTTGGGAGGACGTAGTCAAACGTGATAGGAAGGCCATGGGTATGGATTCCATCAAGCCTTGCCAAAGACAGGAGTGGAGAGGAAGACTTAGATTTCGAGACTAGACAATCAGGCCCCACCCTCATCAGAGGATTAATTGTGGCCTGATTCAACAAATAAACCTGTTGTTGATGATGATGATGATGATGATAAATGATTGCCATTTTTTTGTTTTCATATTTATATACATATGGATATAGATGGTGCCGTCTTGATGTTGATGCTACCTTCTGCTACTGGTGACATGTTGACTGCTGGTAGTGGTGGTTGCAAACTCGCTATCATTGCTCACTGTTTTATTGTTCAGAAAGCTGCTGCCAATTTTTACATCTAGGCACATTTCCTTCAAGATTTGGGGCAAAGTGTTTTTCAGCCTGTGTTTGCTTTACTGTCTTGTATGGCAGTGAGGCATAGGCCCCAACCACTTCTGATTTGCAATGGCTTCGGCGTAATGATCATGCCAGGATCAGGTGAATGTGCTGCAGCAAACTGGAAGAAAGCATCCTTCAACCGTGCTTCTTCAGAAACTTGGTATTGGTGGGATTTTCGGATGTCTTTCACGCTCGGAATCTCGGGTGTTTTGTCCATGTACAGAGTGCCACCTCTTGCATCAACTGTATAACACGCCTGGATACTCCAGGCACTAGAGAACATGGCAGACCGAGGAAGACCTGGCAGACCAAGGAAGACCTGGCAGACCAAGGAAGACCTGGCAGACCTGGCAGACCAAGGAAGACCTGGCAGACCAAGGAAGACCTGGCAGACCTGGCAGACCAAGGAAGACCTGGCAGACCAAGGAAGACCTGGCAGACCAAGGAAGACCTGGCTTGAATGTGTAAGAAGTGATTTGACTGCATGCAACATGACTGATAGCAACCCTCTGTATCAGATCACATGTAGAGCAACGTCTCACGCCTGCTCTTGTCCACCTTAGAGTCTGAGATGCTCGCAGTGTGAACATGTGTGTTTGCTCGTTCGTGTGTTCACTGCACTTGGCCGTAATCATCCCACATGTTGTGCCGGTCCAAAGATATTATTTTATCTCACTTACTACTGTAACAAATACTCTCGTGCCAAGTAAAAACCATAAGTGCAATTTATGAACAAGTAACAAATTTATTTGTTGAATATTACAAAGATACCCGTGTCTTTAAGTGGAATGGCAGAGTTACAAAATGAAATCTCTATATCCCGGCGAAGTTGAAACAAGTCCCCCACAGTCCTTTGGCTAAGAGACCCAGGTGAGCCATCCTGCCTCCACAGGCCCCAAGCTTCAACTGTCCCAGCTATCCCAGCAAACCTCCAACTTCCTGTCATCCCCAGTCGCCAGATCTCCTCTCCCATCTCTTCCTTCCTGGCCGGGTCTTTCTCCATGATCATAAACCATCCAGGCATTCACCACTTGAGATATCCCCTGAGATAAATATCAGACAGAGAATTATCATGGCGACAATCCAGCCTCAAAGGGAAACAAACTTTTGGGGTGGCCCGTATGACCAAAGATATTTTAACTTTATCTTGTGCCCCCCTCTTTCCTCCGGGTCGAGCATCTAACATTTGTAACATCCGCCATTCATACACATTACTAATGAAAAAGCAGCCTACTGCGTTTTCACAGCAGCACCGTAAATACCAAAACCGTATGATGATGATACTCAACAAAACTCTTGGAAAATTTAAAAGTCATATAAATGAAGAACTTTTTCTAAAATCTATGCAGTTACTCAAATCAAAAACAAAAGAATATAAAATTGTCATAAAAAAATTTTTTTTTTCTGTTTTGGTTAAGAATATTCAGGAGTTATCTCTCTTTGGAGAGAAATTATTTTCTATCCGAGAGTTATGCCCCTTGATAAAACGGCTTAGACTCTTTTGATAAAAAGCGTAGATCCTCAAATCTAGTTGTGAACATAGTAACTCTCGTACCAAAGCGTGGTCGAGAATTAAGACCAGATTTCTTTCTCATTTGCTGGCTAGACATACTCCAGCTGGCATCTGCTTCCCTTCATATAAAAGATGCTATGAGAAAAAAGAAGTCTTCACTTTATCTTTTTACATGAATAACTTGTGCATTTTATTGTATTTCTGTATATGTATATAATCTTAAGTATTACTTGTCTCATTTATTTGTCTCTATAGTTTGTTGTAGGCAACCTATTAATAAATGAAATGTCTTTGTCCAACACTTTTATTGTTTTTTTAGTTGGGGGCTAATCTTTTAGAATTTGTAGTTTAAATCGGGAAGAAAATCAGAATGACAAACTTACTTGGAAGAGTAATACATCTGGCCGAATCTGACTGAAATAGAAATGCTAGATAAGCAAAAAGGGATCACCATTTATCCACGAAATAAATAATGGCTCTACAACTAAATAGATATGAAGTTTAATTCGCAAGAACAAAATGAAGATAGTATAATGGGCTGATTCATGTCGGTTAGATGAAGTGATATTATCCCGAAGTTCGATATCTCATACGCTCAGGGTTGAGTCAGGTTAAGAATGGGAAAAGGCGTGTCCTATCAGCTAGAGAAAAACTTGTGAACTAAAGATTCACCTCGTGGTTCGTGTTCACGCCAGAACGATTCATCGCATGTGAATCTCGTTACACATAGGAGTGTTGTTTACCCACGCGGTGAAGAGGCAATGATTACATAATTGCCAAGCCGAATTACCATCTCGCTGCCGATCACGTAGACCGATACAAAATAGTTTGCTCATCGTTTACTTTCTACATGTGTGTGCTTAGAATATTAATTTAAATTCATTACCAACACGTTGCTAATCTTGATAAAATAGAATATCAATATTAGGCGATTGTGCAGTATAGTTAACAAGAAAAAAGGGTGGAAAAAAACCCCAAATAAACAACAAATAACTGTTACCAAAGCGCAAGAAAATTTACTTTTCAACTTAACTGTATAATTTTCACATGCTTTTACTTAATTTTAAGATTTATTATCCATGCATTTGTTATCATCACTTTTGCATAGCCAATCATGCATGCTTTCCAAGATGACTGACAATGTATGTTTAGTTTTAGGTCTTACTTGTTCTGTTTTAACTGTCTTTATAGTTTGTTGTAGACAACCTATTAATATATGAAATGTCTTTGTCCACTACATGTTTTTATTGTCGTTTACTTTCTACATGCATGTGTAACCAACATGCCCAGAGAATTAATTTAAATATCCATTACCCACGCGACATTGTTAATCTTTATAAAATAGAATACTATTACCAAATATTCCAATTTATATATATATATATATATATATATATATTTACTTTAATTCACACCAGACAGGGCATATTGCCACTGCAACGTAAGGGTCTACTGTGGATTAGGAGTCAGATTTATTGGGGGCATCCTAAGTGGGGAGTTATGCAGCAAGATGTATGTTTACATTACATTTAAATTTCTGCATGTCGGTACAGTCGGGGAAACAGGGAGGGACCTATTATATTAGAGACTCTTTTTTGGAACCTGTCTAAGAGGGAGAGACTAGTGGATGGTGGACCATCCCAGATGTGATAACACTACTCCATGCATGGGCGGATGGTGGCCTTGTAGAGATATAGGATACAGGTAGGTGTGAGAAATTTTCTAACACGGTAGAGGAAGCCCACTTTTCTTTGCAGCAGCCTTGGCAATGTCTTCTATACTTGGATGTATTTCTGTTTTCAGGGTGAAGTGTATGTTTTCTATGGTGAAAAGATGAAAAGAAGGAATTTGAAAAAAAGGGATTTGGTGATTAAATGCTCTCAAGTAAGTATGATAAATCTGTTATATACATGGGGGAGTGGTTGGGGTTGGACACTGGCAGGTTGTATTAATGTGTACATTCTGTTATATCTGGAATGTGTCAAGGTGGTGTGCTTTTAGCTCCAGTGGCTTTATGCCAGACTAAAAGAAGATTTGTTACTGCGATGTGGTATGTAAATTGTTGCTGCTGATGGAAAAAAGCACTCTAGTGATCTTGTAGCCATATTTAATTGTGGGTGTGTTACAAAACGGAAGTTTCCTTGTAAGGGATGGCCGAATAGATGCTATAATCCCGATGAACTTGCTGTAAAAACGAAAAGAATTAGCAAGAAAATAATGTCGCCCAGAGCAAATAATGGAGTTTTTATTTTCGTTGTTGTTTTAATGATTGTAGCTACAGATGGAGGTTATCTAAATATTTCTCGGAAAAACTTGAAAGCTCCAAGATTACAAAGCTTAATCGTTCCCCTTGAAACAAGATCTTCTTTAAAAGAAGAATAAACAATTCAAAAGTTAAGATTTGCATTTTGATCTTTTATTTAAATAATTAGATTTTGATGATTTATTTAAAATTCTGAAGAAAAAAAATCGTTTTGGAAATTGAAGACAAAAGAGCTGACGTAGAAAGATGTAATCAGTTGGCATATAAACTCTGGGAAAACAACGAAGATATAGAGCTAGTCTCGGGTCTGGGAAATAATTTTAAACTGATCCCGTATAGGTTCTTCAGTTTGAAAAAATGCACCTGAAGAGGATCGGAAGTTACATCGGCCGAAACGTTGTGAACATAACAACCAAGATGAGAATAGTAATCCGAATAATTCAAATTATCAATCCTCATCTCAAAAATTCTGAAGCAAAATTTGTAATCAATTTTTATATTAACTTTGGAAAATCAACAGAGAGAGAGAGAGAGAGAGAGAGAGAGAGAGAGAGAGAGAGAGAGAGAGAGAGAGAGAGGTGGTCTCGGGTCTGGGAAATAGATGTTCGAGGCTTAACACCGCAGACGTGTTGCACAATAAGCCGCGTATTAAGACAGCTGACGTTACACTAACATTCACTCATGAATGGTGAATGAATAAATATTTGTTATGCAGTATACATAAATAAAACACAGGATGACACGATGGCTAAGTGGTTAATGACGCAGACTGAGCACCTGGGTGTGTCGTGTTCGAATCCAGTTCGTTCTACAGAAACACTTTCATCAAAACCCACACCTGACCTTGTGTCTAACCTCCTGGAGAGGAGGTAAATAAAATACATAAATAAAACACGAAAAATAATCCTTTGCTAAAAAAAATAAACTAAACAATAATGTGTCCTTTTTTTCAATATAACAAGGATGTGAGTATTTATTTACCTCCTCTCCAGAAGGTTAGGCACAAGGCCAGTTTTATCTTACTCCCACAAGTAAGATGTGACCCAAGGTCGGGTCGGGAAAGTGGGGTTTGAAAAGCCAGCGCCCAAGAAAGTGAGCACTCTGGCCATTAAAAATTGCCTGTGCAGCCCCGTCGGCATTCCCCAGTAGGGGCACCTCAGGCAGTAAGCAATAAACTTACTCCTCCCCAAAGAGGGGAGGCAAAGCCTGGGAGGGTGGACTTCCTAGAACTGCACAGGACCGACCCATAGACTGGCGTAAATCAAGCCCCGAAGACCAAGACATTACCAGTTTATGGGGTGTAGTATCCATCGGAATATATACTACACTTTGATCTTGGCCAAAAGGCCAAGGATGTGAGTAGCCAATGGCAAAATAAGCTGAAATCGAGATGAACACCACCCTGTGTGTGTGGGGGGGGGGATGCAAAAACAGCACCTTTTTTTTTAAACATCTCTAATCAGTTTTGACCAAGAAAGTCAAAATTAAGAGAAAGACACTGAGTGCACATGTGGAGATGTGGTTATTCTTTGATGAAACAAAAGTCATCTAACTCTGATCATGAATCGTTTGTTTTATGGCAAAATTAATATTTTCAGTTTTCAGAAAAAACTGTCATAAGAGGGAAAAGGAAGGTAAGACAAGATGGAGAGAGGAAGAGGAAGAGAGGAAAAAAAAGAAAAAAACAAGAGAGAGAGAGAGGAGGAGGAGGAGGAGGAGGAAGAGAAATAAAATCCAGCAAAATAGCGACGAAAAAACAAGAATCTTTAAAAGAAAAAGACTTTGACTAAAAAGCGGGGAACATGGATCGATGGGAGGCTCCCGCGATTTAAGCGGAATTCACATCCCTAATATAATCTTACATCAGTGAAATATCCGAGCCAAGTTTTATTTACCTTTAAGTATTTATTAGGTGTATAATTTTAAAAAAATTAGATAACTAACAATTATGAAAAATGTGTTTGTTTTTGTTTACATTCGTGTTTTACGAACTGAACTATATTGTACATATTATTTTTTTTTTAAATTACAGAGAAATCTAGAAAAAATAAAGCCAACAAAATATAAATTTTACTTATCGGACACATTTTAGGTTTAATTATAATTAAAAGGATAAAACATGTTCTCAATTAAATAACAGAACCTTTCCTTTTATTTTTGCTTTCAGGTGAGAATTTCGTTTGTAGAGAAAATTTTAACACGAACAACATCCTTGTGCCTAATTTGTCAAAATATGTTATATTTTTAGCGAATACATAATTAAAAGTGTAGTATCTGTTCTGATACCAGACTTTATTTTTTCTGTCAGTGAAGGGACATCTTTCTAGACTGAGGCAATTTTAATTTTTTGTCCCAATCCATTACGATTACGTTCTCATCTTGATTTCACAACGTTTCTGCCGATGTAACCTCTGTTGAGTTGTCTCCCTTGTGTTGAGATATAAGAGTTGTATCCTTTAGGATATGGAGCTTAGAGTTATATCCCTTGCTTGGTGTTTGTTTGCCCTGAAAGAAAGATGGTGGTTTAGACAAACATGTGTTTGTGACTGGATTTATGTTACTAACAACCTCTGACCTTTTTCAGGTGCATCTTTTTGAACATGGAAAATTTTCATGCCGAACTCTCTATATGGAATTTCAAACTGATCCCGTATAAGTTCCTGAGTTCGAAAAGATGCACCTGAAGACGGTGCGAGGTTACATCGGTGGAAACATTGTGAAAATAACATTCAAAATAAGAATAATGTCAAAAATTTCGAAACATTATATTTTCTTCTTTTTTTTAAGCACACTTACTGTAACCTTGGCTGGCAACTTTCTGCCGTGGATATAAATGGTGACGGACAGGATGATCTTGTTGTCTCCACGCCTTTCCTTACTGGACCCGGACTTCAAAGAGGCTGCGTGGCAAGTCTTTTTGCTAACCAAAACCTCACAGGTTAGGAGCAGTTTGATTTACTCTTTTTTCAACATCCCCCCCCCCCTTCCCTATTGTTTTGTATAAACATTTCAATCGCATTACCACTTTACGCCAAGTGTGTGATGATGTATAGAAGTGAAATCTGACCGCTAAGGTTTGAGGACTTGCGATGCATGGAGAAAAATGATACGAGAATGATATGATAGATGTGTAATGTGAGTCCTAAAGACAGGCTTAGATCTGATGACCTCAGAGGAAGATTAAATTTGGACAGTATAGGGAGATATGTGCAGAACAGAAACTTCGATGGTATGGCTATGTTGAAAGAATGAGTGAGAGTGCTTTGGTTAGTAGATGTAGAACAGTTGAGGTAGCAGGTTCAGCTCACAGGGAAAGGCCAGGGAAAACATGTGAATGGGAGGAAGTGATAAGAATGGACTTGAGACGGATCAATAAAGATTTGTCCAGAGATAGGTTAGTTTGGAAGTCAATTTCTAAAAGCCGTTCACACATGCCAGCATGTAAAACTGACATTAAACCAAATATGATGATGATAATGGTGACATTTTTCATGTCTTTACTATGAAGGAGAGAATGGAGGAGAGGGGTGGTCATAGCCGAATAAATGCTCACTTCGGTTTAATTTTACCCCTCCCCCCCCCGTCCCATTCCCGATTTGTCTTCATCTCATATTAGTTGTTTTTGTTATTTTTAATTATTCCATGCTGAATTTTTATTCCGATTACCTTTGTCTCTTTCGGAAAACAGCCACAAAGGCCCTAGAATTTGACCAGTTGGAATGGATACAGTGCGGATATCAGGTAAGCACAGTGTTTAGAAAAATTTTCATTTCTTAAAGTTAAGAAGCCCCATTATGTAAAATCTTATGATAAAATATTTATTTTTTGACGAAGAAAATATAATGAAACAACTGCTATAATTTTTTTTTTTTTTACAAGAGAAAGTTAAGGTTTGTTTAATTATTTTTTGTTTTTGTTTTGATAAATTGTTTTTGATCAGGTACTGGTACAGCTTCTGAACCAGTCAAAACTGATTTTTCGTTTGGCTTTTTCTGACTGTTTATATAAACAGCGCTTATCCAATCAGAAGGCGAGAAAAGTTAAATTGTAAATGATTAAATCGTAAAGTGGCGATTGTCAAGAATTTCCAACAGAGAAAAAAAAAAGGGTGAAAAAAAAAACTGTTCGGTTTGTGTCTGGTTTAAAAGCTGGACCCCTACCGGAAAAAATTAAAAAATTTTTTTAATTAATTAAACTTTTGTTGTAAAAAAAAAAAATAGAAAAAAAAAGAAAAGTTTTTTCATTTTTTTTGTCAAAAATTTTATAAAAGTAAACATACAGTGAGTGTTTTTCTTGCTTTAAGTGTTGTTTCATTTTTTTATTCTGTTGGAATGCGGCCTCATTTTAATTTTGACGCTGATTCATTTTGATTCAGCCTTTTCCGTCTATTTACATAATTCTGCGTCGACAAAAGTTGGTTTTGTCTGGTTCAAAAGCTGGATCGGTACTTTTGATCAAAATCCATTACCGATTTTGATTCTAGAAAATATCTAAAATTTAAGGCTTAAGGGGTCTTAAAAAGAAATTGACATTTAGGGAATCTTGCTTAATTGGTGTCTAATGACTATGGATCAAATTCTATACAAATCTGATATATTTGGATTTTCAAATTAGATGTTATGTCCATAATATGCTCCCTAAAAACCCCTTAAAATATTCTAAAGAAACTGAAATTTTGGGAATCTTTTTAATTGATGTCTAATAGCTATTGTTTAAATTTCACACAAATTGGAGGTATCTGAATTTTCAGAAAATGCTTCCACCCCATTTTTACCTCCTTTGCATAAAATTAAACTAAATATAGCCCACATTACAACCCCTTACACCAAGCAGCTGTGTTCCAAAATTCATAATGATTGGTTAATTTGTTTAGGAGTAAATCCTGTACATACAAATATATAAACATATAACTTATATATATATATATATATATATATATATATATATATATAATGTATATATATACTAGTAAAACTTACCTGTCCTCTGGGCAGTAATTAATTGGGAGGGGGGGCGTTAATTAAAATATAGTTTTTTACTCAGAGAATTACATAATTTTAATAAACTTTGGTAAATTTGTAGATTAACATTGTCAGCTAAATTATACCCCCCCCCCCTTAAAAATGAGATTCTTCTTTTTAGGGTCTAGATTGTTAGGGCAGTTTTTAACACTAATCCTAAGTTTGACTGAACTGCCCTAAAACTGGCCAGAAAAATTGGATTTATATACGAAACATTTCCCCACTTTAAATGATAAAATAATTGTTTTTTTTCTTTTCTTCTTTCAATCAAGTTAAAAAAGGTAGAAAATTTTGGAGGGGATTTAGCGGAGGATCGAGCGAGACAACCACACTCTTCCTCCCACTCCCCCTTTCTGTTCTCGCTTCTGCCTCGCCGGTAAGGTCGTCAGTGAGCGCATGGAGTTAAAACTTTTTTAGCTGTTTTAGATATTTATCCGATTTATTTATTAAATAACTTTAATTACTGTTAATATAGACGAAACTATTGCATATAGATAGCAACAAAAGCTAATACAATTCCAAAATAATAATACTAAACATTAATTAATTATGAACGGTTTAAAAAATAGTTATGCTAATTATGCAGTCAAAAGGTTCTCTCTTAATCTGTTATCTCTACTATATATACAGAATATCAAGATTTTATTTTGTATTATTGAGTTAAATAACAGTAACCTGTTTTGATTATATAATATAGGAGTGATAACTGAAAAATATTTTCGCATTTATTCATTTAGATATATATATATATGAACCATATGAACCTGTATGTGTGTGTTCACTGTACTGGTCACAATCGTCCTACACATTGTGCCGCTCTAAAGTTGTCGTCTGACTCATTCAGTGCTGCAACAAAGCACTCTCATTTTGAGTAGAATCCCAACTCCAGGTTATAAACAAGTAACAGATTTATTTGTTGGAGGTTACAAATGAAACTCATGTTCCTAGCTTGAATAGAAGACTTACAATATGAGATCTCTTTTCCCGGCCATGCAAAATCTTAGTCCCATCAACACAACAGACCCTCTATTCCCGAGGACCACTGAAAACCAACTGCCACCTCGAGCATCCAACTTCAACTCCCTACCAGCTCTCTGGAAAAAAACAACAACTATCTGTCTTTTCCATTGTCCAAAGACCAGGTCTAATTCCTCTTATCCCTTGGGGTCCTTTGTCCGTCACCATCCGACCACCCAAGCACTGGCTACTTGCGATATCAACTGGAGATAACGACCAGATAGGGATTATCATGGAGACACTCTGTGAACATCCCAGCATAAGTCCCTGTCTTTACGAGGCACTTATTTTATTTGAAAGAGAAATAAACTTCTGGGTGGCCCAAAATAAAACCAGAGATATTTTCGCTTTCTTCTGTGACCCCTCACCTTTTTCTTTGGCCGAGCATCTATCGCCTGCACATCTGCCATTCGCAGGCATCACTAAAAGAAATGCAGCCTACCGCATTTTTACATATAGATAGAGATGTGTGGTTTTTTTTCAACAGTTTTCCTATATACTTTGATAACACAAAATACATGCTAAAATATACTTTAGTTCTGGGATTATGTAATGTTTGAAAAGTAATTCTTATAATTGTTCTAATTAGTCGTAATTTATAATTAACTGAATAAGTCACACATCTCTCTCTTAGCTATCTATCTATTTCTTTTGCCCCCTCTCACTCTGTTGATTCAACCGCTTGCTAATATTTCTTAATGTCTCTGAGAATGTGTGATTTTTTTAAGCGTTGTCATCTAATATACATGTGTGTCTGTACACACCAGAAACACATATGTAAATTAGATGGCAAAATAATAAGTCTCTTTATTTCTATATAATAATAATAATATAGAAGTAAAGAGACTTATTTTTACTAGGTAAGAATGTCTTAACTAATATATCATAGTTTATGAATTTTCAGATGAAACCAAAGTAGATTAAATGGTGGTCGTGGTTGTGTCAAACAGCACGTCTCGTATATATACTGTTATGGTGTGATGTTGATCTACCCTATTTCAGGAATAGATGGACTGTTCCGGACACTATGAGTAGAGTTATGACTAACTGTTGTGGCAGTTCATTGGTGGCAGCCATAGTCACAGAATCGGACATAGACTTTCTGTAACATACTATTTCTGTTCTTTTGTAAATACCACTGTGTTGTCTTAATTATTATCGACCTTTCTAGGTCACAACATATACATTATCTCTTTATCAAGTAGATTTCTTTATTCGCATTTTCAAAAATTTATGAAAATCAAAAAAAACAAAAAAACTTGTTTGATTTTTTTTTTTTCTCTTTTTATTTATTTCTAAGGATTTTGGTTGGTTTGGATACAGCCTGGCTATCTCGAAAGAAAACATTTTCAGAGGAAAAGCCGGAAAACTTTTAGCAGTTGGAGAACCCATGCACAGAATTTGTGAATTGTAAGAAAGAATGATTTTTATTGGATTTAATTAAGGAATTCATCAAAGTCTTTGATTCTAGTTTTCTTTAATTGGGAATCCCAAACCAAAATTTTATTTTCATTATATACATAAAACTTTGAATGTTGGCGGCACATAGTAGATCTTAGCAAAGCGTAAACAATGGTAGCAAATTTATTTTGGTATGAGTTTAGCAACCAAATTCTGACCGTTCAAAGTTTGTTGGAAATTAGAGAATTTTTAGTCATCGTAAAGATCAACGGTGTAAACATAATGCGATAAAAAATTGTGTAAATTAAGATGAAAATGGTTTTATGTTGTTTTTTAAAATATTATTAAATAAACCATTTTGAGTTAAAATCTATTTAATATTACGCATGTAATCGATAAAACAAACACGTTTGAAATGTATCAATATACTACAAGAATCGTGATTTTCACAAAATGGAGTTTAACAGCATGCCGTCATGTTTTTTTAATTTTTTTATATCGTTCAAGATGAAAAAAAGCATTAAAATGTATTCCCCCCCCCCATCACTATGTAATAATACATTTAATTTAACTCTAAAACGTTCTTAGTGTAATAATCTGTAAATATAATATATATATATATATATATATATATATATATATATATATATAATATATTATTGCCTGGGTCAGAATCTATCCATCTCAGACTTGTTGTTGGCTACTTTTTGACCTTAGAGTAGTGATTTTTTTATTTTTGAGCTCCTTACATCAAGTGGCTTCATGCCTTGTCTGGAGCAATTTCCATTAAAAAAATGATCAAAGCAGCTGCTTGTTTAGGTCATTATTGAAAAATAATAGTGAATAAGTCGGAAATGGGGCGATTGACCTAAATAAAAAACTTTGTAAAGAGCAAAATAGATTTGCACATAATGTTATCAAATTGTAGGGTAGAAGAGGCTTAATGAATGATTCATTGTCATAAGAAACATGAACATTACACGCCTAATTGGATCCAGTTGCGGACTATCATTTGGTGCAGGCCCAGCAAGTCTTGCATGTTAACTACGACCCTATGGTATTCTATTCTTTATTTGTTGTAAATGATTTTTTTTAACTACTGAAAATAAGAGACTTTATACTATTCGGATTACTATTCTCGTCTTGGTTTTTATTTTCACAATGTTTCGGCTGATCTAGCCTCCAACCCTCTTCAGGCGCATCGTTTTGAACTCTGGAGTCGATGCATGATTTCAAACTGAACCCATAATTTAATCAACGAGGGTAGATTGTTTTCGTTCTGTCAGCCATGATCGTGTAGAATTAGTAATTTCTTTGTTATTCTTAATTTTTTATCACCTGTACTAAAGATGGAACCTTCAACCCCAAGAAGTCTGTCACTTAGAACTGATTGTTTATCAACGCCTGTAACCATTACACCACGGGTCCAACAACCAAGATGAGAATAATAGTCCACATGATAAAAATTATCGATCCTCATCTCAAAACTTCTAGAAAATTTAAAAACTTTATTTAAAATATGATTTCTTAATGTGAAGAATGAAATGATTCAATTCCTAAATGTTTGTTTTTATTCTGTTGAATTTTTGGTTCATTTTTAGTTCCAACTGCAGCTTCTCAACCGATGATCAACAAAGTGTTGGCCGTGTGCATCTTTACTTCCTTGCAGTTGGCACGACGCCTGTCTACCTTTCTTACATTCCAGGTCCAAAGAATTTCAGTCAATTTGGTGCCTCGTTGGCTTTTGGAAGGCCGTTGCATTCAACGCGAATGGTTCTGGCTGTCGGTGCTACGTCAAATGGCAAGAGAACCTTTTATTTTATTTTATTTTCTTTTATTTTTGTTTAAAATTGCATTTATGTACCATAATAGATAGAGTCACACATATATACATTACATTACACTCGCATACTGTACATGTGCACACACGTATTACTTCCATACTCATTATACACGTTACCTCATACCTAATATATACATTTCTATTTATATATATATTTATATTTAAATATAGACTTATACATAGATATATTTGTGTATATATACATAGATATATTTGTGTATATATTCATATATATATGTGTGTATATATTCATATATATATGTGTATATATTCATATATATATGTGTGTATTAATTGATATATATATATGTATATATTTGTGTATTAATTCATATATATATATATGTATATATTTGTGTATTAATTCATATATATATATATATGTATATATTTGTGTATTAATTCATATATATATATATGTATATATTTGTGTATTAATTCATATATATATATATATGTATATATTTGTGTATTAATTCATATATATATATATATATGTATATATTTGTGTATTAATTCATATATATATATATGTATATATTTGTGTATTAATTCATATATATGTATATATTTGTGTATTAATTCATATATATATATATATGTATATATTTGTGTATTAATTCATATATATATATATATGTATATATTTGTGTATTAATTCATATATATATATATATGTATATATTTGTGTATTAATTCATATATATATATATATATGTATATATTTGTGTATTAATTCATATATATATATGTATATATTTGTGTATTAATTCATATATATATATTTGTGCATTAATTCATATATATATATTTGTGCATTAATTCATATATATATATTTGTGTATTAATTCATATATATATATATATATATATGTATATATATGTATATATTTGTGTATTAATTCATATATATATATATATGTATATATTTGTGTATTAATCCATATATATAGGCCGCCACTGTAGACGTTAGGGGCTACTGAGAAAAAGAAAAGGGGAGAAGGTAGGGGGCGGTCACCTAGATTGGGATCAGCCCAGCGAGGTGTCTGTTTACATTAGTTTTAAATTTCTGCATGTCTGCATGTCTGTACTGTTGGGGAAACAGTGGGCAGGGAGGGAGTTCCAGAGGCCAGCAGTACGAGGAAAGAAGCTATTTGAGTAGAAGGCTCTCCGACATCTGGGGACCTCCACAGTGAATGAATGAGATTTAGTTGATTGTCGAGTTAGTCTAGTGAATTTACGTCGAGGGGGCACCAGAGTAGCCAATTCATCGGAGCATAATCCATTGAAGTATTTGTAAAACAAGCACAAGGATGCTACATTGCGGCGCTGGGACAGAGGCTGGAGCTTGGTTGACAGTGAGAGACCTATTAGGTTGGCGATTCTTTTTTGGACCTTGTCAAGGAGGGAGAGACGAGTAGATGATGCACCAGCCCAGATGTGACAACAATACTCCATGCATGGGCGGATGGTGGCTTTGTAGAGATACAGGATAATGTCAGGTGTGAGGAGTTTACTAGCACGGTAGAGGGAGCCAACCTTCTTTGCGGCAGCCTTGGCAATGTCTTCAATGTATTTGTTCTAATTCATGTTACCTGTGAAGGTTAGGCCGAGGAGTTTGAATGATGAACTCTCAGGTAGGGTGTTATTTGCCATGACAATCGGTGGTTGAAAATGTTCCTTGTAGTTACTGAAGGAAAGGAGTTTTGTCTTTGCAGCATTAAAAGTTACCAACCATTTATGACCCCAATCCACTACAGCCTGGAGGTCATTTTCTAAAGATTCAGCCATTGCATCGGATATGATTGCGTCGGTTTTGCCAACATGGCGAGAGTAAAGGGTGGTGTCATCAGCAAATAAACCAATCTCAGACTCTATGCCATCAGGGAGATCGTTTATATAGATCAGGAACAACAAGGGTCCAAGGATAGATCCCTGGGGTACACCAGCATTTATGTCATGTTGCTTAGATGAACGGCCATCGAGGACAACCTGGATTTTTCTTTTGTCTAGGAAAGATCTAATTATATTAAGTAATTGCCCAGTAATATCGTATGATCGTATTTTCAGGAGGAGCCCTTTATGCCATACCTTGTCAAAGGCCTTGGATATATCAAGCGCTACTGCCCTAGCTTCACCTGCCTTGTCGAGTGTATGATACATGCGTTCAGAGATGACCGTTAGGATGTCTGCAGTAGATCGTGCTTGTCTAAATCCATACTGGCGGTCAGAAAGAAGTTTAACATTAACTAAGTGTCGTACTATCGCTAGATTGATTAAGGATTCAAAGATTTTAGCAAAGATCGGCAGCAGACTGATTGGGCGATAGTTCTGGGGATCGGTTCTATTTCCAGAATTCTTGTAGACTGGTACCACAGAGGCAATTTTCCAGCTATCGGGGAAGCAAGATTCAGCTAGACACTTATTGTAGAGTTTGGAGAGGACAGGGGCCAGTTCAGCAGAGCATTTCTTTATTACTATTGTGGGTATAAGATTAGGCCCACAGGCTTTGGAGGTGTCAAGGTTTTTTATGATGTCTCTAACCTGGGATGGGGTGATGACCAGGTTATCAAGTGTGGCTTCGGTCAGCAAAGGGAATTTGGGGAGGGGGGTGGTTATCTGAGTCCAAAGTAGAGTTAGAAGCGAAGCGCGGGGCAAGTAGTTCAGCCTTATCAGTGGCCGTGCAAGCGACATCATTGTGGTTTGATAGTGGGGGAATCGTTGATTGACCATTATTCACTACACTATTGTAGATTTTCCAGAAATCACGAGTACCTAATTTCTGTGACTGGATGCGTTTTTCTGTTAACTCATTATACCTTCTCTTTGCTTCGCCTATCATGGCCTTGCAATTATTTCTTGACTCTATGAATTTATTTCTATTAGTAGCTGACTTATGGTGGCCGAATTTACGGAATGCTTGTTGTCTCTCAGAAATGGCAGCTGCACATTCCGAGGTGAACCATTGAGGAGAGTGAGGCTTGCTAAAGTATTTTCGCATGGGGACATAGGCTTCGATGCCTGCTTTGACCCATTCAGTTAATTCGTTTGCACACTGATTGGCCAGGAGTGAGAAGGTTTCCCTCCATGGGGCGTCACTGATGTGATCTCTGATTGACTCAAAATCAGCCCGCTCGTAGTATCTTGTTGTTTTGAGCAACGGTTCATCAGCTTTTGGACGACTTCTTAGGATGATATGGATCATTAGCACAATGTGATCAGCATTCCCGAGTGGGCTATGAGCTTTCGTCACACAAGCCTCGGGCATTGAAGTCAAGAAAAGGTCTAGAAGTGAGGCTTGTTGGTCTATTCGATCGGGAATGCGGGTCGGAAAATCGACAGTCTGAGAGAGGGAGTGAGCTAAGGAGAAATTATACGTAGAGTTGCCGGCTGCGTCAGTAAGGCTGGAGAATCCCAACCAGTCACGGTGGTGGGCATTAAAATACCCAAATACATGTATGTGGGCATTCGAGTCAATTAAGAGTGCTCTATCTATGCTTACAGAGACAGAGTTTAACAGAGTACAGTCCTGGGTCGACAGGGAGCGGTATAAGAAATATAAGTAACTGATGCTGTGATGTAAAGTCAATCTAAAGCACATGTAGTCGTGGTGATCTGATTCAAACCTATGTTCCTTAGTCAGGGGGAGGGTGTTCCGAACATAAACTCCTAGCCCGTGCATATGTTTGTCAGAGTCTTTACGGTAGAGTGGGAGGTAGTCAGTCATGTCAAAGTGGTGAGAGGAGATTGAGGATTGGAGTTTAGTTTCACTTAGAGCTAGGATATCCGGGAAGTTTGTCAGGAGAAAGGATAATATGTATACGTGTATATATTCCTATATATA